>OU898284.1:11596536-12269036 GCA_918026665.1 Diabrotica balteata
ACAATTCATTAATTTGTCCCATTTGTATGAAATGGTTTAAAACATGAAATGTAAAGCCCAACGTTGCATTTTTCACACATTGTATGCCCTTTTGAACTGCAGATTGGCAAGGCGCACCTCTTTCTTTGCCCTCAGGTACAGAGATAATCCAATGATCCTTGCAGTCGAACCTGACGCAGTCAGACACTCGAAAATCACTTCCTGCTGCTCTACCTATTTTTTCAGTTATTTGCGCGTAGGTCTAAAAATTGAATGAATCGTATCTAAATAATTTCCAAGTTTTGTTTAAAAATACTTTTACCTGAAAAATACTTCTCTTAAACTCTAAGAGACTAATATTCTTCTCGAATTTCCTACATATCGTCCAAGAATTTTGAAAAGCTGCGTCTATGAGGTACGCAAATATTGGCCAGTACTATTTTTTGGAACGTATGCCGGCTTGGTAACTGACCAAAAAATTACCCATATATTTTCATTTATACACATATTGCTCTTTATTTCTTACCAAGATATATTACTGTCCATGAGATCAGTTTCTCCCATGCTGTTATTTTACTGCGAAAGAAGATATGGCCTAGGTACTTGTATTGCCTTGTTATCCTTTTTGGAATATCTTTCCATATTTTTGACCGGCTGAACACCAAAACATGTGCTTGCAGCTGTTAGAACTTTGATGTCCTTCCAGCGAACATATTGAATACGAGTCTCCTTATTCAATGTTGAACAATATTCCCCTCGTGCCCTCTTTTCCATCGTCTTTTTGGAAACAAGTGGACAATTTCTAGGAATTCTATTATCCCTCATAGTACCTGTAACCCAGTACCCATTAGCTTTTAAAGTACTTAACAAGTTTGTACTGGTAAATAAATTATCAACGAAAAACTTGTATCTCAGAGATTCTTTGTCACCTAATTCTTTGATCATCTGTACCATGGGAGCTGCAGCTTTTCCGAGATATTTTTTATATTCTTCATTAGATCTAGGATTTTTTCCCTGATATACTTCAAAGTTTATCAAATATCCGCTAGGTGTATTGATACACCACACCCTATAGCTAAACCTTACAGTCTTTCCTCTGATGAACTGTTTACATCCATGATGACCAATATATTATTATTGTCTGCAAAATGAAGTAAACGATAAATTTGTAAAAACCTGTCACGTCTCATGGCATCAGACACCAGAATATTTTGCATGTCAGGGCTTCTCTTCCAGTAGCTTCTTTTAGATGGTAGCTTATTATTATATCCGCTTAATAAGAGAATTGCCATAAATACTTTCAATTCAGGAAGTGTCACGTTAGGGTTTGGTTGATTTATCAGTGGAGCATATTTTGTTGTTTCAGACACTATCATTTCTAGCAACTCGTCAGTAATAAATAATTCAAACAGTTGCACACAACTCATCTCTGAATATTTACTGTAATCCCCTTTTGGAAAGTTGCGCGACGTATAATGAAGGTCTCCGTCAATATAAGTTGTAGGTTCTGGCAGATCAATTACCATTCGGGGATTTGTATTAGTTTTTATGTCATAAGAACTATTTACGTTCTGCAAATCCATATCATAGCTTGCTTCTAGGTCTAATTGTACACCTCCTAGACGTTCAGAGTCTGCAAATACAACTTCCGCACCTGTATAAAGTTGACTAGGATTCAAGTTATCCAGGTCACCACGTTCGTCTTCGTCACCTGAATCCTCATCCGTAAGGAAATTTGATTCAGGCGGCTCAATAAAAATGTCTGTTACATCATCTTCTTCATATGCGATATCTAAAGCTTCCTGTAGTGTAAGTACACTGAAATTATAAAAAGATATGTTTTGACTACATAACCGCCTAGTGGGTTAATATGGGTAGAGCAATATTTACATGAATTTTTAACTGCCTCTTGTAATTTTGATACAAAAATATGCACACTACGTTATATTTTAAGATCTTTTAAAATAATTAAAATTGATTTGTTTCTAGTATTCCCAAAAAAAGGTACTGAAAATTTACTTAAATAAATCGAATGTCCATTATCAAACACTTTTTACTGTAACACGATTTTCTAACTTCCTTAGCTTGTGAAATCTAATAAAACACTGATGAGTATTCATCAACGCAGGTTCAGACAAGTCTAAATAAAGTATACATGCGGTAAATGTAATGTTGGTTGCCTGTTTTATTATAATTTTATTGTGTCAAACAATACCTTTACAGCTGGGTCCATATGACTGTAGGCGCTAATGGGTTAAAGAGGGAAACGGTTTAAATTTGGTTTTGTTAGCAGTCAAGGACAAAAAGCGTTACAAAATATTTATAAAAAAAATATATTTTATTTCAACTAATATTAGTTCTTGATATTTAAGTTATTATATTAACCCATTTGATCCCACGACATTTTTTTTTGATAATATAAAGTTTTTTGAATATCCTTGTTGGATCTGGGTTAAATAGTAACAATTCATTGTTATTTAACATAAAAAAAATTAAATTTTTAGCAAACAGTATAGCTATGGCTATGCTAGCTTTACTGTAAAATTAGCATACCTACTGTTTCTCGGAAACGACTACAAAAATCAATTTTTTCTGTTGGTAATAATTAGAAATAAATTATAGTGTTGATATGAATTCAGCCTTATAATATAGGTATGCTAACTTAACAGACATTCTCAAATTTTGAATTGTAAGAGTCTGGAATATTCAAATAACTATTGCTAATCGGTAAGATAACAAGTTTACCACACATGAGCTGCTGTAAATCTAGAATGTTACATACTAAGCCAACTCTGTTCTGTTATTATATGTCAAAGCGTTGTCGTCATGTTATAATTTGTTCCGCGGATAATTTTAGACCAAACTGTGTTTATTTAAATGTTGTTTTATTGCATTCCGCGGCATTTACCTGGCCTCTTGTGTTCTCTTTCCGTATTGAGGGCTTGCCAGAAAGTCACGCGTGTGTTTGCACTTTTTAATAGATTATACATAATATAAATAAATATGAAATCTTAATCTGCCTTTTACTCAAGGTAGACTCATTAAAATTCTTGAAAGGAAATGCTTGGATTATTTTGATTATGTGTGTTTTATATGAATCAAAATTAATTAATGTGTTAGAGGAGATATAAATAATGCAGCTTGGATTAAAATAGACACAATAGTCTTTTGTTAGCTTACTTTAATATACTGAGTGTTGAATTCATACAAAGATATGTCATACTGTTTGGTATTGAAAATATTACACCAATTAACCCTTTAAGTAGCAGAATTATTTTTTTTTTGTTTTTTTTTTTAATTTCAAAGGTAAAACCTATTATAATGTTCAGTTTTTTTATGTTTCGTAGTCACGACATTTGTTTGCGACCTACTCATCTCTTGCCTTCAATCTTTCCCTGGATGATTAGATTAGATTATCTTTAATAACATTGTGTAGTTTTCCATGCTGATACATACTTCTTACATTCCAGGTCTATTTTTATCTGAGAGGGTTTGAGTATTTTTTTGTGGTATTTTGTGCAAGGGTTTCGCATGATGACGACCGAGGAGGCCTTGCGTTCTGGTGGTTGTCCTCCTCTGCCGGATTTTAGTCTCCGATTACCGTAATCAATAATGTTTCTTGCGCAAATAGTACCAGCCATTATAATTTATACAAGAGATGTTATCAGGGACCTTTAATGTAGTGGTTTCTCGTTGTCTTTTGCATTATGATGCCGTTGACCACTTTCTTGGTTCTTTCGCCTTCGAAACCAATTTCTCAGTCTCGGGACAATAGAGTGTCCTTCCACTTACTAGCTCATGCACCCTAAGCCTTTGGCTAGTAAATGGTTCATTGTTTATCCCGGCAAACACTCGGACGTCAGAGCCTCGTCCAAAACAACATATAATAAATAACAAATATTTTCCAAATAATGTAAAAAAATTTTAGATATTGGAAAAAAAATTATAATATTATATCTAGGGTGCTCTCAGGAGAAGCCAAAAATGATAATTAATTGTCATATCTATTAACTCGTAGTACATAGAATTGTTATATTTACCTATTTTACTTTGTAAATAATAATCTTAAAGAATATAGCTCGTTTTTTTTTAATAAATGGAAATTATAAAAAAATGTGACTTATATTATTTATTTGGATCACGTGTACAAAATGACTTATATTATTTTGCTCAGTCCAAAAACGCTGTTGTTTATGAAAAAAATAAATACCAACATATTTACGCAATATTTATTACAAAAAACAATATAAAATGATTAAAATAATAATAATGCAGTTTCGGCAGACCAATGGTAACGTCTCTTAACAGAGAAACGTATTACTCTGCGTCAGACGAATCTTCATCATCTCGAATCACATCGACAGACACAAAACACCCAGTCCATTTCTGATATCAGTTTCTAAAAAAAAAAAAAGAAATTAGTTAAAAACTTTGTGTATATAAAGAACATAAATCATATTAGAACAGACAGTCCGAATTTTCATCTGTTATAATCATTTACATACATTGCTGTGTCTAATCTTGTCAGTACCAAATCTAAAAATATGCAGTATCAAGACACCCTAATTAAATATATCAATACTTTCTGAAACGGTTTCTTAACATACAAAAACTTGTATCACTTTATTTTGAGGTTATCCATTTTGTCTTAACCATCATATTGTACTGGCGTAAATAATTTCACAAATAATATTTTTACACTTACCTGTATTATTGGCAAAATGCTCAACATTCATGTTTATTAACTTCATTATTCTCGTAGTTCGTGATAACATTTTTATGTATTTCTGCAACCGTTAATCGATATACCCTGTGCACTGGTTAAAAAATATTTGCTTAGTAAGCTTAAAACTAAAACACTTGTCTGAAATCGATCTCTTATCTTAATATAAGTCAGATCGCCTTACTTGCCTGTTATCAACTTTTAATGTTCAAAACAGTACATGTCGCCATGTACTATTAGAGCCAAGAATACTTCAAAAATTCGAAGTATATAAACAGTATAAGTTGACATAAACTTTTTTTTTTTTTTTATTAGAAAAAGATGTCGCATCCACCAAAAGGTTATTAGCGACGGAACAAAATATAAATAACAAAGTTAGACACCTACAGATTGTACAAAATGTTTATGGATTTAAGATAATTCACTATATTTTCATAGGAACAGTTTTGATCTAGAGCCTGTGGTAGAGCGTTTGGGATCTTGTAGCGCTGTCTTTCTTGGTCATATTTACTACAAATTATTAAAAAGTGTTCGACTGTTAATCGGACGTTACACTGATCACATATAGGTGGATTATTCTTTGTGAAAAGGTAGGAATGCGTTAATCTGGTATGTCCTAGACGTAAACGCGCAACCGCAATTTGTTCCCGTCTATTGCGCGACGATGGAAACCACTGAGACACATTATTTTTAATTTTATTTAGATTGGAATTAGTTCGAGACCACTCATTTTGCCACAAACACAACACTTTATTTTTAAAATAAGCTTTTAAGTCACTGGAAACACACTTGTCTATCGGCTCCGACAAATCACTTAAAATAGCCTCTCGTGCAATCCTGTCAGCTTCTTCATTTCCTGTTATTCCAACGTGTGAGGGAACCCATAAAAATTGGACGCTTCTTCCATGTTCATGAGCTTGGGAAAGCTGGTATTTTAGCAACTTTTCAAAAGGATGTTTCGGAAAAATGTGTTTTAATGAGTTTAGAGAGCTAAGGGAATCTGTTATGATAAGGGCTTTAGTGAGTGTAAGCTCGTTAAGAAGTTTCACAGCACGGTATATGGCGTAGAGTTCAGCTGAATATGTGCTGCATGCTGAGGGTAAACGGAAAAGAAGATTGTTTTCTGAAGAAACGATTGATGCCCCCACTCCGTCTTCGGATTTAGATGCATCTGTGTAGATTTTATGGTAGTCGGGGTACTTATTTATGAGGGCCTTAAACTTGGACCGAATCAGAGAATGATGTGTATTAGATTTATCTATATACTCTAGAGATGCGTCACAAGTTGGTATATCGATCAGCCAAGGCTCGGGGTATTTAATATCTGAGGAGAAAACCTCCGGAAAATTAATGTTTAGGTTTTGAAGAATGGATTTAATTCTTTCATAATATGGTTTTTTAGTATAGCGAATATCTTGGAATACGTTTACATATTTATTTGTAAAAGTATTTTGATATATTGGCTTTGAAATATTTCCAGCGACTGAGGCTGCATGTGATAGAGCGAGGTACATGCGGCGGTGATGTAGCGATGGTTCTCCTAAAAGAGCATAAATGCTGGATACAGGTGTAGTTGGGAAAGCCCCTAAGATTAGTCTAAGACTTTTATTATGAATAATATCTAATGATTTCAGTAGAGATTTATTAGCAGTGGAATAGGCAATTGCTCCATAATCTAGCTTAGAACGTATTAAAGATTTATACAGGAGGAGTAGAGTGGATTGGTCTGAGCCCCAGTTTTTATTACAGAGAGATCTTAATACGTTTATTCTTTTATTACAGGAAAGGATGAGTTGTGAGATGTGATTTTTCCATGTTAACTTTGAATCGAAGATTAAACCCAAGAATTTGTGGTGATCTCTAAACTCCAGCTGTTTCTCATACATTCTTAGGTTAGGAGGTTGTGGCAAGGAGCTTGAAGAGAATACGACTCCTATTGATTTTTCTATTGAAAATTGAAAACCTGTGAAGTTGGACCAATTTTCGAGAGTATCTAAAAAGTTTTGAAGAATTGATGATATTGAGGAAATATTTTTACCTTTAATAGATACCACTAGGTCATCAGCGTATAAACGAGCCTGTAAGGGTGCTTGAATGTTTTTAATGATGTCGTTTATTGCTACCAGAAATAGTGTTGGACTGAGTATGGATCCTTGGGGTGTACCATTTTCCAAACTATAAATATTTGAAGAGATATTATTTATTTTTACTTGAAAAGATCTGTTATTTAAAAAGTTTTGGATGAAAGCAAGGCAGTGACCTTGAATATTCCATTTATAAAGTTGTCTTAAAATGTTGTATTTCCAAGCTTTATTAAATGCACGTTCTAAGTCAAAAAATATAGCAACACATTTTTGGTTTGTAGCAAGAGCTTCATGTATTTCACTTTCTAAATCTAAAATGTTGTCTGTGGATGAACGATCTTTTCTAAAGCCATTTTGCTCTGAGATTAAGAAATTGGAATTTTCTAAAACCCATGAGAGTCTGGAGTTAACAATATTTTCTAGTAATTTGCAGGTTGTCGATGTGAGAGATATGGGTCGATAGGATTCTGGGTCATATTTAGGTTTATTAGATTTTAGGAGAGGAATGACTATTGCATTTGACCAAATAGCTGGCCATTGGTGGTGAAGCCAAATTCTGTTGAATACGTTTAAGAGATACGTTATGGCTGAAACAGGGAGATGTTTCAGAAATGCTGAAGGAATATCATCAGGCCCAGGACTAGAGTCCTTCAAGTTAAGAATAGATGAGTTTATCTCTTGAAAAGTGATGGGATGGTTTAATGAATTATTTTGTGCTTCAAACAGATAAATAGGATTTTGTTCGGCGAATTCTTTGGCTTTGAGAAAATTGGTGGTATACTGTTGATTCGATGAGTGGCTTTGATAGATTCTTCCAAAAATGTTTGCAATATCGCTGCTCGATGTTATGAAATTATTATTTTCTTTTAGCCCCGTGAAATTATATGAAGTATGTAAACCAGAAATTTTCCTTACTTTGTTCCAGACATCAGAGAGGGGGGTATTGCTATTAATTTCCGATACGTATTTGTTCCATGAATATTTTTTAGCCGTTTTGACAGTTAGCTGTGCCCTTGCTTTAAGCATTTTGAATTTTAATTTATTTTCGGATGTTTTATGTTTTTTGTATCGGTTTAGGGCTGATTTACTTTCACGGATTGCTGTCGCAAAACGGTCATTCCACCATGGTACAGGACATCGGCCTTTAACAGATTTAGATTTACCAATAAATTTGTGGGCGGCGCTTAAGATAAGTTGATTAAACTGCTCTACTTTCGAGTTAACATCGTCTGTTATATGCAAACTGGAAATGTTATTATCGATATATTGGGAGAACTTTTGCCAATTTGCATTTTTTATTCTCCACTTAGATATGAATATGGGTCCTGATGAGGGACAATTATGGTTTCTAATTAGGATTGGAAAATGGTCACTACCATATGTATAGGTTTGAGCATCCCAACTGAGGCAATGAGCTAAATTTGGGTCGCAGAGAGTTAAATCAATGCATGAGGAATATCCTGTTGAAATATTGAATCTTGTAGGGCTACCATCATTAAGAAAATTTATATTAAGTTGATCTAAGATATCGGCAATACTTGAACCTCTGATATATCATATTATGTTGTGAGCATTAAAGTCGCCTAGAATTATACGAGGACGTGGCAGTTGCTCTAATAACCTGCAAAGGCTATCAGAACTTACTTGTTTGTCACAAGGAAGGTAAACATTGCAAATAGATACTAAACTGGTAGATATGATTCTGATAGCAACGGCCTCCAAATCACTGACTATTGGAATTTGTATCGCCTCGATGGATTTGTTTACTAGTATTGCTACACCACCGCTTGCACGACTTGCATCTGTACGGTCTTTGCGGAAACAAGTAAAATTTTTTGAATTGTACAACTGATTGGTCTTTAAGTTTGTCTCCTGTTGACATAAACTGTTTTTGCCAAAATAAAAGTTCATTTAACTAGTTGAACTAAAAAGACCAAATAATTATATTTAATTTATATTACCATCTTGACTTCTTCTATTAATACCAAGGTAAAGATATAGTCTATTATAGTCTTATTCCGCAAAAATAATATTTTGGCCAATTTAAACTTATAGGAATTTTGTTACAAAGTTTATATTATAATATAATATCTAGGGTGCTTAGTAAAAAAAGTATAAGTTGCTTAATTAAATAATGCTTTAGATTATTAGATTTAAAGTACTGTGATGTAAAATGAGTATCTAAATAATTGAAACTCGAAAGGGCCATAGGTGTTCGTCTACTAGTAATTACTTAAAACATATGTTCCTTCCCTAACGGAGTGCTCGCTTTAATTAGTCCACTAATGAAGGTAAAAACCCGAGATTTCCCCAATGCGCAAACAACTCCCTGAAATATTCTCATATCAGCCTTGCAACTCAATTACGAATTCCTAAGTACTAAATATATGCTTGCCAAAATGACGTTAAATTATGAATAACACATACACAAGTGTACACCATTGAAAGGAGTAAATGCCGCATATGAAGAGAATAAACATAACCCTACTAGGTGAGTTCGTCCCTCAGGAAAATCTTTCAAAAGGAAAATCTAAAATGTGAGCGAACCCTTTCAGGTGCACACCAAGAAAAAGAACAGTTTGTGGGGTTCATTTAACTCGACACTATAAAATCCGGTTTTTAAAACAAGAAGAAAACATCGTAGACAGGGAAGTATCGTAGTAAAATATATTTTATGATTTTTCTCCGCGTTTAGGGTTATTGGCACACATGCAATATAAACTTAAAATATACATATCAACGTAAAAAGGGTAACGGCAAAGCTCGCACAAAAGAGCATAAAAAATGTGGAACATAAGTACCGATTGCACAGTACAACAAAAAAAATTTTTTGTCTTACTGCCGAAAAAAAGATCAACTGATTTTGGTTAATTCATCTGTGCTGATTCCAAAAATACAAACCTTTTCTTTGTATCGGCTCTAGTTTTTCGAGATATAACATACTCATCAAATACTTAAATATTCTTACATTTCTGTATATTCGACCACTATAACTGCAATATGTTTATAAACCAACTTAACAAATTCTAATACAAATACATCCTAATTACTAGACTTCGGCAAATATGCATATTGCATATTTTGCATATTGTGCATATTTTATGCAAATATTTCATATTTTGGCATATTTGTATAAAAGTTTGCATAAAGTGCATAAAAGTTCAGATTTTTATACTGTATTTGAAAATTTTTAAACATACCAATTTATTTCAATTCTTGTATAAAATTTTGTAGTCATTTTAATCAAGAAATGATCTAAGTACGTAATCTCTACAGGTACAAAACATTTACAATTTCAAAGAAGATCAATTTAAGTAGCCCTCAACATTCTTAGAAAGTCTCGGTCACTGAGGCATTCAGTTATTGGATAATCGCTAAGG
Source organism: Diabrotica balteata (assembly GCA_918026665.1). NCBI lineage: Eukaryota > Metazoa > Arthropoda > Insecta > Coleoptera > Chrysomelidae > Diabrotica > Diabrotica balteata. Next base: position 11,606,703 of record OU898284.1, read on the forward strand.
GTTCGCTCATTTGCATTTTATGATCTAATCCCCAAATCTATCTACAATTTATTGTATCTTAACAGCAGGTAAACAACTAATAGTTTTGTTCCTAATTTAGGGATTTTCCAAAATCTCCCAGTTTATTGAATTAGGTACCTAAACATTTCTAATTTGATGCTCAGATTTGTAAATCATTTTTGTTTTGATATTCAAAGCGTAAACACTCGTTGTGCGTAACAAAAAGGAAGATTTTGATTTTATAATGCCTAAAACAACCAGTGCTTCAACTTGGATTAAACCTTATAAAGAGCTGTCTATGGATATGGGAAAAATCTACTGTTGAGTCTGTGGCAAAATTGTAAGTATCTAATATTTTCTATTAAATATCTAATATTTCACACATATAGGGTGTTTCCAAATGACACTTACAACGTTTGACTGTAGATATTTCTCGAAAAATTAAACAAAACGATATAGTTAATAAGGGGTCAAACTTATCTACTTTTCGAGATACAGGGTGTTAAAATTAAAAAAAATTAAATTCTTTTAGTTAATAACAACAATAACTTTAAAACCAATAAACGTATTTACTTGAAATTTAGTACTCGTAGGTTGTTTCCAAACCAGTTATTTGATTAACCAAAAACACCTTGTATATTTTTATATTTTAAAGGTTGGGTTAAAATAAAGGTTTTTATTTTTATTTATAGATAGCACGTGAGAAGAAATTTCAGATAGACCAACAGGTGAGAACTGCTTCACACATTGCAAAAAAAAGGAAAAATAGGAGGAAAACATCAAACTTCAATGGCTAAATGTTTCCAATCTACTTCAAAAAAATTAGATGAGCAAGAAACTTTTAATGAAGACTTGTGTCGCGCATTAGTGTCTGCAAACATACCGCTTTCAAAATTAGCAAACGTAAATTTTAGTTCGTTTCTAAAAAAATATTGCAAACTTAATGTTCCAAGTGATCAGTCTCTAAGAAGAAATAATGTGAACGGGCTATACTCGTCGGTGTTAATTAATATTAAGGAAGAAATTGCAGATAATTATTTTTACATATCTGTAGACGAAACCACTGATTCCTCAGGAAAGTATATTGCTCATTTATTGATTGGTGTTCTTAAAGAAGATACCTTACCAAAATCTCATCTTATTTCATGCCAGCAACTTGAGCAAACAAATGCTTTAACAATTTCGCGTTTTATACAAGAAACATTAGCAACTTTTTTTCTTCCGACAACTATTCCTTCTAATAAATGACTGCTTATTTTATCGGATGCTGCTCCTTATATGGTGAAAGCAGGACAAAATTTAAAAATATTTTTCCCAGATTTAATACATGTTACTTGTGTAGCGCATGGATTAAACAGAGTTGCAGAGGAAATACGAAAAAAGTTTCCTCTTGTAAATACCATGATATCCAGTGTCAAAAAAGTATTTCTTAAATCTCCTATAAGAATTCAACTTTATAAAGAAATGCTACCTAACATTCCTTTTCCACCACAACCTATTTTAACGCGATGGGGAACATGGTTAGAAGCAGCTAATTTTTATGCAGATCATTTTGTTAAAATAAAGAACATAATTGATACGTTAACAGATGAAAGTTCCCAATCTCTTTTGGATTCTAAACAAACTTTTCAGAGTATCTTGACAAGAACTTTCATTTATAAAATCAAATTTTAGTTTTGTTCAAAAAACAATTACTCAGTTAGAATCACCAAAACTGTCATTGTTCGAAAGTACAGCATTAATAAAAGAATTTGCGTCATGTTGTCGGAATGTTAGAGGTAATATTGGAAAAGATATTTTAAAAAAATTTGAAGCTACTATGGAAAAAATAAAGGTTACCATATTCTTTCTGAAGTAGTCAGTGTTCTAGCTGGAAATATTTCGGAAATAATTAATTTAGAACCAAATGTTTTGGTTAGTTTGAAAAATGCTCCCGTTACATCAGTTGATGTTGAACGAAGTTTTTCCATATATAAATATATGTACTCAGACAGAAGCCACAAGTTTTTGTTAGAAAATTTTGAACACCACTTGGTCATTTATTGTTACCATAATTCTAAATAAGTTTATTCATACTTAAAAATGATGTAGTTACTTAAAATAAATGTAAATCTTAATGAATAGTAGGAAATATTTAGTTATGTACACTTTTTTTTTAAATAAAGTTGTTACTATTTTACGATTTTTTTATTTATTTGTATGCATATTTTGTAAAATATTTGCATATTTTCGGGTAAACACGTGCATATTTGTGCGCATATTTTCTACATTTTTATTTGCATATTTGCCGAAGTCTACTAATTACTTTTGGAAATGCCCATAACTTAAAATTAGCGCTAATTTCTTTTCACCTATTGTCCGATAAGTAAATATTATTTTCTCTAAAACGGCCTTAATAAATTAATATAAAGTCAGCTGCATTCTATTGTAAAATTTAGTATAAACTTTAGTTTCCTTGCAAGAGTTTGTTTTTGACAACTGAAAACCATGCCTTCTAGAAGCTGACGTTTTTTTGCTACATATGTGGCGAATACATTGTAAAAAAAAGTATAAAACCAATTTGTGATTTTATAAAAAGGGCATATCAAGCCTATTTTGATATTTATTTAGGAGATCAAGAGAAATCCTGGGCGGCTCCACATATAGTGTGCAAAACTTGTCTGGAAAACTTGCGACAGTGGACGATAGAACAACGAAAATGTTTGGTGTACCAATGGTATGGAGGGAACCAAAAATTATTTTGACGATTGCTATTTCTGTCTTGTGAATATAAAGGGCATTAATCGTAACAGTCGACATATGTGGACATATCCTAATCTGGATTCAGCAATAAGACCAATTCCACATCATCTTGAACAGATACCCGTTCCAATATTATCGTTCCAAACGTTATCTGACGAACTACGGACTAATAGATTTGAGGAAGACTACAGGGATTTTGAAGAGGAGTCAACACATCCTGAGCTCTTTACTCAGGAACAGGTAAGTGATCTTATCAGAGATTTGAACCTTCCAAAAATATTCTTCCGAGTTGATTGCCTCCAGACTAATGCAAGATAATCTTCTTTACCCAGACACCAAAATTGCATACTACGGTAATAGAGAAAAAAATCATTTGCCTTTTTTTTTTCTCAGATGGATGGGTGTATTGGAATGGGTGTATCGGAATATACACCAGATCACTGGCATATTTTTATCGACAATTCCAAACGAAGTTTAAAGTGTGTCATTCACAATGGGAAAATGGCATTCCAGAGATGCTTTAGTTCAAGGACAAACTAATGTAGTTAACGAAGTATTGGTCGGCCGAGAGAAAATAATATTACCTCCGTTACATATTAAACTAGGGCTGATGAAACAATTTGTAAAGGCCCTAGATTAGAATCGTCCTTGTTTTGAATACTTGTCCAGCAAATTTCCTGCACTTAGTAAAGAAAAATTGAAAACCGGAATATTTTCGGCTCTCAATTTTATTATTATTAGTAGTATAAGATTCATTACCAGTGTATTAAAATTCATTACCTGCACAACCACTTGAACTGTTTTTCAGAAAATCTTGGTGGCCTTAGTGAGGAACAAGGGATACGCTTCCACCAAGATATCAAAACGATGGAAGAGAGGTATCAAGGGAGATGGGATACTCACATAATGGCGGATTACTGCGGGTGCCTTCAAAGGGACCGCCCTTTTAAAGCCTTTGCAAGAAAATCATATAAAAGGAAGTTTTTAGGTGACGATAAATAGCATATTTGTGCTGATTTGCTGGTTAGGTTAGATAAAAAGTTAGGTTTTTTTTACAGATATGTGTGATGATTTTTGTATGTACATTATTATTCAATACAATTATATAAGTAAGTGTTTTGTTTATTTAATTAGTAGCAGCACTAAATTTATGTAGCTAGTGTTGCGTTAAATTACCCTATATGTTAGAACTGTGATCTGTTGTATTTCCTGAAAATGATCTGATGGAGCAAATCTGGTGGCATTTTTGAATTCAGCAGACCCAAATTACCTAAAAACAGTAAAAAAATTTTCGGCAGCAAACTGTGTGTTTACCAGTATTATTAGTACAATGAAAGTAATTTTGCAATAATCACTACAAGAGCAACTTACTAACTTTTTCATCACTTAGCCTTTATTTATTCACTGCTAAACGTACACCTCCCTAAAATTTTTCACCTATTTCTATCTTAAGCTTATTGCATAAAATTTGTGGTGATGCGGTTTATATTATCCGTTTATCTAGTCGGTGGTCGTCCTCTGTTACGATAAGCCTTTGTCGTTGTCGCGGCCGCTACTCCAGAATCTTTCGCACTATACGTGTTTCAGCAATGTATATAAGAACCGGAGAAATACATTGGTTAAAAACCATTCCTTTTACTATCTACCTCTATCCATACAGCCCTTGCTGTGCAATTTTGGACATAGGCCTCCTCTTTCTTCTTCCACGTCTCTCTATTGTAGGCAGTTTGTAACCACTTCCGGCCTGCGTGTTTCTTCAAGTCATCTGACCATCTCATTTGTGGCCTTCCTCTTTTTCGTTTGTAACTATAATATGATCTCTAGTGTATAATTATCTTATTCCATCTGTCATCTTTTATTCTGTCATTCTTTCATCTGTCTGTCATTCTTTCTGTCTTATTGTATGTCCAGCGAACTTCCAATTAAGTTTTGCTATCTGCGTTGATACATCGGTCACTTTTGTTTTGTTGCGGATCCAAGATTTCTTTTCTTGTCTGATAGCCTAATGTTCAGTATTTACCTTTTCATTGGGTCTTTGCTATTTTTTCCATGTTTTCCTTTGTAAAGTGAACGACTTAAATATAATGTACCCAACTCCCTAAGAGATGCCCTAGAAGAAAATACAGATACCCAAAAAATATTTTCTTATATTAAAGACTGTCAAAAAGATCTAAAACATACATTGTAATACACATACATATTAATATTATTATTATTGTAAACTAATGAATATACGCTAATTGTACCAACTGTCACATTAATATAAATACGATAATGACCCTGCGTGGTTGATGCGTTATTAAAATAACGCATAAATAAAATAAAAAAAGTGATTATCTTAATTTTTGGATATTCTCTACCTTAATGGAATTATCAACTAAGGTATTAATCTCACTGAGTAGTAAATTAAATATCTCCCTGTATATATAATGTACACTCTAAAACTAAACTTTATTTTAAAATATATTATAGTTACTAATACATATATAATAATAATATATTCATAATATTAATAATATTATGAAAAATTGTCCTATTAAACAAAAGCATGCCAAAACTAGTACAATTTTAGATAACAGGGAATCGATTTAACAGCTTTTTTTCATTTAAAATTAAATTTTTAATAAAATTACGATTAAATGAAAAATTGATAATGATTTAAATAGTTGAGTGTGGACGACTGATTTGTTTAAACCAAATAATTTTATTTTATTAAAACACCGACGCAAAAACAAAAGCAACGGACAAACAACTGAGCAACACAAAATTACTGAATAAATCAGCAGGATAACTTTTAAAACAATATGTTAAATATTCTGCTATGACATAAGTACAAAATTTTATGTTAAATGTATATATATATATATATATATATATATATATATATATATATATATATATATATATATAAGAGTAAGAAAAAAGAAGTACTTGTGACTCGTTTGGAAAAAAATATAACACTGTTTTTGATGGGTTGGAGTCAATAAAAGGGGCTATTTGTTGACTATTTTTTACTCGAGCTTTCAATTGTGATTACAATTTTTATCAAGAGCTTCTAAAAAATACAAAATGTCTTACAAAGTTGAACTAGAAATAAAAATTTTTTTTGTTAACTCACCAAATAAAATTAGTTTTTTATATAAAACTACTGCTTACATAATAAATACAAAAAATATTAATAAAAAAATGTCTTATTCTAACAAATGTTTCTCTGAAAAATTTAGATGAAGTTTCTTAAGAAAAGAAATTATAAACAAATATAGAATAGCTACAACCAGCCTAAAAAGTCATAAATACTAACTTAAAAATTTTTATTTTTGACATATTGTCAAAAATAAAATTTTGTTTAAAAAATTCTTCTTTGTTTAGTAACAAAAAAGAAGAAGATTTATTCACCATTTTTCCGGGCATCTATCAATGGTGAATAAATCTTCTTCTTTTTTGTTACTAAACAAAGAAGAATTTTTTAAACAAAATTTTATTTTTGACAATATGTCAAAAATAAAAATTTTTAAGTTAGTATTTATGACTTTTTAGGCTGGTTGTAGCTATTCTATATTTGTTTATAATTTCTTTTCTTAAGAAACTTCATCTAAATTTTTCAGAGAAACATTTGTTAGAATAAGACATTTTTTTATTAATATTTTTTGTATTTATTATGTAAGCAGTAGTTTTATATAAAAAACTAATTTTATTTGGTGAGTTAACAAAAAAATTTTTTATTTCTAGTTCAACTTTGTAAGACATTTTGTATTTTTTAGAAGCTCTTGATAAAAATTGTAATCACAATTGAAAGCTCGAGTAAAAAATAGTCAACAAATAGCCCCTTTTATTGACTCCAACCCATCAAAAACAGTGTTATATATATATATATATATATATATATATATATATATATATATATATATATATATATTGTTATGCTATTTAAATTGTATTCTATTGCTTATTTAGAAAAGATCCTGTCTATATTTATTAAATGATCTAATCTCCAATTAATCACAATAAATCAGCATTAATTAATTACAATCTCAGGCTATTTAACTTGTACTATTTACCTTTGATCATGGATTCAAAATATTTTCCAATTGGCTTCCTAATTGGGATAGGTAATATGACCTGAATAAAATACACAGAATTTCAACTGAACTATATGTGAGATGTCCTTTATTTTAATGAAATTTTATATAACAATCAATCCTGTAATATTTGCAATATAATACTTTAAATATATGAGAAGTTGTTTTCTATCATGGACCCAAATGTTATTTTACATTGATTTTTAATATGTGTTATAACTAATCTCTCTTTATAATTTTTTTCTTTAAATGATCGCAAAATTAACTGTCTCTATTATTTATTCAATTTATTTAATTAATAAATGAAAACCACACTCCTGCTCTAATGAAAATTGACTGACCTTTCGTTCTCTGCCGTTGTAATTCTATGGCCACGCCATAAAAAAAAACCTTTCTCTGCTTCTGCTCCTATTGTGGTCTAGATGACGTACACCTTTCTCCTATCTGTCCTTGTTTCTGCAACCCAACAACTCGTGTAATTCTATGCAGCCTCCTTTTGAGCCAATCTCCGCGCCTGTTTATAACTTCAAATGTTTCCGGCTTCGTCTGATATTAATATTCTTATACACTTTGGTTTTTCTATCTCTCTGTACCCCGTTCCTCACACTGATCAGCTTTTACACAGCAAATAAACACACCCGGTAAATTACGTCTTCGGGACTTCAAACAAACACACACCACAAAGCTCCTTCCTTCTTGGGCGACGAAAACTAACTAACTAACTTTTTTCCTCTCTCCTATCTCATAGCCAAAACCACTACCTCCATTGCATTCAAAAATTGACCAATAAAAATCATCCACCTCTGTGACGTATATCGTTACCAACCAACTCTCTTTATAAAACGTCATTCGGGTAATTCCAGAAAACAACATTCTTTAATTATTCTAACTAAATCTATCTGCTTTACAAATATTTCTTACTAATAGCTACAAACGATACCTGTTTCTCAATTCAATGTCTTTTGTTAATAAACTTTTACCGATATAATCTTTCGGGGAGAAAAACCACCGCAAATCCCGGTCTATTGTTTAAACACTGTTTATATACACTTTTGTTCTGGGTAAATCCTTTCCACAATAACCGAATTATTTAAATTTCTTATCGATAATATTTGAAAGTCTTGTCTCTGAGGCCTAATGAACAATTCTTCGAACAACTTAAAATACATATTTTGTCTTATACAGGATGTTTGAAAATTTATATGCCCGTGTCTTTATGAAATATCAATAATTTTAATTTTTATTTAAGTAATAAAATTTGTATATCGGTTTTTTATTGCTAATGGACATTCAAAAGTACAACAATATATATACCTATATATAAGAGGTTTCCACACTGTATGATTTTGATTATTTGTAAAATTGTCTGACTTTAATAATTTTTTGTATTCTTTTTTAATAAATTAAATTATCGTCTTAAATTTGAAATATGCTTTTTTGTAGACTTATTCGAAAATATGTTTCTCAGTGTGAGCCCGTGCAAAATCGGTCAAGAAGAAAATATCCGAAAAGGAAAGAAAAGTCCAAAAACCGAATGAATTTAGAGTCGTTACACACGTACTTTGTACATATAAAATAACGTCAATATTAGCGTGGATGGAATGTGCTGTCGACATCAGCGACGAGTCCACCACTTTCGTAGGCTTCTTCCGTTAATGCAGGACTCGTGTAGGGATGCTAAAATCGCCTTTGGGTCCTCATCAGGCTCTCCTCCGTTACGGCCAACACGTAACGGCGTCAGAGGCGTAGAAAATTTAGTTCAATTTATAAATTACAAAAAATTGGATTGGATTAAATGTTACTGCTACATGTGAAATTCGCTACTGTCAATAATATTGTCCATAAATATTTTAAAGTTAGACCTGAAAGATTCCAGAACAATCAACAAAAACTTTTTCAAATGCTTTGAATGACTTTTTTTATTTCTAAATTAGTTACTAGAAAGAAAATACTTATTTAAAATCTGTCTAATGGAAACATGGACGACTGGTTGGGAGCACTAAAATGTTTAGATTATCGTCAGGTCCTGAGTATGTTATTTAACCGCAAAAAAAGAAATTGCAGATGGTACAAGTTATAGATTTATAAATTATGCCAATATTAAATATATTTAATTACTATTAAACTGGGAATAAGCCACAATTAAAGATAAAAATACGTTTATTGACGTTTCAATTTCCACTTCGGAAATCGTTCTCAAAATACAAACAGTAAATTAAACAAATTTTAAACAAAAGTAGATGACTTTAAAATGATATTGCCAATATTGTTGAGTTGCGCTCCTGGGACGACTTTACTTATAAGATAGTTCATTCGATTACATGAAATCAACTTTAACTTGAGAATATCCCTCAGAAAAAAATCATAGCATGTAATTCGTCTTTAAAAAGACAAATACATGACATGATGACAGTAAAATTCCCTGTTAGTGATTCCATAGTAAATTATGAGGGAAAACCAGGAAAAAAACCTCATAATACTATCCCGACATTGTAAGTATTTGTTCGTGAATTTAGTTTACCTTCAACAAACATCAAAATTCTGATTTTATATGTTACGTTATTTAAAAAACATAAATGATGTATCCTCTATATGTTACTGACTTACTAATACTGGTATTTTCTTATTAATAACTTCCTCTTTTAATATTGGTAACGAGATCCTACTACATTCTGCCGAGGAATTTGCGACACAATTGGCCTCATTTAGCATAATTAGAGCCGCTTCTTTGATTTTTCTTTTTTTACCATCCGTTTCTTTTAGGACTACATTTGAATTATTCCATTGAACCCTATGTTCATTATCCCATGCGTGTTTACAGATTTGAGATCTATCAAATTCTTTATTTTTAATATAAGATTGATGTTCACTTATTCTAACATTTAATGGCCTTGATGATTCACCTAAATAAAACTGATCGCATTCACAAGGTATTTTATAAATGCAATTCTTTGTTCTTTCTTCTTCATTGTTAGGTTTGGTTTTGGACAAAATAGATCTCAACGTGTTTGTTGTTTTGAATGTTGTTGAAATGTTGAATTTATTTCCTATCCTTTTAAGTTTTTTCTGATAGTCCTTTTATGTACGGTATTGTTATTTTCCTCATATTATTCCTTGTGTATGCTGTAGGATCTCGTTCTAAGTTGTTTTGTTCTATTCGATCGATTGTTGAAAATTCCTTATTTATAAACGATAAAGGATAATCATTTTTTAATAAAACAGATGTTAACAAATGTTTCTCCTCCAAGAACGAATTTTCATTAGAACAAGTAATTTTGGCTCTATCGTATAAGGATTTAATTATTCCCTTTTTTACATTAATATTGTGATTTGATTTGAAATTTAAATATCTATTGGTGTGTGTTGGTTTTCTATACACCTGAGTCTCATATCCAGTATCGTTCTTAAATGTAATTATGTTCTTATTATAAACACGCATGGGATAATGAACATAGGGTTCAATAGAATAATTCAAATGTAGTCCTAAAAGAAACGGATGGTAAAAAAAGAAAAATCAAAGAAGCGGCTCTAATTATGCTAAATGTGGCCAATTGTGTCGCAAATTCCTCGGCAGAATGTAGTAGGATCTGGTTACCATTATTAAAAGAGGAAGTTATTAATAAGAAAATACCAGTATTAGTAAGTCAGTAACATATAGAGGATACATCATTTATGTTTTTTAAATAACGTAACATATAAAATCAGAATTTTGATGTTTGTTGAAGGTAAACTAAATTCACGAACAAATACTTACAATGTCGGGATAGTATTATGAGGTTTTTTTCCTGGTTTTCCCTCATAATTTACTATGGAATCACTAACAGGGGAATTTTACTGTCATCATGTCATGTGTTTGTCTTTTTAAAGACGAATTACATGCTATGATTTTTTTCTGAGGGCTATTCTCAAGTTAAAGTTGATTTCATGTAATCGAATGAACTATCTTATAAGTAAAGCCGTCCCAGGAGCGCAACTCAACAATATTGGCAATATCATTTTAAAGTCATCTACTTTAAAATGCATAATGTATGTCTGAATTGTCAATATAAATGAGTCAGATAAAATTAAATGATTAGAAGAATTTTTCACTATGTAACAAAAAAGAAAATTTGTTTAATTTACTGTTTGTATTTTGAGAACGATTTCCGAAGTGGAAATTGAAACGTCAATAAACGTATTTTTATCTTTAATTGTGGCTTATTCCCAGTTTAATAGTAATTAATTTACAATGCCACAAGAAAATAGCTTCAGAACAATATTAAATATATTTGGTTGTAACAGTATAATTGCAAGTATGCTTACACAACAGTACAATTAACGTGGTCAGTTGATTGCAGTTAGGGAGAAGATGTTGATGACTTATTTGTAAAGGCTCATATCAGTATAGGTTACGCAATTTAGTACGGCATAGGTTTTTATGAGGTCGTTAGATTATAAAAGTAAAAACCAAAAGAACAAATAATCGTGGAGTGATAGAAAATTTTAATGTATCTTATATCAAGTTCTGCCTCTTCGTCTTAACGTAAAGCGTTAACCTTACTTTATATGTCTAATATATATTCTTCAGAATTATGCATATAGCTCTCGAGCACTTTTGATTTTGATATCAGTCCAAACAGTATATTATTATATTATTTTTATTACAAGAGTGACTACAATTGCATAATTGTTTGGCCATATCCGTCTATTCATACTTGTACTTTATAGTACATAATTTTATTGCATATATTGCACATACACATATACAATAATTAGATGAGTTTTATTAGATAAAGTTTATTAGATGAACTACTATTTTAAGTTTCTTAATTGCCATTTTTAAACAACCAAATCTGAAATTTTATCACAAGTATCAGCTTCTCCTTCAATATCTTCAATATCTCATTCATTTTCTTCAAAATCGATAATGTTTTCTAGCATATCATTATTCGTGTTTAAAGCGTTATGGTAAAACTCATGACTTTCTAAGTTTTTCCACTCTTCTCCAAAATGTTTTGTTATAGTTTATTCACCTTCCAAAGTTTTAAGGGGTTAACTTCAATAGCCCCCAATTTAACAATATCAGGATTAATAATCCTGATATCTTTTCGAACCTTACAAACTCTTTTTAGTTTTTCAATATATCTTCGATAATGCGGCTCTCCCCGTACCAAAACGTTTAATCCATTTTTAGTCTTGTTTAAAATACTAGTTAAAGTGACAAGAGGCAGTGCATTTAGTACGTTTCTGGTAAAAACGCGATCGCTAGGAAGACATTAATGACCTGTGACTTGGTTCTTCTTCTTGCAGTACCGTCTTCTATCGGAGGTTGGCTAGCATCACAGCAATCTTTACTTTGTTGGCTGCAGCTCTGATTATGAGTCTAAGCAGAGAGTACTTTTCTCCTCTCATTCCTTCCCCATCTTCAGCAGGACATCTTGATTTGTTACTCTTTTTGTCTGATCAACTAACATCGGGTAGGGTTTAAACCCACCCGGTGTTAGTAGTTTAGACATTTAGAAGCTTACATATGCTAAAACATGGTACGGTATTTATGTACGGTATTGTATTGTATTGTAAAAGGACTATCAGAAAAACTTAAAAGGATAAGAAATAAATTCAACATTTCAACGACATTCAAAACAACAAACACGTTGAGATCTATTTTGTCCAAAACCAAACCAAACAATGAACAAGAAAGGACAAAGAATTGCATTTATAAAATACCTTGTGAATGCGATCAGCTTTATTTAGGTGAATCATTAACGCCATTAAATGTTAGAATAAGTGAACATCAATCTTATATTAAAAATAAAGAATTTGATAGATCTCAAATCTGTAAACACGAATGGGATAATGAACATAGGGTTCAATGGAATAATTCAAATGTAGTCCTAAAAGAAACGGATGGTAAAAAAAGAAAAATCAAAGAAGCGGCTCTAATTATGCTAAATGAGGCCAATTGTGTCGCAAATTCCTCGGCAGAATGTAGTAGGATCTGGTTACCAATATTGAAAGAGGAAGTTATTAATAAGAAAATACCAGTATTAGTAAGTCAGTAACATATAGAGGATACATCATTTATGTTTTTTAAATAACGTAACATATAAAATCAGAATTTTGATGTTTGTTGAACGTAAACTAAATTCACGAACAAATACTTACAATGTCGGGATAGTATTATGAGGTTTTTTCCTGGTTTTCCCTCATAATTTACTATGAAATCACTAACAGGAGAATTTTACTGTCATCATGTCATGTGTTTGTCTTTTTAAAGACGAATTACATGCTATGATTTTTTTTCTGACGGATATTCTCAAGTTAAAATTGATTTCATGTAATCGAATGAACTATCTTATAAGTAAAGTCGTCCCAGGAGCGCAACTCAACAAAATTGGCAATATCATTTTAAAGTCGTCTACTTTAAAATGCATAATGTATGTCTGAATTGTCAATATAAATGAGTCAGATAAAATTAAATTATTAGAAGAATTTTTCACTATGTAACAAAAAAACAAAATTTGTTTAATTTACTGTTTGTATTTTGAGAACGATTTCCGAAGTGGAAATTGAAACGTCAATAAACGTATTTTTATCTTTAATTGTGGCTTATTCCCAGTTTAATAGTAATTAATTTACAATGCCACAAGAAAATAGCTTCAGAACAATATAAACTTGACTGTATTTTAAAGAATTGTGTGTTTATAAAGGGATTGATGGACCCCCACATGAAATGGAAATGTTAAAAAATATTGGTATTTGGCAAAAAATTCAAACTAAGGGCACATATTCTTTAGACGATAAGATAATAAACTATAAGCCACTTATTAAAGCAAAATAAATGTTGTTAACAATCTTAGCTCTACTTTTATATTAAGAACTAACTTGAAAAAATAAAGAATAGATAAAAAATCAATGATAATCAAAAGAAGTTATTTTAAATTAAGAAGATACCTACTTACTAAATACATTTTTTACCAAAATAAAGTAGTAGGTACATAATATCTGTAATTGTGTAATAATATATTTTTTCTTACATGTCCACTTTTAAAAGCGGTTTTTAAAAAGCTTGTGATATCTTCACCGAATTTTGGTTTTTCAGGAAGAAATATTTTGTGATACCCTTTTGTGAAAAGATATTAGATTCTTCCTTTAACCTGACGTATTTCTGTTTTTGATTTTTATTTCAACCTTTCTATGTTGGCACAATTTACACAAAGCAATTTGGGATGCATGAATTATTTCGAAAAACTCATCAAATATGCTTTTGTCTTTTAGATCTATAACTAGAACTCTCATTACTCAGATTAGAACTATTTTAATCTTCGTCATTTATGTCAAATTGTAAACTTCTCACTCCGGAACGCAGTGGCGCACCTAGAGGGGTTTTGGGGGTTAAAACCCCACTCAGGGCAACATTCCGATACTGTTATTCACAAATTTAAGGGACTCAAAATGAAGATGGCATAAAGAAATTTCGGTGCCCCAATTAATTAAAACGCTCCTCCTCAAAGGAAAATTTTCTATGTGCGCCACTGCTGGGAACTACAAGGATTAGATAGTAGGGTCAGAGTAGTCAGAAGGTGGAAGTCGTCTATGGGAAAAAATATCAAAATATTTAATTTTTACATTGTAATTATGACTCTGAGAATGTGTCAAATGAGTAAAGTGTTCTTTTAATGAATATTTTGATTCGGTATGTATGTTTAAGGTATTTTTCGTAGTGCGCATAAGTCCAGTTTTCCAAATGTTGTTAAATGTTTTTTGCATTTACTAGAGTCTCTAAGCATATGCCAGAACTACTATAGTCGCTAAAACGAAACTCAGTCCTAACTGCAAGGTGCGAAAGTCTTGCAGGCTTAGTCTTGTTCTTGCTTAAATCTTGCACGGTCAGTATTGGTCTTGGTCTTGCTAAAATTAGACGGTTTTGGTCTTGCTAAAATTAGGCGATCTTGGTCTTGGTCTTGTGAAAACGTAAGAACAAGACCAAGACTGCAAGATCAAGACCGATTTTGAGCAACACTACTTACGAGCTCTTGTTGGTATAACTAGAATAAATTCAGCCTCCATTTTAAATTTAATATCAAAGAAGATAATACACCCAAAACTATTTAACTCTTAAGCGATAAATTTAATAAAAACGTACTAATTTTTTCAACAAAATCTTAATAACACTCACTGGCGTTCCAATTTCGTCAGGTTTAAGCTGTAATACGCTGTGATCGGTTAAAACGAAGAATGCTGATGTTGCCAACAAAACTTTGCTAGTTTAATTTTTTTAGTAAATGTAGATTACTACAATTTTTTCAAAACGTCCACATTTGATTGAATCTTTCGTTGTAAGTATAATAATTATCTCTTATTATTGGTCTTATGATCAAGATCAAGAGGCAGACCACAGATGAGGTGGAAAGATGACATCAGGAAACAAGGAGGTCCCACATGGCAGAGAACAGCTCAAGATAGGGAAAGATGGAGAGAGCTGGGGGAGACCTATATCCAACAATGGAAGGATAGAGAATAGGTTCAAAAAAAAAATTGGTCTTATGAATATTATCTACGCCTAATTAATAAAATGAAAGCAAAGAGTTTATCAGTTCGCTGACGTTTTCTCGGACTATTTTGACCCTGACAATATTTATTCGTAGATTATGATTTTTGATTTATTTCTAGCATACTCTTTACCAATTTCTTTTTATTAGTTTTCTAAAAATAAGTGTAATTTACAAAAGGAATAAACATTGTTAGTAAATGATTACGTAATTGATTGATTGACCAAATGTTAGTTTTTTTTTTTAATTTAAGATATGTAATACATACTATGAAAAATTAAACAATCTAATGCTCCGCCACTGCAAATACCATCCTTATAAATTGATAATGGTCGTCCACAATGTTACTGCCAAGTTGGTTCTTTTGAACTGAAACTGATATTAAAATATATAAAAGGAACACTTCGATTTGAAATCCCTTTTACCACCCCCATCAGTTGGAATAAATATATAAATTTGCTTGATCATCAGAGGATGAAATTGGGTAAAAACCTTCTGCCGCATCCTATATCTTCCATATATATAAATTTCAAAATTTCGAGGTAGATTCGTGTAGATTTATTAATTTTAGAACTTTTAAAAACAATATTTTCTTTGTAAATAAAAAAAATCTAAAAATAATATAAAGTACTCAAAACTTTACTCATTAATATATTTTATGATTAAAAAAATACGGAAAATAATTAAGTCTGGCAACATCAAATTATAGTATTAAATAAAGAAATCGTAATACTAAAAATATTGGAAACATAACAAAACGTAATAAAATAATGATTTTTACCAAGTCAAAAAATATCTTTTAAATCTTGATAGTCTAAAGGTACGTTTATACTAGAGATTTATATCATTATAGATATCTCAGGTATCGAGAAATAAATTTCCTTGCAAGTTTTCATTACGACATAAGTGTCACGCAATAAAATACCTAATACCTCTAGTTGAGAGGAAATTCTGATATAAATTGTTGTTCTGTTTAGACACATAAGAGAATTAAGATCTCTAGACACTTTTTATATAGTGTTTAGTTAGCAAACAAAATTATATACATGATGACGGTATAAAAGTCGGAGATGCCACACTGGACAGAGTAGAGAAACTCGTGTATCTCGGCAGTAATATCAATGAGAGCTGGGATCCAACCGCAGAAATTAAAAGCCGAATAGAACAAGCCCGAGCTGCCTTTGTAAAAATGAGAAACGTACTTTGCAGTCATGATCTTAGCATCGACCTTAGAGTTCGTATGATATCTTGCTACATCTTTCCTGTCCTGCTGTATGGAGTAGAAGCCTGGACCCTAACTGAGGCTATGCTTAAACGCTTGACAGCCTTTGAGATGTGGGTATACAGACGACTACTGAAAATAAGATGGGTCGACAGAGTTAGAAATGAGGAGGTCCTTAGACGGCCGAACCAAACAACACAACTGGTCAATATAATAAAGAAACGCAAGCTGGAATACTTCGGTCATATTATGAGACACCCTGAAAAATATGATCTTTTACATCTGATCATTCAGGGAAAGATCCAAGGTAATCGTGGTGCTGGTAGAAGAAGAACATCATGGCTGAAAAATCTAAGGCAATGGTATGGAAAATCAACTACATCGTTATTTAGAGCTGCTGTCAATAAAGTCACGATAGCGAATATGGTAGCCAACATGATATCCAACGATCGATAACGGTCATGGAACTAGAAGAAGAAGAAGACACTTTTTCGGTCCGTCTACCGTCTAGTTACGACAGTACAACTATTGTTCTTAAGAATTCCACTACTAAGGAAAATATTCATGTTATTGAAAGAGATGCCATAATAATAACAAATAAACAGCAGACAATCCCATATGAATACACAGTCGAAACAATCAGCTTACAGACAGAGTTGAGAACTTTAAATATCTTGATCCTACATTAAACAGTAAGTGGACTGCGACTAAAAAGTGAAGAGCAAGGACCAATAGATAGGAATACTTTTATCATAATAATAATAATTCACTAACTACCTTTGTCGGTGCCAAAACTCTTTAGTTCTTTATATTCGCCCGAAAGAATGCTAAATTAGGCCAAAAATTATTAGGCCAAATAAATAAATGTAGTAAAGTGTTCTAAATGTGGTGTCACTCCTGTTAAACAAAATAGGACATAATATAATATATATTCTTGTCCGACCCCACTTAATATTTTAAAAGTGTCCGTTATAAGATTATTAGTAATGTGGGGTTCTGCTGATTGGCTTCAATACATTATACAATACATTTTATTATTCTTATATTCTTATCATCAGTATTATAATCGCTCTTAAAGTGGCTCATGCCTATATTATCGAAGGATTTTTAATTTTCAATGAAGCAAATTTACAATAATTTGCTATTTATTTGTTATACCAGTAATAAGTGAACGTTAAAAAAATATTTTTGGCTGTTTTAAAGGCAATATAAATGTCACTTTTCTCTCACTCACTCACTCAGTCAAGTATATCCAGATATCTTTTATGAATATTTAATACTCACAGTTAGTATGGTTTAAAATATTCCACTTGAATTCAATAGGTAGTATTTTATATAACTTTAAATCTATATATAGTTCTTACGAGTCTGTCTAATCAAATCGGGAACTTAAATACGATCATTGTTCATTATTCCAATTAAGTGTTCCTGAGCTCACACATTTCTAGCTACTACATTTCTGGCTAATATTGGAGAAAGTCTAAATGACCGTCAGGCACAAAGAGTAATTTAATGTAGACGTTTTCGGATAGTTTGATCATTAACACTTATATTATAGACTAACTGGAATTCAATAAGTTGCATTTTGTTAATTAACTGATTAGTAAGCAGTAAGAGGTCTGTTTAAAAAATATGTTTGTATCATTTCCTACCATTGTATGTGCAAACCCACCTTAAATTATTTCTAATACACTATATGGTTTATTGTTTATCTTTTATATTGTAGCATTTTCAATTTCCTTGATTCTTTGAAGTATATTGAAATCTCCTCGTATCGCATATGTAATATATTGAAATTGCCTTATATATGTTTAAAAAATAAAACGAAGAATTTTTTCCGTGTTTGTTAGTTCGTATCTTTCAAGTTAAAATACGCAAAAGTGTTTTCAATGATTGTATTTGCATTGCTATACGTTAAAATAAACCATTTTAGAGTGGTTTATTATTTTAACTTTTTCGGCAATTTCTTTTAATGTTTTATTCGAAGTCGCATTATAATTTTTATACGTTGTAGAAGTGGAATCTTTTACGTTTTAATTTTGTTGTGTTTTGTTATGTCAGCTTTTGTTTTATTTTCAAGTTATATGAACGAATTTTTAAATTCGTCATTCATACTTGGGTCGTCGTAGTGTTAGGTATGGATCTTAATTCATGCTTGGGTCACCGAGCAGTTCGGTAGGCTCAGGTATGGATTCGAATTCTTCGTCGAATTTGTGATTTTCTGTTTTTGGCTCCTTTTGTGGAAATGAGTAGCAGTAGTGGTGGATTTTTATCTATTATGAACTGACCGTCATTAATTTGCCAAAATTTGTGGAGTTTTCGCTCGATGTAAATGTCATTTTAGAAAAAGTGACCACTGTTTCGTTTTTTTGAAGATTTTAAGATGTTTGAAAAGTCTAGTTCCTGTTGAAAAGTTGAACAAGTTTAGTTCCTGTTTTTCTGAGAGTTCCCGTTTTTCCAAGTGTACTAGTTCCAGCCACCAATGGATAAAGCTCTTCGCTGATGATGTCCGGATAGATACTCCAGAGATGTAACAAGTTTTTTTTTCGTTAAGTGGAAACATGTGAATCCAGGTAACTGTTTATTGTTTGTTTAATTTCAAAGTAAAGACAGAAATTTTTTCAAAACAATAATTGCTTTCGTTAAAATTTAGAAATTGTAACATTTAAAAATTGTAATGCGGTAACATTTGCAAGTTTTATGTAGTATCTCCAACTCCTGGAGTTTGTAAGCGGATGATACACGTAAGTTTTTTGTATTCTTATATTTGTTCATCTTGTAACTGTTTGTGGTGACACAAAAATAAATGTTAAATTTTGTTTTCTTAACATTTTATTTTTTTTTTGAACTAACTTTTTTTGATTTTTATTTGAAAAAGATATTTTTTTGATGTTTTATTTCCCTAGTTGCAACTAGTGGTTGTAATAGGTATAATTAAGCACCTCAAGTGGCGCCCTATATTAAATTCCTTGAGGTGTTTCCTGTTTATTTTTATTTTGTTTATCCCAAAAGATTAATGACCCCTTTATTTCATTTTTTGTAGTTTCCCCAATCCAACCCCCTTATCTTTTACTTATCCACGACCCCAGCTCTCCTACCAAACCCTCAGTGCCGTTGGCATAAGTAGCGATTATTTTGCTTGCCTTATCTCCACCCCCCTTATCTGAACTACTGTGTTGTTCTGGTGTTGGATATCAATATTAATTTTTAGCTCCTTTCGGTTCTACCTACGTGGTGATTGTAATGACTCGGTAGATAGTACAATTATCCTAACAACAATTGGAATTTGGACGAAATCAGAGTCTTCCAAATTATATCCTACAACTATGAAGTTCCTATGAATATTTTAATAACAGATAGCCTTTAGACAAAATTATGGAGGAGTCAAACTTATTGGAATTACAATATGTATGTCTCTTGTTCACTTGCCAAATACAAGGGTATATTGGTCAGAAGAAATTGGCTTTAAAAAAATAAAAAATGCATTGTCAGTCATCAGGTGCGAAAAATCAGACAATTTTTACATTTCAATATTAACGAAAATGCCTTATCCCTTGACAATCCAAACTACAATAGAATTTATCAAATGAAACCAATAACTGACCACCTTAATAAATCATTTTCGAAGTGAATTCCTTTGAAACAATATCCGTCGGTCAATAAGCAAATTTGTTCTATCAAAGCTAGGCAGTACCCAGTGGCGGCCGGTCAGGGTCGACCCACATCTTTATAGATATTAAAGATTTTTTTAATATTTAATTTAATCAGTATTTCAACAAATAATTGTGGTAGGTAATCAGTTAATGTCATTCGTTTTTGTGAACTAAAAAAATATCTGTGAGATAATAAAGACTGAATTTTATTCATGGTTTTTAAAAGAATTCGAACAGACTAAATTTTATTCATGGTTTTTAAAAGAATTCGTCCAATCTGAGCGTTAAGTGATCCCTGCGTAGATACTTTTCAAATAGATGATTCGATATCGGAGACATCCACCCGCATATGAATTCTTAAAAAGGCACGTTTTGTTTTTTCGGCTAGCCGATTCCAACCTTGACTTTACTTGTAAAAATCAACGGAATATTGGTTGATTAGCAACCAAATATACATTTCTTTCCATATGAACTTAATTACCAAGTACGGCAAATTTAAATTTGTCGATGTTTCATTTGGTTTGGTGATTGGTCGCGAACTGTACATTGCGAGCGTGAGACGAAATATTATTTCATATATATAGTAAAGTGAAGTGATATTCAATGCACGAACTAGCCTTTCTTTTTGTGATTTATTTTTATTTTCTAAAATAATACTGTGATACGTTACGTCTGCCGTAAATAGTTAAAGGTTAAAGGGTTTTTTGACATATTTGAAGTGTTTTTTAATTAAAGTGTAAACAAATTCAGGTAAATTAACCTAAAAAATGCAAGCCATGGGAGAAACTGTAAGTATTGATAGATCTGATATTGTAAATTATATTTTGCATAACGGGTTTTCATCTATTCCATACGAAGAACAAATTGTTATTAAAAATAAGGGGTGGACTTTGCCTAAAATGTTCCGGCTTATAAATATTAGTGCGGGTAAGGGAAGTAATAGATCATTTTCAGATAATTAGTACAGCAAGTACCTATGGCTTACCGGGAGTGAAATAAAAAACAAACTTTTCTGTTGGCCTTGCATTTTATTTTCGACAAATAGGGGCAAACATCAAAATCCGTGATGTGAATCTAGTTACGATAATTTAATGGAATTATTTAGGGCTTTACATAAACATGATATTTCGTAAGATCATACTTACAGCCAGATTAAATTAGATTTATTTGGAAAACAAAATATCTAAGTTTCATTAGATAATGCTCTATGTGAAAATGCTATTAAACATAACGAAATTGTAAAAAATAATCACGCATTTTTTCGTCGTTTAATTGATATTGTAATTTTTTTAAGTTGTCAGGAATTATCTTTTAGGGAACACGATGAATCGGAGCATTCGTTAAATCAAGGTATAGAGAACTAATAAAAATGTTTAAGAAATACGGTTTGAAATTTTCTAATTTACTTTCTGATTCAAAGACATTTAGTGGTGTATCTAAAACAATCCAGAATGAATTATTAGAATCAATTGGTTAGATTTTGAGTAACGTTATTGAATCTGAGATTTAGGAAACCATTTGCTTTTCACTAGAAGTAGATGAAACTACCGACATATCATGTCATTCCCAATTATCATATTGTTGTTCGATACGCGTTACGTGGTAATATCTATGAGAGGTTTTTTAGGTTTTACAGACGTGAGTAAAAGCCATAAGGCAGAATATATTTTTGGTGTTTTAAAGGACACACTAACATTTTTTGATATCAAAAATAAATTGGTAGAGCAAACTTATGACGGCGCTGCCGTGATGTCTGGTGAATTAAATAGTCTCCAGGCAAAAGTTAAAACTATTGCACCCCAAGCTTTATTTATTCAGTGTCATGCGCATAGAATGAATTTAGTTTTGCAAGATACATGTAAAAAAATTAAAGAATGTCTTCTTTTTTTTTGCCAGTTTAAGCGGATTTGCTTCATTTTTCTCAAACTCGCCTAAACGGACTAATATTTTAGAACGGTTTGTTTCGAAAAAAATGCCAACAGTTTGTCAGACGCGATGGAATTTTAAAACTCGATTAGTTTTCACTGTAGCAGATTTTCGTGAACAGCTTTTGGAAGTTTTTGATTTTATTATTGAATGTGACGATTTTGAAAGTGATGATATCTCGATCCGTGAAGCAATCGGTTTGAAAACTTTATTAAATGATTACTCTTTTAACATACTTTTAAATATTTTTAAGACAGTGTTTACCCAAACCGATTTGATATTCAATGTTGTTCAAAATCAGTTAACTGACATTATTCATTCCAAAAATAGAATAACAATACTGGTGCAAAATCTCAGAGATTTTCGTAATGTTAGTAATTTCCAGTATATACGCAGTGACGTTTTGGACTCGCTTGATATTTCCGAACCCCCCCCTCCCAAAAAAAAAGACAAAGGCATGACACAAAAACAGATCTCGAAAAACGAGTATATTTTGAAATTTTTTATAATATTATTATGCAAATTGATACTCGTTTTTCGAATTTTGAAGATTTGCAAATTTTTGACCTCTTTGACGATTCAAAATTTAAAAGTTACGCCAAAGAATTTCCAAGATATTTATTAGACAGGTTGATTAAAAATTATCCATCATTCTTTAATAAAATAAAATTAGAAAAGGAATTAAAAGTTTTAGGTATATGCTGATCCAAATATTTTCGGAAGATGGGATAAGTTACAAGATATGTATAATTTTATATACTGCAATTCATTACAACAAACTGTTACCGAAATTAATAAATTATTGTCATTAATTCTCTCTTTACCACCAACGTCTGCCTCAAATGAACGAGGTTTCTCTTGCCTCAAAACAATCAAAACTTATTATTGAAATACCAGGAAACAAGAAAGAATGTCAAGCTTGTCTCAAATGTCAATAGAAAAAAAACTTTTAAAATCTCTCCAAAACTCAATAAATTTTACGATGACGTTATTACCCATTTTGCTACTTCCAAACAACGTAGACTAGAGTTAATTTTTAAACATGTTTAGGTTTTTAATCTGTAGGAAAAAACAAAAAAAAAAACAAAAAACAAGAAAACCAAAAATCTCCTATGATGATTGGAGTCTTTATTAGACGGTATACCTATCTGAGGAGACAAAAAATACCTTGCCGACCTTGTCTCTCAAGCCACTAGCCGCCACTGGCAGTACCTACAAAATAAGCCACATAAATGAAGTTTTAAATTTCTTATCTTATTTAGTAGTTCTAAATATGCGAGAAGATAATGATAAAAAAAGGGGACGAGCTTTTTTACCTGACCTTGCAACTGCAAATGTTTTGGTGAGATTGGCTACAATTATTCCCAGGAATATAAATCATAGGCTTTATTTTGACAATGATTACTCTTCTATACCTCTTCTTGTATAGATTTCCAAACAAGGTATTCATAGTTTTGAATCATATGAAGGAATAGGATTCCAAATTGTAAGCTTTCAGTTGAAGAGGCTATGAAAAATGAAGACAGAGAAACTAGTGTAGAGTTTGTTGATACTTGCGATGGTGTGTACATCTGGATAGATAACAAATCAGTCACGTTTGTATCGACTTTCACTGGCAAAGTTCCTAAAACTACTGCCAAAAAAATAGCCAAAAAAAAACGAGAATAGAAGAAGTAAGTTTTTCATATCTTCTACAATTATACAACCGTCGTATGGGCGGTGTCTATTTGTTGGACAGCAATATGGAACGAAATCAAATTATTTAAAGAAGTAAAAAATGGTAGATTAAAATATTTAACCATCTACTAGATCTAGCCGTTGCTAATAGTTAGATTCTTTACAAGAATTTAGCTGAACATAGAACTGGTGCGAGGGCTTAAGTCACAATCTCAGTTAAGGTGCTTTCAAGTAAGGTGCACCTTACTTGATATTCCACAGTGCAATGACAATGCACATGTGTTCTGCGAAAAGTGTGATGTAGCACTTTTTTTAAAACGAAGAACTGATTTAAAAATGTTCATTGTTTCTATATCTATTCTAAGTATATCTTTATCTGCATAATGTTTCTTAAACACACCTTTAATTTTTCCAAAATAAAAAAATAGTTGTTCAGATTTTTTTATTATTTTTACCATAGAAATATCGAAAATCTAGTCTGTAAACTTTTTGTAACGAGAAATCATGCAGTGAAGGGTTAAATTAAAATTTTTCCTATATGCTCCATTTATATAAAAGCGAAATAAAAAATAAATCTTACAATCAGAATCATAAATCAAGCTTCCTGGTCTCAAAAATCGTAAAAGCTTTTATAAGATAAAAATAAAAAAATATTTCTTTTATATGTTGAACGACTAAGATTCATTTTCCGATACTACTAAACTAAACTTATTTGTTCACATAGCAGCAGATTCTCTTTAAGCATCTGTTAAAATGAATGAAACAACTGAACGGAGACATTTTCAGTTTTCACTAGAATTTGACTTAGAGCTATAGGAAACAATTAACGCTCAGCAACAAGTCGACAAGCGCCTCTAATGAGAATCTAAAAGTTTTATGTAGATAAAATATTTCACTAAATTACTGTTTAACTGTGAACTTCTTATAATTCGTGAATTTTACATCTCAAGAGATATCAAAGGCAAAAACGGTGAGATTAAAAATAAAATTAATATTCGCTTGATGGCAATATAGATAATTAGAAAGACTTATTGGTTTTACAAGAAAATCTAAAAATATTTATACACATAATAAGTTATATTTTTTTTGCATATGGATTGATAATTATTTTTCTATTTACTATTAAGGCGCATTAATGAAAAGGTGGAAAGGGCATTTTCAGGAGCTGTTAAACCCAGAAAAAGAACAAAACGAAGAAAAAGAAATAATTTACCACACAGCAGAACAACTAATTGAGCAACCAACATTGGAAGAAACGATAAACGTCATAAAACATCTAAAAAATAACAAAGCACCTGACACAGATAAAATAACTGCAGAACTAATAAAGAATGGTGGACATGCGCTATGGAGGCGTATCCATCAACTAATCGACCGTATATGGACACTAGAAGTCATCCCAGAAGATTGGAAAGTACGAATTATACTTTCTATGTACAAAGGGGGAGACCAACGACTCAGCAAAAATTATAGGGGCATAACAATTTTAATCTGATCCAACATTTTTTATTAATTTCCGTGCTGGTCTCAACAATATGATGAGATGAGACTAGCACAAAAATTAATAAAAAATGTTGGATCAGAAATAATGCCAAAAGTAAACAATTTCAGAGGTAACTACAGCATTGGAAAACATGAAAAGAAATAAAGCTGCAGGAGAAGATAGTATTACCACAGATATTATATTAGAAGGAGGTAAGGAACTAATTGCAATTGTAACTAAGCTTGTGGACAGTTGTTTACATCAGGGCAAAGTCCCTAAGAGCTGGAACAACTCTAAAGTAATCTTATTACACAAGAAAGGTGATAGTCGAAAATTGGAAAACTACAGACCCATCAGCCTACTGTCACACCTGTTTAAAATACTCACCAAAGTCATAACTACTCGACTAACAAGGAAATTAGACGAATACCAACCATATGAACAGGCAGGTTTTAGAAAAGACTATTCAACTTCCGATCACCTGTTAACCACAAAAATATTAATAGAAAAATGTAACGAATACAAGTTTTCAGTTTTCCTACCATATATAGACTACGAAAAAGCTTTCGATACCATAGAACACACGGCCGTAATAAACGCAATGCAAAATTGTAGAATAGACAGCAGATATATTAACTTAATAAAAGAAACTATGAACCAAGCTACAGCTACATACTACCTAAATGAAAATGAACACACGAACCCTGTACCATTAAACAGGGGAGTCAAACAGGGAGATACTTTATCACCCAAACTGTTCACCTTACTTTTGGAGGACGTTTTCAAAAACCTAAATTGGAAATATAAGGGAATAAACATCAATGGCCGCTACTTCAGCAATCTACGATTTGCAGATGACATAATCCTGATAGCTACTGACCTACAAGAAATGCAAACCATGCTTTTAGAACTACATACCGAATCTTCTAAAATAGGACTGAAAATGAATTTAAACAAAACAAAAGTCATGCACTCCGAAGACACCGTAACAATAATAAACGATAAAGTTATAGAAAAAGTTGAAGAATATATATACTTAGGACAAAAAATAATACTAAATAGAAAAATTCAAACTGAAGAAATAAAAAGAAGAAGAAAGTTAGCTTGGGCAGTATTCGGTAAACTGAACTATATACTCAGAAATCAACAAATTCAATTACATCTTAGATCTAAAGTTTTTGATGCATGCATTATTCCGATATTAACTTATGCGGTACAAACATGGACAATCACAAAAAAGAATATGAATATACTTAGAGTCACTCAACACGCGATGGAAAGAGCATTGCTAGGTATATCACTTAAGGACAAGAAAACAAACACATGGATAAGACAGAAAACCAAAATCACCGATGTGGTGCAAAAATCATTAAAGTTGAAATGGGAATACCCATCCTATGCACCTTTCCAATGCTGCTGCAACATATATCTTGAATAAGGTTGGTGAGATACAGCATCCCTGACGCAAGCCTTTTGTAACCAGGAATTCTTCCGTTAGATAGTTTCCTGTTTTTATCTGTGCCTTTTAGTCTCTATATAGTTCTTGCACAGCATTTATCAATGTGTAGTTGATGTTAGATCTTTGCAACGTTGTCCACAATTTTGTTAAGGGGACGTTGTCATATGCACAGAACCCGCTTTGTTCTTCCTCTTCATTGTGCTTATATTCTTCCTCGATCATATTTCTCAAAATTCGTCCATACAGTCTGCTCAGGGTGCTGGTTACCGATATGCCTCTATAATTATTACAATTCCTTTTGTCCCCCTTTTTGTGTATTGACGACATGTATGCCGTTCTCCACTGTTCTGGTACTGGGTGTCCATTTAGACACTGATTGATCACATAAGTTAAGTTTTCAAATAGTTTATGAGTTCCATTCTTAAGCATTTCAGCGTAGATTCCCTCAGGTCTAGCATATTTACAATTCTTTAGGGTCATTACAGCCTTCCTTACTGTTTCGATGTCTACCCCGCTTCCCCTCCTTGTATATGTATGGTAAAATGACATTAGTCAATATATTTAGTTTAGTGTAAATTAATGCGTATCTTCAATAAAATATGTTTTTGATAATTAACCGTTTTGGTAATTAACAAAATGACAATTTTTAAATTTTGTTCATTAAAATATATTGCTTTTAAGACAATAAGTCAAACTTTTAACGAAAAAAAAAACAGAAAAAGAACAGTTGGCAGGGAATGAGTTGAAGTCAAATTGTGGGTTATGCTCAATAAAAATAAAAAGTGAATTCTTTATCTGTAATAACATTTTTGCCAATAATTCAGACACGTACCTCAAACAACATCTAAAATTAAATTTTATTGTTTTAAGTACACGCCAGAACAATTTTTCACATAAAATGTCTTACCGTCAGCAGCACCTCGCAAGATAATATACTTCCGGCCTACTTTCCGCATTTTCATCTTCTATACGTTCCCAACTGAAAATAATTTGGTATCTCTAACCGTTTCATCCACTCTTTCCCGACTTTTTCACGGCGTACATCATACCCTTCAACCGACTGCAAATGGAAAAAGGCTGTTTTCCACTGTAGCATCGGTTCTCTAGTAATGAAAGCTTTTTAGGTCCAGCTCAAGCAGCAAATTTGATAGCAATCTTTACAATGTAGCTTGTAATGTTTTACAAATTGAAATACTACACTTTTTAGGTCAAGTATGTAAATTAGATGAAATGGGATTTGTAGAGATAATTTAGTGCTAGGATATAGGACACACTAGTTCCAGGAACAAAACAACAATTAATAAAAAAATCAAGGCAATATAAATTTTCAGTCGGTATTTAATTAAAAGTAAATAAGGTGAAGTGGAGTAAATGTGATAATGGGGCAAATGTCACGATAACTTACAGATTTAGCAAAAAGTTTTTACTACAAAAATATTATCAAGTGGTTCTTTTTGTTGGTGTATCACATGTGCCCCATGAAAAGTGCTTTTTGGGTAAAATGAGGAACAAGAATACAAGGTAATTGTGATATGTAATAATACATTTACTCCGTTATTTCGGATTCATCATGGTGCGTACATATATTAAAAAAGGAGTGCATCTGATGCAGAATATAAGAAAGAAGACTTGAATTTAGCAATATTGGAAGTAAAATCAGGACGAAACACTATATGCGGCATTTGCAAACAATTTAATATACTGTATGTAATCCTCTACAGTCGAGTCCAAGGAATCCGTGGAGTAAAACAAGCTAACAAAGCCCTCCCAATAAATATTCATTTTGCAGAAGAATTAAAATTGGCCAATCGCTTAAAGAATGGAATTAAGATTAGGAACATATAACACCCGAACCCTGTACCGAGCTGAAGCACTCGCATCTCTACTAGTATAGTGAACATGTACAGAGTAGATGTTCTGGCACTGCAGGGAATGCGATGGACGGGAACAGGCATTATTGATAGGAGAACCCACTCCATATATTACAGCTGCAATGAAAACCAACACATCAATGGAGTGGGATTTATAGTAAACCAAAGAATAAAAGGCCTAGTTATTGATTTTAAAGCCTATTGTCAAAGAATGTGCTATTTACGCTTAAAAGGTAAATTCTTTAATTACGGTTTAATTAATGCACATGCCCTGATCGACAACAAACTAGAAGACATTAAAGAACAGTTTTTCGAATACCTAGAATAAGCCTACAGAAGACGCCCCAGAAATGACATTAAGATATTGCTAGGTGATATGAATGCAAGAATAGGACGAGGTCGAGTTTTTATGCCGACTATAGGTAGGCATAGCCTACACAACATCAGTAGCGATAATGGACTACGACTGATAAACTTAGCAGCAGCACTGAACATGACCGTCGCTAGCACCTATTTTGAACACAAGAATATACACAAGATAACCTGGACCTCCCCTGATGAAAGAACAACTAGTCAGATTGATCACATCTTAATAGATTCAAGACACGGAACGGACATAATGAACTGCAGAAGTTATAGAGGCGCAAACATAGACTCAGACCACTGTTTAGTAGTCTTAATGATTCTTAACAAGAAAAGAAAATACACAGAACGAAGAAACGAAACCACTTAAAAAAGAACTTCAATATATAGAAAACCTCAACAGCGGGCTTAATCTCCTTTTTAAATCTACAGTTATATTAAGAAATACAAAAGTAAAACTCTACAAAACAATAATACGCCCAGTCCTAACATATGGTTCAGAAACCTGGACTTTAACAAAAAGTAATGAAAACATGTTAGGATGTTTCGAAAGAAAATACTAAGGCGAATCTATGGAGTGGTAAATGAAAATGGTGTCTGGAGAAGACGATACAACTTCGAACTCTATAGAATATACCAGCAACCAGGTATCGTAATACACATTAAGATAGGACGTCTGAGGTGGGTAGACCATGTAATGCGGATGGAGCAAACCGACCCAGCTAGAAAAACGCTCCTTGATAGACCTATTGGTCAAAGAAGAAAAGGAATACCCAGAACAAGATTCCTAGAGAACATACACCAAGATATGAGAAATATGGAAATACGTGCTTGGCGGAGGAAGTCGATGGATAGGGACGACTGGAAAACAATTCTTGGGAAGGCTAGGAACCACACAGGGTTTTAAAGCCAAAATGATGATGAATCGCTTAAAGATTCTAGAAAAGTGGGAATTCAGGTTGTCCAGGAAAGAGGTATTTTAAGTAGTTGTAAAATTTGTTAATGAAAATAAAATAAAAACAAATATTAAAAATGGTATACCTGGAAAGGATTGGTTCTTTAACTTTAAGAAGCATCATAATATGAGTCTAAAAATTCTACAAAATATAGAATATGCTAGAAAGCATTAGATTCAATCACAATCTATGCTTATTTAGACCTGCTGGAAAAAACTATGACCGAGCTTGAGCTTCTTGATAAGCCTCATAGAGTATAGAACTTAAAGCAGCCTAAATATAGCTCCGAGACAATCTAAAGTAGTTGTTGCAGTCAAAAAAGCTTCTTCGAGAACAGTTAGTTCCCTAAGTAAAGAAAACACAACTATTCTTTTAATGTGTAACGCAGCTGGCGGAAAAGCCTTACTATTAATAATACTTAAAGACAAGCATTTGTGGGACCAGTGGTTTGCACCTCCCAAAGCAGATTTTCTGGGTACCGTTTATGCTGCCAGTAAAAAATGGTGGATGGACAGTGATATTTTTACAAACTAGTTCCGGAAATCTTTGATTGTAGCACTTGGTTCAGAATGTCCCATTTTAATCATTTATGATGGTCACTAAACTCATATAAGCTTGGAAATACTTGAAGCAGCAATCGAGAATAACATAACTTTATTAAAACTACCACCACACAGCCGTCATATTTTGCAACCACTAGATCTATCTGTTTTTCGGCCGTTTAAACTAAAATGGGGTGAAAAATTGATATTTTGGCATAGACTGCATGTGGATCAAAAACTGCCAAAGAAAATTTTTTCCAAGTGTCTCTGCCAAACCTAGAAAGCTTTTTTAACGGAAGTAATAGAACATGGATTCCGTTAACGTGGAATTTTACCAATTAACAAAAATATTATAATAGATTAAGCTTTCTCACCAGAAGCACTAAAGAGATGGAAACATCTGTGTTAACGGGAATTGGATAGCAGATGACAGTACAGTTGTTTTTATATCAGCAGATAATACTGCAGTGGCTTTTACATCAAAAGAAGATAGTGACACAAAAGAACCTACTGTTAACGTTTGATTTGAGAACTTGTTATTGTCAGTAGTTCGTCAAGCACCTGAGCCAGACACAACAAAAAAGTCTGAGTATGTAAAACAATGTCTTGGTTCTGAAATACTTACCTGGGGTAAAAGTCGTAAAAAAACAGTAAAAAATCAACAATACTGAAACCAGTTAAAAAAATTAAAAAACATCAAATAGGCAAAGAAATAATAAATAAGACTTACAATCAATTTAATTTAACTATTAGACGACCGGTTTCGCTTTCTACAATATGCAAAGCATCTTCAGGTCTCGATACAAAGTTAAATAAATGATGCCGGTACTCTATTAATTAATGGATGGTAGAACATGGTTGAAACTACTATGTATTGTTGAATGGAGAACTCAATTCTGCTATTGTAGTTGTATGACAGTAAACCTGAAGTTCTTGAGGATATAGATTTGATCCTATGAAGCAGAGTATGTGTGTGTGATTGTTTGTTAAATGAAAGTGATGTAATATACCATTGTATTATTAAAAGTTATTTATACTTATTCGAGAGATATATTTATGAAATGTGTGTTATTTATTGAGTAATTGTTTTATGAAGGTGACAGTTTTATGACAATGGATAAGTTTAGATGTACAAATTGTGTGGGTGTGCAATTATTTTTCAACTTGTAGTTATCAAATCTCTTTGATAAAGTTCTACCTAATAGGTTCTCATCGCTTTTCGACAGTATCCACGTCTCTGATCCGTATACAAGGACCGGTTTTATTAGAGTCTTGTATATTTTGCATTTGGTTTTTCTTGTAATGTTAGATCTTAGATGTTTAATTAGTCCATTATATGTTTTATTCTTCTTCTTTGAGTGCCGTCCTCAATGAAGGTTGGCGACAACCTCAGCAAAATAATTTCTGTCCCTGGCTTTTCTTATTAAAGATTGAAAATCCAAACCAGTCCACTCACGAATGTTTTTCAACCAGGACGCCTGCCGTCTACCAGGACCACGTTTTCCTTCTACCTTCCCCTCTATAAGAAGCTGCAGTAGCTGGTATTTCTCATTTCTGTATATGTGTCCCAAATATGAAGTTTTCCTTGTTTTCATTATTTTTAAGAGTTCTCTGTCGGTACCCATCTTGTGTAGGATCTGCTCGTTGCTCATATGCGCTGTCCAGGGGACTTTCAGCATCCTTCGAAATAACCACATTTCAAAACTTTCCAAACGCCTGAGTGAGTTGATTTTGAAGGTCCATCCGATCGATCTGACGTGATCTAAGAGTGTCTGGAGATCCTGTGCGCAATTAGGACTGTGTCGTCGGCGTATGTACATTATTTAGAACTCTGCCGTTAATTTTAACACCCTCTTTTGATTGCTCTAGTGCTTGTGCAAAGATTTCTTCCGAATATATATTGAAAAGTAGTGGTGACAATACACACCCCTGTCGTACACCTCGCTTGATATTGAATATTTCTGTGTCACCGGCTTCTGTTCTAACTACTGCAGTTTGGTTAAAATACAGCGTTTGGATAATTTTAAAATCGTTCTCGTCTAGTCCCTTTTTGTGAAGGCAATCCATCAGCTTATCATGTTTTACTTTGTCGAAGGCCTTTTGATAGTCAATAAAACATAAAAAGAAATCCTTTTTTTGGTCTCGACATTTTTGCAGCAGTATAATAAAACTGGTTAATGCTTCCCGTGTCCCAAATCCATTTCGGAAGCCAAATTGTTCATCACTGATATCCTGTTCACATTTCTTATAAATGCGTTGGTGAATAACTTTCAAGAATAACTTTAACATATGCGACATTAAACTAATAAGTCTGAAATCACCACACTTCTTTGCTCCCTTAGTTTTTGGAAGGGGAATAAAGACTGATTTTAACCAGTCTTGTGGAATTTCACCGCTTGTATATATTTGATTAAATAATTTGACGATTATATTTAAATGTTTCTCTTCCAGTAGCTTTATGACTTCCGTATGTATGTCATCGGGTCCAAGGGCTTTCCAATTTTTTGCGTTTTTGATTGCTTTCTCTACTTCTTGTTTTAATATAGGAGGACTGGTTTCATGGTTTTTATATATTATGTTGTTTAGTGGTGTGTCCGAGAATAGTTCTTCTATGTAATGTTCTCCATACGTTCTTTAGATCGCTTAATTCCCATATCGTTTCATTCTCGTCGTTTGTTAATCTACAAGGGAGTCTTTGTTTTGTCATTCCAGCTAGATCTTTTATTTTTTTGTGAAGCGTTTGACTGTCGTGTTTCTTTATTAATTCTTCGATCTCTTGGCAGTTTTCTATCATCCAATTTTCTTTTGCGGTAGCTATTTCTTTCTTGATTTGACGATGTATCTCCCTATATTTTTCATTATTTTTATTTTTGTAGGCTCTTTGAGTATCCATCATTCCCAGAATTTTTTGTGTCATCCAGGGTTTAGATTTTCTTTTGTTATTAGTGTCTTTTATATATTTCTCGGCGCTAGTAAAAGCATTCTTGACTTCAGTCCATAAGCCTTCTGTAGTTGGTGGTAACTCTCTTTGGAGTCTTTCAGATTCCTCGTTGAGTTTAGTCTTTACCATACTTTGTATATTTTCTTGTTTAAGTAAATTGATGTCGGTTTTAATATGTTTTATTAGCAATATGTATTCTTCTCTTACGCGGTCTTTTTCTATCTCTCTTATTTATAACTCGCCCTCATTTTTATTAAGCAATTGAAACAGACGCTTTAAAATGATAATCTGTTATTCCCCATAGGTGCCTCCATAGGAGTATGTACAGTTCCTCATGATTCACGCTGTATAAGAAATGAGATACAACATTTTAGAATACAGTTTTTTTAAGAATATTGCTTTTTTGTTATTCACGGAAAATCTTAAAGTATGCTTTCATATAAAATAAACTTGTTAGAGAAAGTAACACACACATACGTTTGGGGGAGGTAAATCCCAGGTACATTCTAAGATGACACAGAATATGAGCTTATGAAACAGTATCTCATACAAAGCGGCATCTGAATATGCAATTTCAATAAATAACCAGGATACATTAGCGGGATTGCAATCATTTGGTCCTATCCAGAGTACTTTATAATTCATAGTCCTATGTTTGGATTATCCAAACCACATTTTCGAGTGTGAATTACACCCTCATTTTCAATTCTGGAATACAATACTTCTCGAATAACTATTAAGTATTCATGTGTAAGCCTTCGGAGAAATAGAAATTAATAATTCATGTACTGAAATAAATCTCGACATAATTTTGTTACTCCACGTGCAAAATAAAATGCACTAGAATCTATGCATCTATGAATATATTCGTATATCTATGAATATTTAAATAGGTACAAACTAAATAATAATTTGTAATAAATTTGTAGCAAAATCAAATTTTCGTAATACAACCAATTTTGTGAAACAAAAAGTAGGCTACTCTTACTAAAATTGTTTTTTCAATTTTGTACCTCGGAAGGATACAACACTATGCCCATTTTTTTCAATTATGACATTTTTACTCAGTAGTAGTCAACTTTTATCATTTTATTTCGAGGGATAGAACACTAAGTCTTAAACGATTTGCTAATGGAGATCGAGACCTTTAAAAGAACACCAAGTCCACTTTCACTTAGAGGGATAGAACACCATGTGGACTTGATGGTTTATCCCTCTAGGCATGTGACATAGTGCTGCACATAGTGTTGCATACCTCTCTGCTATCTGGGCAGACCACTTAAAATTAATGTACTCTATGACTATGCTGACAGGTAGATTGTTAGTGATCTAATCGTACTTTTGCTACTGTTAGTGTAGTAGTTATTGTGTGTTACTAATAATAGGAATAATGAACTATAATTCTCGTGGGAGAAAGATTCTTGAACTACTGAAAAATTATGCTAATTCTTCCACTGCATTTACAGGTAAGCTACTGTTTTGCTCATTATTTGTAAATTAATACACAACATAACCTCAAAAAGTTAATGTAATTATTTGATACTAACCTTAAGACTCGAAATATTATTTAATATTTTACAGCCAATATTAAAAGCCTTGTTTTATTTCAGAATAAAATAATACACAAAGCGATGATGTTTTAAATGAAGAGCGTATTGGAGATGATTGAGTTTTAATGAAGACGATGACTCTGATAGAGACAAAAATTATGAACCTGCAAGTTCTGCAACAGATTCCAGTGATGATTTATCATCTTGTAATGAAGTACAACATAAGGTTAGTGTAAATAAAACCAGTGCTAAAGAAAACTCGAATAAACATCAGTTTCAAAGTGTAGTTGAAGAAGACTTATATTTAAGCAGCGACAATGAAAATATTGCAGAAAATCAGGTGTGCCTACCTATGCAAGGAAAGAGGAAAGTGAACAACAAATCTCTTTGTACTCAGATAGGTAAAAAACGTATCGTTCATACCGGTGAATGGGCATGTAATATTCAGAAACGTCAATTTGCTGCAGGTGAACAATATGTTAGTAAAAAGGGTAAAGTTGTCCCTGCCAGAATTATTAAACCTCCTTGTTCTTGCAGACTAAAATGTTTTGAAAAATTATTACAAAGTGACAGACAGGAGATCTTTAATGCATACTGGAGTCAGGACAAGGGACCTGACATAAAACGGCAATTTATTTTTTCATGTTTAGAGAAGCATAGTACTGTCCGTTCAAGAAAAAGAGACCCTGCCTCCAATAAGTCAAAACAAAATAGTCTACATTATTATTTTACAGTAAATGACACACGAACTAAAGTATGTAACTAGTTTTAAACCACTTAATCAAACACCGTGGTAGTTAATGTTTTGAAAAATATTAAACCAGGTGGAATTGTAAAAAGCGACCAAAGGGGTAAGCAAACTCCTGTGAATAAAATACATGATGACACTATTGAAAGTACAGTAAGACACATTTCTTCTTTTCCAACGTATTGCAGTCATTACACTAGGGAAAAAGTGATATGAAGTATTTGGGTACGCACCTGAACGTAGAGAAAATGTATGAACTGTATATAGAGGATTGTAATAACAAAGATTTCAACCATATGTTAAGGGCTAAAAAATGGTTCTACTACGATGTGTTCAACAAAAAATTTAAGTCGAGTTTCAAACCACCAGAAATAGACACATGTGACACATGTGACTGTTTTCAAGCAAAACTGAAAAATAATTTGACTCCAGATGAAAAACAGTCTATTGAAGCAGATCACAATGCACATCTGGATGAATCTAAATTAAGGTATGATTTAAAAAGCCAGGACACCAAAAGGGCTAACACTAACTCTTAAGGTATTAATTGGTGATCTTGCAAAAATGTTTGCCATCACCTCTTGTAACAAATTGCATCAGCTTTTACAAGAGAAAACTTTGGACATTGAATTACACCTTGTATGATTCTTCTGATTCATCAGTGCATTGCATTATGTGGGATGAATCCAAAGGTGCTCGTGGCGGAAATGAAATCGGATCTGCATTACTGAAATGGGCAGATACCGTCATTCCTGGCAGTGAGATAGAAGAAATCATACTGTGGTCGGACAATTGTTTCGACCAGAATAAAAATGTTAGGCATGATTATGTGTTTCTTTTGGATACTCAATAAGTATCCTCAAGTAAAAATAATCACTCAGAAGTTTCTACTAAAGGGTCACACCCACATGGAGGCGGACACTGTCCATGCGCTGATAGAGCGGAAGAGAAAAAAAATTAACATTTAAAAAATAACATGTCAATTTTAACGCCCTGGGACTGGCAGCAGTTAGTCAGACAAACCTCAAGCAAATATACCGTACATAGGTAATATGGAACTAGAAGATTTTAAAAATTTCAAGTCTTTGTATGATGTTAAATAAGCGCAAAATCCGCCTTTTATTAATAGAAAAAAAGATAACAACAAACAACAAACTCTTTTGTCAAACTGTGTTCAACTGCAAGTAAAACAGAATAGCATGGGCACTCTGTTTTTGAAAAGTAATTTTGATAATGAAAACCAGCACCTTACACTACCAAAAAATTTGCGACCGGTATCACAAAGTCCAATACCTATATCACAACTAAAGTATAATGATCTATTGGCATTACTGCCATACGTTCCTACATCTTGCCATGATTTTTATAAAAACTTAAACCATACTAGTGATACCAATAGTGACTATCCAGAAGGAGACTTACCTGAGGATAACTGAGTGGTTTGCACCGAAAATACCATTTTGAATCAATACATAGAGGTTTTTTTATTTGTATAGGTGAAATGTATGGTTAAATAAATTTTGTAAGTCAAAGCGTATTGTAGTTGTTATTAAGTATCCCGCACTAAGTCTTACGGTTCAATAACTTTATTAGAGGGATGCAACACCATGTCCATTAAAAGGGTTAAAAAGGGTTAAAAATACACAAAATAATAAATATTTTAAATTTTAATTTTAAGTGCATGATGTAAAGAACAATAGATAGAATGTTATATTAAAATATCGTTTCAACATCTTAATAAAGCGTTGTGGCAATAACACTTGCTGTTGAAAAAAAGTTTAAAACTGCTCTCCTGAAAAGTTAGGAAAATGGACATAGTGTTGTATCCTTCCGAGGTACAGAATTATTATAACGTTTCATTGGTTTATAATTAAGTTAAGGTCAACACCTTTAATTTCGAAAGAGTACAACGTTTTAAGTATCTGGGGGCCATAATCACAGCTGACAACGATGTCACTGAAGAAATAAAAAACAGAATCCAATCTGCAAACCGCTGTCTATTTGCACTGAATAAGCTCATAAAATCAAAAAATCTCACAAAAAGTTCAAAGATCAAAATATATAAATCCATCGTCAGACCTCTAATAATATACGGATGTGAAACGTGGACCATGACCAAAGCCAACGAAGAAAAGCTCAGACGCTTTGAACGAAAAATACTTAGAAAAATTTTCAGACCTCACCATGACATCACCACAAAACCAGTATGAGATCAGAACCAATATCTAATTAAAAGCACTCTACAACGACGCCGTTATTGTCCAAGAAATTAAATCACAGCGACTAAGATGGACAGGCCACGTGCACAGACTGCATAACGAAAGACTTGTAAAACTGGTATGGGAGGAGATTCCCACAGGCAAAAGACCACTCGGACGCCCCAGAATGCGATGGAGAGATAACATCCAAGCAGATCTTCGGAAAATAAACATTCCATTTGACTCTAGGTTGATGGAAGACCGAACAAATTGGAAAAAAGTTGTATAGTCAGCCAAGACCCACCAAGGGTTGTAGCGCTACATGATGATGATGATTGGTTTATGGTTTAACATTGTCACTGTGAAGTTTGGTTAGAATATATTAATAAAATTCCCAAATTTTAAATCAAATTAAAATCACAAGACCATTAAAAAAATCGAGAACACCCTGTGTATAGAAATAGTTTAGTTGTAAAATCATAAATCATTTACCGGAAACAACGTGAGTGGTTTCCGAATATGTAAATAAGTATTCTAGAAAGTTTTCTCCGATAAAAAGACAATACGGTTTGGACATGACCAGGTAGATTTAGTACACGACTATTTGAAATTTGCGGTTATAATAGATTAGAAAGTAATAAGTAAGGATTATTTGTTAATGAGTTTTCTCCTTTACAAAAACTAAAAAAAGAATGCATGTCGTTTGCAGGAAAGTATTTTAACGTCAGGTAATTTTTGGAAAAACCAAAAATTTAATGGACTAAGAAACCCATGACGCGTTTGATAAGAGAGGAGGTTTGTTTGGATTGGTTTGAGATGGATAAATAAGAAGGTGGTGAAAAGCTTGCCAGGAATGAAATGAGGGAAAAGAAGAGATTGTGAGTTGAACATCGACAGAGATTGATTCCGGTGAAAACATTTTTTTTTTGAGAATTTATAAGAAGTAGTGCTTAGTGTTTGTGTGGAAAATTAAGGAGCCATTGTGGTAAGCAGAGACGAGTTCCAGTAGAAATAGAGGCATTACTGTAAGTACAAACAGATATATTTTCGTTGTGTCTGAGAGAAAGCAAATTGTTTGTCTTGGAGTTTGGAGCTTGTGGTAAAGACATCACGACATTTTCACATACTGTTTTATTATCAAAAGAAACAGTAGGCGGAATAGCGAGCAGGAAAATTGGTAGGATCCGGGAAGTACATTGCGATCTGGTGAGGGCACAATCCAAGCAGAATCAAGGCAAGATAGTCTGTTTGAAAACCAAAGTTTTGAGTTTTTAAATAAATTCTATAAAGACATTCTATCACGACCATCTATCAAGATTCATGTCAATTGTTTGTAATTTGCAATATTTTTATAGTTAAAACAAGAAGTCAAGGAACCAATAATTCTTTCTAAAATTTTTATTAGATTTAGAAATTTGATATATTTGATTTAGAAATATGTGTATTTAATTTTTATTGAGCATTAAGGGATGTGTAATTTGATGGATGATTAATTATTAAAGTGTATGATGTAAGATTTATCCTCAATGGAATTTTAAATTAATAGGATATATTTTAAAATAAAGGACAATTGTTTTAATATCAGAATTGATTGTCTATTATTTCTTTTTTCTTTTGTTGATCTTTCTTAAATGGAACTAGCAGAAGATACTTTGAAGCCAAGACTATATAAGTAGATTTACAATTATAAGCAAATCACAACAGTATATATATATAAAAAAAAATGACAAAAAAAATGTAATGAAAATTGTAGGGTAAACCACCCAATTGTTGGCACTAGCCCAATTATTGGCAGTGGAAACTTTATTTTTAAATAATTAAGGAGCAATTCACTGTAAGTACTTACTTCCGCTTTTATAATGATCTGGCAGCATGTATTATTTATGGTAGAGCGTAGAATACTATGATAAGACGAAGGTAATGGTGGTTAGTAAAACACGAAATATGCAATTAAACATAAAAGTTAATAATAAGAATATCCAAAAGGTCCCTAAGTTCAGATATCTCGGTAGTTGAATAACTGATTGGTAGCAGGATTGAGCAAGCCAGAACAGCATTTACTAATATGAGAACCTTGCTAAGCAACATCAGCCAAAACCTAACGCTTCTATATCGCTTTGTAAAATGTTACATTTACTCCATACTGTTATATGGTGTAAAAACCTGGACCATAAAGGCCAATGTGATGAAGCGATTGGAGGCCTTTGAAATATGGGTATTTAGAAGACTACTTAAAATTCCCTGGACAGATCACAAAACAAATTTCGAAGTATTAAATCGAATGGACAGAGAACGAGAATTGCTGCCAATAATAAAAAGAAGAAAACTGCTTATCTGGAACATATATTTTGAAATTCCAAGTACCAATTCTTAAAGAAAAAACACGAAGGTAAAACACTACACACTTGTATTTTGGTATAAAAACACATAGTTAAAACTTTTTAAAAAATTGTCGTCAAAATTTATGTACTAGCATAACGTTTTCGATCTGAACGATCATCCTTAGTGCCTTATGTAATTAAAGCTTACAATAAAGTTATTGCTGTGACCTCCATATATGGGTTTACATCATTCCAAATTTTAAATTTTAATTATGTTGTGACTCTAGGTCAATGACAATGGATAGATT
Organism: Diabrotica balteata; assembly: GCA_918026665.1. Taxonomy (NCBI): domain Eukaryota; kingdom Metazoa; phylum Arthropoda; class Insecta; order Coleoptera; family Chrysomelidae; genus Diabrotica; species Diabrotica balteata. Next base: position 11,647,273 of record OU898284.1, read on the forward strand.
AATAGTAATGTTAATAATCAAGAATTATATTATATAATTTATTTAATCAATAGTACCTACCTAATTTTTATTTTTTATATGTAACAGTGTATAATTTTAACTTAATAAATAAAAAATAACTTCTAGTAGTTCTTTTTTTTAACAAAAAGAAGGGCCAATACAAGAAAATATATATTCAAACAAGTACATAACTGGGATTTTGATATATGCAACAACTAAATAACTGAACACACTGGACAAACTCAGTTTGGTTTTAAGAATGGGTTCGGAACAAGACAAGCACTTTTTTCAATGCGTGTGCTAGTTGAAAGATGTAGAGATGTCGATTCTGATGTATACTTGTGTTTTATAGACTTTCAGAAGGCGTTTGACCTGGTGAAACATGATAAACTAATAGATATTTTAAGGTCATGTAATATCGAGGATAAAGACTTAAGGATCATTTCAAACCTCTACCAAGATCAAAAGGCTAAAATCAGAATAAAAAGCGAAACATCTGGAAAAATCAATATCAAGAAGGGAGTAAGTCAGGGATGTGTCCTATCACCTTTGCTGTTCAATGTTTACTCTGAGAAGATATTTTAGAAAGCTTTGAAAGGCACCTTGGATGGTATAATTATAAACGGGCAATGTATAAATAACCTGCGATATGCTGATGACGTTGTCGTACTGGCAGATAATGCTGAAGCCCTGCAACGCTTAATGGATCGAGTAACGACAGCCTGTAGAGAATTTGGAATGAAATTGAATACAAAAACGATGGTCATCATCAAGCACCAAAACAGAAGGGTGAAGGTCAATGTCAACGGAACAGATCTGGAAAGAGTAACAAGAACAACGTACCTTGGAAGTAATCTTGATGAAACTTGAGACCACTCACTAGAAATAAGAATACGCCTGGAAAAGGCACGTACAATGTTTTACAAAATGCAAGAAGTTCTATGCAACCGCCAGCTGGGCATCTCATTGAGAACTAGAATACTTAAGTGCTATGTTTTCTCCACCTTGCTTTATGGTGTTGAAGCCTGGACAATGACAGAAACAACACAAAAAAGAATCAAGCATTCGAACTCTGGTGTTATCGTAAAATGCTCAGAATATCCTACATGAGCCATACGACAAATGCCGAAGTCTTGCGGAAGATTAATAAGGAAAGGGAGCTTATGCTGATAGTAAAAGAACGGAAAACACAATATTTTGGTCACATCATAAGAAATCAAAAGTATAAACTGCTCCAACTTATAATCGAAGGCAAAGTCAATAGCAAAAGGGGACCAGGAAGAAGACGCAACTCTTGGCTTAAAAACCTACGGCAATGGACGAACATGACCTCTATAGAACTATTCAGGGCTGCTACAAATAAGATTAAATGGGCAAATGTAATGGCCAACGTCCTTAAAGATATGGCACCGTAAGAAGAAGAAGATAACTGGAACTTTTCAAACTTTTCTACTGATATTCCTTTTCTTGGAAAATATATACATTATAAAACCTCATGGACGGTCAGTAAAGAAGGTAAGAATGTTAAAAACGGAATATGACTTTCATATTTTGTCAATTTTAGGGTAGAGAGGAATTCAAACTTTGCAAAAATCTTTAAATGCGTTTTTCTCAGAAGTGTTATATTTGAGTTACCTAGTTGTAGTATTGAGCCGACGATATAATATCTTGTTTTATAAGATGTGATTTTTTTCCAGCGAATAGGAAATTTATTTAAAATAATATTTACTTATTTTTACTTTGGTTTTATAATGGATCTCTTATCATTTTTTATTTAAGTCTGCGAGTGTTATATTTGAAACCTGTCTTTCCTCACAAAAAACACAAAGTTTATTGACAAATTAATAAAACTACAAGCCCCCGAACGTCTTTTGAAACCTGCAGAGACTATTATATTTAAATAATTTTTCTTATGCGAGAATACCGGTGTTGTAAATTGCTTGGCAAATGAAATTTAAGAAGCTCTTGGGAAAATAAAAAGTAGGAGAAGAAAATACTTCACTTCCTAAAAATTTGGAATATCATTAAAATCTGAATATTTTCACTTCATTGTACAAGTGGAGTTACCGAAAGTTTAACTCAGCTGAAAAGTGATCTCCTTCCTTTTTGAAAGATCTGAGTAAGTAAAAAATTATACGGCGAGTAACTGATTTAGAAAGTTTTATATCATCCGAATAAGCTGAATTTTTCTCGACATTTTATTTCAGAAGTTTTAAAGTAAAGAAACATGTAAGTCGAAAAGTTTGGAAAATGCATCTTTACCGGCGTTTTAGCAATCAATGAAGTTTTTGTCAATGACTGTGAAAGTGATTTATTAACAGATTTTGAGAACAAAAGATGAACTCGCCATCATTTGTTTATTTACAAAAGAAAAAAAAATATTTGTTTTATTTATATACACAAATATACCCGCATCTACCACTATCACTGTGGGCTATTATTACTAGCGCTAATAATCCTGATGTCTCTCATATCTAAGTTTTTCTTTTCAAGTAATTCGATAAGTCGGTTATGTCTGACCTTATCGAAGGCTTTGTTGCAATCCAAGAAACACATATATACTGGCTGATTAACATCCATGCACCTTGGCACAAGTACATTCACAGCGAACCGGGCTTTTCTCGTTTCATAGGACATAAGTGACACACAAATTGTGTGTCACTTATGTCCTGCTCAAGTTTGTTGTGTATTCTCCGGTGTATAATTTTTAAAAATATTTTGAGCGTATGACTCATTAAACTTATTATCCGGTGGTCTTGACATTCTTTTGCATTTGGTTTTTTTGGTAGTGTTGTGAATGTTGACATCAGCTAATCTCTGGGAATGATTCCTGTGCTGTATATTGTATTGAATAAGTCGACCAATATTCCAATTTGCTGTTCTTCTATTAACCGTATTATGTCTACAGGTATTTCGTCAGTACCTGATGCCTTGTTATTCTCTGTTCACTTTATCGCCTCTACTACCTCATCTTCTGTTATGTTTGGGCCGTTCTCGAACTTTTCCTGCTGTAGTACTATCTCAGCCCTTTCGTCTTTAAATAGCTCTTGAATATATTCCTACCTTATAATTTGGTGTATAGTTTAGTTATTTTAAGATAATTTAAGAGACGGTGTAGGAAGTGAGCGACATGGGCTACAGCCCACGGCCTCGCGGTTTGGTGAACCTCACGCCATGGATATTTATGTATTACTTAAACCTAATAGATACCAACGAGTAAGTAACCAAAACAAAAAATTAAAAGAAGCCTACTAAAATCAGACACAAGACGCCCAAATTAAACTAATTCTTATTCGTGCTAAAACAAAACAAATAGGGTTACGATACTTTTAAAATCAAACTAACGGATACATATATTATCTCAAAAAATATAGACACTCTATGTATTCATTTAATGTACATTTTATATAAAGCTTGTTTAAACAAACAAGGCTTATTTACTGTTGTACTTTGTGACCTGTCAGACTCAACATTAATATAAATAAAGCAAAACAAAATATAAATGGATACAGTGTTTATTATTTACACGGTCCATTGTAATACTGCCGGGGGTAGATATTCTCTCGGGTACGTAGTCTAAACAGTTTTTGCAATGATGATATTGACACTGTTGATTTTAAATCAGCGCTTGTTAACATATCAATTACTATTTCAATATCCGTAATGGATACCAATGAGTGGAGTGTGGTCTACTAACTTTTACATATGGGTCTAGAGATGAGTGGGTTCTAATGAACCGTTCCAGGAATCACATTGCAGAGTGAATCGAAGATTACTTCAAAATAGCAAAGAACGTTGCGGTCACAAAAGAAGGGCTCAAGGTAAATAATACGTTGGTACCGATTTAAATATTATACAGGGTGAGTGGGGAGGAACGCACCAAACTTTAAGACTGTATAATATACGTAAAAATAAGTAAAAATAACTCATATGTTGGTATTCGATTTTCATTTGTTTTCGAGTTATAGCGATAATAACACAAAGTTGTAACTTAACATTAATTTAATGTTAAATGTTCTTATAATAAATTTTCAAAAATACCACCATTGACCTGTAAGCATTTTCTGCTTCGTCTATGAACATTCAACGTTGCTCTTCTGATTGCGTCATGGTTGGCTCTAATTGTGGCTGCAACATTTTTAATGCGTCGAATTAGTGCATCGCGAGTGTCGACTTTTACCTTGTAAACTTCATTTTTAAACCAGCCCCATAAAAAATAGTCTAATGGTGTTAGGTCTGGAGACCTCGGAGGCCAACTAATAGGACCATTGCGACCAATCCAACGCCTTGGAAATTTTGTATTTAAATGCTGCCTGACCTGACGAGCAAAATGTGCAGGAGCTCCATCGTGCTGATAATACATTTGCATTCTGATATTTAGTGGAATGTTCTGTAGGAGTCCTGGCAATTCATTCTGTAAAAAATTCAAGTACTCCTCTCCCGTAAGGCGGTTCTCAAATATGAAAGGGCCAATTAAATAACCGTCGATCACACCACACCACACGTTTACCAAAAATTTGTGCTGAAAACTAGCTTCAATTGTTGCATGTGGATTTTCATCTGACCATACATGTGAGTTGCGGCTATTATTATACCGTATCTGGTGAATGTTGCTTCATCGGTAAAAAGTATGCGGGATATAACACGACGATTATTATTTATCCATCGACAAAATTGCATACGGCTGGCATAATCTTCTGGTTGTAGGTGCTGTACACGTTGTAGGTGGTATGGATATAAACCTTGCTCGTGAAGTGTGTTAATTACTCTCGTTTGAGGAATGGCTAGATGAGTACCGATTCTTCGTGAGCTGATCCCTGGATCATCTTCTACTGAATCCAGAATATTTTGTATTTCTTGTAAACTTTGTCGGGGAGCACGTTCCGATATTATTTTATAACTAGGAAGCATTCCGGTCTCGCATAGTTTGTTGAAAACTCTAATAAATACATTTTTATCTGGAGTTCTCCGATTTGGAAACCGTTGACGATATTCTTCAACAGCAGCTTTACCGTTTCCATTACAAAAGCCATAAACAAACACCATATTTGCATAATCACTATTTAAATAAGTATGTGGCATTTTGCAACAACTTTTTTTATACAAACTGTCAAATAGACATTAAATCACGTTGACACTACACTATTATGACAGTTAACTAATTATTAAACGAATCACAGATACCTGTTACAGCAATGTGATAAGTAGCAGTAAAATTACAACTCTGTGTTATTATCGCTATAACTCGAAAACAAATGAAAATCGAATAACAACATATGAGTTATTTTTACTTATTTTTACGTATATTATACAGTCTTAAAGTTTGGTGCGTTCCTCCCCACTCACCCTGTATATACTTTTAAGCGCTGTTGTCAGATAGTTATTTACCAATTATTTATTACATTTAAATTATTATTATAATTTTTTATCTTTGTTCAATACAAAAGGTATAATTCCATTAGAATCAAAACACAAAATAACATATTTTCTATTAGCAATTCGCTAATTGAAAGTGTGGACAATTTCAGTTACTTTGCAAATCTCGTAACAGAAAGCGGAGACATGCATGATGATATTCATATAAGAATACGAAAATTTCAGCCAATATTTAGCATTATCAACCTCATTTGGAAGTCTGACCAGTATATCGCAAAGATAAAGATCTGAATATTGCAGTTGAATAATAAAGCGACAAAAACCTATGGTATTTGTCCATGGGAAACAAATTTCTACCAAAAATTGTTCGTATCTTTCGGATTAACATCATCAGAACTAAAGATCTGCTACACCTGACCAAGCAGAAGGAAATAGGGAATGAAATAAAGTCCAAAAAGTGGGGTTGGATTCACACACACTTCGTAAAAATAACTCTTGTATTGCAAAGACTACCATAGTGTGGAATCCCTAACAAAAACACATGATCTTCTTCTTCTTGTAGTGCCTATCCGTTTGGGATGTTAGCGACCATCATGGCAATCTGCACTTTGCACACTGCTGCTCTAAAAAGATTTGTGGTTGTTGTGTTGAACCACGTTCGTAGACTTTTCAGGTAGGAAATCCTTCGCCTTCCTGGTCTCCGTTTTCCTTCTACTTTTCCCTGCAAGATTAGTTGCAGCAGTCCATATCTTTTGCTGTTCCTCATGATGTGACCGCGGGTAGTGGGTAGGAACTCTTTAAACTCTTGAAGATAGTCCTATCAGGGAAAATGAATCAATCCCTGCCCTCCGCAGATTCCGGGGGTTTCCTGACCCGGAAAACTAGTACCTGTTTAGGGTCCCTTGTCCAGGGTTACAGATGAAGTCCACAACGGCAAACACGGCGGAGAAGCGGAGCTTCGGTACGGTGTGGATGGCGGAAGTGGCAACCCTCGATTTTAGGGTTGATATAGAACTCCTTTTATTGGCCAACGGTTGCGGGCGGACGAGCTACTAAGAGACAAGGGCACTCTTTTGCCCTGAGAATGAGAAATCGATCTTGAAGGCGGACGAGCCGAGAAAACGGCCAACGGCGTAAGAATGCAGAAGGCAACGGGAAACCACTGCATTAAAGACTCTTGGAGTATCCCTAGAAATCGTCATGGCTAATAAAAATGACAATCAACAACCTACTAATCATGGTTCTCGGATGTTAAGATTCGGCAGGGGAAGAAACAGCAGTAACGACAGGGCTTCCCAGGCCGTTAGTCAGCGAAATCCCTGTTCACTAAATATATACAAATCCACTTAAAAAATAGCTACATGGAATGTAAGAAGTATGTATGAACCTGGGAAACTAAGAAATATACAGCAAGAGATTATGCGACTAGAGATCGATATATTAGGAATAAGCGATACAAGATGGGTCGGCTCTGGCGAAATCAATACAGACAATGGACGAATTTATTACTCTGGAAGCAGCGACACCCAACACAGATATGGAGTTGCTATAATCCTCACTGAAAAACTAACGAGATCAGTAACAGGCTTCGTTCCGATATCTGAAAGAATTATAATGGTGCAATTATTGACAACCCATGGAAAAATGAATTTAATTCAGATTTATGCACCAACTGCTGACAAAAATGAAGAAGAAATAGAAAACTTTTATAGCGAACTTCAAAAAACATTACATCTCACAGCATCTAGAGACGTAACAGTGATCATGGGTGATTTCAACGCAAAAATTGGCGAGTGAAAATGCTACCCTAATGTAGGACCATATGGGCTTGGTGAACGAAACGACAGAGGGGATCGCCTAATAGAATTTTGCCAGGAGCACAATGTTACAGCCGCAAATACATTCTTTAAATTACCCAAGCGACGCCTTTATACATGGAAATCGCCAGCTGACAAAGACAACAAAATCGTCAGAAATCAAATTGATTACTTCCTAATAAAACACAGATATCGAAACTCAATTCAGGCAGTAAAGGCATATCCAGGAGCGGACGTATCTTCTGATCATAGTCTTCTTATTGCTAGATTTCAACTTCAACTAAAAAAGACACAAAAAAGCCGCAATAACAATAAACTTAACATACAGAAACTAAAGTCAGAAGAAACAAGAGAAAATCTAAAACACGAAATCAACACAAATCTAGACAGAAACCCAGGAAATAACTGCAACGTAGAGCAGCAGTGGCAATTCTTCAAAACCTCTATATTGGAGCCAAGTAAGAAACTACTTACAACAACTAAATATAAGAAAGAAGAATGGATGACAGAGGAAATTCTAGAGTTGATGAATGAAAGGAGAAAAAACAAAACCATCAATAAGACGCGCTATAAACAGCTTCAAAACCAAATAAGAAGAAAAATTAGGGAGGCTAAAGAGACCTACTTCTCTGAAAAATGTAAAGAAATAGAAGAACTTCAAAACAGATATGACAACTTCAACCTACATAAAAAAGTCAAAGAACTAGCCGGAGTAGGAAATAGAAGAACCTCAAATATATTGCTCGACAAAAATGGAAATATTATATTGGAAACAGAACAAAAACTACGACGATGGAAAGAGTACATCGAAGAATTATTTCATGACCAGAGAGAAGCTAGTACATCTGTAGATAGCCAAACGGGAGATGTAGGTCCAGAGATAACCAAATCAGAGGTTAGTCAGGCATTAAACTCAATGAAAACCAATAAATCTGCTGGTCCAGATGAATTACCAAGCGAGCTACTAAAGTTGGTAAACGAGAAAAACCTGGACATAATAGTAGAACTGTTCAACGCTATCTATACTACGGGAATCATTCCTAGAGAAATGTTGACATCAGCATTTGTGTGTTTGCCAAAGAAGATGAATGCCAAAGAGTGTAGTGACTATCGAACCATAAGCTTAATGTCACATACCTTGAAAATTCTCTTGAAAATTATCCACGCCAGAATACACTCTAAACTGGAGCTGGATATTAGTGACACTCAATATGGGTTCCGCAATGGTATGGGTACCAGAGAGGCATTATTCTCCTTCAATGTGCTGACACAGAGATGTTTGGATGTTAACCGCCCTCTTTAACGTCTGTTTTATAGACTACAATAAAGCGTTTGATAAAGTAAAACATGATCGACTCCTGGAAATTCTAAAAAATAAAAACCTAGATGAAAGAGATTTAAGGCTAATAACACACCTCTATTACAATCAGCGAGCAATAGTAAGAATCGAAAAAGAAACATCTGAAGAAATGGAAATAAAGAGAGGAGTCAGGCAAGGCTGCATTCTATCACCTCTATTATTTAACGCCTATTCTGAAGAGGTAATTCGAGAAACTCTGGAAGATGAAACAGTCGGCATAAGAGTAAATGGAGTCTTAATTAACAACATCAGATATGCAGATGATACAGTAATAATAGCCGATAGTTTACAAGACCTGGAAAGACTCATGAACAAAATAGTCATGTGTAGTAGGGAGTACGGACTCTCTCTTAATGTCAAAAAGAAGAAGTTTATGAAAATTTGTAAAAACAACTATAATACTAACGAAATCTTGATAGTAGAGGGCCAGCAGATCGAAAGAGTAAAAAAGTACACTTACCTAGGAACACTTATAACAGAAAATAATGACTACACGGCAGAAATCAAAGTCAGAATCGAAAAAGCACGTTCTAATTTTATAAAAATGAAAAAGGTCCTATGTGGCAAAGATCTAACATTAGCTCTTAAAGTACGCCTAACAAAATGTTACGTATACAGTGTACTATATTATGGAGTGGAATCATGGACGTTAAATCTAGATACCATGAGACGACTTAACGCCTTTGAAATGTGGACCTATAGAAGAATTATGAGGGTTTCCTGGGTAGATAGAGTTACAAACAATGAAATACTGAGAAGAATAGGCAAAGAGAAGGAAATTGAACTTACAATTAAAGAAAGAAAGCTACAGTATCTCGGACATGTGATGCGGGGCGATAAGTATGGCATCCTGCGACTCATAATGCAAGGAAAAATAGATGGCAGAAGAAGCATCGGAAGAAGACGAATTTCATGGCTGAAGAACCTGAGAGAATGGTTTGGATGCAGCTCAAAACAACTATTTAGAGCTACTGCCTCAAAAATTAAGACAGCTATGATGATTGCCAACCTCCGTAGCGGAGATGGCACCTGAAGAAGAAGAAGATAATAAAGCTCTTTTCTTTTTTCATTCTCAACAGAACACCCTCATTAGTAACGTGGTCGGTATACGATATCTTCAGGATGCGACGATAAAGCCACATTTCAAAAGCCTCAATTTTTTTGCAGGTGGCGTCTGTGAGAGTCCATGACTCAACTCCGTACAATAGTATAGGTAACATCGTAGTAACCTGATTTTTATGGGCATTGATAAATCATGATATTTTAATAAGTTGGCAATTTTTTTAAATGCAGATCTTGCTTTCTCTATTCTACATTTGATTTCTATGGAATGGTCCCAATTTTCATTGACGCTCGTACCAAGTTAGGTGTATGTTTTTACTCTTTCTATTTGTTGACCGTTTACACTGATTTGTCCAAATTGCTGTTACTTCTTAGAGATCATCATGCATTTTGTTTTCTTAGTGTTTAGTGAAAGTCCATTTCTCTGACTGACCTCTGTGATCCTGTTCATTAACTCCTGAAGGGTTTCAGAACTGTCAGCGAATACTACCGTGTCGTCCGCGTATCTAATGTTATTGATAGATTCTCCATTGATTCGAATTCCGGCTTCAACATCACCTAACATCACCTAAACACATGATACCTAACATAAACTTGGTAAAGATCAATTATGGAAGAGATGAGAGGTCAAGGAAAGTCTTGCAACGTAGTAAAAGCCTTCCCTAGGTGAGAAGAAGAGTCTAGAAAAGTGTGTTCCATTCGACCGATTGTTTCATTATAACTTTAACAAGATTAATGTGGTTTGTACAGGAGAATTCTGGTTTAAAGTCTGCTTGATTGGCTTGAAATTCAACTATCTATTGCAGTACTCAGAGAACTTCACTTTCAAGTCAGATTCCTCACAGAAACCTCTTATTACTATCCCATAAAATCCGGTGTTTCTCAAGGAAGTGTCCTGGGTCTCCTTCTGTACCTCATAGATATACACTGCTGATATCCCAACAAATATGGCCACAGTAGCCATGTTCGCAGATACACCGCCATAATATCCATCGATGATGAGCCCCAAGTAGCATCAGGAAACCTTCAAATACACCTGGACCTACTACAAGACTGCATGAATAGACGGAAAATCAAAGTTACCCATACTAAGTCTAATCAAATTATATTCACCAACGGGAACATCATTATGTCCGAGAATCTGACTGAACAACATATTACTACCAGTAAAAACAGAAGTCAAATACTTAGGAATGAGACTTGATCACAAGCTCACTTGGAAAGCACACATGGCAAAAAAATCCAAATCAACATGAAAATACATCAAATGAATAAATTGTCTAATAGGCCGAAAATCACAGTTATCTACAGATAATATACTTCTCTTATATAAGTGCATAATAAAAAATATTTGTATTTAAATATGTTCTTAATAACAATCATTATAGTGTTTTATTTTATTTTAATATAACATTAACACTCTATATAAATCTAATATTAATAAATAATTGATAATTTCTTATTTAAAATAAAATGATTCCAACATAACAAACTGCCAATGTGATTCGTCCAAATCAAACCAGTTATAAATCGTTAAAAGTTGCATCCAAAACGCCCAAAACCTGCTATTAGTCGAATAAATTTTGGACAAGTTTTTTACTCACCATATCAGTAAAACTAGTTTTAAGATTCGTGATTCTAATTTTGGGTGTGTTAATAATCACACCACAAACCAGTAACTGCTGAATGTATTGTTTTTTAAAGGTGTGTGAGCAAAGCTGAAACGTTATTTGATAAGAACGATAAACCAATAAAAAAGGTACGTGCCTTCAAGAGGTGTAACTTATTTATACTTAAACTATGGACAGTGATTAAAAACAATTTTACTACTTAAAATTAATAAAATAAATGAATAAATGAATGAATTAAAAAATAATTAGTTAATTAGTAATTAATAATAAATAATAATTATTATAATTAATATTTAATTAATTAAATTAATTAGAAAAGCTGTAACTTTGGTTTATGAACATAATACAAGGTATAGACGTTTGAATACACCACCGGGGTACCGGTGGCATCTAAACATTCTGTATACAGTGTGTAAAAGCCAAATGGAAAAAATTCATTATTAAGGTTACTGTACATAATTATAAAAAATCCCGAAACACGTCAAATTTAAATTATAACTTGACATTCTTTAACGTGATGCAACCCCTACCTTCAACCCCCTTAGAATGACAGGTACAACCCCCAATTTTTAAAATAGGGAGTATAGGCTTGTGATATATCGTTTGAAAGGTCTTTTCATTCTCCATTCAAAAATGTTGTCGCTTTCAAGTTTATTGAGATTAATTAAGATAAAATTAATTAAAATCATGTGGTTACCGAAATTCGCTACAAGAGAATCAAAAACTAAAATTTAATGCAAAACGTAATAAAATGTACTTACAACACGAAAAAGAACTATGAATGTTAATGAAGTAGATGTTCAAAATGTTCACCGCGAACGTCTTGGCAACATCCTAATCTCAAATAAAACTGTCTTCTAACATTATTTAACATAACAGGTGTGATCGACCTAATCGCAAGCGTTATTCGTTCTTTTAAGTCATGTAAATTAGAAGGTTTAGTTTTGTACACATGGCTCTTCACATATCCCCATAAAAAGAAATCTAATAATGTAAGATCAGGTGATCGCGCTGGCCATCGCGCTGGCCAAGTAGTTTGAAATAATAATAATTTATTCAACAATCATACAAAATTTGTTTCAATAATTAAAAATATGTGAATAAATTAACCCGAAGGTCTCCGATAGGTGTGGGACCACCTAGTTCGGTAAATGTAACATACAATAAATAAAAACACAATAGAATATCATCATCACAGTCATTAACATCTTAGTAGATGTGTTGTGGTTCATAATTGATAATATTTCTCCACTGGTCGCGGTCATCAGTTATATGTATTGCCTCAGTATACTGTTTATTGAACAGCTTTTTAGTAATGTCCGCCCATCGCTGTGGAGATCTTCCGCGTTGGCGTTGAGTCTGAGGGCTTCCTTGGACCACCAACCGCTCCATTCTGTGATCACTTCGATGGATATGGCCAAAGAACTTTAAAATTCTAGAGTAACAATATAATATACTAAACTATAAATATATATAAGATAAATTTACCCATAAAAACAAGCAGATTGAAAATTTAGATACAACAATCGAAGATGTATAATAAATTTAAACTTAGATACCTACAAAGCACGTGGTGTTCGTGTGTATTCAGGTATAAAATTTATACCTTAGTACACACGAACACCACGTGCTTTGTATTCAACAGGTATACTAGCCACTTCTGGATATCTCCACTTCATGGTTTGTTCCAGTTTCACCTTTAATTTTAAACTTAGATACTTTTTTTAACGAGATCTGCAAATATACAATTATGTTCTGGTAAATATGCTAAATAATATAAACAATACAATATATACAACAAAATAATATCTACTGCTTTTTGAATCATAAAACAACCATAATCAAAATTTTAGTAGATACCTTTGTTTGAATACAGCACTTACGTATAAATCAATTAGTACAGGTTGTTTACAACTGTCGTTGTTTTCCTGTCCCTAGTTTCCATCGTTTCCTATCTCGGGTGTCGGCTTCATTTAGCTGTCTTCCTTCCATGGCTTCATTCACGTAATCTCGCCAGCTTCTTCTTGGACGCCCTCTTTTCCTTCTTTCGGTTGGGATCCATTTTAATATTTTCTTTGGTCACCTCTCGTCTGCCATTCTGTTTACATCACCGAACCAAGTTAGTTGTTTTTTCTGGACTTTATCTATAATGTCTTTTTCTTGCTCCATTCTACGTTTTATTTCTTCATTGCGGATTCTGTACATCCTTGTCAATCTACAGCTTCTTCTCATAAAATCCATCTCGGTAGCTTGTAATTTTTTCCTGTTTCTTTTACTAGTGTCCCATATCTCTGCTCCGTATGTTACCACCGGCTCAACCATCGTCTTATATATTCGTTTTTTCGTCGTTCTTGTGATTTTTTTATCCCAGAGAATGGAGTTTAGGCATTTGGTAATGTTTCTGCCTTTGTTTATTCTTGTATTTATTTCTTCATGGCTATTTCCGTCTTTTGTAAACACTACTCCTAGGTATTTTACTCTATTTGTTCCTTTGATTTTGTCACTCTCCAATGTCAGGTCTTTGACTGTATTTTTCCCCACTGAGGGGACTTCATTGTCAGTCCACATTCTTCGTACGCTGTTTGTAGTTTCCTAACCATATAGCTGAGGTCGTATATATCTTCTGCTACCACCAGTTGGTCATCAGCGAAGAATAGTGTATAGAGAATATCCTCATCTATTTGTATTCCCATATTTCTGCATTGTCTTTGCCACTTTTGTAGAGATCGATCCAGATATATTTTAAACAGCGTAGGTGATAAACAACATCCCTGTCGTAGCCCTTTCGTATTGTTGAATTTCTCACTAAGTTTGCCACCTATTTTAATTGATGCGGTGTTGTTTACATACCACTTTTGAGTTGCTATTATTAATGAAGGTTTTATTTCCATGTTTTGCATTTCACTCCATAAATTATTTATCGGCACGTTATCATATACCTAACCGCCTAAATTAATTAGTTAACAAGATTTTTGAAAAGACAAAAGTGTAAACACACATGATTCAGTAAATGTAATAAGGACATTAAATAAAACAATAAAGACAACACGATATATTATATTTTTAATTTATCTTTAAAAGGAGTAGATTTAAAATTAAAGTTTTTTTAAAGAAAGTTTAAGTGAATATGGCTTTATAACTTACGCTACTATAATGATATTACAAAAATGTCTGTTTCATGAGATATTATCTTAATTTATTTTTAAAGAGAAAGACATTCTTTGTATTTTTAATATTAAGGGAATATGATTGTATATTTTAGGGGATAAACATAAGAAAGTTCGTTGACAGAAAGATTTCGTCATTTTTGGAGCCATATAGAGGTGCTTGCCTCTAGTATGATATCCATGTGAAGGTAAGTTGCTTTTAACTTTCATGGTGTGATATTTTACAGATATACAAAGAAAGTATAACTGCTTTAAGTCAAATATTTTGCTCTCCTTATATAGTCTCTCTGTAGAGCAAGCGTAGGGTTTAGCCATAATGATTCTCAGTAATCTTCTTTGCATGATTTCTAGTGGAAGAATGTGAGTTTTTAGGGCGCTTCCCCAAGCCAGTATACAATAACGGAGATGACTTTCTACTAATCCGTGATATAGTGTGCGAAGGTATATATCCGGTATGTGTTTTTTTAGGTGCCCAAATTTATAGAGGATAAACTGTAAATTTTAATAACGTATTTAATGTGACAATCCCATTTCAAGTGTATGTCTATTATAACACCTAAACATTTAACATTCGTTACTGGTTTGATGCAAAAGTTGTGTTTATTATGTGCTATTCGAAGCGGTTTAAATACATCAATATTCGGGGTATAGTTAAAAATTGTTAAGTAAACAGTTTTTTTTAATGTTGTAGGTATTTTATAATCAAACCAGTCTTTTATGAATTGTAGATCAGTTTCTGCTTTTATTTTTAAATCATACCAGTTATCAGCTTTATAAATAATAGCCGTGTCACCAGCAAACCCAATTATATGCCCTGTACTTTTCAATTAAAATAAATCATTTATATATAGATCAAATAAGACAGGTCCTAACACTGTTCCCTGTGGCACTCCATACGTTATACCTCTTTGGCCGCTTGTTGTTTCGGAAACCCTTACTACCTGCTGTCTCTCAGAGAGTTCTGAATAGTTGAAGACAGTTGCCTCTTATACCAATTTTCTCTAAGGTTTTTAAGAGTTTACTATGACGAACAGTATCAAAAGCTTTGGCCAAATCTAGAAATGCACATAAGCAAACTTTATTATTGTTTAGAGCTTCGTACACTTTTGATGTTAGATTCAAAACGGCATCTTGTGTGGAAGTATTTAGCTTAAAACCAAATTGGTTATCAGAAATTAAATTATACTTTTTGATGTATGCTGTAAGTCTATTATTCAATAATAATTCAAATATTTTAGACATGTGTGGAATAAGCGATATAGGTCGGTAGTTTAAAGCAAGAGTTTTGTCTTCACTTTTGTATATTGGTATGACTACTGCTGTTTTGAAGGCTTTGTACCATATTCCTTGTTCCATACATATACTGATAATGTGAACTAATGGTTCGAGTATGTATGGTGAAACTGTTTTCAAACATTCTGAATTAATATCGTCAATGCCAGTTGCCTTTTTACTTTTCAGTTGATTTATTATTATTTTCATTGCAAATGTATTTGTAGGTAGTAAAACCATTGAGTTTGTTAAGGAGGTATCATACACCTGGCGGGGATGACTAATGATTGGTTCAGCCAATATTTTGCCCATCTCCGAAAACGTCTTATTAAATTCATTTGCAATATCGGAGGGATGAGTCAATATATTTCCAATTTGGTTTTTAAATCTGTCGGATATGCATTTTTTCTCTTTTTTTGTACCACTAAGATCTTGCACTACACTCTATAATTGTTTGTTGCTATTTGAATTTTCTAAAATCTTATTTTTATAAAAAATCCATTTTGTTTTGGTCATAAGTGAATGCAGTTTATTTCTATATGCTTTATATTTTAGCAATAAATCATGGTCATTCGGATGAAACTTCGTTAGTCGATACAGTCTATATTTTTCACTAGCGGATTTTACTAAATCTTTTGTAATCCATGGTGTAATTTTTTTGTTTTTTCTTATACTTTTTTCACAATAAGTACATTTGTTGATATTTTGTTTAATAACTGTTATTAATTGATCTGTTGCTAAATCCGGGCTACTATTTTTTAGGATAAAGTCCCAAGATTGTTTAGAGATAATATCTAATAGCCTTTTGTAGTTGATTCATTTAGCATAAAAGTCGTTTGCCTCTTTAGTCGTTTTTTTTTGCTAAACAATGTTTGTAATGCTATTGCATAGTAATCTGTTATGTCCGTTTGTATTACTAGAGGAACAATATTCTCCAAACTATTGGTTTTTGATTTTACAAATATATGATCTAAACAAGCTGTTATTCGATTTGGGTTATTTATAATTGATGTAAATCCGCACTCACTAAGGGTACTTGTGTGTTCCATGGTATCATCATTTAAATTCAGTAGGTCAATGTTAATATTTCCAACAAAGAGACAGTAACTTTCAGAGTTGGTAGCATTGTTGTGTAAAAAGTGTTGTAAATTATTATTAAATTCAGAAATACTCGAATTACAGTTTTTCTCAAAGAGTGATCGATAAAACGCAAGAACCATAATTGTCTAGCTATTATCAACAGTTAATTTAATTTTTAAAATATTGGTTGGTCCAAATTTTACGATATCATAGGTGAAAAGATATTTGCACCGTATGTAAGCCACAACTCCGTCATTTTGATTTTATTCTCCCTTATTATATAGTGTGTAAAAGCCAAATGGAATAAACTCATTATTTAGGTTACTGTACATATTTATAAAAAAAAACGAAACACGTCAAATTTAAATTATAACTTATTAACATTGCGACCCCTACCTTCAACTCCCTTAGAATAACAGGTACAACCCCCAATTTTTAAGATAGGAAGTATAGGCTTGAGATATACCGTTTAAAGGGTATTTTCATTCTCGATTCAAAAATGTTGTCGCTTTCAAGTTTATTAAGCTTAATTAAGATAAAATAAATTAAAATCATGTGGTTACCGAAATTCGCTAAAATATACTCAAAACTTATTTTCCGTTTAGGTCTTGATAATGAGAAAGTGAACAAAAACCATAGCAATGTTGTTTTTAGATGGTAACCATTAGAAAACATTAAAGAATTTCCGTGGCAACGTTATTTTAACACCCATTAGTAAATTGTTTTATATAAGTTGTCAATATTTTAATTTAAGTAAAATGTTCGTTCAATTCAATTCTGAAAAATGGTTAGATTAACGGAAATGCATAAAATAACAGTTTTACAAATGATTGGTTACGAAGATAATACCCGAACTTAACAGGAAGTAACTCGCCTATTTCATAAGAAATTTCCTAATTTACCGCCTATATCCCAAGAAACAATAAGTAAAATAGAGAAGCAGTTTCGCGAGTTTGGCCATGTAAGGCGGATAAAAAAAATCAGCTGCCAATGCACTGACTGAATCAAGATCATATTTTTGACCGACAATATTCTGATATTGTGGTCTTCTAGTATCTCATCGTGTCTGTGTGTCTGAAGAAGATGGTAGCCCTCTTAAAACCATTCTTGGTTTTATGTCTTCCTCTAGTGGAAATGCTATCCACTGGATTTTCGTCTCTTCATTGAATTTTTCGATGATTTTCTCCATCTTCCTGTAATCTTCTGGGCTTTTAGCTTGGATAAGCGTTTCTCGGCCACTTCTGGATAGCTTGTCCAGAAGCGGCCCGTTGTCTTCTTTTTTCTTCTGTGCCTGTTTTTCCAGGGTTACCTCAGTTGTTTTGCCCTCAAGCTGGTCAAACTTTTTGTCCATGTGATCAATTATGGACTTTTGTGAGTTTACAATAATTATTTCTTGTAACTCCTCTATCTTCTTTTTGAGGGCTTCATTTTCTTTTTTCTTCTCTTGTAGGAGCTTCTTTACTGTTTGCAGTTCGGACTTTTCGTCCTCGCTGCTCTTCTTCCTGATCCTCTTGTTACCAGCTTTTGGCGTTTCGTCGTCCGTAGTCTCTTCTATTGTGCGGTTTCCCTCCGCACGGGCTTTTGTCCTCCTTTTTTTTTGTTCTTGGGACGTTTGAATTTGAACTCAAATTAGATGTGTTGATTGAGTTTCAGGAAAATCCACATACATCGAGTAGACAGGCATCCACTACATTCAATGCTAGCCATACATCGATAGTAAACATATTAAAAGAAAATAAATTGCATCCCTATAAGACGATACCTACTCAGGAGCTCATGGAAGACGATTTTGATAGGAGAACTTTTTTTTGTGAGAAAATGATGGACATGTTGGATAACAATATTATCCAATTAGAAGACGCTATGTTTTCTGATGGGTGTACTTTTTCACTTAACGGTCATGCTAATCGGCAAAATTGCCGCTACTGGGCCACGGAAAATCCTCACTGGATGAGAGAAGAACAAACTCAATACTCTCAAAAGGTTAATGTTTGGGCAGGGATTGTAGGAAACAATATCATTGGTCCCTTTTTTACTACTTCAAAATGATGTCATTCCAACGTTGGCAAATTTATATCCTGATACAGGAAACCCTCAAGTTCCAGCGAATACGATATGGTTTCAGCAGGATGGAGTACCACCACATTACCAACTTAATGTCCGGCAGTACCTCGATACAATATTTCCCAATCGGTGGATAGGAAGGTGAGGATCGATTGAATGGCAAGCGTGATCACCTGATCTTACATTATTAGATTTCTTTTATGGGGATATGTGAAGAGCCTCGTGTACAAAACTAAACCTTCTGATTTAAATGACTTAAAATAACGAATAACGCTTGCGATTAGGTCGATCACGCCTGTTATGTTAAATAATGTTAGAAGACAGTTTTATTTGATATTAGGATGTTGCCAAGACGTTCGAACATTTTGAACATCTACTTCATTAACATTCACAGTTCTTTTTCGTGTTCTACATTTTATTACGTTTTGCATTACATTTTAGTTTTTGATTGTATTGTAGCGAATTTCGGTAACCACATGATTTTAATTTATTTTATTTTAATTAATCTTAATAAACTTGAAAGCGACAACATTTTTGAATGGAGAATGAAAGATCTTTTAAACGATATATCACAAGCCTATACCTCCTATTTTAAAAATTGGGGGTTGTACCTGTCATTCTAGGGGGGTTGAAGGTAGGGGTTGCATTTTCACGTTAAAGAATGTCAAGTTATAATTTAAATTTAACGTGTTTCGGGATTTTTTATAAATATGTACAGTAACATAAATAATAAATTTATTCCATTTGGCTTTTACACACTGTACATTACGCTAAATTAATATCATTAATTTTTCATGTTTCAGTTAAAATAATTATATCAAAACTTGTAGTAATATCAGTTAAATGTAGCTTAAGTTCATCTAAGTTTTTGGATGTGCTTCTAATATTTTTATGAAGTACATACTTCTAAAGAACATAACTTCTGTTTTATCAGTTTCTGGTCCAGTTTGTACATAATGTCCATTGTGGGTCATATAGCTACCTTGAATACGTTTGATTTGGTATTAAAGCAAATATTTTTGTTTTTTACATTAAACAAGAATCACTTTTACGACTTGCATATATTATATCAAAAAACAAATCGTTACGTGAATACACAAACACTGTCAAACAGATGTTGACGTTAGCGAACGATTTCCAATTAGAAATGGAATCGGTAAAGAGAAGCAGGGGGTCATTGCGAGGAAAAGGAATCAATAAAAGGAACGGTTTAGTCAGCTCTATACGGGTGATAAATTTCAGGTCCGACGAAGATCGGTTATCTGCTAATTTGAATGTTACGGACATAAATAATTGTGGCAGCTGTCAGCAGCAGTCCCAAGCTACAGTGGATTTGTGTAGATAGGAAATTTCTGTCACAATTTATTTTTATATATATTTATATAAATGACAAATTATTTAACTAATAAAGGGGAAAAATACCAGTGATTCGCTGGATACAGTAATTTTAAAAACTACTGCAAATTTTTTAAAAATTATTAAAAAAATAACTTTTTAAAAATTTTAATTTTTAAACGGATAAAAATTTCAGAAGGTTTTAGGTCTTATCAGACAACCAGACCATCATTAGTAAAACAGCAATTGAAACTAACCACGTTAAATAATTTCGACGTGTGAGAGAACCATCGAGCAAAAAGACAAAAGAGGGAATCTGATCCTTATGAAAAGGAGACCAAAAAAGTGGACTCTGATGGCAGACATATCCGGAAATGCGAATGCGCCTAATTTAAATTTTCCGACACTTATTAACAGTAACTATACTTATAATATTTTTCAGAATGTGTCTTAGACGAGAAAGTTTTAATTAATTATTAACGATAATAGTCTAAAACGGGACACAATTGTTAGAAAACTTCAATATAAAGAAGATTTCATGTGATATTTGGGACAAACAATAACATAACCCAACTAAATTTGATGTCAAACAAGGAGAGAGACTTTCTTTCCTTGTTTAATGTGACCTGTAAAGATCGTACTTCCTATCTAACAATATTTGTGCCCCCACTACCTTTACATTTCCTCTTTTGTCTTTTTGCTCGATGGAGAGAACCCATAAAAATTGGACGCTTTTTCCATGTTCATGAGCTTGGGAAAGCTGGTATTTTAGCTTTTCTAAAGGATGTTTCGGAAAAATGTGATTCAATGAGTTTAGAGAGCTAAGGGATCTGTTATGATCAGGGCTTTTGTGAGTGTAAACTCGTTAAGAAGTTTCACAAAACGGTATATGGCGTAGAGTTTAGCTGAATATGTGCTACATGCTGGGGGTAAACGTAAAAGAAGAATGTTCCATTGTAGTATCGAGTTGAATATTGTTAACAGATTCGGAGTTAGATGATTCTGAACAATTGTCTACAGAAGAGACACTATCTAAGTTAGAAATCTCTTTCCCTAAATGGTTGTGTAGTTTCTTTTGAAGTTTTGTAAACTTGCTTTTTGTAGATCTATCATTTGCCCAAAGAAATAAGATAATCCTGCAGTTTAGCATAATCGATACAACTAAAATACAATTGCTTGGATCTTACTCGGAAAAATATGTGAAGCGGCTGATGCATAACTGTTTGGGATATTTGAACGTTGATTTACTGGACTGGTTAGATCAGAAGGTGTGTTTACATTGCGTGAAGTCATTTTAAGCTACGGCGGCAAAGGTTTTACTCTGACTCTGGTGAGCGACAAACCAACCGCATGCTACTATAAGCTACTTATAGCAGCTAACCTCACAAAATGATTGTACTGTAGTGTATATTTATTATTTGACGTTTTCTTTTCACAATAATAAAATAATAATTACGTATAGATAACGTACGTAGTAGTATCTAGTAGATAAACATTTTAATTTTAAAAACTCTTTAATAAAACCACTTGTTTTTATTTAAAACTAGAAGTATGATATCAATACAACTTATTCATACCGTGCCAGGGTCGGTCTTCCATAAATGAATTATTGAAAACATATTATCATCGATTTCTCACAATTAAGGTATTAAGAATTATGTTTCAAGAAAACTTGCGTTTTACATTTTATGATTTAATTTTAATAGTAAAATTCTCTTTTTTTTCAGATGTAAATATGGTTGCTGAACCTAAACCACATCAAACGGGTAGGAAAAGACAGAATGTTGCCAAAACAGGAAATGATTGGTAAGTGGATTTAAACAATACTTTTTTAAAAGTCTGTATCCTTCCATGATTTGCTGAATTATGATATTTCATTTAAAATTACTTCTCAAAATGTTAATTTTGGGACCCCAAAAAAGATGCAAAAAGTTTACCACTACTTTTACCCCATGGCTTCCACCTAAAACTCGTAGGGGGACGAAATTGAAAAAAAAAACCGTAGAAAAAATGTCTCAAATAAAAAATGTAGCCGAGATAATTTTGAATAAATGTGTTTATTAGCACTGTTTGTGTAAAATGAATTGTTTTCTAACAAACAACGCTTAAATTGACCAGTGATTTTCAATGTAAGGTAAGCACAAGAAATCAATTTTAAATAAAATTTTTATCAAGTTAACGATAAAAATTCGATATCTTTTGATAAGATTATCCTGCCGACAAAAATTAAAACGCATTTTAATCCTACAGTAGACGCGTCTAATTTGATAACTTTAATAGACGCGCTCGAACTGAGAGTCCGATAACAAAAACTACTCCCGCTAGTTGTAAAACCGTTTTATGTAAAGACCAACGGTTAATTCGTCTTTTGCACATAAATATATAACCCATTTGGTCTAGCGTATCGACACCACATTTTGTATTATTAAAATAGAGTATCATATCTGGTTTTTTGTCAACATCATCTGCACAGTAAGCATTGTACTTACTTTACTTTATCGTGTCCGGACATGTCATTCATAAAATTTCGGCCCAGTATCGGGCTACGTCGGTTCCATCTTTGTTGGCGAGCCACAAATCTTCAAGGGTACATCGATGAGGACAGTTTCTGCATGTAAGAAGATGTTCCATATTCTGTGTTTCTCCACAGTCACAGTTCACATCATCTTGGTTTATTTTTCCCCATTTTGCCATGTTTGATTTTACTGTAGCAACCCCCGTTCTTATCCTATTTAAGGTTTTCCACGTTTTAAAGTCTAGGGTCTGGCCGGCCCATTGAACCTGGGGAAGTGGAAAATACTCAGGCGGTTCATCCTTCACTGTTCCAAGGAAGCTTTTCCTAGATTTTAGTCGCTTTCGTGGTGTTCGAGTTTTGTACAGGGCATGCCGATCGTCCGCGATCTGTTTAATTTTCTCTATGTGTTCTGCAGCGCCTCTGCGTGTTGAGGGTTCTGCAAAACCCGCTGCTCTATATAGATTTGAAAGTGGCGTTGGTTTCATGCACCCTGTTACTATCCTGCATATCTCATTTAGCGCAGTATCAACTTGTTTGGTGTGGACAGATCTGCTCCAAACGGGGCATGCATATTCAGCAGTTGAGAAACACAGTGCCTGTGCCGTTGTTCTTAAAACGCCAGGACGTGCGCCCCATTTACTTCCCGTTAGCTTTCTGAGTATGCTGTTCCTAGTTGTTACTTTCCCTCTTGTTTTTATGCAATGTTGTCTGTAGGTGAGGGACCGGTCCAGAGTTACTCCAAGATATATAGGTTGGTTTGTGTGTTCTAATGTATTACCATTCCACACAATTTGGAGTTTTCGCTTGGCTTCCTTTGTGCGAAGGTGGAAAGCGCAGACTTGGGTTTTAGAGGGATTGGGTCTCAGAGAATTCTGCAGGTAGTACGCTGTCATTGTTTTTAAGACAGTTTCGAGTTTCTCCTCCACTTCTTTAAAACTATTTCCTTGAGCACATATTGCAAGATCGTCAGCATAGAGGAAGTGCTTGGTTTCGGTCGGAGTAGGTTGATCGTTTGTGTATATATTGAAGAGCATTGGTGCTAAAACACTTCCCTGTGGGAGGCCGTTTTTTTGAACTCTCCACCTACTTACTTTACCCTCCAGCATAACGAAAAAACGTCTATTTTGCAGTAAGGAATATACGACCTTTCCCAGATGGTGGTCATTGAGAGTATCGTATAATTTGCGGAGCAATGTTTTGTGCCTTACTGTGTCATAGGCTGCTGTCAGATCTACAAAAGCAGCCCCTGTTATAAGTTTTTCTTCAAAACCCTCTTCAATGTGTTCTGTTAATGCGAGGACTTGACCGGTGCAAGATTTGCCAGGTCTGAATCCTCCTTGTTGTGGGATGAGGTGCTTGTCGACATTTTTTTCTATTCTGGCGAGTATGAGTCTCTCGTATATTTTAAAAAAGTGACACAATAGCGAAATAGGTCTGTAGCTACTGGGGTCTTCTGGATCCTTTCCTGGTTTTAACAAGGCTATTACTTTAGATTTCCTCCATGATTTTGGAATTTTGCAGGTTTTGCAGCACGTGTTATAAAATTGCAAGATCCAGTTTTTTGCTCCTTGGCCTAAATGCTTTATTTGTTCACTGCATATATCATCCACACCTGCAGCTAGAGTAAAAGGAGTTCCTAGGTGGTTTGTCTCCGAATCCAATCTTCTCCTAGTGTTTGGGTCCTTATATCGGTTCGTAGTTCTTCCATTCGTGTAGTAAGCATTGTGATGCATGGTAGATAGGATTAGGACACTTCTTTGTTTTTTCGGAACGTAAGAGATGCTTTTGAAGTGAATCCGAAAATAAAAGATTTCTCTATACGGTTTTTGTTTGGTAGAAATTCCTGTATATCAAACTTGATCGTGAATTTTCACTCTCTCCCAATAAACACTGCATATTATAATAATAATAATACTAATGTTATATTATACATAATATAATAATAATGATAATTTATACGTTATTTAATGAGAACATTGTGTAAACGCATATTATAATATCACTCTTAAAAAACTATAACATTCTACATTAATTTATCATCAAACACGCTTATTGTGAAAAATTGGTACCGTAATTTGGGGAAACTTGGGACACTTTTTAACTTAAACCTGAAGTTTATTACATACGGAGAAAAAATTAATGTTCAAAATCTATTTGAAAACATAGTCGCGCAGTAACTCTATGTTTATAGAATATTTCTGTTTATTTTGTCACAAGTAGTTTTTTCAATTTTTTTTATGTCTGTCTCAAGTTACACACCAGAATGGGGTAACTTGAGACCGTCGTATTATTTCAAAAAGTGACTCAAATTACGCATTGATAGGGTAACTTGGAACACCGAAAATATAATTATAAAGTGTTATGTTAAATTGAGACATTCAGAATATTTTTTTTTGATAATAAAAAAGACAGAGAGCTCAAAACTTTTATTTAAAAACAATTAGTTACAGCAATTTTAGTTCGGGTACTGAAAAAATACCTCGGTTGTTTAGGGCTTTAGGCGGTTTAATACCACCTACAATGTCCTGCCAGCAATAATACAGTTCATACTTAGGTTTGGGCTATTTCCAGTTTTCCCGTGAAGTCTTTGTCATTGCATTTATTATTGCAGCTTTACCGTCAATCTTTTCAATTACCCCAGGATAAAAATTTGAGTCATAACTAACTATGACAAAGCATCCAACTTGTTTAGTTATTGGCTGCAGAGGAGGTTTATCTTGATGAGAGTAAATATTATCCTGGTCATTAGTCTCTTCAGTAATATTGTCTTCAATATTGTCAATCTGTTTTGCTTGAAATTAATCCCAGTCATCATCTGAACTGTCGTCAAATACAATCTCATTGCAACTGTCTTCGTCACTTTCACTAGACATAATTACTTTACTTGTTTTTTGCCTTTTCTTACTAGATGATGGTTTTTCTTTATTTTTTTCCATTAACTGGCTTCTTTTCTTTTTTTCTAGCTTTGGTTTGTCTTCCAAAATTATTATATCCTCTTCACAGATTCCTCTACCAGCAGAAACATTCAATTTCTTTTTTTTTTGTTTTCTTAAACCATCTGTCTCTTTCCTTCTACTTTCTTCTAAATATTCTTGAAATGTAGTTACCCAGGTAACGGTATTCTCACTTTCTTTGCCATCCTCTACTGCCTGTTTACTGGGAAGCCTCTTCAAGACTTCTCCTTGATTTAGTGGAATTAACCCTGCTCCTTTAAATCCACTTATTACGTTTTGTAAAAGATTTTTCTCTCCCATTGCCTCCAGACATTTTTTTAATAAACGAGGAAATTTATCTTATGGCACAGTTCTACGATTTTTTGTTTTCCAAGAATCTAAAGTTTCACGCCACTTAATTTTAAGTGGGCGGAAAAATGCGACATCTAACGGCTGAGTAAGTCTAGTGCTATTTGGGGGAAGTAGAATGAAGATTATGTTGTTTTTTTTTTCATTCCTCTATTATATATGGGGATATATAGCTCGCCAAATTATCCCCAATCATTACTTTTTTCTCTTCTCTATCTTGTTTCGAGAAATAAGGCAAGGCAATTTTTCAAAACCAATCTTCGAATATCTCCAATGTGAACCAGCCACTCTTACTTATATTATAAACTGTCCCCTTATGGCCATGTTCGATTCAGGTATTATAAAGATTCTCAGCTTTGTATGTTACATATGGAGGGAGAAGTGTCCCGTCTCCGGCAGCAGCAAACATTACAGACGTACTTGACTTGGAAAAATCAATAATCCTATCAGGATGTCGACACCCTCTTCTAACAACAACTTTTTTACGACCAGGATCGTCTGTCATATTTGTTTCATCATAATTAATGACATAATGAGAAAGAACTCCCTCCATTGACTAATTTAACTCATCAACGTTAATATTTATGGGATTATGGTCGACTTTGGCTCGAGATCTCTTTATGTTTTGGCACATTTTATTACTCAAAGTGTTCTGGTGACGCTTCAAGAAAGACATGAAAAAAACCCTACCTGGCATGTTGTTTTAGAATCTATGTTCATTTCTTCTAGAACGGTCGAGGAATGCTTTGACAATGAATCTAAAATCGTATAGTGTGAGAGGAAAGCCCCAATCCCTAGCTGAACATAGACACATTACTAAAGCATTTTGGTCAACTTCATTTAAAACAAATGGTCTACCAACCTTTTCTGTGTTCTTTTCATTTATTGCTCTATTGCAACATCGTGGTATTTCAAACTTTTCTTCGGCTTTCCCCAAAGAAATCCCGGAACTAACAGCTTCTACTGCTCTATGAAGTTGCCCCTCCGAGAAATGTCGGTATTTTCTAGATCCCAAAATTATTTTTTGTAGTTGTAGTTGGTAAGTAGGTAGGTAGGTAAGTAGGTAGGTTAGAAACTAGTTTTTATAGTATCTAATTTGTGGTGGGGTAACTTGAGACAGTCGTCTCAGTTGACCAACCAAGGTCATGCTGAGAATTCATATTTTATACGGCACACCAATATTAATATTAGAGGTTACGTTTTCTACAACAATGGCTTGTTTTCGGATATTAGTCATAGAATTAATATGTAAGTTATGTACTACATGAAATTTGGCAATTTTAAAGTTGATGTTTATTAAAAAAGAAAAAGAACATGAAAGTTTTGAAGAGTAGCGTACAAAAGGGGAAAATAGAAATTAACAAACTGAGAAACAGAACTGGAGAAGAAACAACGAACAGAGATGAAATATTAAGAATAGTCGAAGTAGTTCATGGAATAGTTCATGGAAGAGTTCTACACAGAGTTATATAGATCAAGAAAAAAAGATAACAATACGGAACCTCCAATTACACTAAAAACTGGGATATTAAACCAAGGATCAGATTTAATGCCCAATATAACAAAATCAGAAATCAAAGAAGCTCTGACGAAAATGAAAAATAATCGAACCCCGGGTGAAGATGGAATAGTATCAGAAGCACTTAAAATTGGAGGGGATGTATTACTTGAAAAAATTAAACAACTTTTCAATATCTGCCTTCACAGCGCCAATATTCCAACAGACTGGAACAACGCTACTATGATTCTATTACACAAAGCAGGAGACAAAGCAAATTTAGAGAATTACAGACCGATTAGCCTCCTCAGCCATATATTATATAAGTTGTTTACGCGAATACTAGTTAAGAGAATGGAAAGAAAATTAGAGACTTATCAACCAAGGGAACAGGCAGGATTCCGAAAAAGTTACGGAACAAGTGATCATCTACAAAGTATAAGAACCCTAATAGAGAAAGCAGTGGAATACAATAAACCTCTAGTTCTAATATTTATCGATTTTCACAAAGCCTTTGACACAGTTGAGCTAAGCAAAATATTACAGGCGCTTAAAGAGTGCAGGCTAGATTATAGATATACTAAATTATTTTAAAAAATATACCTGCAGGCAACAACCACTGTCAAATTACATACTAACAGTAATCGCATAAAAATAGAACTCGGGGTTAGACAAGGAGACCCAATGTCACCTAAACTTTTTAATACGGTGCTAGAACATGCTTTTAAGAATTTGGATTGGATGACAAAGGGAATAAAAATAGATGGAGAATATCTAAACAACTTACGTTTCGCCGATGATATACTTATAATAGCTGAAGATCTAGGTATGGCAAGAGAGATGGTACAGGAACTCGTTGTGGTTACAGAAAATGTAGGTTTAAATATAAATATCTCGAAAACAAAAATCATGGCCAATTTGGTGCCCAACCAGAACATCAGTATTGGTGGGAAAGAAATAGAACTCGTCTTCTTCTTCTTCTCGTGCCACTCCTAGCGGAGATTGGAAATCATCATGGCCACTGCGACTTTGTTAGCAGCGCGCCTAAAAAGTTCAATCGAACTACACCCGAACCATTCACGTAGATTACGAAGCCACGATATTTTTCTTCTTCCCACACTTCTTTTGCCCTTAATTTTGCCCTGCATGATGTTTCGTACTTTCGTACAGATCGTACTTTTCACTTCTCACAATGTGCCCCAAGTATTCCATCTTTCTAGTTGTTAACTCATTTAGAATTTCGCATCTTTTGTCTAAAGTTTGGAGTACTTGCGTGTTAGTGACGCGGTCCATCCATGAAATTCTGAGAATGCGCCTATAACACCACATCTCGAAAGCTTCGATGTTTTTTATGGTTAACTGTTTTAGTGTCCAAGCCTCAACTCCATATAACAGGGTAGAAAAGACATAACACCGCAGCATTCGTATTCGTAACTTTATGTTGATATCACGATTGCAAAAGAGTTTGCGCATTCTATTAAAGACTGATCTAGCGATTTCTATTCTACATCTAATCTCTTTTGTTTGATCAGTATCGTCTGTGATCCAAGCACCTAGATATTTATAACAGCGCACACGCTCAATCGTTGTATTGTCTATTACAAGATTAGCTCTGATGTTCTTTGATTTCGTGATTACCATAAATTTAGTTTTTTTCAAATTAATTTTCAAGCCGTAACTGTTACAGTATATATTGAGACTTTGAACGAGATATTGTAGTTCTACTAGCGTTCCCGTTAGGAGAACTGTATCGTCTGTCAGCATACCTTATATATAGAACTCGTAGATAGATATAAATACCTGGGACATGAAGTTATGATTGGCAGAGATAACCAGACTCATGAACTGAAGAGAAGAGTCGGCCTTGGGTGGGGAGCATTTGGAAAATTGAGAGAAACTTTTAAAAGTGAGCTGCCCACATGCCTAAAGAGAAAGGTATTTGATCAGTGCGTCCTCCCAGTCTTGACGTACGGAGCAGAAACACTTACCTTAACAAAAGCAGCAGCTACTAAACTTAGAATCACGCAGAGAAGAATGGAGCGGTCCATGTTAGGATTAACTCTCCCAGACAGAATAACAAACGAAGACATCAGGAGAAGAACCGGAGTGACTGACATCATCGAGAAGATAGCCAGACTAAAATGGAGATGGGCAGGACACATAGCCAAAATGACAGATGGGCGATGGACAAAGAGGTTATTGGAATGGAGGCCAAGGGAAGAGAAGAGAAGCGTCGGTCGACCACCTACAAGATGGACTGACGATTTAAGAAGACTCAATAAAAACTGGTTAAGAGCGGCGCAAGATAAACGGGGTTGGAAACATGAGGAAGAGGCCTATGTTCAGCAGTGGACTCTTGAGGCTGGATGATGATGATTATTAAAAAAATTATCAACTTACCTTAGATAAGACAAAAGAATTTAATTACTAACGGTCAACAACCACACGTTAGCTACCTTTTGCTATCAAAACAACACTAATAGTGTTAACCCATCGTCTCAAGTTACCCCAAATTACGGTACAGGTTTATACAATCCACAAACGTTTTCCTGTAATAATTTTTACGAAATGTTTCTAAAATAATCCACTTTTTAACATAAATCCACGTGTTTTTGTGTTTATAAACTCAATTCCAACGAATTTAAAGTTGTACTATTGTATGTCTTAAATTATACTTATTCTGTCCAAAAAGTGTTTCTTGTGCCCTAAAATCACTCTTTGAGACATAATTTCTGTGGTATGCAAACAAACTCTAATAAAGATTTCTCGTAGGTAGATAAACTTTTACAATGCTCCCCAACTTATCGTCATCCCATGTAATACCTTTGCACCTGATCTGCACAAACTTTCCGTAGGTCTAATAATCTCCGGGAATTTTAGACATCTTAATCTGATATCCTTAGTTCTTTTGCACATAAATCTCTTTGATCAACTTTAAACCATTGGATAACTTATTTAATTGTCTTCTTCTTGCTCGGTAAATAATACGAACAGTTCGAACTCGATAACAAAAGAATGCTAAACCCCCAGGTCGAAAGCAAACATGATGCTAAGCTTTTATTAAAGAAAATAAAGGGGATTTTATTACGAAGAGAAACATTAAGATTCTTAAAATAAATTCAAGATTCTAGGAAATCGAATTCCTTTACCTGTTTGAACTATACTTATGTTGAAATATAAATACAAAAATTATCAGTTTTAGCAAAAAAACCCGACAAATAACAAGCAGTTCGTAGAGAACAAGAGTAAATGAAATTAAATATTAACGAAGAGAAAAGACAAAACTTATCATTTTTGCAGTTTTTGCTTAAAGCATCAATAATGCCTTTTTATTTCTCATTAATAAAAATACAATACAATATCCTCTTTTAGCGACATTTGTTCTACTTGGCACATGCCATTAGGAGGGTTGGCAAGCAAATATTATTCCCTAATATACAAAAAATTAGACTAAGGCTCATTATATCTAACAATGTCATTAAAATTAATAAAAGAAAATTAAATAAATATTTATATAAATGTTATAGTAATAAACTAAATTTGTATATCCTACTGAGTAAGACTTCGCACGAGACTAAACAATAATAACAATTGATACCATGTGGTCCATATGTATGGAATAAATTTATTTTTAGCGTTATTATGTACTATGTAAACAAAAACCTGAAAGAGGTCGATTTTTATTCTTAAATTGACAATTTACAGTATGAAAATAATATCCCCCTCCAGCATCCCCTTTAAATTATAAGCACCCCCTCGAAAATTTTGTTCAGCAATGTAAAGTTTTTTTGACTTTGTGCAATTATAACTTACAAAATTAATTTTTACAATATTAAATTAAATGTTCAACTTGACAAATATTATTTACTTCTTGGCAATAACCGAGGCTATTTTGGAATTCTCATAGATTTTGTATGACCTCGGGGTTATCCTAACTTTTATATCAGCAATATTGCCTGGTCAATTAAAATATACTTTAGAAAAAATCAGGTATTTTCCTATCTGTTCTGCTAAACAGGAAAAAACTTTGAAGATATGAATCTAGTAGGCTGTTGTCATTTTGGTATTTAAGGTTACTAAAAGACGTGAGTATAATATTTGTGCGCGTATTCAATTTAATTATGGCTCATTTATCCGAGACTAAAAGAATAGAGAAAGAATTTTAACTATGATTAATTGTGGCAATAAAACAAGAGCTCAAAAGGAGGTTTGTAAAATATTAATAATGAATACCCTGGTCAACAAGTTTCGTAGTATACAGTTAGCACAATAGCAAAGAACTTTCGTTATACTGGACATGTAAAAAATATTTAAAAACCAGGTAGAAATAATAAATTTATTGATGAAAAAAAAAATTAGATGCACTTCTAGAGATTGAGAAAAATCCGCATAAGATAACTTGAGAACTTGCCGCCATCAATGATGTAAGTAAAATTATCTATTTTGAGAGTTTTACATAAAGAAAAATACCACGAATCCTGTGAAATGATGATGGACAGAATGAACGCAGATTTGCAGTTCATAAACAAAATAGTTTTTTTTCTGATTAAGCGACGTTCCATTTAAACGGAACGGTTAACTTACAGATCTATATATTGGAGCAGAGAAAATCCTCACTGAGTGTGTGAGACTCACACGCAATATCCTGAAAAATTAACGATTGGGCTGGTATTATTAACAATAAATTTATTGCTCCTTATTTTTTTGGGGGCGCAGTTGATGATGAGGTTTATCTAGATTTTTTGATTAACTTTTTGGTGTCTACATTACGAAGATTTATTCCTGTTAATGTTAATCATCCAAATTAGATAGATGGACCTTTTTACTACCAACAAGGTGGAGCTCTACCGCATTTTGCACTTATAATTAGAAATGATTTAAACGAGGTTTTTCCCAATAGGTGGATTGGAAGACGTTGAACAATCGAATGGCCGGCTAGATCCCCCGATTTGACTCCTCTCGATTACTTCTTATGGGTTATTTAAAATCTAAAGTATAATTTACTAGAGCAAACTGTATTGCTAATTAAAAAATTGGGATAACGGAAGAAATTAACAAAATAACTCCCGGAGTCCGTACAAATTGTTGTACGAGATTTCCAAAATCGCCTCAGGCATTGAGAAATAGTGAATAGTGGTCATTTTGAACATTCCATTTAATTTTTAAGTACATTGAAAAATACATTCTAAATATTATGTGACATTATTATCTTCATTCAACCTAAAGTTTTGTGTTAAAGACAATATAAAAGTTTTACATTTTAAAAATCAATTTTCTAGGTTATTATTGCATCAAACTTAAAATACTACTGAACAGAGGACTAAAATCCCTTTCTAACAAGGTGTTACATGACCCCTTTTGCTATTTAAAATTTTCGAGGGGGTGCTTATAATTCAAAGGGGTGCTGAAAGGGGACATTATTTTCATACTGTAAATTGTCAATTTAAGAATAAAAATCGACCTGTTTCAGGTTTTTTTCACATAGTACTTAATAACGCTAAAAATGAATTTATTCCATACATATAGACCGCATGGTATAAGGTTGAATGCTCGAATGCTTTGATCAAAAAAAAATGTATAACAGTAAGGTATAGCTTGTATTTGAAATGATTGAATTTGTCCCTTGAAGGGAGTGAAAGCTGTTTATATAATAATAATATTAACAATAATAATAAAAAGATAGTGAGTGGTAGTAGTGAGTAGGATATACAAAAAAGATAAAAGATAATAGCAAACAAATTATTAATACTAATTTTAATATTTTCATCATATTGAACTAACACACCGTGCTAATAGATTTAGTAATTAAGTTGGCTCACTAACTCATACCTATACGGCCATGCCTTCCTACAATAACTTGCTAACTTAGTTTGTCCCTGTCTCATTATAGTAACTTCTTCCACTTTACTAAGTTTATTTCTACCCAACTACTTTAAAATAATATGTCTTTAACACCGAACATTTTCCCAAAAAATGTATCACATCTTCTCTTTGCTTCGTGTTAGACATTGAGCAAACCCTTCTTTCATTATTTCTGCCAGGTTGATCATTCAAATATAGAACTCCACATCTTAATTTAACAGCCATCGAATGTCCCCAAAATTTGCCATTTCCAGTAGATAATGCATGTTTACTCCTTTTTTCTACAGTTCTTTATAGTCTCCACAAAAATTTGATTTGAGTGCCCTATTCTCAGCCTGCCGCTGTATTTCCTCCTTCTTTTTTTTCTGTCATATTCTCAATCATACTAGGCCAGCTATCTCTCCTCATGCTCATCCAATCTTTCCACCAGCCACACCTTGCTCTTATCATTTCTTTCAAAATAAATTTTGGCAACCTATACTTCGAATGTTTGCTTTCCGTAACGGGTTTGGAACGAAACGTACTTGCTTAAAGATGTCGAGATTAATCTGTAGGTATATACTGTTTTATTGACTTTCAAAAGGCATTTGATAGTGTTCAGCACTCTATATTGATCGAAGCTTTAAAAGACATTTGCATGGACGGCAGAGATGTTTGAATACTTGCAAATTTATATTGGAATCAAACAACATCAGTTTTAGTAGATGGTGTGGAATCACAGGCTCTCAATATTAAAAGAGAAGTACGACAAGGATGCCTCTTGTCACCACTGATTGATAGTCTCGTTGAGAGTTATAGGGAGGCAGGTCTTTATCTGAACATTGTAGCATTTTATATTGAGATCGCCTCGTATATGTAAAATATTAAAATCCCCTTATACATGTTTGACAAATCTCAGAATATTTCGTACGTATTAAAACCCAAATATCTTTTCAATTCTTTCTTAGGTCGGCCAAGTTAAAATAAACCATTTTAGAGTTAAAAAAAAAAAAACAGCTGGAAACTTCACAGTTTCCAGCTGTTCTCCGCGTGTAGAGGTTCTCTCACCGGCTCTGGAACTCGCTTCAGCCATGTGTTACCTCTAGCCAAATTTAATTTAATACTGAACATCACAGTTATTTTACAACACAATGTATAATCTTTTATAACTAAATGTAATTTAAAGGGTTTTTTACCCTAGTATTTTGGTGGCTCAGGCATTGTGACCTAGCATTTTTTCGATTTTAAAACCTGATGATGGACTGTGTAGTCCGAAAACGTTTGTTTTATTGATGTAGCCCTCTTAAGGGTTTTTTAAATAAAATATACCCATTTACGAAGACTTACCTCTTTTTTGTGATAAGTGGTATACAGCCAGTTACAGGAACTTTTTCCTTGTGGATTTTAGAGTTGTTTATTGTTGGTTTCGCTGTGTGGATCGCAAGTATGGATCCGCAAAGTGTCCGTCAAATTTGTGTTCTTCTGTTTTGGTCCCTTTAGTGGAAATATGTGGCAGTAAAGAAAAAGTAATTTGTGTAGTTTACCAAAATGTGGTATAATTTTGAAGCAATATATAGGATGACCCACCAGTTTGTTATCGTTTTCCTATTTGATCCAATTCTAATCTACGTCAGATCTTCGTTCCAATATGGAAATGGTTTCCTTTTGTTCCAGTTGTGTTCCAATCCAAAGATAGTAGCAAGTTTTTCAAAGTTAAGTGATTATAAAGAAGATTAAGGTACCTTTTAATATATTAATTTTTCCAAGTTATATAGACATTTTAATAATTGCTTTCATTAATATAAAAGAATTTGTAATAATTAAAGTTTTATATTATGTTAAGCTCAAGCTCAAGCTCAAGCTCAAGATAAAGCTCAAGCTTCTGCTCAAGCTTCAGCTCTAGCTTAAGCTCAAGCTGTACAAGATACATTTAAGCTACATATTCCTGAAAGTTTTTTTTTATATTTTTTGATTTTTTATAAGATTGTTGATGTACTTTTAGGTGCTTTACATACAATAACCAGTATACAATAATAGTTTTGGATAAGGAATATGAGAAAGTAGACAAAATTACGTATATCCCTCTTAATAAATCATAGAAAATACGGTTCTCAATTATGATATTTAAGAAAATACCTTAAGATAAAAAAGTATAATAAAGTAAAGAGCGTTTACGAAAAGTGCATTTAAAAAGTATAAAGTTTACATAAAAATTTATATAGAACTTCAGAGTTTTAACATTTTTGGTTTTTTGAATTTTAGGTTAAAATTAAAATTGGAATTTGGTAATGCTGAGCATTTGCAGCAACATGTTTCAAATACCGAATTTATTATATATTATATTCTAATCGGTATTTATTTTCGCCTTTTACGGAAATCCAGGAAAACGTGGTTTGTACATAGATATGCAAATTATAAGAATAGCAGGATTTGGAAAAAATAAAGGACGGAACGATATAGAGTTCACCGCAACAACGCCACCACAGCGAAACGGTAAATCCCCTATTAAGACAGGGATCAAGAGCGTTAAAAGGGCTCAGATCGAGACTCGGAATTGCATACTTGATTTCCCGTTTAGCTTCGGCTTTAAGAAAAGGCATCCGTAGTCGTCTGTTATGCAGCATATTGAAGAAATATGGGAGAAATTAGTTGGAAACCAAGAATTACCTCCAACAATTTGATTTTAAATAGACTTATTATAATATTGTTATATCTTTGCATTCTGCCGTATTACTGGGTTAATAAAAAATTTAAATTTTAATTTAATTAGTTTTGAATCTTAATTATTTATATATCTTCAACATACTGTACTTTGGTCTTTGTTCCCTTATAGTGATGTTTATAGTTCTTTCTCCTTCTGGTTCCATCTCCTCGATAAAGTTCGAAATTTGACTCTAAATAAGTGGTTTAATATACCACTTGTATTAGAAATTTGTCTTAAATGCTTATATTATTCTTATAAATTCTTCTACAATCCTGAGAAAAGAAGTAAGAATTGTTTTTTATTTAAATGGTTCTATATAAAGACCGACATAACCTATATGTATAATAAAAATGCGTTGAATTCGCAATGATAAGGAGGTAGTCTCAACACTTCATGACCATGCTCTCTCAGTAACTCATCAATAATACACATTTTCTTTTTTATTCATTTTTGCAACTTGTAATAATTCAGGTTTTGTAAATTTTCGGTCAAATTGGATGTTATTTGTTTGTCAGCCAGGTAACAATTTCATCTTTCTTTGAAGCAGTGGTAGATTGCTTTTCTAAAAGAACACTATGGTATGGCGCATTATCCATTAGAATCAACGATGGTTCTTCTAAATTGGGAATTACTTGTTTCCTTATCTACTTAGTAAAAATGCCGTTGTTAATTTCTCTATGGTAATCAGTATGTTTAGACTAAGAACAAGACAATAAACTTGCTTCAGAAACAAATCCTTTAGA
Source organism: Diabrotica balteata (assembly GCA_918026665.1). Classification (NCBI taxonomy): domain Eukaryota; kingdom Metazoa; phylum Arthropoda; class Insecta; order Coleoptera; family Chrysomelidae; genus Diabrotica; species Diabrotica balteata. The sequence goes on from OU898284.1 coordinate 11,684,040, forward strand.
AAAACCATCGCGAACAATTATGAAACGTTTACCATCAAAACCTTCTGGTTTACGTACACTTTTGCTACTAGTGTCTTGCCAGGAAGTTGTTATATTTCTGTTTAAATAAATCCATGTTTCATCAAAAAAAAAACAAGTTCTCTTGGATGCACACTTTCCAGGTTTTCAAAGTACTTACGAAAGAATTTTGCTCTTAAAGCAGCAATATTGGTTCGTTCGAATAATGATCTTCGATCTTTTATATTTAAATTCTATATCTCCTAGTACAATGCTCAAGGATGTTTTTTCCCACAGTAACAACTTCTTTTTCCTCTAATTTACACTTCAAATTTTGTAGACTACCATCCTAAAATAAAAACTAGTAATAATAGCGAAACTTTATTTTGGAAGTGCTAATTTTGATGATGATAGGTGAATGATAGGTTAATTATTAAACAACATACAATTTATTACAATACCTCAATAACACATGCCAAAGGTACGAATAAGGGTACCTTTATTCAAGTCAAAATATTCGTACAAATTCAGCACGAGTTGCTGGGATTGAGAATTTAATGTATTTCAGGCATATTCTAAAAATAAAAAATTGAAAAAATATTCTGTTTGATATTTGTTTGATATTTATGACAACAAATAATGTTTTGCATCGATCCGTTAGACAGAGTTTTAGCCAGATTTAAAAATGATACGTCAAATTAAAGGTAAGACAATTTAACTGCAAAATTTATACTTACATCAAGGAATCCAACACCAATTGAACAGTTAGTCCTTATAACAACTCTTTTTGAGAAAATTTATTAACTCAAGGCACGAAAATGTAATGGAAAATTAAACAATATGAATATAATTTTTTTAAATACCACAACGCTGTGAAGTTGACAATAAGCAGGTTCACTAATGAGAATTTATCACAGACTGTTGTTATATTACTGTCTTTGTCAGATGTATTATTAAATGTTAGACAATTGGCTTAATTTCAACATTATATATTCTGTGAGTAGAAATGAGACAAAATTTAAAAATAGTTCGTAAATAATTTCATACATGTGCAAAGATACAGCGAGCGAACTGTATATTACTAAATGGTTTTCTCGTTTTCTGTCTAGAGGCCAGAAGGGATGGAATAATTACAATTACCTTATACGAGGCATTTATGTTGATTTTAGAGCTTTATGTAGTGTGCAATATCTAATCCAAAATTTAACGTACTGTATTATCGCAAGCAATACATACCAGCTAGTAGTATCTCTGATGTGAGAACATGACGAGGAGCATGCTGTGGATCAGACCATCTTTTACTGCAAACCAAATTTAGGTGCAGAGTTAACAGAGAAAGAAACGAAAGACAACAAAGAACAAACAAACTAGACCTGGAAAAACTGAAGACTTAGGAATGTAGAGAGAAGTTCGAGCAAGAAGTCACAAATGAGCTAAGGACACAAGAACTGCACTCCATAGAGAGCAAATGGAATAATATCAAAACAGCAGTGCTGACAGCAGCAGCGTCCACCGTGGGAAACAAGAAAAAGAAGAGAAGAGGAACATGGTTTGATGACGAGTGCAGGCAAGCGATAGAAGAAAGAAACGAAGCGCACAAAATGTACATAACAAGAAGAACACGGGAAAGACGAACATCATTTGAAGTCGCAAGACGGAAAGCAGACAAGATATGCAGAAACAAAAAGAGAGCTTATGAAAATGGACAAATAAAGAAATGGAACAAAATTTCAAAAAAAAAACGAAATTAGAGGAGCTTACGAATACCTAAAAAAATAAAAAGTGGATATAAACCTCAAACAAGCCTATGCAAAGATGAAAGTGGGCAAATAATCAGTGACCAACAGAAAGTCACAGAAACCTGGAAGCATTATTTTCAGACCCTACTTGTAATGGATCAAATATTTACAGTCAAGCAAGTCTTGAGCAAACACGACATTGATGTTCACAACGTGTTTGTAGACTTCAAACAGGCATACGATTCAGTCAAAAGGGACAGACTATACTATATATTTGCAGAATTAGCAATACCACATAAGCTAATTAGACTCATTAAACCCACAATGGATGAAACTCAGGCATGTGTACGAATACAAAACAACCGGACAGACTTTTTCAAAATCTCGCAGGGACTAAAGCAGGGAGATGGGCTGGCACCATCATTGTTTAACCTGGCACTGGAGTATGCGGTCAGGCAAATGCAAACTGAACGAGAAAACCTACTGACCAATAAAACGGTTCAACTGGCTGCCTACGCCGATGATATTAATATTATGAGTAGAACATCAACAGAAGCACAGGAAGCATACGCAGAGTTAAAAACACAAACGAAAAGGCTAGGTCTGGAAATTAACACAGAAAAAACAAAAATAATGGTACAGACGAGAAGAAATATAATCCCACAAAACATTATACATGAAGATGACATTGAAACGGTTGGAAAGTTTACATACCTGGGAGTAGAAATATATGCCGATGGAGCAGAGGATGGAGAAATACGAAAAAGGATAACGCAGGCAAACAAAGCTTATTTTGCCCTTCCCATATATTTTGGTCTAAAAGTGTCCACCGAAATACAAAGATGAGAATATATAAAACTTTAATTCGGCCAATAGCATGTTATGGCAGCGAAGCATGGGTCCTGAAAGAACCATCGAAAAACAAACTCGAAAGAAAGACACATTCGAAAGAAAAGTACTGAGGAGAATACTAGGACCTGTGAGGGAAAACGGAATCTTCAGAATTCGATATAACAACGAGCTCTATCAACTGTATAAGGAAACACCCCTGTCAAACTTCATTAGAATACAAAGATTGCAATGGGCCGGATATGTGATACGAATGGGAGAGGATAGGCTACCAAAACGAGCACTGAACGCCAGAATGCAGAGAAAGAGACCAGTTGGAAAGCCAAGAAAGCGCTGGGAAGACACAGTAAGCAGCGACGCACAAGCACTTTTAGGAGTCCGTGTATGGAGAAGAGCAGCCACAGACAGACAAGGGTGGAGGCAAAAAATAAAGGAGGCCAAGGCTCATTATTGGGCTGTAGTGCCGTAGAAGAAGAAGAATACATACCAGGATAAATTGAAGAAAATAAAAACCTCTACCAAAGATGAATGGTAGAATGAAAAAGCATTAAAAATTATTTTCCAAACAAGTTTAAGTATTTTAGTTTCGAATGACTTTTAATATAAAATAATTAAAGAAGCAGAAATTTCTACGTTGCGTTGCGTTTTTCAGTCAAGCACCCTGTATAACAAACTTAAGCACAAACTAACTTTACATAAAAAAACTAATAATTTACAAACATTTTTTTTACAAAATACTTAAATATACTTACAAAAATCCGATAATGAATAAAAGAAAAAATATCATCTTTTTAGTGTTAATCATCATCTGTTATTTGGTATCTATTTTGAGCCAATTATATATCAACATTCTAGCGTAATTAGAATGAATACTAAACAAACTTAAAGACAATCTGGAACATTCAATTTATTTAAATAGACAGAAAAATAAATAACATGTTAAGCGTTAGATATTCTGGTTCGCATTCCAAACTAATTCTAATATAAATATACAACTAACGATGATGAAATTTCTAATTCTATCATAATAATTTCCGTTTTATTCTTAAAGTGCATTGCTCAAAAATTGATTTTAGTGAAAAGATATAATAAATGTGCTCCAAGACATCGAAAAATCCTTTTCCGCTGTTAAATTATTTTTTGTAGATTTATATCAATAATGTTGATTATTTGCATCTATTCTTTATTAAATTTTTTTGAATTGACTTTTGATGCTTCTTTTTAATTCTCATGGTAGTTTTTGTATTGTCCTTAAAAGCTCGAGATCTACTTGTTTCTTTGAGATAAAATCCTTACCTTTCAACAAACTCGCACCCTTAGTATTAAAAGGGCACATCTCGAAAATCGTTACTTTTGGGAAAACGACATTAAAGATTAAGCAACTTCATCGTTTTCATTTACTTACATATTAAAATCTTATTTGAAAAGATAGATAAATAAAAATTTAGGTATACAATTGACAGTATGTGTACTCTATAATGAATAATCAAAATATTACAAAAAAATTAATTTAATTAAAAAAAAAAACGTTTCAAAAAATCTCTCCCAAGTTAGGCCCCTCTCCCACTAAATTTCTTTAAAATTTGAAGGCATCTTACGAATTAAGCCTTTTAATGATTCAAGATACACTATGTTTTTTAGGTAACAAATCTAAATGTGGCTGTGTAATAATAATGTTTAACTACTTTCAATGATGCAGAACTTAAATGGCAGAACTTAAATGTTCAGGGGGTGCTAAGAATCCCCGGGAGGAACAAAAACAAATACAAAACTAAAACAAACAATGACGTCAAAGTAGCGACCTGGAATGTCAGAAGCCTTTATGAGGCTGGAAAGCTAGCAAACGTGTGCCAAGAAATGAACAGATTGAATATAGATATTTTAGGTCTGAGTGAAGTTAGATGGCCTACTTCAGGAACAACAAAAATTATGAACAAAACACTCTATTATTCAGGCAACAATGATCCAAAACATTTCAATGGAGTAGGTGTAATAATAAACGATGAATTGAGTAACGCAGTTTCAAACTTTATACCACTCTCTGACAGAGCAATGCTGTTGCAAATAAGGAGTTCTCCTTTTAATGTGAATATTATTCAGGTCTATGCACCAACCGCAGATAAGCCAGATGACATACTAGAAGAATGGTAATGAAGATCTACAAAAGCTCATGAAATTGACAAAGAAAGAAGATATTAACATCGTCCTAGGAGATTTTAATGCTAAAATAGGAAGAGGGAAATTCCAAAATATCGTAGGAGAATACGGACTAGGAGAACGAAATGAAAGAGGAGACAGACTATTAGAGTTTTGCCAGCAACACAATATGATAGCAACAAACACTTGGTTTAAGTTACCTCAACGTAGGTTATACACCTGGACTTCCCCGCTACACACAAAAGAAAGAATAATAAGAAATCAAATAGATTATGTTTTAATCAACCAACGATTTCGTAACTCCATTACAAGTACAAAAACATATCCTAGTGCTGATGCAAATTCCGACCACAACCCTGTAGTAGCAAATATTCGCACAAGAATTAAAGTAATAAAAAATGCAAAGCCGAAGAACAAACCTAATATGGAACTACTAAAAGATGTACAGATTAAAGATAAAACCACTGTAAAACTAAATGAAAAACTCTCAGAAATAGACCGAACCCAAATAAATATCCAAAATATAAATACAACTTGGCAACAAATAAAATCCATCCTCGTCAATTCTGCAAGGGAAGAAATTCCAAATACACGATTAATGGCAAAAAAAGACTGGATGACACCAGCTATTCTAAAGATGATAGACGAAAGGAGGAAATACAAAAATAAGAACACAAGCGATTACAAACGATTAAATACAGAAATAAGAAGGAAAATAAAAGAATCAAAAGAGAAATGGCTCGAAGAAAAATGTAAAGAAATAGAAGAATTAGAACATAGACATGATTACTTTAATATGTACAAGAAGGTGAAAGAATTTTCATTCATCCGCAAAAAACAACATTGCCCACTGGTAAATAACAACGGAGAGTTAATTCATAACACCAAAGATAAAATAGAAGAATGGGAAAAATTTATACAACAGCTGTTCCGAGATGAAAGAATAGACATTACAATAAATAATGTTACTGAAAGCCCACCAATTCTAAAAGTCGAAGTGGAATATGCCATTAAACAATTAAAGACCAATAAAAGCCCTGGACCTGATGAAGTTTATCCTGAAATACTTAAATTGATCGAAAGTAATAACATTGATTTGTTAGTAATTTTGTTTAATACAATCTACGATACTGGGGAAATACCAGAGGAATGGTTAGAATCTATTTTTATTCCCATTCCAAAACAAGCTAACTCCAGGCGATGCGCAGATTTTAGATTAATAAGTCTTATGAGCCAAATGCTTAAAATTCTATTAAAAATACTTCACAATAGGGTATACAAAAGGTGTGAAAAAGAAGTTGGATACGATCAATTTGGATTCAGAGCCGGAATGGGGACCAGAGAGGCCTTGTTTTCATTACAAGTACTGCTGCAGAAGTGTTACGACCAACAAAAGGATGTCTTTCTATGTTTTGTAGACTTTGAAAAGGCATTTGATCGCGTAAACCATAATAAAATGTTAAATTCCTTGCAGAGCATCAACTTGGATAGTAAAGATCTCCGATTAATTAAGAACTTATATTGGAGGCAGAGTGCCAAGATTAGGATCGACGATCATACATCTAGAAATATTAGTATAAATAAAGGAGTAAGGCAAGGATGCATACTATCCCCTATGCTGTTCAATCTTTACTCGGAACTACTATTCAAGCAAGCCTTGGAAAACCTTTCCACAGGAATAAAAATTAATGGAGAACCAATATCTAGCATAAGATATGCAGATGACACTGTCCTACTGGCTGATACAGACACAAACTTACAGAGGGTTATAGACCACCTTAAGGATGCTTGTCGAGAGTTTGGAATGAAGATCAACGAAAAAAAAAACAAAAGTAATGGTGATCCAAAGAAAACAGAATATCCCCTTACCTATAAAAATAAATGGGAATATTTTAGAACAGGTAAACCAATACAAATACCTTGGCTGTTGGATTAATTGCAAGCTGGACCCAGAACAAGAAATTAAAGCGAGAATTGCTCAAGCTAGGGATAGTTTCTTTAAGATGCGCGTTCTATTCTGCGATACACATATAAATATTAAATTGAGATTAAAACTTGTAAAATGTTTTATCTGGTCTGTTCTTCTCTACGGAGTCGAAACATGGACTTTAAAAATAAAGAGCCTGAATAGAATCGAGGCATTTGAAATGTGGGTGTACCGTAGAATTTTAAAAATTCCTTGGACAGCACGAAAAACAAATGAAGAAGTACTAGCTAGACTCAATTTAGAAAAAGAACTATTGAGAACAGTCAAAAGAAGAAAAACCAGTTATTTAGGGCATTTGTTGCGCAACGAGAAATACTACATCCCTCAGTTGATAATAAAAGGCAAAATAGAAGGAAAGCGAGGAATTGGAAGAAAAAAATTGTCCTGGTTACGTAATATCAGAAACTGGACAGGACTTGGATTTGAGGAACTCTTAAGAACAGCTGAAGATAGACAAACGTTTGCCACCATAACCGCTAACCTCCATTGATGGAGACGGCACTTGAAGAAGAAGAACTTTCAATGATAAAAGTGCCTCCTGTGAAGGAATTAGTTAAACATTAAATCGTAAAAGATTAACAAAAAATAACTTTATTCTAAAAAACATTAAAAAGTAATAGGCATGTAGCATACAAATCCAATAACAAAAACTATAACACTCTTTTTTAGGGCAGTCATATAAAAGAAACCAGAATTGTCTTAACGTTTATAATGTAACACAAACTAAAGTAGATCTCACAAAAAAATACTAAATTTACTATACAAAAAAATTAACAAATTTTTTTAACATAAAATCATTCTTCTGTTGTGCTAGCGCTTAAGATCTATCATATTTATTTTTTACAATCAGTCATGTTCGAATAGAATAGCTAACGATTAGAATAGTACCTAAAGAACTATAAAATATTTTTAAATCCTGTTTCTTATTTAAATTTAACTCAAATAGCGCACTATAAACTGTTTTGATGGATATTTCTTCATTATCCATTATTTTCTTTCTTTTGTTTCTAACATTAATTTGTTTCAACGCGTCTTTGTATGATGTCTTATATTGAAAACATAAGGATTCACTTTTGTAAATTTCATAACTTTGATGTGATTCCATACGATGGTATTCTTCTCTTCGTCAACGTTAAAATTATATCCCCACTTGACTTGTAAATCTTTCAAGTCGTAAAAAAAATCATGATTCAAAGTATAAACGATAAAAGGTTTCTTCGCTTTCCTAGCTCTCTGAATTGCGGTGGTGTATTGAAGTGGTGTAAAGATTGGACCAGCTTTTAAATCTCTTGATATTTGTTTCTGTATCAGCATGTATACATTGTCGAATTCATTTGCGAAGGAATTTGTGAGTTATGCCCTTTAAGTTTTTTACAGTAGTGACTGCAAACATGTATAAAGAAGCTATGTATTTATTTTTGTTTTGGCCACAACAATTATCTGTTACAAATGTTACGTTAACTTCATGTTCACCGGCATCCTCTCAAACCTTCTTTAAAAAGTCTAGAACGCAACTTCCAATCTCCACTGCACCTTTGTTTCCTTGGGTCTCATCCCAGAAATAGCAATGCACGTCACCATAGCTTTTAAAATCCTCTTCATTTTCTGGTAATTTATTTAACACAGTCAAAGTAAAGTTGTAGCTATTCAATTTGGCTTTATAATAAAACGATGATGTTTCTCCATTGGGACTTTGCATTATCGCTTGAACATCGTAACAAACGCATAAATTATATTTATCAAGAGTCATTCTCTTATTATTTTTTCTGCTCGGCTTAATTTCTTTTCTTCTAAGTGAATATCATATTTGAATTTGAGAGCAAGCCTCTGATCAGCAGAACAGTTTTTATACTGTAAACAAAGATTGCATTGATCTTTCTTGGGTTGAAAAAAACCCAAATTAAAATGGGAAGTAAAAATCTCATTAAATAAATAAAACTTTCCAGGATCTCGGTATAATTTCTTCTGTTTTTCTTGAAAGTCTCTAAACAAGTCAGTAATACTTTTCTATCCACTTATGAACTCTCTTGAGGTTGACGCTCTTAAATAATGCGATCCAATTTGTGGTATTAGATTGATAAATCTAATGATATCTTCTTTCAGATTGTCATCCACGCGTCTATGACTATTATGTTTGTTACCTCTTCTATCTTCTTCAACAGAATTGCAATTGTTAGTCTTATATCTTACTGTCCGAATCATTTTACTTGTTATTTCCAACGTATTGATAAAAAATGTTTTGCAGACTCTGATTTTGGCATTATCAGCGTACAAGTATCAGTATACAAAGTCTTTTAGCCTCATCAAAATTTTCGCTGCATTTCAGTCTGCATTTCTGATTGCATGGACTCTTGATTTGACGCTAAGGAACAACGTTTTTAGTCTTAGTAGAAATGTATTGTTCATGCATGTTATCCTGCACTTCGTTTTAACTTTTGGTTATTTTGCTTCTATTTAGTAGGATCAGCTTTACGTTTCTTCGATCTCCTGGGCGATGTTGCAACTACTTCAGAAGTACCATCATCAGAGGAACTTGAAGATGAGCTTGGCGAACGTTTTTTACCTTGATGTTCATTATAAGTGAGATCATTGTCACTACTATCAGCATCACTATTTTCTGAATTCATTGGAGATAATGTACAGCTGGAGTTCGTGGTGTTAAAATTACGGATTCTAGTATTGAAGGTGAAGTAGTTCTAGATGATAAAGACTAAGACTGGGCTTCAATTTCTTTACCTTTTAGGGTATGGGAAACAAATCGTCCTTGTTCTAGTGAACAACATCGAGACGAAGAGCTGCTGCTAGAAGATGACGAACTGCTACTGTTGACGCTAGAAGACGAACTGGAACTACTAGATGACGATCTCGACGAACGTTTTAATGTTGTTGCAGTAACAGTGTTAGTCTCAACCAAAGAATTATTTTGTAATGGCAGAGTATTATCGGCTATTTCTTGTTGCTTTAAAACGTTTTCTGATGAACTTAAAGGGATGTTCTCTTTTTCTTCATTGCTGACCTAAAAATGCAAAATAATATGTAAGTAGTTTATATATGTTAGTAAATTATAAACTTACGTTTGGGTCCTTATCGCAACTGTTTTTCCATTGATCAGGTGGATGTGAAACATTAAGAAGGTTCATAATTCTTCGCGATCGTGATGACATATTTCTTCATTTTTTTTGCAATGTATCTGTAAGAGGTTAAGATATAGTTACCATCTTATTTAATACTTGTTAGTACATAAAATAATGATAATAATTAAACTTTGATGGTATACAAGGCAAATATCGAACACAGTAATTAATTAAATCTTGAACAAGTACTTTCGATCAATAGGTCATCCTCAGGGGCATTTCGTCAGTTGTGGCCTATCCGACATGCAGCAGAATGTCATACATGTAAATTTGGACATAACAATACACTACACAAAGACAAACAAACACTTTAAAATTTTTAAAAATGGAGAAGCTAATGTCATAACATGTAGCTTCCCTGCTTCACACCTACTTCGACAGACATCGGCACCTTACTGAATAAGCCTATCTCGCGGAAAGATGTATTGGCGGAGAGGTGAGTACGAAAGGGTCACATTATATCGGGACTTGCTTTATAATCTCCGTTTTCAATTTCTGTCCAGGCCAAGTTGTAGTACTAGTAGTTTTGTGCTCATTTATGCCAAAAACTCAGAAACCCTAATTTTCGAGATGTGTCCTTTTAATACTAAGGGTGCAAAACGATCGATTTGATTTCGATCCACAACTTAACTTGCCAAATAAAAATTCTCATAGAAAAATTATTTTCGCACCGATAAAAATTTCAACTCCTTATTTCCAATAAGTATGATTTTGTACTACTAAAAATGTATTAGTATAAAGAAATTTCTACTTTCCATACAAATTCTTGTTATAACTATTTTTTTGAAAATAAACAATTAAATAAATTATTGGTCAAATTTTTCTAGTTTCCAGATCACTATTATTTTGTTAGTGTTATCATTTTTCTCCCCAACCAAAAAAAAGGAAGCCCAAATACTCAATTCCTTATTTATAAAGTTAGTTCCACAAAATCTAATTAAAAACACGAAAACACAACAATTAGGATTTTTAATTCTATTAATTTGATTCACAAAGACGGTCTTAAATAATGAATAAGATCAAAGTCGGTGGAAAATAAATGAAGATAAAAGTTTGACTTTATTCGTGCAAGTTTATTTTTGAAAGCCGTGTTTAATTGTTTTGAAACATTTTAAAAATCGAATTTGTTTGCTTTAGCTACTGACATCAATGTTAACTGTAATTTAGTTAGAATACGATGTTTACTGAGTGATCAAATAATGACAGTAAAATTTGTACTTTATAAAGAAAAATGTTGAATATTGAATTGATTGCACATTTGGACCAATCCATGAAAATATGTAAAGCAATACATGAATGACTAGACTTTTGAACTAGAAATGAAGCTGAGGACGATATGGTGAAACTAGTAACAGCCTCTTTCAAAAGAGAGAAAGAGAGAGAGAACGAGAGAGAGAAAGAGAAAGAAAGAGAGAGAAAGAGAGAGAGAAAGAGAAAGAGAAAGAGAAAGAGAAAGAGAAAGAGAAAGAGAAAGAGAAAGAGAAAGAGAAAGAGAAAGAGAGAGAGATAGATAAAGAGAGAGAGATAGAGAAAGAGAGAGAGAGAGAGAGAGAGAGAGAGAAAGAGAGAGTTAATTTATCACATACAAAAGTGGACAAAATTTCTTCCATAATATTCGATAAAACACTTAAATGGAGAGATCAGATACAGAACACAAAAACAAACTGCCTAAATAGAATCAATATCTTATTAGCTCATTATCAATGGGGGCAGAAGAGAAAGTCTTTTTAAGAATTTACAGAACATTGATCTGCTCTAGGTTGGATTACAGAAGTATTCTCTACATATCTGCTTGCGACACTCACCTTATAAGACTGAATACAATTAACAACACTTCCTTACGAATTAGCCTCGGCGCCTTTAAATCAAGTCCTTCTGAAAGTCTTAATGTCGAATCTTCAGAACCTCCACTTTTTATAAGACGTCAACGTTTACTGCTGTCTTACTTCTCTAGTAACATCAGTAACAAACGAAGACACCAGGGGAGGAACCGAGTGACTGACATCATCGAGAAGATAGATAGACTAAAATGGAGATGGGCAGGACACATAGCCAGAATGACAGATGGGCGATGGACAAAGAGGTTATTGGAATGGAGGCCAAGGGAAGACAAGAGAAGCGTCGGTCGACCACCTACAAGATGGACTGACGATTTAAGAAGACTCAATAAAAACTGGATAAGAGCGGCGCAAGATAGATGGGGTTGGAAACATGAGGAAGAAGCCTATGTTCAGCAGTGGACTCTTAAGGATGGATGATGATGATGATGATGATGATTACTTCTCTAGAATTTCTACTAATTCAAAAAACCCCGTAATTAAACTAATTAATACTCACCCCCCTGTACCAGATAATAGTCACTCTTGAGCACATTCTCTTTCACAAATTTTAAAAACTTTGCTAAAAGACACAGACCTAAAACTCACAACTCCATTTACTACGTCCAGAATTCCCGCATGGACAAAAAGCTACCTACTGCCTTACCAGCTTAAACCGGTACAAAAAAGAAGAAACACTTAGAACTATTTTGGTACAAGCATTTAAGGAACTTATACAGACACAGCAGTTTGACAAAATTTCTGACGGCTGTACCGTCAATATCTCAAATACAATACTAGCATCACCGAACTGTAAGGAATACTCAAGGCATTAGATTCGCCCATTGCTAATGAGAAATCATTAGCAATATGCACCGACTCAATCAGAAATATATACTCCACACATCCTATTCCAGAGAGCATCTAGAGTATCTGCCAACAGCAGTCAAAAAATGGTGTTTTAGTAAGTATAGTCTGGATACCATCCCGTGTACACATGTATATGGATCCCATCGCAAATAGGAATTATCGGCAATGAAGAGACAGACAGTAGTGCTGGTTTTGCAGCAACAAGTGCGGAATCTGAAGTGCGTGAGAGTGTATGTAAAGATCTCAAAACGTTTTTAAACAAAAAGTGATTAGTCAGTGGCAGCGCGAATGGTTTATATCGCAATCTACATTAAGATCGCTAGAACCAGATGCATGACAGTGGAAAACTAGTGCTAGTACACGGTTTATTTATATGGTTCTAATGGTGCCTTCATTACGAAGACCAAAGCATTACGTGTAGGACACACTAAGATCACAAACTCTTATTTACGTTCTGCCAGTGACCGCCCTCTGGGCGACCTATGTGCTACGCCTCTTACCGTTGTCCATTTGTTAATTTTTTTTATTATTGAGTTAATGCCTCGACAACCAAGATCATTGGCATGGTACAGTCAGGTACCTAGTGTAGTGTGTGTTTGTGTGTGTGTGTGTATAATAATTGTCTTAATACTTAGCAAAGTCGACGTCATTGTCTTTGCTAATGTAAAACAACTGTAAATTTATATCATTTAAAGGGTTTGGACCCATATATTTTGGTGGCTCATAGCATGTATACCTCGTTTACACTGATGATGGATTTAACAATCCGAAAACGTTTTGTAATATAATTGTGATAGTCCGTTTGGGCATTTTATTATATACCTTTTATAAAAGATTTGAAATAATTTTTTTGTGATATATGGTATACAGCCAGCTACAGGAACTTAGGAACTTAGTTTCCTAGTGGTTTTTTTATCATCATCTTCATCATCATCATTCCTCAACCTCTTGCATCCACTGTTGGATATAGGTCTCCTCCATGTTATTCCACTGTTCTCTATCTTGCGCCTTCTGTATCCAATTTCCGACTGTTTTTCTCAAGTCGTCCATCCATCTTTTTGGTGGTCTGCCTCGGTGTCTTTTGTCTTCTCCAGGTCTCCAATCTATGAGTCTTTTGGTCCACCTATTATCATTTAAACGTGCTATATGTCCAGCCCATCTCCATTTGGCTTGTGCAATTTTTTCTTGATATCTGTCACTTTAGTCCTCTCTCTCACTATGCTATTTGGTACCATATCTCTTCTAGTTATTCTCCAACATTGCTCTTTCCATTTTTCTTTGGGTTACTCTCAATTTATTTGCAGAATGTTTGGTTAAAGTTATTGTTTCGGAACCATATGTTATTACTGGCAGTATGCATTGGTTGTAAACCTTTTTCTTCAAGCAAATCGGTAGCGTTCCTTTTAGAATATCTCGCATCTTGCCAAATGCTGCCCATCCCAAGCCTATGCGACGCTGGATCTCACAAGTTTGATTGTCTTTTCCTATTCTAATTTCATGCCCTAAATAGATATAGCTAAAGACTTGATGTACTTCGTTCCCATCTACCCTCATAACATCACTTGGAAGTAAATTGGTCATGTATTTTGTTTTTTCAAAGTTAATGTCCAGACCTATTTGTTCTATTGCCTGTTTTAGTTCTTCCATCATTTTGTGAGCTTCATTTAAACTCTCGGCTATAATGACAATATCATCTGAAAAGCGCAAGTGGCTTAAGTATTTATTCACCATCAATATTTATTCCCCTTTTAGCCCAATCTAGTTTTTTAAAGGCATATTCCAGAGCTGCAGTGAATAGTTGGGGGGAGATGGTGTCGCCCTGTCTAATTTCTCGCTCAATTCTATATTTATCGGTAAAGTCATGGAGTTTAACAGATGCTGTTGCGTTGTTGTATATATGTTTTATCAAATTTGTATATCTATAGTCTACTCGGCTTTGTTCTAATGCTTCTAATACTTACGGTATCAAAAGCTTTCTTGAAGTCTATGAAAATCAACGTGAGTGGTTTATTATATTCAATACATTTTTCAATTAGTTTTTTAAATGCTTGTAGGTGGTCATTTGTTCCATAACCTTTCCTACAGCTAACAGCTTGCTCCTTAGATTGATAGAAATCTAATTTTCATTCTAAACGTTTTGTGATGATCTTGGTAAACCATTTGTAGAGATGTGACAACAGACTTATCGGTCTATAATTCTCTAGGTCTGATATATCTCCTTTTTTGTGTATTAGGATAGTAATTGCATTGTTCCATTTTGTAGGGACAATACCTTGGTTTAGACATAGGTTGAATAGTTCAGTTACTACTTCCAGCAGTTTCTTGCCTCCTACTTTAACCGCTTCTATTACTATTTGACTGACAAATGAACTTTGGAGAAGGGAGTCGCCAAGGATGCGTTTTATATCCCTTACTATTTAACATCTATTCGGAGTTCATAATGCGCAGAATTTTGGATGGTTGGGAGGGAGGAGTAAACCTAGGTGGTGTTAAGATATCTAACTTGCGTTTCGCAGACGACACTACACTTTTAGCCTCTACTCCAGAAGAAATTACTAGATTATTAAAAAAAACTCGAGGTAGAAAGTGCTAAATTTGGACTCATGGTTAACTACAACAAAACCAAAATCATGGTTATTGATCGCCAACAACAGTTTCCTGAAACCCAAACTATTGCGGGATGCGAGGTAGTCTCATCTATGATATATCTTGGAGCTCTAGTTAACAACACAGGCAGTTGTGAATCCGAAATTAGAAGACGCATTCAACTAGCACGAGCAGCAATGAGTGAACTAAACGGGGTCTGGCGTGATCGTCACATTACTATGACAAACAAAAAGAGACTCGTTTCAACTCTGGTCTTTTTCATATTTTACTATGCATGCGAGACATGGACAGTCAAAGAATCAGATCGACGACGTATAGACGCCTTTGAAATGTGGACATGGAGACGCCTGCTTCGAATTCCATGGACGGCTCGCCGTACAAATATCTCGGTTCTAGATGAAATTAAACCGGATCAACGTCTCTCCAGTACCGTTTACTCTAGAATTTTAAAGTTCTTTGGCCATATCCATCGAAGTGATCACAAAATGGAGCGGTTGACTCAACGCCAACGCGGAAGATCTCCACAGCGATGGGCGGACATTACTAAAAAGCTTCTCAATAAACAGTATACTGAGACAATACATATAACTGATGACCGCGACCAGTGGAGAAATATTATCAATCAAACTGTCCGAGCTGCTGAAGCCCAATTATGAACCACAACACATCTACTAAGATGTTAATGACTGTGATGATAATTACTATTTGGTCATCTCCCGGAGCCTTGTTGTTTTTCATGTCCTTTAGAGTTCATGTCACTTCGAAGAAGTGAAACGGATTTTTTGATACGTAAGGCCAACCAATATTTTGTATCAGATTTAAAAATTTGTTTACTGACTAACGCCACTAATAACCTGTTGGTGGATGCGGCAATGTTTCATTTTTAATATTAGTTTTATTTTAAATTAGACATGTTTGCTATTTACTTACAAAGCTCAAATAATGCACTTATTAATATCACGTTTATTGCTTTATTGATCATTTATAAAGCTGAGCATTACAAAAATTAAATTTTGTTTCAAACTTTAGTGTTACCATACTCATAAATATCAAACCCCCTTCGTGTTGAATGTTTACGAAATTATACCACCGATTGAAAATCTTTGCATGTGAACGGCTCATTCTCATAGGAAACATAACACTAATAATAGATTATTTTTTCAATTCTCTTAAAAACTTTTCAGCGATGAATAAAAAGTTTTCTTTGATCAATAGGAAACTTCCCATTGCGGTAGATACTTCCATTAAAACGACCCTTTTTCACGCAACACTACCAATAACAACATCATTTGAGAGCCCTTACCTTTAGAAAGTTCTTTTAAAGTGTTGAATATATATATATATATATATATATATATATATATATATATATATATATATATATATATACATATATATATACATATATATATGTATATATATTATATATATATATAGGTATATATAATATATATATATATATATATATATATATATATATATATATATATATATATAATATATTGAGATAATAATAAATATAGAAGAAATTAGCATAATAATATTATGATTTTTAATTAATGGACTTAAATCGTGATTAAAGAAATAATTTATAAGTTATAGACTAGAGAATTTTATAAAAAATATTTATATGAGGGTATTTTTAAGAAATTAGCATAATAATAAGTGTAAAAAGTTTTTTTTTTAATAACTACGATATATTTAAGTGAGCCATGTGCATAGGCAACCAAATATACACTGAATAAGTGGCAGTTGAAAAATTACGGATGTAAAATAGGGTTATTTATTAATTTAAGATGTTTAATTTACATATAATTACGGATGTAAAATAGTGTTATGTATTAATTTAAGATGTTTAGTTTATATATAAGTTTATATTCTGATCTGAAAGCCTAAATGTCCTAAATCGAGAAAAGGAGTACGACCGTCAATCCAATATAAATTCGAGCATCACTCGAAGAGTGGTGGGTTTTTCAGTCAAAAGGTGGAGAGAAAAAAAAGAAGGTGGCTGGTGGATGATCTTATAATATCCACATTGTCGTAAGTTTGTTAACAATTTTAATAATATTGACTGCTACATATCTTTTTGAGGTAACACACTTATAATAACTTTTCTATGGATGTTTGGTTTTTTATATTGTTCGTTTTAGATAAACTGATGATGCTTTCTGATTAGAAAGCATCATATATATATATATATATATATATATATATATATATAATATATATATATATATATATATATATATATAATATACTTCTAGCGGTTAATATGGGCTCCGTACTAAAACGGTATTATACTAACTCCAGGAGAATATACGCCGTGTATATTATTATCTGAGTAGCGCTTTATGTAGACTCCGACTGATACGTCGGATCAAGTGGACTCCGTAATAGGATCAAACATTTTTGGGATCCGTATATAACTTTTCCCGTACACTTCTTAACTCCTGCGATGTTGCCAATAATTGTATTAGTAGTAGATTTTTAAATTTTATAGGTGGTACATTTTGGAACCTATTAATATGAACATCGAGTAGCGTAATCGTCTAACAGTTTAAGAAACTCTTCTGTAAGATCTTTATAATTTTTCAATTACTGCAGTTTATGGCGTGTAATATTTATTTCATGAAGTAGTTAAAATTAGACTATAATAATTTATAAATTAATCTTTAATATTATAATTTTTTGCTGTCTAATTTGAATATGTTGATTTTTAATTAACAAAATATTTGATGCATTAAAGTCGCGTAGCTATTTTCACCAAACATTCAATTTTAAAGCTATTAGTATAAAAGTCTAAAAAAAAGTATAAAAATCTAAGGAATTTAATATGGATACACACGTCAGTGTGCTTTTCTCAAGTCTCAAGTTTCTCGAATCCATCAATCATTCATTGTATTTCTTATACTTTCATTTTAATCCTCTCCAATCAAGATTTTAAAGCAGGTTTGCTCCATTAGTCCATTTTTATTACTTTTTGTCACTATTTCTCCTTTTTCATTATCGTCATCATTACGTGGCGCTACAATACTGGGTGGGTCTTCGCTAACTACAAATTTTCTCCAAGTTGATCAATTTTCCACGAATCTGTAATCAAATGAAATGTTAATATTTTGAAATATAATTGGATATTTCCGGCATTCTTTCTTCTGTGCTAACTTCCTTCCATACCAGTTTTACAAGTTTGATATATTGGCGTCTATGCATGTGTCCGATCTACCTTAAGCGATTTATTTTTCTAAACAATATCGTTATAAAAGCTTTCTTTATTCAGTATGGGTTCTTATTCTATACGGATTTGTAGAGATATGATAATGAGGTTAAAACATTTTTCTAATTATTTTTATTTCAAATATTCGTACTTCTTCCTTATTTTTTTTAGTCAATGTCAATGATTCGCATCCATGTATTAAAATAGGTCTAAAATTTGAATTATGCTAAAAGTATTTAGTTATTGACATTTAAAGTGTTCTATATTTTGAAATTGTAGTTGTTAACTTTAATATTTTATCTATATTTATTAAATTGGTCTTTTCTGTTGATTCGCTTGTATTTGGTTTTCATTTCGTTGATTTTTCGTGCTCTCTTTACTTTATTGAAGATGTTTGCGAACGGGAGAGTTTCTTATGAGATCTATGTCATTAGCATATGCTAGGAGTGCTTTGTACCTTGGCCTTTAATGAATTACATCTTAAATAGGCGATATTTCCATTTTAGTAAGCTGTTCATTAACTTTTTGACTATTTGAATCAACAATCTGTATTTTATTTCGACTGTTATATCACAGAGTTTCTTGGCGCATATTTTCATTCTTGGTTTTTTGTTTCCCGTATCATTATTACAAAGATTTTTCTGGAGATCGACATAGGGAACCCGGTGGTATGTACATGATGTTTTCATAACCAACATCGAAAATTTGTCTTACTGTAAAGTCATAATGATTTTACTAGGAAATATAGTGTTGTTTAATAATAATAAAGTTCAAGCAACAATTCCTATATGCAATACCTTGGTATGATATTTCTGCTCCCCCGACACCAAGTAGCAGTCCCGAAAACATTAAAACTGCTACACTCATGTTTCCTATTATCCAAAAATTAGCCAGTCCAGGACTATACTGCCCTCATAAGTACGGAATATGTACGGAGGTTTTTGGCAATTTAATAGGATTTTGTGTGTGTTAGAATATTATTTCTCCGAGAAAGTAATAGTATAATTGTTTACCGGGTAGGAAAAGCTTAACATTCCTGGACGACTGTGAAGATTAGCAACACAGAGTCCAGGAATGTGGCTTTTCCTACGAGGTAAACATACTATTTTTCCGCAAATCGTTTTAAAATTCGACTGATATTGATTGATTTAAAAAAAAAACGCGATAATTTTATTGCCAAATAAATGGTGCTTTAAAATTCCTAATAAAATTACTTGGGTTACTATGGAAACTTATTGAGGTTGAATTGTCAAACTTTTTTATAATTTATGTAGAACACTAACAACTGTACGGAAATATCATTTCCTTACAGTAAGGAAATGACATTTCCTTACAGTAAGGAAGTTCTGACTTTTTCTTCAAGAAATTTTGACAGGAATGCCAAAATTTCCTGGCGATTTGCGGAAAAGAATATTTATTTGCTATCCAAATATAATCCATAAATTAAATATTAGAATGCTATAAAATAATGCTACTAGCAGCAAAAACGGTATAATAGTCACTAATGAGAAAATCAAATAAATGTTTTTTAACATACAAAAGAAAGGATGTAGAGTAAGGCATAACGTAACAATAAATCTATATAATTTTGAAAGATTGCAGCGTTTTCGATATCGTAGATAACGTTGTCACATAAGAAATATAAGGGAAAATTCAGGTAGCTAACTGATGTATATAGAACCCTTTTAACACTTTTAAATCCAGAAGCCTAATATAAATCTCTAAAATCAGGATATATAAAACAGTGAACCAGTGCTAATGTGTGGATATGTAACGAAAACGTATTAATTAGATCAGGATTGCTAGAAAAGCCATCAGAGGTATTTCCCGACTTACAAAGGTCCGAGTACTAACCAATATCGAACGAAACTAATGCCAAGGTCAAACACATATATAAAGATAGCAACGAGGAACAAGAACCTAAATCTCAACTCCAAAGTTGCGCTGGCTTTATCCAAAGGCTCTCTCATTAACTGCATTCCCAAGTTAAATTGGTAGGATGGCCCGAGAGAAAAAATGCCCTTAGGATGTCCACGGATGAAGGGCGCAGATTTAGGAATAATGAGACTACTTACCGACTCATCATATTTATCAACACCTGCTATCCTACCTACAATCAATACATATCTGTTGAGGACTATCAAATCAATTACATGTAATCAAACGAACTAGGCTTACAAAAAGTATCCTAGGCAGGGAACTTCGGCAATATTGACATATATTTTTAAAACGCCATTTATGTCGCTGAGTTTGCAATAGGAATGAGGAGACAAAAAGGAAGAAATGGTAATAAAATCTTGTTGCGTTTCGACTATACGATGACGATGATCTCTATATAACATATAGGAAGAAATGGAGAATAATGTCTATGTTCAATTTAGAACTCGTTGGTTTTCTCCCTTTCGAATTGGGTATGTATATGTATTACCATAGAAAAAATAAAAAAAAACTATAACTATGAAACTCTATCTAAAATAGTAAAATCGATAAACAAATTATATAAACAAAAAGATTATATAAATCCCTAATATTTAAACAGACTGCTTTACAAAAGGTGAACGAATAAGCATAAATAAATTGTCAACAAAATAAATCAGAAGAATATGACACAGTATATTGCTTAAAAAGAATTCTTATGTGACTATGCTAAAATATGATACGATCGGAAAAACGGCAATGACTTTTACAGCTGATTGCCACATAAATATTAATGTAACGCAAATATGATGATATTGCCTCGTACTGTTATATAGCAATTTGTTGTCACATTGCTGAAAGTTACTTGATGGAAATTCATTGTATCTAACAATAAAACAAGTATGCGTTTACACGTTATAGATTGTAACTGAATAAGTTGAGGAGGGGAAAACTGTTTTGTCCCAAGTTCGTATTCAGAATTATGTTTGTATTTTGTAATTTGCCAATTTCCATAGGTTTAAATTTTCATGGATATCACTAGACTCGAGAGCAGTGTATGATTCCTTAGTTATGTTTTTAAAGGATAGTAAAATAACCATCTAAATAATTATGCATTAGTTAATAACGTAACCTTTGTTTCTAACCCAATTGTCAAATTCCTTTTTTACCGTGGCCTAGTGTTGTACGTCTTTTTAAAAAATACCTTGATGGGCCCCTAGGCGAGAAGAGAGTGACCCTGTTTACCTGTCTTTTGTTTTGTATATTTATTAATATAAACTCAAACAACTATTTGTACCATGTTGAGTCTGGCTAAATGACTAAAAGTCTATGCCAAAAAAATTTCATAGAATCTAAAGACAGCTTATGGCCGTTATTATAAATATACTTTTTAGTAATGAAATTAAGTAAATAGAACCTAGAATATCCATGTAAAAGAATGTAATTTTGATCTCTGGAATAAACTCATCTCCTGAACAATGGCGCCGATATATATGCAGTTAAAATTGTGTACACCTATTTTAACCTGTTTGTTTCCTTATTATCCATATATGAGTTGTGACCGATGTTACAAACTCATTTACTTTTTACAAAGAGTCTATATAAAGTAAATACTTTGTCATTTTTTATGGAGTTCAACGTAGAAGCCTTCACGAAAATTTAAGGTACTAATAAGACCACCGCAATCGGGCGTACCTTGGGTAATGAATAATTAATTAATTGGTTAATTCTTCAATCACTCGTCCAATATGAGTTTTGTGAAATCGGTCCTTTTTAGGACCAACTATTCTATAGAGATAAAGTAAACTATATCTAGAGATAAAGACAATTCATAAGCCTGATGGAAGGTGTAATAAATAAAGCAAATACTATATTGAGTAATTATATAAGCAAAAAGTATATAACCTTTACATTAACATGAATAATATGATTGTCACTTAACTGGGTATTATACATACGCTATACTTTACTTAAGCTTATCAGACATAAACGCTTAACACAAATGTGACGTATTTCTAGTGCAGTAAGCACATAGAGGGCCAAACCTAGGGTATTTGGTATAAAACTAATCGCAGAAGATTACATAATATGTGCCGGCAAAGAAGCAAAGAAAAACTTAAAATGAGAGAGGACTCAAACTAGTCACTGCGGGAACCATTTAAATATGTTGAGCTTGGATCCACTATCCACGTATAAAATAAACAATATTACGGCTCCCGATTGAGGATCTGAGCACAAAACTAATTATAAAATTTTGACCAAAAATACTATAATGGCTAATATCTAAACTCTGTAGACAAGCAAAGCAAAGACAAAGTTATCACTATGCTTTAACCTGGCAAAAACTCCAACGACCACAAAAGCTATCGGCCAATATATCTATTTATTTTGTCAGCTATACAAAATAAATCTGTACATGATCCTTAATATAAACCGATAATAGAAGAAGAACTCAAATTTAAAGACAAAAGTGGCTATATATGACAGGGAAGATCGTGTACATCACAAATACTAAATCTTGCCCAACACAGCGAAGACGGGTATGAAAAATATCAGGTATGAGGAGTCGTATTTGTCAATCTCAATGCCGCTTACGACACCTTAAATTAGAGGGCATTTTTTCAAAATCTATGTGATATCCCCTTAGGTAATAAACTCACTTGTATTATCCGTGTATGCCTACACAACATAAGATTTTTCGTATCACTCAACGGTAAGAATAGCAGATGGAGAAACGTAGAAGAACGGTCTTCTTTGGGGTACCGTAATCGCACCTACGCTGTATAACATTTACACAACCCATACCGGTAAATAGTAGGACTTTTATTTTGTAGACGATACATCTATTGTTGCATAACCAAAAACTTTTGTTGCTAAAGTAGAGAAAAATCTAAATAATACCTTAAACAAACTAAATATAGAATCTGAATCAATTTTAAGCCACACCCCGGAAAAAGTTAGGTATGCTCCTTCAATGTTCCTAACAAAGACGCTTTCACAAATCTGAACATATACCTGAACCAATAGTGTCAAGAAATCCTTAAACTCTGCACTTGCTATAAATACCTTGAAGATAGTTTCTATCACACTTTATTATTCACAGAACTTTGTTTAAAACTAAATGAAAACCTAATACTACTATAAAAATGAAATGAGAACCAAAAAAAATAATATTCTCCGCAAACTTGTCAGCTAAAAATAGGGAGCACATTCTTCCACCCTTAAAACGTAGACTTGAACTCTATGCTTCTGCCGAATATACCTAGTTATTAAGACTCACATCCATACATAAGCTCTACAAATATCGTAGCTATCAATCCACCTAATATCCTAATATCCGAAGATAAGTAGCTAGAGAACGAAAGAAACAAAGTCTAGATTCGTAACATCAACTTCACGCATACCAGCCCATTTTATGACTAGAATCGAAGAAAAAACTGGCCAGATCAACACATCTGCAGGATATACAAAAAAAAGTAAGCTGCTCCTCGACATCTGAACCCTCGAAAGAAACTTCCTGATAGTAGTTATCTTCCTTAAATCTGCCAGGAGGACTCCGGTTAACCTATGTGAATGTGGGGTGGTACAAGATTCATCACTCTTTCTTAGTTGATTTTATCATCCAAATCGGTCTTTTCTAAAGGAAAAGGTTAATTTATTTGAACTAAACATGTAAAGTACAGTCAGTAAGCTATTACTTATAAAGTAAAGATCATTGCAAATTTGACACTACCTCCACTTATATTGATTACATATTACCCCTAAATACTAGATAAAATATTCAGAATATGTAATGATCGTGAAGTAATATAATTCTTGTTAGATAAATTAAGCATTCTTCCCTTTTTAGTGCACTACTACCCATTTTTACACAAAAATATCTATTTTAGTACTATATTTCGAGATAACCATCTATCCAGAATTATATGTAATACACAGATACAACTAGAAATAAAATAATAAAAAAGCTGTATACAAGATATCATAAAACAAGAGATGAAATAAAAGAAGTTTTTATTAAGGGGGTTCTTAAATAAAACGTATAAAGACATACTCACGTTAACAAAATACATTAGGAAATTTCCGCATATGAAACAAAATCCAATTTGGTAATGAAATCCTTTTGTATCTATAAAGCTATTTTTAGAGAAGCACGTACCTACCAAAAACAGGTAGTCATTAGTATACATATCTGTTACACACTGTAATGCGTATGAATGATAACAAAATAAGAAGTCCATATAAACATACTTTATTGAAAGAGGTAAAAGTACACTGCTAAGAAAGTACATTGTATTTCTTATACTTTCATTTTAATCCTCTCCAATCAAGATTTTAAAGCAGCTTCACTCCATTAGTCCTGTTTGTTGCTTTTTGTCACTGTTTCTCCTTTGTCTTTATCATTATCATAACGTAGCGCTACAACACTGGGTGGGTCTTCGCTAACTACAAATTTTCTCCAAGTTGATCGATTTTCCACGAATCTGTAATCAACTGAAATGTTATTTTTTTTAGATATGGCATTTTCTGTGCTAACTTCCTTCCATACCAGTTTTATAAGTTTGACATCTTGGCGTCTATGCATGTGTCCGATCTACCTTAAGGGATTTATTTTCCGGAACAATATCGTTATAAGAGCTTTCTTTATTTAGTATGTGTTCTTATTCTATGCAGATTTGTAGCGATATTATAATGAGGTTAAAAAATGTTTATTTTTCTTTCAAATATTTGTAATTCTTCCTTACTTGTTTTACTCATTGTCAATGATTCGCATCCACGTATTAAAATAGGTCTAAAGTTTGAATTATTATCTGTATTTTTTAGTGGCATTATTATTATCCGTGATAATTTATCTTATAAGATATTTAAAGTGTTCCATATTTTGGAAATTGTGATTGTTAACTTTAATATTTTATCTAGATTTATTGAATTGGTCTCTTTTGTTGATTCGCTTGTATCTGGTTTTCATTTCGTTGATTTTAAGTGAAAAATTTTTCGTGCTCTCTTCACTTTATTGAAGATGTTTGCGGACGAGAGAGTTTCTTATGAGATCTATATCATTAGCAGGAGTGCTTTGTACCTTGGGCCGGTAATGGATTACGTCTTAAATAGGCGATATTTCTATTTTAGTACGCTGTTTATTAATTTTTTGACTATTTGAAACGGTCCTGCAAGTGACAACAGTAGGTTCATTTAATTTCGCTTCGTAATAAACTTAAAATTATTCGGGAATTTTAAGTTAGAAAATTCAACCAAGTTCAAAAATAAGTATCAAAAGTTAAGCGCATACAGGTGATAGTAGTTAATAAAGAAAATACCATCAGACAAGTAAGACAGAACTATTTTAATAATTTTAACAAGTCTTAAGTAAATGAATAATTGAGTGAAAGATTAAAAAAGTGGTTTTGGCGAATGTTCGAAGGGTCGACCTGCTCAGGCATTCCTACGCGTTTTTTGTTTTTGTTTTTTTTTGGCAGATAAGAAAGTAATTAGTGCTGACAAGAAATTAATGATCAAAATAAAAGCCACATAATTTTTTTACAAAAATCCAGATCTGGCTTTAAAATAGATTTGATTAAAGTTGGGATTAGAATTAAATTAAATTAAAATAATAAATTAAAAGTAAATGTAATACAATAACTAAATCGAATGAACAGCAAAAGAAATAAGCCAGAATACGATAACTCATTCGACGAGGAGGAAGCCTTAAAAGGCCTTAAAAGGCCTTAGAAGCAACAGCCACGTTAAGAACATTTCCAAAGGATAACATAAAAAATCGCGAAATGGAAGAACTAAAGAAACTACTAGAAGAAATAAATAAGGAGATTAAAATGGAAATAAAAGAGCTGAAAACAGAAATGAAGGAAGAAAATAAGGAGATGAGAAGATATATAAATGAAGTTAAAGAAGAGATAAAACAAAATAACGAAGAAATAAAAAGCATAAAACTGGAAATAGAAAGGGTGAAGGAAGAATGGACAAAAGAGAAAGAAGAACTGAAAAGAGAAAACGAACTAACCAAAACCGATAACAAAAAGATAACGGAAGAATTAAATGATCTAAAACGCTCATTAGAAAGGTTAGACAAAGAAAAAAGAATATAATCATCAGTGGATCAAAAATAGACTCTGAAGACCCAAAAACATTGAAAGAGGGATATGACTACTATATTAGAAAATCATCTTGAAGTCAAAACCAATATTAAAAGAGCACAAAAAATAGGAACAAAAACATGCTTAATTGAACTTGAAAGCGAAGAAGAAAAAAACAACAATCTTAAGAAACAAATACAAACTTAAGAATGTGAAGATCGAAAATATATGGATTACAGAGGATCTCACAAAAGGATAGAGAGAGAGAAAATGAAAGCTTTAAGAGATAAAGCAGAGAAATGAGGGAAAATGGAAAAATGGTCAAATATAGGATACAATAAAATCACAGTGGACGGCAAGGAATGGAGATGGTGCTATAAAGAAGAAAATTTGTTGGAAATAGCGTGTTCCAAAACTACCAGAGCAACATAAAAAGAACCAAGGAGAGGCCAAGCAACAAGTAGAGAAAGAAGAATTACTAAATAAACCGGACAATGATGACAAATGTTTAGTTTTAAGTAGTAATAGGAATAGGATAAGAAATAAAAAAATTAGATTATAAATCAATTTTAAGCCAAACCCCGGAAATGTCCCTAATAGAGACGCTTTCACAAATCTGAAGATATACCTGAACCAATAGTGTCATGAAATCCTTAAACTCTGGACTTGCTATAAATACCTTGAAGATAGTTTCTATCACAGAACTTTGTTTAAAACCAAATGGCAACCTAGAACCAGAAAAATAATATTCTCCGCAAACTTGTCAGCTCAAAATAGGAAGCACATTCTTCCACCCTTAAAACGTAGACTTAAACTCTATGCTTATGCTGCCGAATATACCTTGCTAGTATGGGTGACAAAAACACATACTTAACACGTAAGTATATTTAGCTATAAACTAGTCAGTCATCAGATCATCACATCTGCAAGATATACAAAAAAAATATAAGCTGCTCCTCGCCATCTGAACCCTCGAAAGGAACTTCCTTATGGTTGTTCTTCTTCTTCAAGTGCCCTGTCCGTTGCGAACGTTGGCTATTAACATGGCAATTTTGATCTTGTTTGCGGCGCTTCTGAATAGTTCGACCGATGTGAGCCCGAACCACTTCCGCAGATTTTGGAGCCACGAGTGTCTTCTCCTGCCTGGCCCTCGCTTACTGTCTATTTTTCCCTGGACAATCAATTGTAGCAGACGGTACTTATCGTGTCTCAATATGTGGCCTAGATATTCAAGCTTTCTTTGTTTAATTGTATTCACGATTTCTTTCTCCTTTCCGATTCTTTGGAGTACCTCTATGTTGGTGACATGTTCGGTCCAGGATATACGAAGAATGCGTCGGTACAGCCACATTTCGAATGCTTCTAGTTTTCTCGTTAGCGTCTCCGTCAGCGTCCGGGCCTCCACGCCATACAGCAAGATCGGAAAAATGTAGCATCTAACTATACGTAGTTTTAGGGGAAGAGACAAATCCTTGCTTATGAGGAGCTTTTTCATATTGCTAAATGCTGCTCTAGCTCGTTCTATTCTCGCCTTAATTTCTATGGTCTGTTCCCATTTTGCATTTACGTTGGTGCCAAGGTACACATAAGACTCTACATGGTCAATTAATATGTTACTTATCCGTAATTGTCGAGCAGGTTGTTGCTTTTTGCTTATCAGCATCCACTTTGTCTTCTTGAAGTTGAGGCTCAGGCCGTATTCCTCACTAACTGAATAAGGTCTTTCCATTACTTGTTGTAATTCGTCTATGGTACTGGCAAGGATCACCGTGTCGTCGGCGTATCATATATTGTTCGTTAACTCGCCGTTTATTTTAATGCCCTCATTTGCATTTTCCATACATTTGTTAAATATTTCCTCGGAATACATATTGAATAGAAGTGGGGATAATATACATCCCTGACGGACACCTCTTTTGATCTGCACGCTTTCAGTGAGTTCGTTGCCAATTTTTGCTCTTGCTGTTTGACCCCAGTATAGGTTTGCCACAATTCGAATGTCCTTGTCGTCAATACCTGCCTTTCGCAGAATACCTATCAATTGTTCATGATTGACATTGTCAAATGCTTTTTTAAAATCTACAAAGCACAGATACACGTCTTTATCAACGTCTCTACACCGTTGTATAAGCACCTGGAGAGCGAAAATTGCTTCTCTAGTTCCAAGTGCTTTCCGAAAACCAAACTGCGATCTATCAATATTTGACTCACATTTATCATATATTCTTCTGTGAATGATCTTAGTGAACGCTTTAGTGACATGATTGATCAAGCTTATAAGCCGGTAGTCATCACAAATCTGGGCATTTGGTTTCTTCGGGATTGTAATAAATGTTAACTGTAGCCAGTTCTCGGGATTTTACCGCTATTATATATGTTGTTAAAAAGTACAACTAGATTATCAAGGAACTGTTTGTCTGATTTACATAGGATCTTTAATATTTCGCAGGGTACATTGTCCGGACCTGCTGACTTATTGTTTTTTAGTGCTGCAATGGCATCTTCTATCTCCGATTTAAGAATTGAAGGTCCTGTTTCTCCTTCTCCATATAGGTGATCATCATTCCTGTTAGATGCAAATAATTTTTCTATGTATGATTTCCATGTTTTTAAGATCGTTGATGGCTCCGAGATAAGATTTTCATTGCTATCTTTTATGCTGTTGGGTGACTTATTGAATTTCCTCTTGTTTGTCATCGATTTTATTTTTTTGTGCATATTGTAACTGTCGTATTTTCGTTCGTATTGTTCTATTTCCCTGCATTCGTTGGAAAACCATTTTTCTTTGGCTTCTCGAATTTTCGTTCTTATGGTTTTGTGGATCTGCTGGTATTTTTCTGCATTTTTATTCTTGAATTTACGTCTTTCATCCATCATATCCATTATCTCATCAGACATCCATTCTTTCTTTTTTCGTCGGTCACGCTTTAATAGAGTCGCGCATGTTGTTTGGATTGCTTCCCTCGATTTATCCCAT
Organism: Diabrotica balteata; assembly: GCA_918026665.1. Taxonomy (NCBI): domain Eukaryota; kingdom Metazoa; phylum Arthropoda; class Insecta; order Coleoptera; family Chrysomelidae; genus Diabrotica; species Diabrotica balteata. Next base: position 11,713,397 of record OU898284.1, read on the forward strand.
CTCTCTATTATGTCCGAGAATGTCCTTTATTTTCTTTCCTAGTTGTTCTCGTACTTTTATTTCGGTTTCTGGGTTAGTGAGTTTTTTAATATCGTTTGTGTTTAAATTAGATCTTTTCTCGAGCCGTTTTACTCTCATGACCATTCTGCATACCAAAACATTGTGGTCCGTATGAACATCGGCACCTGGGTACCTTTTTGATGATTTTATCATGTTTTTATATCTTGTTGGTACTGCTATATAATCTATATGATTTCTAATGATGTTGTCAGGTGAGTCAGCGGGGGATTTCCATGTGTAAAGTCGACGTTTGGGGAGCTTGAAGAGTGTATTACTTAACAGCTCCTCCTCTGTCGTTTCTCACCCCTAGGCCGAAGTTTCCCACGATCTCATTCACCTTGCCTCTGCCAACCTTTGCATTGAAATCTCCCATCACTATTGTTACTTCATGATTTTTTGTCATTTTCATCAGGCTTCCCAGATGTTCGTAGAATTCTTCGCTGGTTGCCTCATCTTTATCTGCCGTTGGCGCGTATACCTGTAATATATTAATATCCACCGGTGTTGCTCGAATTTGTAAAAGCATCATTCTATCTGAATGGGGAGTGAAAGATTTTACTGCCGAATTAATATGTGGGGCAACTACTATTGCAGTGCCGTTTCTGTGATGTTTTGTGTTGTTTCCAGCATAGTAAACTTTATATCCAAGTATATCGCATTGTTCAGAGTTGTTGGTTGTTATCTTCCTTAAATTTGCCTGGAGGACTCTTGCCTGCAAACACCGGTTAACCTGTGTGAATGTGGGGTGGTATAAGATTCATCACACTTTCTTAGTTGACTTTTCCATTTAAATCGCTCTTTTCTGAAGGGACAAGGTTTATTTATTTGAACTAAACATGTTAAGTATAGCCAGTAAGCTTTTACTTATAAAGATCATTGCAAATTTGAAACTAACTCCACTTATATTGATACCATATTACCCCTAAATAGAAAATAAAACATCAGAAGTATGTAATATTGGAGAAGTGGTATAATGCTTGTTAGATAAATTCTTTGTTTTTTTGTGCACTACTACCCATTTTTACACAAAAATATCTATTTTAGCACTTAAATATTTATTTTGAGATAACCTTTTATCCAAACTTAAATGTAGTACATAGATAAAACCAGAAATAAAATAATAAAAAAAACTGTATACAAGATATCATAAAACAATGGATGAAATAAAAGAAGTTCTTATTAATCGGATTCTTAAATAAAACTTATGAAGACATATTCACGTTAACAAAATACATTAGGAAATTTCCGCATATGAAACAAAATCCAATTTGGTAATGAAATCCTTTTGTATCTATAAAGCTATTTTTAGAGAACTCGTACCTACCAAAAACAGGTAGTTTATAGTATACATATCTGTTACACACTGTAATGCGTATGAATGATAACAAAACTAAGGAGTCCATATAAACCGTCCAGACTTTACGCGAGAATTATACATCTTACAGCAGAGTTGCCAAACTATCAGAGCTTACTTAAACCGATATACATATGGTTCCAATATACAGTGAAAAAAGATCTGAACGACCCCTATAATATATACACGTGAACTAAGCGATATACATTTATGATACAGGGATAATTATGGGCTCCAAAATTTTTTTAAAAATTATGAAACTATACATGTTGACGAATCGACAGAGCCAATATTATGGAATGGTCAAGTGAGCTCCGTATATCGGTGTCCACTTGACCACGGAGCTCACCTGAACCTGAATTTTAACATGGGCGGAATCCACTTTATGCCGTAAATATATATATATATATATATATATATATATATATATATTATATATATATATATATATATATATATATATATATGAAGAAATATCGCAAGCCCTAAATGAAATGAAAACAGGAAAAGCGCCGGGTTTCGACGCCATTCACGCTGAGTTCCTCAAACATAGCGGCAGATTCATTAGGCAATGGCTCGCAGAATTCTTTTCTGAACCCTTCAAACGGGAAACGTCCCCCACCAACTCAAAAATGCAAAAATCGTCGCCATTTTAAAACCAGGGAAAAGTAATCATTCACCGAAAAACTACCGCCCCATCGCACTCTTAAGTATGGTGTACAAATTGTTCGAAATACTGCTGTATAATAGAATCAGCAAAACCATATTCCAACACTTACCAGTGGAACAGGCAGGATTTCGGCCAAACCGCAGCTGCACAGACCAGGTACTCGCCCTGACCAATTATGTGGAATCAAACTTTCAAAAGCAATCAAAAACAACCGCTGTCTTCATCGATCTTTCTGCTGCTTATGACACTGTGTGGCGACAAGGGGCAATATATAAATTAATGCGAATAATCCCATGCAGAAAGACCACTGAGGTTATTAACGCCATGCTATCCAACAGATGCTTTAAAGTTATATTGGGAGACAAGACTAGTACCCAAAGAAAACTGAATAATGGACTTCCACAAGGATCCGTGCTGGCTCCCATGCTTTTCAGCCTCTACATAGCAGACATGCCAGAAACCACATCAAAAAAGTTTGGATACGCAGACGACTGGACGCTTGCCGCAAGTCATAAAGAATTCGAGGTCACTGAACGCATTCTAACAAACGATTTAAATGCCCTAGGGAATTATTTCCGCAAATAGAGATTGCAACCCAATCCAACTAAGACAGAAGTGTCCTGCTTCCATTTGAACAACAAGATGGCCAACTATCAACCTCAAATCAATTTTGGGGATAGACTCCTTAAATATAATAAACACCCAAAATACTTAGGTGTTACACTTGACAGAACGCTGAACTTTAAAGAGCATCTTACTAAGACTGCTGCAAAACTCCGAACTCGTAACAACATCCTGCAAAAGCTCTGCGGCACTACATGGGGCTCCTCAGCACCCACACTTAGATCGACAGCATTAGGACTGGTATACCCCGTAGCGGAATACTGTGCACCAGTATGGATAAACAGTCCACATACTCACCGTGTTGATGTCCAACTCAACCAAGCCATGCGAACTATATCGGGCACAATCAAGGCCACGCCCACCTACTGGTTACCAGCTTTGAGTCATATAGCTCCGCCACCCATCCGCCGGGAACATGCCCTTGTCAGAGAATTTACAAAAATCAATACTGATCCTGAGCTCCGCTCCCATGTCGGAACTTCTGCCAGAGACATAAATAGGCTCCGTTCAAGACACCCGCCTCTAAAAACAGCAAAAAGGCTAGTAGATCAAAACTTTAATGTAACTGAACGGTGGAGAGAACAATGGGAGAATAACGCTGCACCAGCTAACTGGAACATGCCATGTATTACAAGCAAACCTGAGGGCTTCAACCAACCGAGACGAATTTGGACCACACTCAATAGAATAAGGACGAACTGTGGCAGATGTTCCGACTCACTTTTTAGATGGGGAAAAATACAATCACCAAATTGCGACTGCGGCGCCGAAAGGCAAACAGTAAAACACATGGTAGAGGAATGCCCGATTAGATCCTATAATGGCAACCCTTTAGATTTCCTGGCTGCTACAAAAGAGTCAATCGAATATATTTATAATCTAGATGTTTGTTTGTAGAATAATATTTTTATATTTACTGTTGTTTGTAATTTATAATTTATATTAATATTTATATTTATATTTATATTTATATTTATATGAACCTGTGATGTAGCCATACGCTAAATAAATAAATATATATATATATATATATATATATATATATATATATATATATATATATATATATATATATATATACAAACAACAAAGTTTATTAGGGCTGCAGTCAGAAGTTTGGTCGGGATGTTACAGAAACACTCTTTTGACTTTTGGTCTAGCTTTCGGAATTGTTTAATTCCTTTTTCAAGACACTGTAATTAGAAGAATGTGTAAATATTTACAATCACAAAATGTCAGTGCAACTTACTAGTCGTTGAGATTATTTGTATAAAGCTATGACACTCAACATTAATAACACACATATAAAATATAACATATAAAATAATGGACAAAATACATTTTAAAATTTAAAAGATAGTAAAAATTCGTTTGTGACATCTTTTATTGGTGTGCTTTGACTGATCCATAGATGACAGAAAAAAAAAACACAAAAAGTATGATTAAAAATTAATTAGGTGTTCTTCATATTTTATATTAATAGAAAGTGATATAATAAACCTGTGTTGATGGTTTGCAACCTGTTTTGCATGCAGGTGTATTGTGGTGTATATATGTACAAGTAAGTCTTTATTTCATTTTTGATGTTTTGTCAGTAAATAACAATAAATGTTGCTTAGTTTATCTATATCAGACTTTTTATTTATACAAGAGGTATTGGATTTTATGAAACACATTTCCAAGAAAATACGTTTAGAATGTTTTTTTCCCTTGCCAAAATACAGGAATCCTCGAAATTAAATTCATGTTTTAAACTTAATGCATGTTCTGTCAACGCGCATGCGTTAATTTTTTTGGTTTTTATGTCGCTGCGATGTGAGATCACCCTACTGTAAAAATTACGAGATGATTCACCAATATACACGTTTTTACAATTAGCACACGGTATAGAATAAACAACATTCGATGATTCCTGTATTGTGAAAGGATCCTTTGTCTTTGTGTACAAAGTTGTACAAAGTTGTACACAAAAACAAAGGATCCTTTCACAATACAGGAATCATCGAATGTTGTTTATTCTAACAGTGCTTTCAGTTCAGGCAATTTCGTTTCTAAAACAGTAGTTTTTTTTTGTCTGGTACTTCTCTCGTAACTCTGCAATTTTTTCGTTCGTACGTAGCAAAACTTCGTCCAGAATCTGATCTGTAAAAAGTAAATTAAAAACATCTATAGGTTCTACAGCATCTTTAGCTCTAAGTTGGTTGGACCTGGACGGATTTCTGGATGCGACTTTGCGACCTCCATCATTTATTGGTAAATTACTTATAACTGTTTGTCCCATATTATAACATACGATTTTTGTTCAATATGGTTATCAGTATATGTTGATTCTGATGACGGCTGTTGCGTAATTTTAATTCTTTTACGAGAGCATGTATTTCTTGATTCTTTGTGAGTTTCTGCTGGTTTATCTGCGCCATGTGTTAGATAGTTTTTTAAAGACATTTTCTTCCTTCTGTGTAGGATCACAGTCTCTACCTATAATACTAAATTACTGAAGTCACTTTTATTTATTATTTCCTCATTTCAGTACGTCTTGTATGTTTATACGAAAAAGAGTGTCATATTCGAAGGTACCGTTGACTTGATTTACAAAGTTTCAAATAAATGTCTTTATATGATATTCTGCATTTAAGCTAAAATTTAAAAGCTACATGTAACATAATGAAACAAGAAGTTATGTGGTTACTCTGTAGAATGATAATATCATAATATAATATTATTGTATCAGGTTTGGATACAACCATTATTTTTCGGTACTTTTAACAACTTTATTTTACCACCTTTATTACCATAAACAAGTTATGACTTTTGCCGATAAATTTTGCCTCTCAAAAAGATAACAAAACCAAATATAATTTAATACAAACCTTAATAGCCACGGACAGCATACGTTTTTGGGTCACAATGTGTGTGTACGTTATTGACAAAATGTAAAAGAGTATTAAGCAGAATGTTAAGGGAATAGAGCGACACCAAATTGCTGACCATTAAATCCTTCGAAAAGCAAAGCTTTTCCCACCTTTCAGACTTGATTAATTCGCAAGCCCTCACCGACCTACCGTAGTCGAAATCTATCAATAATCAAATATTGAGAATTGAATGATAACCAAGTTATAACAGATGACACCACAGGCGTGTTGCTTCGTTTGACATTCATTGAAATTGATGGAATTGTTCGGCAATTCGGACGAATCAATCATATGCGCGAAATGATTGTTCACCAATTGTACCTCTTTCCGATAGATGTTGTGAAAGAAATTAATTTGAACGTAACGTTGTAAAATTTTAATTTGCCACATCACTTGACAGAGGCGACACGTTTTTGAAATTTTTAATTCAGATTGGTGAAGAGTCATTAAACGATTATTGCGGAAATAAATGGAGAGGAACGAAAGAGGTGAGTTGATTGTTTTATTTTTTGCTGACAGTTTTATGCTTTTTTAATCATTTACAAAACAATTTTAATCAAGAGTGAAATGTTTGAAAAACTTAACCCCAAATATCTGAATAAAATATACATGAAAAATACCTACAGTAAAGCAGAAAGAAAAATCCACAAAAAATAATTTCTGCAGCTGGCTGTATACCACGTATCACAAAAAAAGGTTAAATCTTTGTAAATGGGTATATTTAAAAAACCCTTAAAAGGGCTACATCAAATTAACACGAACGTTTTCGGAATAATAATTCCATTATCAGGGTAAAAATGTCTAAAATAAGTATAAACCATTTAATTAATGCAAACGTGGTTAAAAATTTTGACTAAGGTTAAAAAAAGCAAAGCTACTTACAGGTTAACATGCCTGAGCCATCAAAATATTAGGGTAAAATCCCTTCAAAATAAGTAAGGTTAACAAATATTGTACATATATATAATAGCACTACGAGCCTAGTAGGCCCATGGCTTGAGCTGTTATTGTTTTCCATTTCTTCCTATTATTAGCCTTGTCCTTCCATCTTTCTATTCCCAGTGTTTCTAGGTCTTTCTCTACTTCTTGCTTCCATCTACTTCTCGGCCTTCCTCTTCTTTTTTTTGTACCCATTGTATGCATCAGAATCATTTTTGGTACTCGAGAATTTGTCATTCTTTCTATGTGCCCTAGCCACCTGAGTCTCTGAGCCTTTACTACTCCCACTATACTAGGATTCTTGTACATATCTTCTAATTCTTTATTTGTTCTTCTTTTCCATGTATTGTCTACTATCTTGCCTCCAAATATCTTTCTCAAAACCTTTCTTTCCCATATTTCGAGCATACCTGTTTCGCCTTTGTTCAGTGTCCACACTTCACTGGCGTAGGTTACCACTGGTTGTATAACTGTTTTGTAAATCCTTATTTTGGCATTCCTAGATATCTGTTTACTTTTTAATAGCCTGTTTAAGGAGTACACGCATCGGTTTCCTGCCATTATTCTTGATTGGAGCTCCTCTCTAATATTTGGTTTGCATGTGAACATCGACCCCAGGTATGTAAATCTTTCCACTGCTTCAAATATATATGCTTTTTCACCCTCTACTTCTATTTTTAGATTTCCTCCTTTTTGTTCACTGTCATCTATCCATTCCATGTATTTTGTCTTACTTTCGTTGATGGCTAAGCCTATTTTCTTTGCCTCTCTATCTAGCCTCTTTACTACTTCTTGTAGCTCCCATTTGCTTCGAGCCAGTATTACTACATCGTCTGCAAAGGCTAGACATTGGTGCTTTCTTTGGTATAACAATCCCTCTCTGTTGACATTTGCATCTCGTATGACCTTCTCCAAACACAAGCTGAATAGTATCGATGATAGGGGATCTCCTTGCCTTACTCCTTCACTGACTTCAAATTTTTCCGACATTATATTATTTATTTTAACTCTGCTCTCAGTCTTGGACAACGTTATTTGTATCATTCTTATAAGTTTTCTACTGATACCCAATTCTTCTAGTGCTTTGCTCATTTGGTTCCGTTTTATTCTATCGTACGCTTGTTTGAAATCAATGAAGAGGACCCTTGTCGGCAGATTGTGTTGATAACTTTCCGCTTGCAATTCTCTGAGCGTAAATATCTGATCTGTTGTACTTCTACCAGGTCTGAAGCCACATTGGTACTCGCCGACAATGTTTTCTATCACTCCTGCCAATTTGTCCTTTATACACGCTGCAAGAATTTTGTATGCAGTATTCAATAGTGATATCCCTCTGTAATTTTGACAATCTGTCCTATCGCCTTTCTTATAAAGTGGGCATATAATTGCATCTGTCCATTCTTGTGGTAGTTGTTCTTTAATCCAAATCTCCTTTATTAATTTGAACATTTGCTCCTCTAGCGTTTTCCCTCCATATTTGAACATCTCTGCAGTTATATTATCACTTCCTGGACTCTTGTTATTTTTTAATTTCTTTATTATTTCCTTTATCTCGTTTCTGGTAGGGGGTGTTTCTTCTGTCTCATTTATTTGGTTCCTATGTTTCTCCGTTCTTATAGGCTGTTGCTGTTCTATCCTGTTTTCGTCATTTAGCAATTCATCGAAGTATTCTTTCCATCTAGCGGCTATTTCATTTTCTCCACTAATGGCGTTTCCCTCTTTATCTTTGTAAAATATTGTTTTTTGTTGGTATCCTCTTTTTTCATTTTTTACTGCCTGGTATAAATTTCTAATTTCTCGATTTTTGTAATTTTCTTCTATTTCTTTCAGCTGATTTTCCATGTACTTTCTCTTTTTCATTCTCAAAACTTTTTTTACGATTTTTCTTTGTTTTTCATATCTGTTTCTTGTTTCTTCCGTATCACTTTTGATCATATCCATCCTTAGTTTACTTCTTTCTTCAATTTCCTTCTGGCATTCTTCGTCAAACCAATCCTTTTTCTTTTTAGTTATATTTTTATTGCATTCTTTAGCTGTGTTACTGATAATCTGCTGAATTTTGTCCCAGTCCTTGTCTATGTGCCCTTCTAGGTGTATTTCATTTAATTTTCTATCGATACCTTTTCTATACATTTCTTGTTCTTCTTGCGTTACAAGCCGCACTGGTTTATTTGTGTTCTTATTTTTTCTTTTGCGATTTTTTTCTTCCGGTATCAGTTGAGCCATTTTAATTCCTAACATGAAGTGATCCGAGTCAGCGTCTGGTCCTCTGTATGTTCGCACGTTCTTTATACATTTTCGGTCTTCTCTCTCTATTAGTACATGGTCAATTTGATTTAATGTTTTTCCATCTGGGGATCGCCATGTTGCTTTGTAGATGCTTTTTCTCTCGAAATATGTACTCATTATTAGCATATTTTTTTCTTTGGCAAAATCTATCAAAAACTGCCCGTTCTCATTAGTTTCCTCGTGTTTGCTAAATTTTCCTATAGTTGTTCTATATATTTCTTCTTTTCCTATCTTTGCATTTGCGTCCCCCAGTACTACTTTAATGTCATATCTTGGAATACTTTCAAATACCCTATTAACTTCACAGTAGAAATCCTCTTTTACTTCAATATCTTTTTCTTCTGACGGTGAGTGAATGTTAATGAATGTGATTTTTTGATATTTTCCTCTTATTCTTAGACAACATAGACGATCAGATATTGGTTTAAACTCTACAATTGATGCTTTTAACGCTTTATTTACCAAAAATCCTGTGCCTAATATTCTGTTTCTGCCTCCACTATTAAAAAATAAGCTATTTTCAATTTCCAGCATTTCCTGACCCAGTTGCTTTGTTTCTTGTAGTGCCACTACGTCAAATTTAAACTTTTCAATTTCTTTAGTTAAGTGTTTCAGTTTTCCTTCCTCAAAAGTACCCTTACGTTCCACGTTCCTACCATTAAGTGATCTTTTGGATATGTGTTTCTATTGCCTTTTTTTGTAGTTTTTATCTTTAAATCACCCTTTCCTATGACAATGTTACCGGTATTCATGTCCTTGTTCCTAGCGTTGTTCGTCTTCGTATTTTTACTATCATAGCCGTTTTCTAGTTTTTTGAGTTTGTTATTTCCATTTTATCTTCCTTGCTATTCCACTTCCATTCAACACCATTTATCACCATTTTCCTTGCTCCTATTTTGACTTCGTTTCCTTTGTTTCTTTCCTCTTGTGCAATTTTTCTTATTATTTTTTGAATTTCTCTCTCTCTCACCGTTGTGTCATCGTTGATGTATACCTTTTCCTTTTTGACGTCCTTTAACTTTGCTTTATTCTTCATAACTTTTATCTTTTCTTGTTGGTTCTCCATTTCAATTAGGCACGTTTTTGGACCTAGTTTGTGGGCCGTCTTTATTTAGGCCTCTACTGCAAGGTGATCTTTTATAAAATTGCCAATTGCTTCCTTCAATACCAGCTGATCCTGCGTATCAATTGCTAGACCGTTCATTACCACATTATTTCGGATTCTCTGTTTTTCTATAATTTCTATGTTGTCTCGTATTTCCCTTAATTCTTTCTTAATCTGTATGTTTTCCTCTTTTAGAATTTTATTATCATTCTTTAGTTCCTTGTTTTCCCTTATTAGATGTTCAACTACCTCCTTGTATTCCTTTTGGTCTTCTTTTATTTATCTAATGTCGCTGGTTAGGTTGCTCATCATTTCTAGCAATTTATCAAGTTTTGCTCCATCCTCTTTTCCTCCTGTCTTCTGAGGGGTTCTTGTTAGTTTTTTATTTTTTCTGGATCTCTCTTCCTCTTGCTCATCATCCTCTCCTCTATTCTTTCTTTTTGCTCCTTCATCTGTTGTTGTATCGTCACTGTCCATATACGTTTTACCTTGTAGATATTTTTCCATCCTTGTATGCTTTTCCTTTTTTTTTGGTCACTTCGCGGATTACTTTCAACTCTGATTGGCGCCAGACACTATCTCTCGCTTCAACAGCTCGGAAGAAACAGTATCTACCACTTCCTGTTGAATCCCCTATTCGAAGTCTCGACTAATTTTGTATTCCGTGGCAAACACGAAACTTTGCACACATTGGCAACGTCGCAATTCACTTAAACGTAGCTTCCTTCCCAGTGTTAGTTCTTATCAGTTAACCTCGCTTTTTTACCTTATCCGATTATTCACTTTATTATTGTTTTTTACAGTTTTCGGTGTTTATTTTTGCACAGTTGTTACCTTATTCAGTTATCTCAATTTTCACTACAACGTATTGAATTATTTCTCCCGTTGCAACTCTCGAATTTCGGGTTTATCGCAGACAGAAAATAAAACAAAAATCTTCAACTCCGCGCCACGTTGCCGAGTTTTTTTTTTTTTTTTTTTTTTTTTTTTTTTTATTGACAACAATATTGTACATATTGTTGTTAATAATATTTGATGTTTAATATTTAATTATATTTTACTTCACGTAACATACACCCATGCATTGTGTGAGTTCCAGCGTCAGAGAGGTTTACTCTCCGGAGGTAACTGTATGTCAGCCGATTGTAAAAAGCCTAGGGACACACCTGCCATATGTGCTCTCTGCAATAGAGCACACACCGCAAATTAAAAAAGGATGCATGGTATATAAAGAGTTAATTTGCAGTAACAACAGAAGAAGATATGGGAATAGTCAAAAGAAGATATAGGAATCGATTAAAATTGTATCGCATAATAAATTATTTGTAATTATTAAGTGTAAAATAAATTATTAGTAATAAAGACTTTGATAAATTCGTGAGTGTTATAAATATTGAACCTTTAGCAAATTAAAATAATAAAGATAATAAATTAGAATTAATAAAGACTCAATAATATGGTAAAAGGACCATTACACAGAGTTCAACTTCCACCTGGAACACTCATTAAAGAACCAATAGATACATTCCGCTTATATTTGACTGAAAATATTGTGGATGACATTTTTCGTTACATCAATCTAGAGGCTCATCGTGTATTGCAAAATAAACCATGGAAGTCCTGTGATAGAATTAAAATGTATGCTTTCTTTGGCCTCCTGTTCATCGCAGGACATCTAAAATCAAAGTATGCAAGTTATAAAGCTTTATGGAATTACTTTATGGACCACAGATTTTTCGAGCCACTATGGGTATAAATCGGTTCAAGGAGCTTTTGCGTTTCATTCGTTTTGACGACAAAACGACAAGATCCAAGAGACGCAAAAAGATAAACTGGCTGCTATACGGGATATATGGGATAAAATATTGGGAAATTTGAAAAAGCATTATTTGCCTGGACGAAATATAACAATCGACGAGCAGTTGATGCCTTATCGTGGAAGGATGTCCATTCAAACAGTATATTCCTTCAAAACCCGACAAGTATGGGATAAAAATACGGTGGGCATGCGACTCAGAAACTTTTTATCTTCTAAATGTGATTCCATATCTCGGCAAAGAAGGTAACCAAGTAGTTACTGGTTTGGGACGTAGCAGATTCTCTAAGCGAACCTTATTACCGAACCAACAGGAACATAACATTTGATAACTAATTTACGGACTTAGATACGGCTTATAATATGCTATCCAATGGTTTAACAATTGTTGGCACAGTTAGAAAAAAATAAAAAGTTTATTCCTTCTAAATTTCAACCATGTAAGAACAAGTAGCAATTGTCTTTTACATTTAGATTCATTGGTAACATACGTGCCTAAGCCTAAAAAAAGTGTCATAGTGTTGTCAACAATGGATTACTCGAATTACGCTAAAGAAGAGGTGAACCATAAAGCAGATATTATTCTCTACTATAATAAAACAAAAGGTGGAGTTGACTCGCTTGACCAGATAGTGCATCATTGTATGTGCAAATGTAGAACAAACCGTTAGACTTTCGCATATTTTATGAATATGTTGGATGTATGCTGTCTAGCCTCTTATGTTATTTGGACCAACCTGCATCCAAAATAGAACATAAAAAGACACGAAAAAAGACGTCTATTCATAATTGAAACAGCGGAACAACTTATATAATATAATATAAAGCCCCATATTATCAGCAGATCAAACGTAGGACTGTCTAAATCAACCAGATTCCTTATGGCGAACTTTGCAGGAGAAGCAACTGCCACAAATGCTACAACTCAGTCAACACAAAAAAGAAGATGTTACTTATGTCCATCAAAAAAATCAAGAACACAAAAATAAACGTGTAATAGTTGCAGAAAGAACGTTGGTATAAATCAATGTCATATATATATATATATATATATATATATATATATATATATATATATATATATATATATATAATATATATATATATTGTAGATACTTTAGAAATATTATAGGTTAAGATATACATTGTTTTATTTTATAAATCAAGCACTCAATAATTATTACTTTATTATTTAAAAATAAATACTCGAAAGATTTGATACACATTTTATTAATTATAATATGAAATGCCGTAATGTTGTTGCCGTGTGTCCAATTGACACACTCTGTCCTACTATGTCAGAAAAAATAAGTGTCCGGATAAGGGTTAAGGTTTAGTAGATGTGTATAATAACAAGTTTATTAGATTGTTGAAAATGATAAATTTTATTTTACTAAGCCAAAGCCACAAGTTTTTACACTTTTATTCTATTTAGAAATATTTTTGTTTAAATATTGTTTGGCATTAGATCGCAAATTACAAACAAATACCTATATTATTAGTGTTTCGATTTTTAGATGTCAGTTCTTCTCTGTACGTCAAAATAAAAAAAAAACATTTTACTTTACTTTATGTGATTTATTTCCTACGTATATTTGAAACATTTCTGATACCACAAATAAAGACTTTTAGCACAATTTAAATTGTCTTTATTCGTTTAATAAAACGATTGGCAATCAAGCCATTTTAAAATTACGATTACAGAAGTTTCTATAGTCCAACTCTGCAAAAAAAATCTAAAAAAGTGAAAAGACTCCAGCGCATGAATCATTTTTAGACCGGAAATGAAAACTCTAAAACAACAGGAAGTCGATACGATTGTTTGGACGAGTTTGGAAAACGTTAGCACAACTACAAGCATTTCATTATTTTTGATTGTATTATCAAATAATAAACTTAAAGAAAAATGGTTATGTCAGGCTTTAAATGTTTCTGTGCATTTTATTTTTGTTGTTGGAAATTAAAGAAATTATTAATTAAAGCTGTGGGGAAAATTAAAAAACTTATGTTTGTATTAAAACTCTAGATACTACAAAAGGACAATATTATTCTGAAGTTAATCGAGAGCTAACAACGAACAAACAAAAAAACACTGTGTTACAAAATACAAAAGGAAGACCAAATAGAACAGAATAACTCAGAACGAGATCCTACAACATATGCAAGGAATAATATGAGGAAAATAACAATACCATACATAAAAGGGTTATCAGAAATTTTATAGGTGAAACATCAAGGCCAATAAATGTTAGAATAAGTGAACAACAATCTTATATTAAAAATAGAGAATTTGATAGATCTTATATATATATATATATATATATATATATATACATACATACGCATGGACTAATGAACACAGTGTTCAATGAAATGATTCAAGTATAGTCCCAAAAGAAACAGATGGTAAAAAGAGAAAAATCAAATTTATTAACAACTAACGTTAAAAAATGACGCTACTATTTCTCCTATATTATTATATTACTACTATACTCGTGACGTCGTCTCGTACCGCTTTTTCCGTGACGCACGTTTTAGCATTTTACAATAGAGAAATAGTAATAAAACACCAGTATAGAAGCTAGTAACAGAACAGTACTATCGACACAATCTCCCGAGGAAGACTGGCACTATATTGAGAAAACAATCACAAGAGTAACAGAAGACTACCTTAAACAAGATACACGAAAAAAGAACAAACCATGGATGACAGAAGAAATTCTAAACATAATGGACGAAAGAAGAAAATACAGAGGTAAAAATGAAACAACATACAAGCAAATCCACAAGAATATCAGAATAAAGATCCAACAAGCCAAAGAAACCTGGCTAAGTGAAAGATGCCAAGAAATTGAAGAGTTGGAACAAAGACATGATACTTTCAATCTACATAAAAAAGTAAAAGAAGCCGCTGGAATATTTAAACAAACTCCTACGTCTTTCATCGAAGATAAACATGATAACCCGCTACTGAACATAGAAGATCAAATAGGTCTTCTTTGTCAACCATTTTCCATTCACTCCTGAATGTAGGTCTCTCCCAATTGCTTCCATCTTTCTCTATCTTGCGCCAATCTAATCCACTGTTTGTCTGCCACTGCACTTATGTCATCTACCAATCTTTTTTGAGGTCTTTCCATGCTTCTTGTTGTCGTCCTTGGTCTCCATTCTAGAATTCTCCGTGTCCACCTGTTGTCATCATATCGGGCTACGTGACCTGCCCAGCGCCATTTCATTTTTGTAATTTCTTCCACAATATCCCTAATCTTTTACGTTCTACGTCTTATCTCGGTGTTTCCAATCTTGTCTTTTAGTGATATTCCAAGCATGATTCGTTCCATTGCTCTTTGCAGTTGTTTCTAATTGTTTGGCAGATTTTTTGGTAAGTGCTACTGTCACCAAGCCGTAGGTACAAACAGGTAATATGCATGTGTTATACACCTTTTTCTTTAAGTTTATAGGAATGGAGGTGTTTTTTAAGATATGTGCTAGTTTGCCAAAAGCGCCCCAAGCCAGTTGTTTTGATTTTTTTTTTAATTTCTAATCAAATAGGTAGATGGAGAGAATACGTGGAAGAGATGTTTCAAGACCGAGAGAGGACGAACATTTACATGCAGGAGGCATCGACTGAATCTTATATCACAAAGCAACAAATTATTAAAGCGGCAAATCAGATAAAGAACAGAAAAGCTGTTGGGGAAGATAATATCCCAATTGAAGTAATAAAGATATTACTAGACGAACACATCGAAGTAATGGAAGATATATTTAACAAAATATACGAAACAGGCATAATACCAAATGATTGGCTGACATCGGTGTTTATAACACTACCAAAGAAGAGAAAACTCCAAGAAATGTGAAAACCATAGGATTATTAGCCTGATGAATCATATGTTGAAGCTTTTCCTACGAGTAATACACAATAGAGCATACAATAAAGTAGACGAATACACTGGTCAAACTCAGTTTGGTTTTAAGAATGGGTTCGGAACAAGAGAAGCACTTTTTTAATACGTGTGCTAGTTGAAAGATGTAGAGATGTCGATTCTGATGTATACTTGTGTTTTATAGACTTTCAGAAGGCGTTTGACCTGGTGAAACATGATAAAGTAATAGATATTTTAAGGTCATGTAATATCGACGATAAAGACTTAGGGATCATTTCAAACCTCTACCAAGAACAAAAGGCTAAAATCAAAATAAAAAGCGAAACATCTGGAAAAATTAATATCGAGAAGGGAGTAAGACAGGTATGTCTCCTATCGCCTTTGCTGTTCAATGTTTACTCTGAGAAGATATTTCAGAAAGCTTTGGAAGGCACCTCGGATGATATAATTATAAACGGGCAATGTATAAATAACCTGAGATATGCTGATGACACTGTCATACTGGCAGATAATGCTGAAGCCCTGCAACGCTTAATGGACCGAGTAACGACAGCCTGTAGAGAATTTGGAATTAAATTGAATACAAAGAAGACAAAAACGATGGTCATCAGCAAGCACCAAAACAGAGGGGTGAAGGTCAATGTCGATGGAACAGATCTGGAAAGAGTAACAATAGCAACGTACCTTGGAAGTAATCTTGATGAAACTTGGGACCAATCACTAGAAATAAGAATACGCCTGGAAAAGGCACGTACGTTTTACAAAATGCAAAAAGTTCTATGCAACCGCCAGCTGGGCATCTCATTGAGAACTAGAATACTTAAGGGCTATGTTTTCTCCACCTTGCTCTAGGGCTTGCCTGGATAATTACAGAAGCAATACAAAAAATAATCCAAGCATTCGAACTCTGGTGTTACCGTAAAATGCTCAGAATATCCTACATGAGCCATACGACAAATGCGGAAGTCTTGCGGAGGATGAATAAGGAAAGAGGGCTTATGTTTATAATAAAAGAACGGAAAACACAATATTTTGGTCACATCATAAGAAATCAAAAGTATGAACTGCTCCAACTTATAATCAGAGGCAAAGTCAATAGCAAAAGAGGACCAGGAAGAAGAAGCAACTCTTGGCTTAAAAACCTACGGCAATCGACGAACATGACCTTCATAGAACTATTCAGGGCTGCTTAGAGCGGCAGTCAACAGAGTCCGTATAGCCATGATGATTTCTAACCTTCAATAGAAGATGTAACTTAAAGAAGAAGAAGAAGAACAAATAATATTAAATGGGCAAATGTAATGGCCAACGTCCTTAAGGATAAGGCACCGTAAGAAGAGATAGAAGCTAGCTTATAAAAGCGATAAAAAAGTAGCACTACCTTGAAGAACAAATAAGTTAAACGCAAATTTATGCCACATGTGGCGCCCTCTATCAGCTACATCAAGATGTGGCCAGTGTACGATTTTTCTATGACGTTTTAGATATTCTTCTTAATGTATCATCTCAAGTTTCAGCGTTCGAAACTGCTCTGCTTTAGATCTACCCGCAATTAAGACTTGGATGATCTCACGTATGTTACTGATAGCAGTCGGCAGGAATAGATTCTCCAACTGTGTAACTTGGATCATTTCTGCGACAGAACAACTATAAGGCGACTAATTTCTTAATGATCAGGGCATCATGAGAGTGGGCAGGCGTCTAAAGCATTCCGAGTTTGCGTATGATAAAAAACAACCTATCATTTTAGCGGTAGATTATGTAAATACAACATTAATATTTGATAATGTTTACAACGATCTTATGCATGCTGGTCCTCAGCTTTTACTTGCAACGATAAGAGAAACTTTCTGGCCGTTATCAGGAAGAAATTTAGCGCTCCGTGCCCTACACAAATGTGTACAATGTTTTCGATTAAAATCTAAATCCATTTAGAAAATAATGGGTGACCTACCTGCCCAGAGTCTCGCAGGTGGCCCAGGGTTTATTGTAACAGGTGTAGATTATATGCAGGTCCTTTCTTAATTCGCGATAGAAAGGGTCCAGGTTGTAAACTAATAAAGAAATACATGTGTCTTTTCATTTGTGTTTGTACGAAGGCCATACATTTAGAATTAGTTACGAAACTGTCTAAGGAATTATTTCTGTTGGCCTTTAAAAGATTTATTGCACAAAGGGGCAAGCCTCAAATGATGGTTTCCGATAATGGAACCAATTTTATAGCAGCAAGTTTGGAGTTGAAATCGTTAAGAGAATTTTTAGAGCAGCACACTTCCGCGATATTAGAATCCTTGCTAAAGGATAATATTTCGTGGTTTTATACTTCCATATTCCCCACATTTTGGCGGACTGTGGAAAAAGCAGAGTAAGAACAGTTAAGCATCATTTACATAGAGTTTTGGAAACGTTTCAGGAATTTTATTCGTTGCTTGTGCAGATTGAAGCTATAATAAATTCATGACTAATTCATCATTTATCCTGTGATCCAATAGGTCTCTCTCCCTTAACTCCTGCACATTTTCTCGTCGGAAAACCACTTATTACCAATCCAGATCCAGATTTGCCTCATATTTTAGTTAATCGGCTCTCAAAATGTCAGCATATTCAGCAACTTTCTCAGCATATACAGGAACGATGGAACAAAGAATATATCCCCGAACAACAAAAACGTACCAAGTGGACTACTACTAACGGTGAATTTGCCTAAAACACGTTAGTGCTTATAAAAGAGGACAATTTACCTCCATTAAGGTGGAAGTTAGGGCACGTGATCGAACTTGTACGTAGCAGTGATGGTGCAGCCAGAGTTTTTAGGATAAAGACAGATAATAGTATCATAACTCGTTCTTTGGCAATAGAATCATGCTGGGACCTCTCTTCAGATCATTCTCCCATTCTAATTGACCCAGAATCCAAAATCATACTCAGAAATAAGCCTCCAGTCCTAACCAATAATCAAACAAATTGAAAAATATTCCGAAGCGCACTAGCAGAACAAATACCAACGAACTTGCCACTTAAAACAGAATTACAAATTGAAAATGCGGTACAACAGCTTACTACCTTCATACAAAAGGCAGGTTGGATTTCTACTCCTAAACAAACAACATGGAAGGAAAGCATAAACTGTTCGCAAAGTGCAAAAAAACCTGATCGATGAGAAAAGAAAACTTAAGAAAAAGTGGCAAAACACACACGCTCCTATTGACAAACAAAATTTAAACAGAATTACCAGAAGACTTAAAAATCTATTAA
The DNA here is from genome assembly GCA_918026665.1 of Diabrotica balteata. Lineage (NCBI taxonomy): Eukaryota > Metazoa > Arthropoda > Insecta > Coleoptera > Chrysomelidae > Diabrotica > Diabrotica balteata. The sequence continues at coordinate 11,732,311 of OU898284.1, forward strand.
AAGAAGAGAAAAAACAGGGGATCCAAACTTACTTAGAAAATGTGACTCCGTCCAAAGATACCAATTATTCTCTACTATGGAAGAGTAGGGCAAGAACAGACACAGAAAAATCTGAGACAGTCGCTGAACATCTTTCTACAGTATTTAGTCCATTTAACAGAGTAGTGCCATTAGAACAGGAAGAATTATTTAATTCTTTTCTTGATGCCCCAGGAACTAACCAATGACTGTTACAGAATAATCACTATTATCTTCAATGCTATGCTTATTCTGCATTACTACCCTCTGCAATGGAAAGTGGCACAGCTTATACTCATTCAAAAACCTGGTAAAGATCCAAAAGATGTCAACTCATACCGACCGATTAGTCTACTACTAGTCATCTCTAAGGTCTTTGATAAACTTCTGCTACGAAAAATCAAACCTATATTGGACGACAAGTGTCTCATACCTGACCATCAATTCCGTTTTCGTAACCAACATGGTAACAATCGAACAAGTTCACAGACTATACACAACAATAAGAAGTAGTCTCCGAGAACAAGCAATACTGTACTGCAGCCATTTTAGACGCCTCTCAATATTTTGACAAGGTGTGGCATACAGGACTTCTGTACAAATTAAAGAAAAATTTACCTTTCCCTTACTTTAAACTGCTTCAATCATACCTTACAGAAAGGAAATATTTTGTAAAATATAGTGAAGCCTATACAAAACTCTAGCCCATCCTATCTGGTCTACCTCAGGGTAGTGTGCTCGGACCGATTCTGTACCTAATTTATACGGCTGACTTGCTAATAAGCAATAACCTAACGCTTGCAACATTCGCAGATGATACTGCTTTCTTGGCCTCTCATAGCAACCCAATAATAGCATCAGAGAGACTGCAACTACATCTGAACAAAACAAATTAATGGCTTAAACTCTGGAGAATTAGAGTAAACCCCTCAAAATCCACACAAATTACATTCACTCTAGAAGAGGTACATGTCCACAAGTTAACCTCAATGGACGACATCCTTTGCCCCAAAAGCATGACGTAAAAATACTTAGATATTCACCTTGACAAACCTCTAACTTGGGACCAAATATATATGGAAGAAAAGGCTTCAATTGTGAATTTTATACAGAAAACTTTACTGGACGTTGGGAAAAAAACTCTCACCTATCGATCGACAACAAGCTGCTGATATACAATACAATAATAAAACCCATTTGGACATATGGCTAGCAGCTCTGGGTTCAGCTTGCAAATACTAATATTATGATACTACAAAGATTTCAGCTCTGAGAACAATCGCTAATGCACCTTAAAATATCCAGAATAATGCAATACATAGAGATCTTCAGGTACTAACAGCCTCTGAAGAGTGCAAAAAATCTTCTGAACAATATTAAAACAGGTTGCGGGTGCATCCTAATAGCCTGGCACACAATCTTCTTAATAACCAACAAGCAAAGAGATTGAAGCGACATGACCCCTTGGACCTACCTCACCGATCCTTACAGAGCCTACAGCAGTGAGAGTTACGCCTTCAACAGCAGTGTATGTGCGCATCCTACCAGTAAACAAGCCAATTTGTGTCGTGATGATTTGGTGACTGGACCTTACATCTCTCTATCATGTAAAGACAAAAAATTTTACTTATTGTTTTCACTGCAAAAGAGATTGTAAAAATCTTAGATGTTAATAAAAAAAAAAAAATAAAATAACTCGTTTTTTTTTCCAAGGTGTGTCCGTTGCCCGTTTTGGACTAAATGTAGTTCAAACATTTGAACATTTATCATTAGCAGACGATTTTGTTGGCAGTGTTTGCCAAGGTGGGAGTCATGGTAACGCCACAATCTGGCAACATAGTAGCGTATGAAGATATTATGCCATATGTGAAGATTAGAAGAGAGCCCTTAAAAGCACCCCAATACGACAGCACTTAAATACAACAATTCGAGGCCGGCGGACCAGCTAGCGGAACAATACTTATTAGCAATTATATTTAGGTATTGTTAATTCAAAATAAAGTCAGTTTTTCACACGCCACGGAGTTTGATTATTTACCAGCGGCACACGCGAAGTGCAAATCAGGTCATTCCACAGCGCCTGCACAAGAAACTCTACAATGGTGTGAAAAGGTAAAACACTCATATCAAAAACGGGAAAGAAAAATTTGGTACCTTAACTGTTGTAATTATAATTAACCCCTAATAAACTAAATTGTTAAATATGTAAAATTGTTAGTAACTTAATGTCTCCATAATAGCCAGATCCCTAAAGACTGGAACGAGAGTCTAGTAATACTCTTACACAAAAAAGGGAACGAATGTGATCTACAGAATTATAGACCTACATATTTGCTCAGTCAAGTATACAAATTATTTATGAGAATTATTAATAACCGGTTAACCTACAAAATGGATAATTACCAACCGGTTGAACAGGCTGGCTTCCGCAAAGAATGAGATGAATGACAATGAGAACATTGATAGAGAAGGTAAATGAATACCAACTACCCGTATTTCTTGCCTTCGTCGACTATGAAAAGGCGTTTGATAGTATCGAGATGTGGGCCATAGAACAAGCTATTAATAATTGTAGAATAGATCGAGATATAGGCAACTAATACATTATATATATGAAAATGCAACTATGATAGTACAACTAGACGAAAATACAAATCCCATCCCCATTAAGAGAGAAGTGAGACAAGGAGACGTATATCGCCAAAGCTTTTCAACTAGCCCTAAAAGACGTCTTCAAAACTACAAATTGGTCAACCTATGGCATTAACGTTAATGGCAACAAGTTAAACCACCTCAGATTCGCTGAAGACATAGTGATTATAGCGAGCACATTCGATGAACTGCAAATTATGTTGGGGAACTAGCAGCCAGCTTCCAATACGTCGGCCTAAAAATGAATATGAAAAAAACAAAAATAATGACAAACACAGAAGACCCCAGACATATAACTATAAACGACAGTGAGATAGAACAAATCCAGGAATATATCTACCTAGGCAAAATCCTAAGACTTGACAAAGCGAACCAAAGTGTGGAAATTACTAGAAGAGCAAGACTAGCATAGGCAGGATTTGGAAAACTTAGTTGGATACTTAAGAATCGCAAAATACCCCAATACTTGAGGAGCAAAGTGTTCAACTAATGCATCCTTCATATCATGACATATAGATGTCAAACCTGGACCCTAACCAGGGCAAACATGAATAAACTAGCCACAACAGAAAGAACAATGGAAAGAGGAATGTTAGGTATACGTCTGTCAGATAAAAAGAGGAACGACTGGGTAAGATCCAAAACAAAAGTTGAGGACATAACAATAAAAATTTCAAAACTTAAATGGAGCTTCGCGGGCCACACTGCTAGACAGAAAGACCAACGTTGGAATACTACCATACAACATTGAAGACCTTACGAAAGTAAACGACCAAGAGGAAGACCACAGATGAGATGGATTGATGACATTAGAAGAATAGCCGAAACAAATTGAAAATATGTTGCTCAGGATAGAGACCGATGGAAGGAGTTGGGAGAGGCCTATGTCCAAACATGGACGACAGAAGGCTAAGAAGAAGAAGAAGAAGAAGAAGAAGAAGCAACTTAATGTAAATTATTAAAAGCTTCATCTAGAGATTTTTATCAGTTTTCAGGTAAATCGTTAAACTATATGATAATCATACAAGATTTGACTTTCTTTCAATGTTATAGTGTATAATATTATAGCTCGAGGCAAAAGTAGCAGCTTCCGTATTAAACTGAGTCAGTTCGGATACTTAGTCTTTAAATATACGAGCTTTTGTATTTAAAGAACGAAGTTTCATTGAATATAATTAATAAACACCGCTATCCGACCCAATCCTTTTCTCTAACCATTCCATCTGCATTACTGCAATGCCTCTTAATATAATTTGTAGTTCTTTGACGCCCCTAGGTTATTTGTTTAACATATTAAGTACGTAGCTTTTATGAAACGTGTTCCTCTAGAATAAGCCGGGTTTAGCCCCTCGGAATAGAAGGAAAACAGCCAGGGGCTCATTACAGTCTACGATGAAAATTTTACCTCAATGGCAAGGGGGATTAGGAAATAATAAAACGATTGTCGGCACTTGTTGCGATTACTAATCATGTGGATGGATCCTTGAAGATGTATTGTTATTATTTTAGATAATTTAAGATAACTAGAACAACGTTTGAAACTTTTACGTAGCGGATAAATTTTTTAACTATTTACTTTACAAGACCTTATTATAATATGTTTCATCTAAGAAGACCTCTTTGCAATTAAATGCAGGTAACTTTATTACTAGCGGACCAGATAAGCGGCGATATAGTTTACTCTACCTTTATGAATAATATTTTACTGCGCTGTTGTTTCAATCACACTGCTCAACAAGTTATCGTTTATTGGTTTTAATATTTTATTACAATAGTACGAGTATGGAATATATTATTTAAACAGTGAATTTATGACATGTTAATTTTTTTAAATTTCTTCTGACGTATCGTATAATGTAGGTTTACCCAATAATCAAAGTTATGCCTTTAACCTCCTCAGTCCATACGTGCAGCCTGCTGGACAATGTTTACTAATTTTTTACAGGGTGACTAATCGGGTTAAGCATCGCCGCGTCCTATAGTACAGCTTATTGGACTTCCTATTTATCAGTAAAATTTACTCGTTTGCAAAATTTGACTAACACGCCTACTTCATTAGTTTGTTGTTACATGTGGTGAAACTTGTGAGGTTATGATGGCGTCTCCACAAAAATGCAGTAAGTTGTAGTGTTTTTCTGTATTTTAAATTATTGATTGTTTGTCATTTATGTTATTTGATATTTGGACGTTTTTGTGGTAAATATATATTTGAAAATAATTACAACTGGTCACGTCAGGACTCCTCTGAAATTTTTGTCCAGCATTTTGGACATTGGGACTTAGTTAGCAAAATATTTGTACCATACTCACGTTGTTTACGTTTGGTTACAGACAGAAAAAGGATATTGACAGAACGTGAATTGGAGGATATTTTGGCAGATAGCGATTTTTTATTCAGTGACGATAGCGATAATGATTGCAGTGAGAAAGAGAATGTTTCTGAAAACCTTTCAGATGTTTTTTATGAAAACGAAAATAATGCCCAAAATGATTTAGAAAATAATTTAGATTCGGAGTGGGATTCAGACGATGATACTCCTTTACTGCAGCGTTGGGAGAAACTCCAGGAAACGGAACAATTAGATGATGTTAAGAATACTTGGAGTGAAAAAATTTTTGAAACGCAAGATTTCGACGTCGCTGATCCATGGATAGCTAATGAAGATCACGAATTCTGGACACCATTGGATTATTATTTCTGAGTATTTTCCTGAGCATTTTTGGGAAAACTTGTCTTCAGCAAGTAACATACGAGCTATGCAAGCAAACGAAAAGAAAAGCCTAAAGTCAACTCCAGAGGAATTCAATGAACTAGCAGGTATTCATATTTTGATGGGAATTTTTGGACTACCGCGTTTACGCCTCTATTTCATGAAAGGAATTGAAATTCCTATTATTACTTAGCTTCCCCGAGATAGAATCTACAAGTTACGAAATTTTTTTACATGTTGTAGACAACTGTGCAGTTTCAGAGGAGACCAAAAAGGCAAATAAACTTTGGAAAGTTCAGCCTATTCTTGATGTTGTACGAAGTAAATGTATCACTCTTCAAAGATCTCTCGAGTTGTCAATTGACGAACAAATGATTCCATTCACTGAAACCACTGGTCTACGACATTATGTCAAGAACAAACCTAATCCTGTAGGTTTGAAGAATTTTGTGCTTGCTTCAAAAACACTGCTAGTCTTGGATTTCTTTATTTATCAAGGTGCAAACACTTGGTCTGATGCTGCTCCTGACAAATCCTTGGGCATTGGAGGCTCTGTAGTGAAAAAAATGTCGATGCACTTGTGTCCAGGAACAACAATTTACTTTGACAGATATTTCACTTCCATTAATTTACTCGATTATTTATTAGAAAAGGGAATATGTGGTATTGGTACCATTATGAATAATCGAATTCCACGAGTACTTAGAAGCAAAATAAAAAAAGATTCTGCTTTACTAAAAGAAGGCCGAGGGTCGCATGAAGAAATGGGTACGCTGGTGATAAGAAAGTCTCTATTTTGAAATGGATGGACAATAGATCTGTGACAATGGCTTCTACATCTGCAGGTTCTTTGCCTTTGACTGACGTACGAATATGGGATAAAAAAATTCAAAGTATATTCTGGTGCCTTGTCCAAACACAATTGTTAAATACAACCAGTCAATGGGAGACGTGGATTTGTGTGACAGATTTATCTCATATTACAGAATCTGTATGCGCACTAAAAAATGGCCTGTACGTGTCTTTTGGCACTTTATTGATCTTGCATTGACCAATTCATGGATAGAGTATCGTCAGGATAGGGTAGCGTTTGGCAATAAGAGATCCAAGGTAATGGATTTACTGGAATTTAAGCTGTATGTTGGAAGGTCACTAGCTTTAGGTGGTAAGCCTACAAATGGAAGAGAAGCTAGTACGTCTATTTCAAGAAAACCGGAGACATCTGAAGATGAAGAGCCCATAATTCCAGTAAAACGATCTAAAGTTGTCCACTTACCGCCTATGGATGTAAGAAAAACTAGTAATGACCATTTGCCAATATGCTCTGTCGACAATAAAAATTCTTACATGCGTTGGCCGAAACCCTGGGTTGTACTAAGAAGACTAGATTCTTTTTGTGTAAATGCAAAATGTACTTGTGTATTTCTCCTGAACGAGAATGTTTTTTTTCAGTTTCATACTTAAATTATATGTAAGTTGTTCTGATGTCCATTATGCTGGACCTGTCATAATTATGTCTGTCAAATAAATTTTTTTTAGTTTTTATAGATTTTCGTTTATATTTTTTTTAACAAATCAAGAGGGAAAATAGAAAATATTGCTAAAATAATAAAAACTCTTTTCTTGGGACTGAGGAGATTAAAATAACATATTAATAGAAAAAATAAGGAGTAAGTACCGTGTGTGTAATAATCGTAATCTCCTTTATACACACTTTAAAAAACTGTTGAGTAATGTATATCTTAAATTCACACAATCATTGAAAAATGATTCGTGCTGTTTAAAAATATCTTTCTATTAACTACACTGGCATTGGCAAAGTAGACCAAATTCAAACCTCATCATATTTCTCTTCTGTTTATGGTTAAAAATTAATTGATGGTCGTGGGTAGTATTGGTGTTATTTAATAATTGTTTGTTGACAAGTTTGTAACGGGTAGCTCTTTCGGGGCGACAAACTCAGTAAAACCCAGGATGAAATAAAAAAAATCTAATAATATAACGTATGTACAACAAAAATAAAAATAAAATTAATTCTCTGCCGTATATACAATAGAAATAAAACGAATCCTTCGTCCCCGTCTGGATCCCGCGATGAAGGAATTCCCCGGCGAGCGTCTATAAAAGAAAGAAAAAGATATTGTTAATACCGAAACAAATAAAATAGGTGAAGTCAATCGCACGCAGACTTATACTCGCTTCCGCTTCAATTCAGCGGAAGCTCCGACCTGCATTCGCAAACTAAATATTCGGCTGTGCAGGCCCCACGGTAAAGTTCAATACACAATACCGATGGGTTCTGCTTGGTTAAGGACAGAGTATGATCCTCAATACGAAAATCTCTCTGTCCGGGTTGGCTCGCAGTCCGTTTTCTTCGTTTTTCTAACTCTAATGACGGAATGAGACCAGTTGTTCCATCTACACCCAGCTTGTTTCGCCTGCCACCAATTAGGATCGCGTTGATCGACTATCTGGAGAATATCTCCACGATCAAATGGAAGGTCTATTGCTTTACATGGCAGAAGTGTGTCTTCTTGGGGAATGTATTCATAGGGAGCTCGCATGTAGCACGTTAATTTTTTAGTTATTCCATTGGCCATAACAATATTTGAATGTGTCACTTTACCGTTTCCGGTATTACTGTGAACTTTGAGGGTCAGGTGGTCCTTCGTTTTTGCGATTCCCGTTTGCAAATCTTCGGGGGTAGCTACTGGAGTTCCGTTAACCTCCAGATAATGTCTCCGACATGTAACATATTGTTTATCATGTTTTTTTATCATAACACCTTCAATTATTCGAACTGTTGTAAAATTTCCGTTTTCATCAACTTGCACCGTTAATCCTAGAAGTTCTCCCGGTTTTTGTCGGACCCCCATTATTCTGTACTCCTGTCCAGTTATTCCGTTTGGAAATAATTTTGGCAAGTTATTTTTTTCAGGTTTGGTATTTTCGTATATTTTTGCTATATCGTCGTGGCAATCTATAAGAGTGTTGATCTCGGGGCTATTGAGCAAATTTCCTAATTCTCTAGCATCGATGTTCCACGATAAGCTGCACCTGATCTGCACTTTTTTTAATAAGTCTCTGCCTTCTGTGCTTTCCGGTTTTGGTATTACAGAGATATCAACTTCGATTTCATGAACCCTACTATAAAATATGTTTACTATGGTAAAAACCAAACAAGACACTGTCACAGACACTCACGTCACCGTTTAAATTCCTCAAAGACCACCGTATAAACTGGAGAAAACAGAAACAGTCATAGCTAATACAGGCTAATGGTTTAAAGCAAAAAAATCGATATAATAATAGTCTCCCGTTTAATACCGCACGCGGCTTTGGGAGTATAGCAGGGTAGTCTGCTATATCTAGGGCCTACGGTATACAAGGAAGGTAACATGGCCAGTGCTACGCTTCAACCGCCTATTATTACCCCTGGTTTTAACCCAAGGTACTCATTTTATTCAGGCTGAGTCGACCTGGGGCCTATAGACATTTTAAAAATGCCTAGTTGTTCTTGCCGGCGGTAGGATTCGAACTCACGACCACCACGCAAAAAAATCGATACCAATTTTTTTCGCGTAGCGTAATTCAACATCGTTCACCGTGAACTCCTTTGACAACTGAAAGAACTGATTCTTAATCATACTGGACACGGCAACGGTGAAAACTGTTAACAAAATAATTTGTGTTCGATTGTTTCGTCTGTTGTACAACCCTCGTCCTTTTTAGGGTGTAGAAGTTGTATATAAGTACCTATTTTTTCTCCTAGTGTAGTGAAGTAGTACTTTAAAGCAAACTAAGTAATTTGGAAGAAAATAAAATACAGTCGAAACGAAGAGTGTTATCTCTAGAAGGACGGCGTTTAGTTCGAAAAGTCGAAAGTTATTTCAATCTGGAAAAAATTAATATGGGTCCATTAACATCTGTTATGGCAGTTTACAACGGAGATGAAAACTTATTCTACCCTTTGTCCGGAAGGTAATAAGGTTCTTGTACCAAAAGGTTCCAAAAATGTTTATCAGATAAAGCAAGGCCCATCGAAAACAAATATTACCGGCATGTTCACATTTTCTGCTGCTGGAGTTACAACGCCACCGATGATGGTTAATGCTTATAAAATATTACTCAAAAGCATCGCAGAAGGTGTTCCAGGTGGATAGAAGTGAAAAAGGTTGGATGCAAACAGAGTCTTTTATGAATATATATCTAAAATATTCTATCCTTATTTAGTATAACAACATGTAATATTTCCAATTACATATAATGTTTGTAGATGGGCGCAAAACACATCGAAGATATCAACTAAGTCAACTATTAATTACTATTTAACTGGGAATAAGCAACAATTAAAGATAAAAATACGTTTTTTAACGTATTAATTTCTACTTCGGAAATCGTTCTCAAAATACAAACAGTAAATTAAATTCCCAGTTAAATAGTAATTAATTTAAAATGCCACAAGAAAATAGGTTCAGAACAATATTAAGTCAACTATGTATAGAACTTGAAATAATCATAGTGGTAATATATCCAAATTCCACTAGAATTCTTCAAACCGGCCCACGTTTCTAGTTTCAAGCCACTTAAAAATGCGTGAAAAAGAGCTCCACTAGTCAAAACTCTATAAATAAGAGCAGTAACATGGAATATTGTTTGCCTTGTGCCAAAACTCCCGTACGTAATGCCGCGTTTACACGATGACAATTGGCGAGACAATTGTAAAAAGACAACTTACTGGTATGAAATTATTCTCTTCGTTTAAACACTTTAGGCCAATTGCCTTGCCAAACTGCCCTCACAGTTGGCCCAAAATTCAGTTGTCTCCGAAAGTAGACTGAGGACAATGAGCTGCGTCCAGTGAGCCCGCCTTTTGAAATCTCAATTGTTGCGACAATTGGCGCCGTGTGAAGGGTGTATTCCAGTAGTGCTGTCTTGTTTTTTGCCAGTTCCCTCTAGTTCGGTTGTGTCAGTCACAACATACACATGGTTTGTTTTATTTGTAGCTGTCTACTACCATGTCAATAGTTGGCCCCGTATAAACATCTTCTCGTTTAAACTGGACTGGCCTTCGACAATCCGCAACCACATGATGACAATTGTCCAATGACAATTGTCTCGCCAATTGTCATCGAGTAAACGTGACTTAAGGGAATACTTAATACCCAAAGACTTGGTTTTGCAATTTCTTCTTCAGTCTATAAAAAAAACTAGAAGAAAAGGAATGCGAAAAAAATAAAAAAGAGCGAACAAAGTTGGAAAATAAAAGCAAAACAATTTCTGAAAAGTAAAAAAAAATCTTGAAAAAAAATTGTTAAACGAAACACTAAGAATAAGGTACTTAAGAAACATCTTTATTTCAGCAGAAACCTAGTATTTTAGATGACTTAAAGTAAACTTTTAAATAAAGAAGATGATCAACAGTCCCCATGAAAAATGGTCTGGAAATGGGTCAATTCCAAAAACATGTTAAATCTCTGTCAGAATTTGATCCAGAAGTTCCAGAACTTTACTCACCACATAAACATAATAATTTTATGAATAAGGGTATATGCTTTACATGTACTGGAGACATTTTTCCCTGGTTAGTTTTGGGTTAAGTGCCAGAACTTGCCAGAAGTGTTCCAGAACATTTCATAAGAGATGTCTTAAAAAATATTATTTATATAAAGAATATTTTGTTTGTAAAACTTGTCTTAAACAACTTGGTTAAAAAATATTGTTTTTGTAAAATTTGTTTTAAAAAATATATAAATAAATGACACTTTGTTTGTACGTATTTACTTATGTTTTAGTTTTGTTTTCAATGCTCAATTATTATTTTGATATAAAAATTATCCCACTTACTGGGTGCCAATAGTTGAGTATACTACCAACTACTAAATGCTAATAATGTCCCCCTCTGCCGCTGTCCCCTCATTACGTGTCTGGGGCACTAGGGCACAGCGATCTTCTTCTTCTTCTAGTTCCATTATCTAGACCGTTATCGATCGTTGGATATCATTTTGGCTACCATATTCGCTATCGTGACTTTATTGACAGCAGCTCTAAATAACGATGTAGTTGATTTTCCATACCATTGCCTTAGATTTTTCAGCCATGATGTTCTTCGTCTACCAGGACCACGATTACCTTGGATCTTTCCCTGAATGATCAGATGTAAAAGATCATATTTTTCAGGGTGTCTCATAATGTGACCGAAGTATTCCAGCTTGCGTTTCTTTATTATATTGACCAGTTGTGTTGTTTGGCTCAGCCGTCTAAGGACCTCCTCATTTCTAACTCTGTCGACCCAGCTTATTTTCAGTAGTCGTCTGTATACCCACATCTCAAAGGCTGTCAAGCGTTTAAGCCTAGCCTCAGTTAGAGTCCACGCTTACACTCCATACAGCAGGACAAGAGAGATGTAGCAAGATGTCATACGAACTCTAAGGTCAATGCTAAGATCGTGACTGCAAAGTATGTTTCTCATTTTTACAAAGGCAGCTCGGGCTTGTTCTATTCGGCTTTTAATTTCTGCGGTTGGATCCCAGCTCTCATTGATATTATTGCCGAGATACACGAGTTTCCTCTACTCTGTCCAGTGTGTCATCTTCGACTTTTATACCGTCATCCTGTATATAATTTTGTTTGCTAACTATCATTATATTTAGTTTTCTTAACGTTGAGTTTTAATCCATACTGATCACAAGTCTGTTTTATTTTGTTCATTAGATTTTGAAGGTCTTCTCCGCAATTGGCAAAGACTAAGGTATCGTCGGCATATCTAATATTTGAAATGAGGTTGAATGCTCGAATAAATGAACTTTGAAAATAAGGCTATTATCGAGCACAAGGACAGAGAATGTAGCGTAGAATCTTTAAGTAATTTTAAACTGTTTGTCCTCGTTTTAGTGTAGTGTTTTGTACAATTTTATGTCAATATTAATGTTTCCACATTCTACGCTTGTCGGATAGTTTACATTTTGAAATGCCCCTGAAGATGCTATTTTAGGCGAAAGTACTTGGGCTTTATTTAATTAACTTTTGCTCGATAATAGCCTTATTTTCAAAGTTTATATCTAATATTGTTGACGGTTACTCCATTCACAATAATACCTTCGGTTGTCTCCATTAAGCCTTCCTTAAATATTTCCTCCGAATATAAGTTAAAAAGTAAAGGCGACAATATACAGCCTTGTCTCACTCCTCTTTTTATATTTATTTTATCCGACAGTTCTTGTTCAACCTTTATTCTTGCCACTTGATGCCAGTATATATTTGTAATTATTTGTAGATCTCTATCGTCCAATCCGATATCGAGGGCACAGCGATATGAACTACTAAAGCTGGTAATACAGGGAAAGATAAGAGGAGGAAGGAGTATAGGAAGAAGGAGAGTATCATGGTTGAAGAATTTAAGGGACTGGTTTAAATGCAGTTCTATAAAACTCTTTAGAGCAGCAGTAGATAAAGTAAAGATAGTGATGATGATATCCAACCTCCAATTGGGAGACGGCACTTAAAGAAGAAGAAGAGAACCTCCTCATCTGTGACTCGGTGAGTCCACGGGATCTTAGATAGGGAAGAAGAAACACATATACTTTTCCTAGACTTTAAACAGGCGTTTGACAAACTAAAGGGTACTATTTATTTCATAAATACGGTACCATATAGATAATAAAAAGCTGTCAAACGCAATAACTATATACAAGAATGCAGCACAAATCATAGTTGTACCTATATACATATTAGAAGAAAGAAATAGCAAGACGACAATGGCACTAGGTAGAAAAAAATCAAACTAAAATGAAAACGCCAATGTTAGGCTAACGTCCAGTGGACAATCAAGGGCAGTTAAGAGAAGGTAAAGTACTTCGGACATATTATGCGAAATTAATCCAGATATAACAAAAATCGCTACAAGCCGTCCTACAGGTAAAATATTTTAAAGGCGAATTTCAGAAAGAAGACCATCCAAGTTAAAGAACTTACTTCAACACAATACTGTGCAGCTTTTCCGCGTTACTACAGATAAGATAAAGTTTGCTATAATATTGCCAACATTCGTCACGGATAGGAGCATCAAGAAGAAGGTATACTTAGGCCCGGCGCAAATTGAGCACAGCCCACACACATCCCACGCGCAGCCCAGGTATGGTCCAACCTAGTCCAAGTACACGTTTTTCAATACTAACGCATATTGAACACAGCCCACGCCCATGTCAAATATTTGTGTAGAATATGTTCTATCCATAAAATTAGGAAAAACACAATTTACAAAATTATGATTGTGACGAAAAACCTGACTATGCATAGGAGATTGTTTTCGCAAATACCATTCAAAGAAAAGATAGACTGTCTTCAGTATATTAGTTTAAATAAAGATTTTATTTCTAGACCTTTTAATTTTTACCTAATATCCCACTAACAATTTTCTAATCTGAAAATATAAATATCTTGAAATCTTTCACAAATGTTAAGGGTGAAAAATTGAAATCCTTCAACAAAAGACTATAACAGGTAGATACCCATATTTGAATAAGCTGGTTTTGCCGATATTGACTTTATAATTACTAATTCACATAACATGCAGATATTGTAACTGGCCACAATGCCGTTGAATATTCCGACTTTCATTTCGGTTATTTTGAAAACTCCATCGAATATTAATTTCTTGGAAACTTTTACAATGCTGAGAGTACTAAGTTGGAATCCTCTAACAAAATACTATACAGAGTCTTGTTAAAATAAGTGAAATAACGTAATAAACAACAGAAGAGTTAAAAAAATACAAAAATTCCAGATCGTATTTTGTTTTCGAGATAAATTTAAATTTGAGAATTTTTTATTATTTTTCTACTTTCTTCATGTTCTTTTTTAATTTAATTTCAGTGTATAAAGGCAATATGAGCATCACGAAAAAGTATCATCAAATTTTATTTTGAAGTTTTCATCTTAGGTGTTCATAAACATTTTGCTAGGAAATGAAAATTTGTTTTTTCCCTTAGTTCTCGATTTGTTATATTTCTCATTTGATTTAATAAAAAATTAATTTAAATTAATTTTTTTTGAATAATTATAACGGCGACTTAAATCCGAGTCGCTTAGCACAAATAAAGAAAATATTAGTTTTGTTCTCATGTAATCTTCTTCATTACTAGTATCATACAAGACACTAAAGCTTCGAACAATTTCAATAAAATTTTCCATTTTCACCGAATAACAAAACACACAATACATTGGTCACACAATACAAAATAACTATGGTTAGGTAGAGACCCACGACCCACGAAACTGTGTTGCTAGCACAACTATTCCACGCCAACCAAGTCTGGCAATAGCCTGGCCGTGGTTTGGGATTAATATGCGTCGCTCCGTCTAAAACCACGTTTTACAAATAACCCACGCGTGGGCTGCGCGTGGGATGTGCGTGGGCTGTGCTCAATTTTGCGCCGGGCCTTAAGAATAACATCTTAGTTTTAATAAATTTATGTAAGTTAGGTTAAACAAAATTGCTAAATTATCTTTTTGATTAGATTATAATTATAGAAAAACACAGTTGCAGTGTTTTCGTTGAATAAAATATATTGATTAATATCAATAAATTATGTTTAAAATTGATGTTTGAAGCAATATTAACGATGAAAAATTCAACTTCTTCGTTAGTCACTTAAGCTGAAAAATATTCCCCACGTTGCATACAAATAATACACAAAAACTGTAACATTTTAGCAGGGCCCATTTAATAGAAGCAACAAGTGGCAACGAATCGTTTTATTATTATTCTCTATTCTGAAGGAAGTTTCCATTGTGGAGTGTAACGCGCCTCTGGCTATTTTCCTTCTATTTCGGCAGCTTTGCCTCTCGCTCATTCTCTCTCCCTTCCGAAATACGTATCATAAAGCCAGGTAGTTATCCTGCATTGTATAGCTGAGGAAAAATGACCGGTTGCACAAATAGCGACATTTTTTATTGTAATCTTCATCACATCGAGATGGTTTTATTTGTTGGCCAACTCTTCAACGGGTTTATTTAACGTAGAGGTGGACCACGAAGTATGTAAAAGAAAATATTTTAAGAAGTTAAGACTTTTTGATCCAAATAAAAATTCGACTCTCGTTACTTCGAAACTCAAGGGACTTAAAATATTAGGAATTATTCGAGAAAAAATAATTAAATTGTCAAATTATTAACTGTTGATCAATTATTATTTGTTAACTGCTATTCTATAACGATAACAAAAGTTAAGAGTTACATTTCTTGTAGTTACATGTATGTATTTATATATATACATTCGGTTTTATAACGTCCTACGACGTTGTCCGACTCCCAACCGCCACTGTATTTGGTCTTGAGTTAGGTCTTCGTCCAGATTTCGAGCGCTAATCGCTTTCCTAACTCCCAGGTTCCAGCTCTGTGGTGGTCTTCCTCGTTTCCTCTTCTCTGGAGGTTGCCACATCATCGTTTTTTTAGGCAATCTTTCGTCCCCCATTCGGCTCACATGTCCATACCATATGAGCTGTTTTCTCTCAATATCCTCAACTATAGTGCCCTCTATACCCATTTGTTGTTTTATCACTTCATTCCGTATTCTGTCGGCTCTTGATATTCTCATCGATCTTCTGATGGCATCCATTTCCATGGCTTCGACCTTTTTCTTATATTTCTCGGTTATTCTCCATGTCTCAGCTCCATAAAGTAGGCTAGTTTTAACCATTGTCTCATAGATGTTCCATTTTCTTTTCTTTGATATTTCTTTACTCCATAGAACTCCGTTCAGACATGCTATAGCTCTTCGTGCTTGTACAATTCGATGTTCTATTTCTCGTTCGTCTTTTCCACTACGGTCGAAGATGACGCCCAGGTATTTATATTCGTCACATGGATTTACTTTTTGATTGTCATCGATATCGAGTTGTTTGCTTCAGCTCCAATTGAGAGGTATTTTGTCTTTTCTAAATTGATATTTAATCCCCATTTCTGGTATTATTCAATTAGTTTTCTAAGCATGTATTCCATGTCGTCTTTGTCATTTGAGATCACCACCTGATCATCTGCAAACTATAAAGTATATATGTAATCCTGATCGTTCAATTGTATACCCATTCCTTTGACTTTCCTTTTCCATTGTTTCAGAGCTGCAGAGATATAAATCTTAAACAGAGTCGGAGAGATACAACATCCTTGTCTGAGACCCTTAGTAACTGTAAATTTTTCAGCTAAGAGATTTCCGAATTTCATTTGGGAGTTTGAACCATAATATAGATCTTTGAGAGCACTAACCAATGTTTGATGTATATTTGATGTGCCCAGGACTTCCCATAGTTTATTTAGCGGGACTGTGTCATATGCCTTCTCAAGATCTACAAAAGTCATATGTAACTCTCTGTTTGTCACAACTTTCTTTTCTATAATTTGTTTAAGACAGAAGATGTTATCTGTACATGAACGACCTACTCTAAATCCTCCTTGTTCTTCGTCTTCAGACGATTGATAATCTTCCTCTATCAGGTCCCGTAGTATTCGACCGTATAGTTGACTCATTGAACTTGTGACCGATATCCCTCTATAGTTTTTACAATTTCTCCTGTCACCTTTTTTTATATATTGGGGTCATATATGCTGTTTTCCATTCATCTGGTGTTGGATGTCCGTTAATATATTCGTTAAATATCACCGTGATCATTCTGTGTAATTTCTCTGAGCCATTCTTTATTAATTCCGTAGTTACTCCCTCTGGTCCACTTGCTTTCCCATTCTTCATCCTGCTATAGCTTTTTGAACTGTGTTGATATCTATGGTAATATGCTCTCCCAGAATTTATAATGTGAATTTATAATTGTATGTATTTATTTATAATGTGAATTAATCAATCTTTCGAAAGAACTGTAATATACTGATTTGCTTCAAAGCATATTGCTGCTGCTCAGACTGCTCAATATTTTTTTTTAAGAGAAAAAGTGCCTGAAATGCTTTTTCATCACTTTCGTTTTGTGGACAGAAGGTTTGTAAGGTATCGAATGATGATCTTGCTTCCTTAACTGACACCTCTGCCAAAGGTTCTAATGTATCGTACTCACCTTCATCTTACTTTTTTATTTCGTATCTATCGGAGATTAAATTTCGCCATCGTTAGTAAACCTGAATAGCAACATCATCCACTTGAACAAAGTCAGAAAAACTCACACCGCTGATGTCAACTAATGGTTTTATTGGAGGATCTTCATCATCCATAAGTATTGGAAGATTTTCTTAATCTTCTTTTACGAAAGCGGATTTTTAAAGCAGTTGAGAATTGTTAGGGATATTTCAGCTCTTCATACCTTCTCAATCAATAAAATAGCTGTCAGAAGTATGATATTTGCAGTTAGCTGCTTGTCAAAATATTCTAAAACGAGTTTAACAATTTCTTAACGATAGAATGTCTTAAAATTATAGATCAGTCCTTGGTCCAATGGTTGTAATTTGGATGGTGTATTTGGCAGAAAGAAGTAGAGTTCCACGTTGGACAATGTACAAGGACTATTGTGGATAGTGCATTTGTCTAAAAATAGTAATACTTTTCGCTTTTGCTGTTTCATGTCCCCATTAAATGTTAAAAACCAATTATTAAAAGATTTGTCGTCATCTAAGCTTTTTCGTTAGCAGGATAAACGTAGGAAACGATTTGACATCTTTGCAACATCGCGGTTTCAATGTTTTTCCTATCACTAAGGGTTTAAGTTTTTCCACTTCGTTCATATTCTTTCTTAATCTGTCCAAGTAAAATTGTCAATATCTCTTACTTACCTACCATGTTTTGTTCCATGATATTTTTCATCTTTAAAGTAAAAGTCTTGTCCGGTTTACATTTGGAAAATAGGCCAGTTTATTAGTATAAAAAATGTTCCGAGCATCATAGTTTTCAATCAAGGTTTTCAATCGAAAGCGCATGATTAGATGCTACATTTGGTCAGTCCTCTTATACGGTGACGAAGCATGGACATTAAAAATATCCACGATTAATCGTTTGGAGGCCTTTGAGATGTGGTTGCACAGACGTATACTAAAAATTCCATGGACGGCTATGCTGACAAATGAGGCAGTCCTTGAAAGAGCAAATGCTGCTCGCGAGCTGCTTGATAACATCAAATGTAGAAAGATGGCCTATTTTGGACACGTAGTAAGGGGAGAACCGATATAATATTCTTCAACTTATTATGATGGGTAAAATCGAAGAACGCAGAGGAATTGGTTAGAAATCAGGCCTCTTGGTTGAAGAATATCAGGGAGTGGACAGGAATAAAGAAAGCTGAGCAACTATTTAGAATAGCTCGATACAGAGACAGTTTCGCCATGTTAATCGCCAACGTCAAGGGGAGTTGATAGGGCACGTTAAGAAGAAGAAAAAAAATAAACTTGATAAATTGATTTTAAAATTAGTATTATAAAACTCTATTTCAAGTTTAATTTTTTTTATCGAAATATACATAATTATATTTATATTTCTTAATAATTTGTTTGCTGTAAACTAGTAAATTGTTTGTCTACTTTTAATTACTATTTATTTTTAAAACCAAAATTATTATAATTAATGACACAAAAAAACTTTGAATTATAAGAGATAAGTACATGTATAAGGTTTAAATTTAATTTAGTCTTTAATTAAAAAATGAACGTTTTAGATTATTGAAACCCTCTATACCTGATAACCAAATGTATCTGACGCGTGTTTATTTTTTTTGACGGAGCTTATCTTGAAAGCGAATACAGTACAGCAGTTCAGTTCACTGTTCAATGTGAGACTATGAAGCTTTTGAAATATTATTACCATAAAAATGTAGTTTGAAGTAAACTCGTTTGTTTGTGTTTGGTTCCATTCAAGTTATTATCTACTGTTTGAACTTCTGGCTAATCATTGATGATTTACCATATTCCTGCTTGTACCATTTATTATTACGAATATAAAAAAACTTTAATTAATTAGGGAGACGTGTTTACCTATTTATTGCTGCATGACAAGAGAGCGAAATTATCATTTGACAGCCGTTACATCAATCATGACAGGCTTGCCTTGTCTTTTACTACACAAGTACCTAAGCTTAACAAAATAAAATTTATGTCTAAACATGTCGGCCCCCTTGAAAGGACGCAGTTTCTTTCAAAACCTACAGAACTAACAAAATAAAAACAATGATTAATGAATTAAAAGAAATGGTTAACAATACAGTTAAAAATTGTCAATTCTCATTACTTAAATTGAAATTAACATACAAAACATTATGAATTGAACAACTAAAATTAACAGTCTATTGGCAAAACACATATACGATTGAGTGCTCTTTTTGTTTCACTACCACGCACTTTAACAGTTACAACTCTAGTAACTCCATCTGGACCTGGATGCATTTCTGTCACTCGTCCAAGAGGCCATTGAAGTGGAGGAGTCCTGTCGTCTTTAATCAGCACCAAAGAACCTAGCTTTAACATTTGGTGGCAATTATATTTCCATTTCTGGCGCATTTGTAGCTCGTTCAAGTATTCCAGTTGCCATCTCGACCACAGCTGTTGAACCATTACTTGTATAGATTGCCATTTATCAAGACGGTTCTCAGGAACATGAGTAATATCACACTCTGGCAACATAGTTAAAGTACGTCCAATTATAAAGTGTGCTGGCGTTAAGGCAGTGCTATCATCAGGATCGCCGGAAATAGGACAAAGTGGCCTAGAATTCAATATACCTTCCACCTGATGCAACAATGTACTAAATTCTTCAAAAGTCATAGACCGACAACCCATTACTCTTTTTAAATGAGACTTGATACTTTTTATTCCCGCTTCCCATAAACCCCCAAACGTAGGAGAATTTGCAGGTATAAAATGCCATTTTATTTTTTCATGTAATAGACTTTGAGAAATGGAGTCAGATGAATTTTCTAAAAACTCATAAACAGCATTTATTTCCTTGTTTGCGCCTATATAATTTGAACCATTATCAGAGTAAATATTAGAAGGTCTTCCTCTTCTACTAATAAATCTTTTGAAACTCGCTAAAAACGCATCAGTGGTAAGGTCTGACACTAACTCAATGTGTACAGCCTTAGTACACATACAAATAAAAATGCAAATATAAGCCTTGATTAATTTAGCACCTCTAGTTTTTCGATCCTTGATAAGGAACGGACCACCATAGTCAGTACCTACATTTTGAAAAACTGAAAAACTATTTACCCTATTCTGGGGCAAATCACCCATTAAATAATTTAAAGGTTTTGGCTTAGTTTTAAAACAAGCTATACATTTATTTATTACATATTTACAGCAGCTACGAGCTGAAATAGGCCAATATTTTTGCCTTAATGAAAAAATTAATTGTTGAACACCACAATGAAGCAATCGTTCATGTTCATTTAATAGAATTCTTTTTGTTAAAACATGATTATTTGGTAAAATAATTTGGTGTTTGCTGTTAAACGGAATATTACTATTTCTTAAACGTCCACCAACCTTTAGTAACCTTTCATGAATAAAAGGATTCAATGTTATGATTTTACTTTTATTTGGTATTTCTTTATTATTAATTAAATTCTTGTATTCTAAGGGAAAACATTCCTGTTGAACAGAATTGATTGCTAATGTTAGAGCTGCTTCAATCTCTTCTGGTGTCAGTATACCAGTCCTTCTCTTCGATAGTTCAACTTTACAATTATTAGAAAATCGTAAAATATATGCTAAAATCCTTAAAAATTTGTTCAATGAAGAAAAACGCTCTAACAAATAGTTAACCAAATTAAAGTTATTTACAGCAATACAAGAAACAACCTTTGCTTCCGGTACATTCTGGCACGGTTCAGGATTTAAAATATTCCATTCTTTACTATCTTCAAGAAGCCATTCTGGTCCAGACCACCACAAGTTATTATTCCTTAAATTGTCTGCCGAGAATCCTCGTGACAACAAATCAGCTGGATTGTGTTCTGAACGAACATGGTTCCAGGAATTCATACTAGTCAAATTTTGTATCTCTTGCACTCGATTGGCAACAAATTGTTTCCATTTACTAGGATCACCTTTAATCCAACTCAAACAAATTGTGGAGTCAGTCCAACAATAAATACCATTAACTGGAATATATATAAAATCCGAAACCCTTTTCAATAAATTAGCTAGTAAAACTGTCGCACAAAGTTCCAATCTAGGAAGACTTAACAATTTCAATGGTGCAACCCGTGATTTCGCACATAACAAATTACATATGTAAGATCCAGATGACATTAAACATCTTATATATATACAACAACCATAAGCCCGTGTAGATGCGTCACTGAAACCATGTAATTCAATATTAATATAACCTGATATACTAGCATGACGTGGTATTTTTAATGCATTCAAAGAATTTAAGTTACTGTAAAATTCTAACCAAATTTTAATAAAGTCTGGCGGTAACTCTTGGTCCCATCCAAATTTTCTTTTCCATAAATCTTGCATGATTAGCTTTGCATTTATTACAATCGGACCTAATAGTCCCAATGGATCGTATATCTGACAAATTACCGACAGAATACTACGTTTATTCCATTGACCTGGTTCAATAGAATAATCAATATTTATTTTATACCGTATAAAATCGTTCTGTGGATCCCAATAGATCCCTAACATTTTGTTTTGCTCACCTAATGGGAGTACAGCAACATCTAAATCATTATTAATGTTAAAATCTTTAACTATATTTGGATCATTGCAAAGCCATTTTCGTAACTCAAACCCCGAATCACTCAAAATTTTCGAAACATCTTTTTGTATCTTTATTATTTCCTCTTTTGAATCTGAGGAACTAAGCAAATCGTCCATATAGAAGTCTCGCTTAATTATATTTGATGCTAATGGATAATCATGCTTATTATCTTCAGCAGCTTGTATCAAACTTTTAACAGCCAGATACGGCGCAGATGCGGTACCGTATGTAACAGTATTTAACTTATAACATTTTAAATCCTCCTGTGAGTCTGCACGCCAAATAATTTTTTGAAATTGACAATCATCTTCGTCTACCATAACTTGACGATACATTTTTGAGATATCACTGCTTATTACATACTTGTGTAGACGAAACCTTAGGAGAATTAAAAATATATCTTGTTGAAGAGATGGACCTATATACTGCACATCATTTATAGACAGACCTGAACTTGATTTTGCAGAACCATCAAAGACTACTCGACATTTAGTCGTCAAACTAGACTGTTTTACCACAGCATGATGCGGTAAAAAATATCCGTTATCATTGTTAAAATCCGTTTCAGACATATGGCCTAATTCTATATACTCATTCATAAAATTAACATACATATTTTTCAAATCTGTATTTTTGTTTAAACGTTTTTCCAATAAGTCAAATCTATGCAATGCCATAGTTTTAGAATCCCCTAATTCATTTATTGTATTCTTAAATGGGATTTTAACTATATATCTTCCTGAAGAATCCTTTTTAACAGTTTCCTTAAAATAATTTTCGCAAAACATTTCTTCGTTTGAATATATTTTCTTTTGCGAACCCAATTCTTCAACTTCCCAAAACTTTATTACTTGATTATTTATTGAATCATTATTAGTATAAGTATTCACATTAAAAAATGTAAGAGAATTTTTAGGCTCTAACGAATTAAGATATAAATTCCCAGCAATTATCCAACCAAATTCTGTATTTTGCAAAATTGGCATATTTGGACCCAAAGTTTTTCTACCTGATAACAAAACAGACCAAAATATACTCGATCCTAGCAATAAATCTATATCATTAGACACATTAAAATCTGGATCTGCCAACTTTAAACCTAAGGGAATTTTTAAATCATTTTTATTAAAAGACCTAATCGGTAACTTTCCCGTAATATTGGGAATAACCAAACAATGAGTCTCCATACTAAAATCTCCTTCGCAAGAACTTAGCGTGACAATAGCTTCATTATTAATTTTTGCTAGCGCCTCTCCAACACCCTTGACCAAATGTTCTACTCTTCGAAATTTTAAATCTAAAAATTTACAAATTTTCTCACTAACAAAATTACTTTGAGAACCGCTGTCCAGTAATCCACGGCAAACAATTGATTTATTTCCATTTACAATGCGAATTAAGACCGTCGATAATAAAACCTCAGAAATCTCATGAGAGCTGACAAGGCGGTTGGAAACGTGAAGAGCAGAACTTAGATGACGCTGACCGCTGTCTGAGCGTTCAATACAGTTCTCGATGTTTTGATTAGATTCTATTTTATGTTGATTCGGATCAATTGAATCAGTAGTAGCCATATTTCTAGAAACATTATTTGTGATGTGATGATTTAAATGCAATAATGAATTATGCAACTTTTGACATTTTATACATTTTTGTAGCTTGCATTTCCATGTTGGATGTGAATTCCTTAAACAATTTAAACACAACTTTAATCTTTTAGCAGCCGAGATTCTGTCATTTACATTTAATTTTAGAAATACATCGCACTTATATATGGGATGATCTTTTTGACAAAAGTAACATTTGACATTGGAATATCCTTCAATAGAAGCAAAACTTCGAGAACTTACATTGCGAACCTTTGCTTTATTATTTGTATAACCGGAAGATACTTGAAGCATCTCCAACATTTCACATTTCTCTTTTAAAAATCTATTTAAATCGCCCATACTGGGTAAATCATTTTCATGTTTAAAACATTCCCATTCCCTTCTGGTGGTAGCATCAAATTTAGAACACATTATAAATATTATTATACTATCCCAACTTGTTGTATCTAAGCCTAAACTATTTAATGACCGTAAATGTTTAGTGACATTATCAAATAAATTTCTTAGTTCAACATAAGACTCGTTATTAATACTAGGATGATCAAAAATTGCTTTTAAATGGTTGTGAATAATAAGTTTTTTTATTCTCATAACGCTCTGTCAACATCTGCCAAGCTATTTTATAATTTGTTGACGAAACCTCTATAGATTTTATTATTTGCTGAGGATCCATTTCAAGAGAAGATCTTAAATAATAAAATCTCTGAATATCTGTTAAAGATTCATTATTATGAACCAATGCCAAAAAACAATCTTTATATTCGAGCCATGAGTCATAATGGCCATTAAAACTAGGCAGTTTTATAGGTGGTAACTTAACCAAGGCCTGAAAACTATTACTATTAATCCCTTGATTTGAATCACTATGAACTGATGCATTCTCAGTATTATTTTCTATTTTAAAATTATCGCAAAGTGTTTGCATATCACTAACAAGTTCGAAATAGGAAGTCTCAAAAGTGTTAATTTCATTTATATCATCATTACTCTGCTCTATTTCATCAATTTTTTCTTGAATCTCATGAAAATCTTCATACAAGGGTGAAATCTTGCTTAACCTTAACTCTAGTTCTGTGATTAACTTTTTAGACACATAATCCTTATCAATATTATCAAAATAATTCTTAAACCTTGTAAGTTTCCCTTTAACTACTCCCCTTTTTGATTTTAAACTCTTTAACTCTTGCTCAGCCATTGTTGCACAGATGAAAAATACAATGAACCAAAGTCACTTACCTTATATGGTTTTATAACCTCAAATCAACATTGGCTTCCTTGGCACTGAATGTCGTAACCTTAACCTTTTCAAATTGACATCGGCTTCTGCACTGAATGTCGTAACGTTATAAATATATAATATATAAACCTTATAAACCTTTCAAACTGACATCGGCTGGGCTGGCACTGAATGTCGTGTTTAACCTTTTATTTTTATTTGACAATTTTCGCTGTTTTTACTTCAGATATTCATTCCATCCGCTCGAATTGGACCAAAAACTAAATATGTATGAACTTCTGGCTAATCATTGATGATTTACCATATTCCTGCTTGTACCATTTATTATTACAAATATAAAAAACTTTAATTAATTAGGGAGACGTGTTTACCTATTTATTGCTGCATGACAAGAGAGCGAAATTATCATTTGACAGCCGTTACATCAATCATGACAGGCTTGCCTTGTCTTTTACTACACAAGTACCTAAGCTTAACAAAATAAAATTTATGTCTAAACATCTACTGAGGGGTAAATTTTGCTCTGTCCTGACCAGGTAGTCAAAACCTAAGAATATACATAATATTGTTTAATATATAAAAGCTTCTGTGGGATTCCCCAAAGATCTTTCCCAAACTATTCCAGCTCAGCATAAACTTTACTGGACTTTTGAATTTCAACTCAAATATGGGTATATAAAGAAAAAATGGGCAAGCTCTTAAATGTTTTTTTCAATGGTATCCCTAAGTGGATACCATAACAAACCTCTTGTTCTCACTTTAATAGATTTTCATAAAGCGTTCGACACGATCGAATTAGACAGCCTTATAGAAGCCATGAATGACAGCAGGATTGACCATAGGTATAGTGAGCTTATTTATAATATTTGCAAAAATGCCACTGTGACTGTTAAAATAGACAATAAAACCCGACCAATACAAATAAATCGTGGAATAAGGCAAGGAGATACATTGTCGCCGAAATTATTCATAACGGCATTAGAATATGCCTTTAAGATGATCAATTGGGACCACAGAGGAGTAACGATAGACGGCGAAAAGCTTAACCATCTCCGTTTCACAGATGACATTGTCCTTATCACAGATAATTTAGGAGAAGCTACAGATATGATAAACGAATTGGATTTTGCATGTTCGAAGGTGGGCCTGAGAATGAACTTGACCAAAACTAAGTTTATGACAAATTTGGTCTCCAATAACCATTTGACTATTCAAGACAAAGTGGTAGAACTGGTGGAGAAATATACATATTGGGTCATGAATAAGAATCAGCAAGGATAACCAAACATGTGAGATCCAAAGACGAATTACTTTAACATGGGCAGCCTTTGGAAAACTGCGAGACACAATTAGGGCCAACATACCAATCAGCCTCAAAAGAAAAGTGTTTGACCAATGCGTATTACCGGTCATGACCTATGGGGCGGAAACTATGACTTTAACCAAGACCACGGCTTCGAAACTGAGAGTGGCACAGAGACGAATGGAACGGTCTATGCTGGGAGTGACGTTGAGGGACCGAATAAGAAACGAAGATCTGCGAAGAAGGACGAGTATTACTGATGTTGTGGAACGCATAGCGGAACTAAAATGGAACTGGGCAGGCCATGTAGCGAGAATGCACGATTCACGATGGACGAGCAAAATTACAAATTGGAGGCCAAGAGCAGACAAACGCAGTAGAGGAAGACCACCTACACGTTGGGCCGACGACATCAGGCGTATCACTAAAAATTGGCAACAAAGAGCACAAAATCGTGAGGAATGGAGGAGTTTAAGGGAGGCCTATGTCCAGCAGTGGACGTGATAAATAGAGGCTGGATGATGATGATGATGATCATCCCTGAGTGGAAGATAGGGCATTAATTCTGATATGTTATTTGCTGCTGTTCAAAATAATCGATTTAATGCAAACTATGTATTTTGAACTTTTTTTTTTAAACGTGGTTTCACTTTTTAAGAGTGCTGACTATTTTTTATCCTTATAAATTTTATTATATTTGTAAAATTGTAATTTACGCAATAAATAATATAGTAATGAAAATATTGTTTTATATTCTAAGAGCAGTATATTCAAACCATACGGCTAATTACTCAAATCCACAGATGAAATACAAAAATATAGTAAATATCTTAAATATAAAAATATAGAGCAGTTCCAAAAAATATCGTTCCACAACACATAAAATAGAGTGGTCACATCCCTACCGAAGGGTTATATGCCACTGTATCAATGTCAAAAGAACACGCCGGCTGGTTGGCTGGCTATACAGTTTGCTACCCGCTTATTCTTCTACTCTATTTTCTTTCTTGTCGGCAATTTTATGAAAGCGAAAAATGGATGAGTTCCGGCAAAGCGCGGTCTTATCTCCATTAGGTTCAAGGGGTAAGTGATGGAAGTAACGACAAAGTCAAAAGATAATGAAAGGTGATATTTTTCGGTTTAGTTACGGTTTTACGTTGAAAGAAAGAAATGTATGTCTTATTTTTTGTATAATATATCGTATATCTATTATTGCAAAATAAGGTTAATAACATAAGTAAGAAAAAGAAGTTTAAATGCCACTAATAAGGTAAAGGGCCATCAATGAATAGTATATTTAGAGGATGCTATGTATAAAATTTTTACCTAACGGTTGTCTGCAATGTACAAAACCAACAATTTTCGCAGTATTTGATTTTAAAAGTAGAAAACAACTATACAAATTCTGTGCAGTTTTTTAGAGATGCAGGTAACACTAACAGTATACAAACATTTAAATATAAGAGAATATTTGATATTAAATTCACAAAACGAAGCACGAAAATTTTATAAAAATGTAAACCACAACATAATAAAAAGTAAGGAAGCCGAAATTATCAATGAGCCGGATCAAATAGTGGAGAGATGGGCGGAGAATTTTGCCGAGAACTTAAATATAGGCAACCAAGAAGTGACTTACATACATGACCACAGCGGAGACGAAGAAGATGAGAGGGAGAAAGATAATATACCAACAGAAAATAATAAGTTGCCAAAGCAATAAAAAGGTTAAAAAATAACAAATCCCCTTGAGAAGATGGTATACCCCCTGAGTTCAACTATGGAGCAAACGCCTTAAAAAATATATAATAAAAAATTCCACGAGGAAACTAAGTTCCTGTAGCTGGCTGTATACCACATATCACAAAAAAACAACCAGTTGTTATCAACAGGTCCTCGTAGGCGCTTCGTCTCAGGACCATTTTACTCATGTAGAGTCATACGCCACCATGTTACCTATCCAACGGTAACTTAACCATCACAAATTAGAAACACTAAGAATGTAAAACAATTTCAAATTTATAACTTTTAAGGGTTTTTACCCACATATTTTGGTGGCTACTAGCATGTACAACCGTTTGCACTGATGATGGATTGTTTAATCCGAAAACGTTTTGCAATGTGTTTGTGATAGCCCGTTTGAGGTAATTTTATATACCTTTTATAAAGGATTTTAACAAATTTTTTTATATAATAAAACTTTTTGCATCCATTTGGAGAAAAGAAAAACTCCCAGACAGTTGGAACGTAGGTATTATAATACCTATTCACGAGAAAGGGGATCCACTAATATGTGACAACCATCGAGACATTACCCTCCTAAATACGACTTACAAAGTACTGGCTTATATACATGAGACATGGGATCTACTCTGTATGAGTACAAGAAACCAATTCGCTAAGAATTTCTGCTTAGTTGATTGAGACATGCCATGGAAGGCAAATTTTAGATTCCCCATGTCTCTTTTAACATCTTTATCAACGTCTGTTTACCTTTCAATTTTTAGAAGGTTCAGACTAAAGCAGAAATCTGAATTGGTTTCAAAAACTATTTTACGGATCAAATAGAAGAATTATTGGAAAATACTGTTGTATATAGCTTGAACATCCAAGTTACAGAGAATATAGAAGAAAAAACTTTTGAAGAAATTACAGAAGAACCTCAGAAAAGTCATGCCAAAAAAAAAGCATAGAAAAAACCTTGAACAGACAACAATTTAATGATCATCATCATCATATAACGGGGGTCCTACGGCGATTGCCGCTTCCCGCATTTCAGCCTCCATCTTTTCCTATCTCTCCAATCTCCCTCTTCTAAGCCTCTAGATTGCATTGTTTTTGTAATTTCTCTTCTCCAGGAATTTGGTGGTCTTCCCCTTTTCCTTCTTTCTGGCGGAACATTCATTAAGGCTTTCTTTGGCCACCGCTCCTCCTCCATTCTCACCACGTGACCATACCATTGTAATTGCCTTCCTTATATTCTATCTGAAATTTAATTGATGTAAACAGCTAATAAAGTGGTGAGCCAAATGCGCTTAACTAGGAAATAAATGTTTACAGACTTTAAAAATGCTTTTCTTTTTCACTCTTTGAATTACGTCCTTGCTCTGTAGAAAATATATTTAGTTTAAATTTTGTTTTAGTTTGGCTTTTTTTACCTAATTTTTACTTTAAATTACATTTCCAGCATAAAGAATTTATTTTCTTTTCGAATGTTACTTCTGGACTTGCCAGTCTGGGTTTACCATTATTAAAAGACATGACTTTGAATGTCATTGTCGTTATCCTGACGAAGTGTAAGCCATCAAATTGGCACGTTTCTAATTCTGGCACAATTCCGCAAAGAAAAGCCACCCACATTAGTCTCGTACGAGTCGAGGTGTCGCACAGATATCCCTGTTCTTTCCACGAAAGACACACGCGAAAGGATCTGTTTCTTAAATTGGAAACATCCACTCTAAATCTCTGACAAGATTGACTGCCGATGTAGATCTGATTCAGCCCCGAAAATTTTATATCTTATTGCAAACAATCCCTTTGTTTGTACCAGGTTCATACGTTGAACAATTGAATGTTTAAAACAAATTAGATTTTTTGCTATAATAATAATGGTTTTATGATATATATATATATATATATATATATATATATATATATTATATATATTATTGTGATATTTAAAGTCTTGGTGCGCCAAGCAATAATTAGCTAATTAATTTTTTTTATTAATTAAAAATATTTAAATGATATGATTATGACTCTATCACAATTTTTAATTCTTTTATCTCAGGGTTAAATTCGTGCTTCAATATCTATGCTATTACATGTGAAAGGTAAGGTCCAAAGAATACCGGAATAATAAAAAACACATATGATCTAACACTATATATATTGAAATAAAAATAATATCCCACCTTTTTTAATCTCCGCCAATCAAAACTCGTCACAATTCCCCATTCTTTCATTCCGATAACAAACAAATTTTTACCTATAATTATAAAATTTCCTAAAACTTATTTACAAATAATATTTTTTCTATAATTCTTAAAAACTAACAAAAACCTCTTTCCAAATCTCTTCTATTGTCTTTAATCACTGTCTTAATGTTTTTGGAAAACCCCGGTTCAATTGTCTTTGGGATTTCACTTAAAATTATGCGGGTCACTCAAGTATAGTATAACAAAGGAAATAATTTATGCATAGCTTACATTTTGTTTAATACAGGTAATCCAAAAAATTTAAATACTTTCCTTCTTCGAAATGTTTGTTGGGTATTATCCTACGTATCTGAATTATTTTAATGTATTTGAATTTTGAAATATTTTAAACAAACCGATATTTTCTTGATTTTAATATCATAACAATATATATATATATATATATATATATATATATATATATATATATATATATATATAAAACTGTTTTGGATGGGTTGGAGTCAATAAAAGTGGCTATTTGTTGACTATTTTTTACTCGAGCTTTCAATTGTGATTACAATTATTATCAAGAGCTTCTAAAAAATACAAAATATCTTACAAAGTTAACTAGAAATAAAAATTTTTTTGTTTACTCGCCAAATAAAATTAGTTTTTTATATAAAACTGCTGCTAACATATTATTACAAAAAATATTATTAAAAAAAGTCCTATTCTAATAAATGTTTCTCTGAAATCAATTTTGATAAGTTTCTTAACAAAAACAATTGAATTTTTATATATAAATATTTGTTACATTTTTTCAGGTGTCTATCAATGGTGAATAAATCATCTTCTTTTTTGTTACTAAACAAAAAAAAATTTTTTAAACAAAATTTTATTTTTGACAATATGTCAAAAATAAAATATTTTAAGTTGGTATTTATGACATACAAATTCAAATGGAATCTTTAATTTTTACTGTGTCAAGTAAATTTTTTGTTTGTAAATATTAAATTAATAATTTTTAAAATAAACAATTAAATTATCAATAGAATGTCAATATAGTAAATTTGTTTCTCAATTTATTTTTTAATGTTGGCGTTATCTTTATTTTGTAGCATTTTGTATTCGAATATAATATGGTATATAGTTGTGAATAAAACAAATTCAAAATAAATGATTTTTTTATTACAAATGTATCAAAATTATGTTATAGAAATTGATTATCATATGTTAAGCAATAATAACAATATAATAATGGTGCAACTGTTTCCATTCGGTGAGTGTCTTTTAAAAAGGTTTCAAATTTTAGAGCAAAATGCTTCTTTATTCATCAATTACAAATTCCAAAATAAAAAAAGTACAATTTATTATGATACTTTAAAAATGAGAGAGAATAATATGCTTACGTTACACTTTAAGTTTAAAAAAATAAGGAAAAAACAAGAATCAAATTATATTAACAGAACTGAATGTACATACAAGTTGAGAGTACAACTAATAATGGCAAACTAAAAGCATATATTACGGAAAGGAATAATTGTAGGACATATATTTATAGGTGCACAACACAAGAATACTGTTTGGTCTAGTAAAGATTGTTCTTCGCCTACCGTTTATTAATGTCATCGGAATAATTTACTGAGTTATTCTAAATTTATTTCGGATCATTCCAATAATTCTTTCTACTGAATTCTTAGATGTTCGATCGATTTGGTTTCTTCCAAGTTAACTGGATGCATTTGGTTTTTTTCTTCCTAAATTCAGGAATTTTTACTAACGCATGAAATAATTTCACAAATTATTTGTTTAGGAATCTTCTGTTAGCCATAATCACATTCTCTGGCAGCAAATTGTTCACAAAATCAGATTGAATTTAATTTAAAGACTATGTAAACAAACCTTTTAAACTAATTTTTTCAGTTTCACAACAGAAGTTTTTTTGAAAAAGTCCTAAGCTTAAACATTTTGGTCCGTTTTCCAATCACTGAACTGATAATTTAACTCACAATTTATATAATTAATCGAAAACACTATTAACTTTCATTACGACTTAATAGTTTGTTTGCCCTCCAGACACCATATTGGATTTAATTTGACAGCTCGTTGGACTGCCCCATATAACACTTCTTTACAATATTTTGACTGCTGTCAATAAATAAACAATATGAACTCCCCGTCAAATTAATTGTCGTAGCCTACTTAGTTTCGAAAAAACTATTTTTAATTACATGACATAACAATGGTCAAAATAGTTATCAACATTAAGATTCTTCTGCTATAAAAAATTTAAAAATACCTACTGACTTATTTTTTAATTTAATTTATAATACAGGGTGAGTCTATAAACAAGATATTGTACTTACTTATGTTTGTGCGTTTTTATTCATGTCTCGAGTTCGACAAAAGCAATGAACATGCGGTTTGCACCATTTTGTTACGAATTTAATCCAGTTCCCTTATAATTTATAATAAATACGTGTTTCCATAGACAACATTTTTAATCTTACAAGTATAGTAAAAATCCAACATGCACGGGGAGTATTTTTGTGGACTTTGGTGCTGCTTTTGATACAGTTGATCGGCGGGCACTTTTTACAAGTTTAGTCATTTAGGATTCTCTACTAAAGTGCTGAATTTGTTAAAAAGTATGTTTGCGAATACAAAATCGGCAGTATGGTCAAGGTAAGGTCTATCTGACTGGTTTGACTGTAATGTAGAAGTGAGACAGGGATGTCTTTTAAGTCCATTGCTGTTTGCGCTTTTCTTAAATGACCTACATGAAGCATTGGTAGACGGTTTGGAAATAAATGGTTTAATTATAGGACTTTTATTATATGCAGATGATTTGGTTTTAATGGCAATCAATTCGAAGGTATTACAGCGGATGATTAATGAACTAGAAAAATACTGCAGGATGTGGAATCTAAAAATAAATTTAGATAAATCCAAAATTCTTGTGTTCAGAAGAGGAGGTAGTGGGATCAAGGAATCTTGGTAACTCAATGATTGAGTATTAGAGGTAGTGAATAACTATAATTATTTAGAAATGATATTAACACCCAAGTTGTCGTATAAAGCTCATCTAAAAAAGCGCCAGAGTTTGGCAAAAGTGGCGATTCACACGGCTTGGAGTAGTTTAGTGTCTAATGCTGAAATACATTTTTTGGGCTAAAGTAACAGTGTATGAGTCAGTGGTAAGATCGATTTTGACTTATGGGTCTCAGGTATGGGGTATTTTTGAGTACGATGAGGTGAAAATAATCAGAAGATTTTATATACAAAAAATGTTTTCTTGTCCAAGGTATTGTCCTAACTTTATGTTAGATTTGGAGACATGTATTACTAGAGTCAGCCTATATACGATGAACTTACATAAAAACTATGTTAAAAAAATACTAGGATATACGAATGATAGGTTGCCAAAATTTCTTTTGAAGGAAATGATGAGAGCAAGGTGTGGCTGGTGGAAAGATTGGATGAGCATGGGAGAAAAATTTGGTATTGAGGTTAGGTGTGAATGGGAATGGAGAGATAGCTGGCCTAGTATGATTAAGAATATGATAGAAAAGAAGAAGGAGGAGATACAGCGTCAGGCTGAGAACAGGCCACTGGAATCAAATTTTTATGGACACTACAAAGAACTGAAAGAAGAAGGAGTAAACATGCATTACCTACTGGAAATGGAAAATTTTGGGGATATTCGATGGCTCTTTAAATTAAGATGTGGGGTTCTATATTTAAATGATCGACCTGGCAGAAATGATGAAAGAAGATTTTGCTCAATGTGTAACGCGAAGGAAAGGGAAGATGTGATACATTTTTTGGGAAAATGTTCGGTGTTGAGACATATTAGGTTAAAGTGGTTATGTAGACATGAACTTAGTAGAGTGGAAGTAGTTACTATGATGAGACAGGGCAAGGCTGAGTTAGCAGGTTATTGTAGGGAGGCATGGGTGTATAGGTATGAGTTAGTGAGCCTATTTAACTACTAAATCTATTAGCGTGGTGTTATATTAAAATTAGGATTAATAATTTGTTTGCTTATATCTATTATCTTTTTATCTATCTGGTCTATCTTGACTAATATTGTTATTATTATTGTTACTATTATTATTGTTGTATCTGCAGCTTTCACCCCCTCAAAGGGATATTCAATATTTTCAATTGTAATCTATACCTCACTGTTATACATTGTTATTATTGTTAAGTCTAGTGCGAAGTGTTACTTAGTAGGATATGTACATTAAGTTTATTACTAACATTTATATGAATATTTACATAATTTATTTTAATGGCCCTGTTAGATAGAATAAGCCTTTGTGTAATTTTTTGTATATTAATTAGGGAATATTTGTTTGCCAACCCTCCTGATGGCATGTGCCAAGGAGAAAAAATGTCACTAAAAGTATTGTATTGTATTTTTTTTTTATATTGAGAAATAAAAGGCATTATTGATTGATTGATACGTGTTTCCATTAAACATTTTGAAGAACAAATTTTAATTTTTTCTATTCGAAAGTATTCTCTACCTATGACAATTAAAACTAAATTCAATTGATGTAAATAAATTCATCTACTATTTTTTAATGACACTTACTTTGTTAAAAACGGTTGATTTAGACCAAAGTTATAGGTATTTATCCACAAATACTTTCCTATTCTTTCCCACGCTTTATTTGAAAAAATAAAAAAAGTACCTGAACAACTGAACAACCAAAAAACTGGTTTTCAAAGTTTTCTTCACAGGTTACGCCCCCTAGCGGTTAATACAGTAACTTGAAAGTTATTTCCAGCGATTTCTCTTGGCCACTTTTACTAAGGAATTTTTTCTCCTAAAGTTATAACAAGAATAGTTTCTGATATATAGTCGAGAGATCGGCTTATTGGAGCACCCGGTACAATACGTTTAAACAATCCGGAAAATATACTGATGAAAATGAAAAAGAAAATAAAAAATGTACAATACGTTCCTTAAAACTGAACCCGTCTCTGGCTAAACTATATTAGGAATACCATTTGCACATTTGCACTTCGTCCGTTTCCGTTCTTATTTACATCTCCCAAAACAAAATGTAACGCGCCAGCCCGACTGCAAAGATGCAATTTGGCCAATTCGTATCCATGATAATGGAAAATTCACGATTATGTGGTAATCTTTATCTGGTTATTATCCGTGGATCCGGCTGCGTATACGATTTTAACAAGGAAATGTACGTTTACCTTCTTTCTATTGACTACAAATATCTAAAGAATGGGGAGAAAACCCCGTCTAGACCGGAAATGTGAAAATTAATGCTTTTTGAAATTGAACGTAAATGGAAGATGAATATTGTAGTTACTAACGGCAACCATCTGCTGCTGTATTTTGAGTAAAATATTGTACAGTTTCGTTAGTACATTGTGCTTAAAATATTCATTTTAATAAATGAATGAAAAAATACATATACTTTATTTCTAAATGGTTGACAGCACAAAAAAATGTCAGTTTATACAAGTAAATCATAAACATGCAAATACAATTCACAGAAATAAGTTATATATTGTAGTATAATTATCCACTCGATTTTAGATATGGGTAACCAAATTTTAACTGATCGATTAATTAAAAAGAGAATAAAAGAAGGTAAGGAGAGAATGTTACATGAGCAGTGCCAAGAACTAGAAGAAATTGAGAAAAAATATGAATTTTTTAACCTGCATAAGAGAATTAAATAATTAACAGGAATGAGAAAAACACTTCAAACTAGGCAACAACGAGATGAAAGTGGTGTACTTATAACAGATATAAATCAACAAATGCAGAGATGGACACAATATATAGCACAACTTTTTGAAGACAAAGAGAGAACAGAAGCACCAAAAGAATTTAAGGATGATACTGGGCCTAATATTATACGAGAAGAAATTGAATATGCAAGGAAACAAGCTAAAGGTTGTAAATCTTCCGGGCGTGATGAGGTTCCTATCGAATTACTCAAAATTGTGAATACTGAATTTATTGATCTTCTTTTGGATCTATTCAATACCATATATAGAACAGGTATAATACCTAAAGAATCGCTCCAATCAACGTTCATACTGCTTCCCAAAAAAGCCAATGCAAAAGAGTGCTATGAACATCGCACCATAGCCTTAATGAGTCATGTCTTGAAATTGTTTTTAAAAGTAATTCACAATAGAATACATTAGAAATTTGATGAAGGCATAAGAAATACACAAATGGGATTTAGGAAAGGACTGGAAACACGAGACGCACTGTTTGTAGTAAGTGTTCTTTCGCAGAGATGCTTCGATATAAATCAGGAAGTATATGCCTATTTAATTAATTTTGAGAAGGCATTTGACAGAGTGCAGCATAATTGGCTTAAAGAAATTTTAATAAATTAAAACATAGACAATAGAGATATTAGAATCATATATAACCTCTATTGGAACCAAACAACAAAAGTGAAAGTTGAAAATGAACTGACCAAGAATATCCAGATTCGCCGTGGGGTCCGCCAAGGGTGGATTTTATCACCCCTGTTATTAAATTTTTACAGTGAAGCCATCTTAGAATTAACGCTTGCCGAGGTCAGTGAGGGCCTTATAATAAACGATGAGCCACTTAATAACATAAGATATGCTGACGACACCGTCCTTCTGGCAGGAACACTAGAAGAACTGCAACGCAGCAAATAAACAAGTTCATGGTATTCACAGAAGCAAAAAACATCAAAGTTAAGCTAGTACTAGATAATACAGAAATTGAACAAATATATTCGTACAAATACCTTGGAGCATGGATCACAGAAGATACTGATCAGACAAAAGAAATAAGATGCCGCATTGAAATTGCACGACCAACTTTTAATAGAATGAGAAAACTTTTTTGTAATCGCGATATCAATATATCGTTCCGGATAAGAATGTTTTGATGTTATATTTTCTCTATCCATTTGCATGGGGTTGAATCTTGGACACTTAAAAAATCCAACATTAAAAACCTAGAAGCATTCGAAATGTGATGTTACTGACGCATTTTGAAAATATCATGGATAGATCGCAAAACAAACAAGTTCTCGAACAACTAGGAAAACAATGCGAAGTTTTAAATTCCATAAAAATCTGGAAATTGGAATACTTGGGGTAGGAAGACGTAAAATCTCATGGCTACGCAATCTTCGTAAATGGTTTGGATGCAGTTCAATTGAACTATTTAGGCGCTTAACCAACAAAATTATAATTGCCAAAATGATTTCCAATCTTTGATAGGAGCGAAACTTGAAGAAGAACAACAAAATTTTAGCGTGTGTCTTGCTAAATATAAAATATAATTATTTTTAAGTAGTTATCGAAGTATATTGACCAATTATAAAGGACCTGGTAGACGGCTTGTTTGTCGAGTCTGCTTAAGGTTTGTACCACCTCGTCCTGACCCGTTAATTCTAGGAAGGAACATTTTACAACCATTTACTATTATATATTATCCAATTATACTTGATAATTCGGACCTTTAAAAACTACCACTTATTAGTAGACAAACTATATAGAAACGCGTACAAATTCCTCGGCACAGCGGCAAATGATAGATGATAACTACCGACCATGGTGGACACCAGACATAGAAAAATTAGTGAAAAGGAAGAAAAGACTTTACGACACCTATATCTTAACAAATAACCCAAAAGATAAAAAAGGTTGTGTAAGGGTCAATAGACAAGTAGACAGAGTAACTAGTAGACAAAATAACAAAACAATGGAAAGAAAATGTGACGAAACAAATATATATATATATATATATATATATATATATATATATTATATATATATATATATATATATATATATATATATATATATATATATATATAGGAGTTCCAATAAGATGAATATCTCTAACGGATAAGACAAGTTTGGGTTCATAACTTACTTCACCCAAATCCGCATGCATATACTTCAAGAACATCTACCGATTCTGCACTGCATCAAGTAGTGGGAAAGATTAAAAGTGGCTGGATAATAAACTCACTGCCAGTAGAACTGCTTACAACTCAACGCACACAGAAATGATTTCAGAGAGTACACAGATTAAAGAGCTGTACGGGTAACAAGACATGAGCCAGATCATCAAAACAAAGAGACTTAGGTGGTTAGGCCATCTTGCGAGAAAATCAGATGGAAGGTGGGACTTGTTGCTGAGAGGGCAAAAAAAAAGAGAAGAAGATGGCCACGAAAAAAAGTGACTAGAAGCGTGTAAGGATGATCTACCTTACTACATGTAAGGAATAGCTAATTCGAAAACTGATCTAATTGATCAAGCTTGAGATTTTTTTTTTCATATTTTGGACACTCCTAATATCAATGGCTTCATATTTTACAATAGCAATAAAACCCATGGCAGCAAAATATGAGCAAGTATGACTAAGATCATATTGTTAAAAGATACACTTAATTATCATTACTTAAACCACCCAAAAGAATACT
This sequence comes from Diabrotica balteata, assembly GCA_918026665.1. Lineage (NCBI taxonomy): Eukaryota > Metazoa > Arthropoda > Insecta > Coleoptera > Chrysomelidae > Diabrotica > Diabrotica balteata. The sequence continues at coordinate 11,770,933 of OU898284.1, forward strand.
GAATGTTCTAAGGTTTAGTTCTAAAGGATTTTCATTAAGGTAAAAACAACGATCTACTGTTTGTCTTCATGTTAAAGGTATGAAAACAATCAGTCATTGCAATTTTTGCAAATAAACTATGTAGCGGAAACTTATTTAGTTTATTTGCACTTCTTGTAATAAAAAATAAGTTTTATTTAGTTTAGTTAGAGAATTCTTTATCTTATGATTTCCATAGATAGAGGAGATTTCCAGACAGTCTCCATAGATAGAGGAGTGAGGCAAGGATGCATTCTGTCCCCGGTATTATTTAATATATACTCTGAATATATCTTCGAGCAAGCGCAGGGAGAACTACAAGAAGGCGTATTAGTCGACGGAATGCGTCTAAACAACCTTAGATATGCCGACGACGCAGTAGTTTTTGCAGATAGTCTTTACGGTTTGCAAAGAATAATGTCGCGTATATCTCATATAAGTAGAGAACACGGACTTGATCTTAATACGAAGAAAACAAAGTACATGGTAGTCAGTAAGCGCGAAATATTAAATACACAGCTTTTGGTTAACCAACATCCAATTGACAGAGTGGACAGCTACACATACCTTGCTACCAACATTAATCCTTGAGAGAAAAATCCTCAGAAAGATCTTTGGTCCCTATCACGATCCGAATACTAACCAATATCGAATGAGAACAAATGTACAGTGCTAGCGACGTAGTCCAAGAGATTAAATCCCAAAGTCTAAGATGGGCTGGCCATGTTCATAGGTTCCCTAATAATCGCCTTACCAAGTTAATCTGGGAAGAAGTTTCGACAGGGAGAAGGCCCTTAGGACGTCCACGAATGCGATGAAGAGATAATATATGGTCAGATTTGAGAACAATGGGGCTACCCACTGACTTAAACATCATGGACGACCGTTCGAGATGGAAGCAGGTTGTGCAGTAAGCCAAGACCACCCCGGGTTGTAGTGCTACCAGAAAAAGAAGATGAACATTAACAGCCGATGGGATTACTTCAGTGAAATAAAACAACGCATAGGAAAAGCGAGATCAGCGTTCATAATGATGAAGTCTCTTTTCAGAAGTCATAATTTAACACTTGCTACCAAAATCTCTCTTATTAGATGTTATGTATTTTCTACCTTATTATACGGTGTAGAGGCCTGGACACTTTCCGAAGCTTCCTTAAGAAAACTCGAGGCATTCGAGATGTGGTGTTACAGACGTATCTTAGGAATTTCATGGGAGGATCGTATGACTAATGTTGAGGTCCTGCGTAGAACAGGCAAGGAAAGCGGGATTCTTAACATCATCAAAGAGCGCAAACTAGAATATCTTGGCCAGGTTATGAGGAATAACCAGAGATATGGCTTGTTGTAACTCATTCTTTAGGGCAAGGTATTTGGAAAGAGAGGACCAGGGAGAAGAAGAATATCTTGGCTTCAAAACCTGAGAAAGTGGTTTAATACATCGACAACCGGACTATTCAGAATAGCAGCAAGCAAAGTTAGGATAGCCATGTTGATTGCCAACATCCGGAACGAATAGGCACCGTAAGAAGAAGAAGAATGATTTTCAAAGAGTTAGTTTATAATATTAGTGCTAAATTATTAAACTTTTTGAGTTTCTTATAGAATAAGAGGCCACAGCACCACGCGGGTCCTATCAAAATAAAAAAAATTCCCGAATGACCAAGACATGTAGCTCCAATTATGCCAAAATCTGTGTGGCAGTACACAAAACCAAACAAAGTTTAGCTATTTTTCTTAGAAAGATAAATGTCTACTTCAAATAGTCTACACACAATACAAAATTTTTGTGTTGCTTAAATAAAGTATTGTTTTACTTTTCGGCAAATTTTATGTCAAAGCAGTTACCAATTCGAATATAATTCAAAGCAATTATCTTGCTAATCTTCTAATCCGGACTAAAGTTGCAACTAACTTAGAATTAGAAATTCCGTGAAATTCGGACATGTCCAAAAATCTTGTCACACTATAATTAGGGTTCGGAATCAACATGATGGAGGAAGCGTTAGTGATTAAGTAAACGCGAGACCTGAACTAAATACGCCAGCCAAACGTGACTGCAAGATAGCAGATTAAAGAACGCATCACAATTAGTGAGAGCTACCATTGTAATTGTTAGAGAGCCCGGCGTCTATAATTTTATATACTAAGTTCTGTGAAGTCAGCAAGAGGTTGTTTAATTAACTTTGCAGTTGGGATGCAGGTATGCTATGCCTAGATTTTAAATTTTTAATGAGATGCAATTGAAACAATGCCACCGTTTATTGTCGTCTTGGCTGGATAATCTAATATTTATAAAGCAGTTTAAACGGTTATTTAAAAATGATGGGTATCTGATTCTCTTAAATGACCACCTAATAATTTATTGTTTTTAGAACATCTTAGTATTAGTTAAAAAATATTGACACTATCATAAAATTACTATTTAAATGGGAATAAGCCACAATTAAAAGTTAAAATATGTCAATAAACGTATTTTAACCTTTAATTGTGGCTTCTATTAATCTGTCTATACAGCCCAAAACATCCATCCTTGGATATAGGCCTCCTCCTCCTTCTTCCATGCCTCTCTATCTTGCGCCATTTGCATTCATTTTGACCCGGCCTGTTTCTTCAGGTCATCTGACCATCGCATTTGTGGCCTTTCCCTTTTTCGTTTGTGATTCCATGGTCTCCAATGTTTAATTGTCTTAGTCTATATTTCATCTTTCTGCCTTAGGGTGTGTCCGGCGAACTTCCATTTAAGCTTTGCTACTTGGATTGAGACATCTGTCACTTTTGTTTTAACACGGATCCATTCGTATCTTTTTCTGTCTGATAGTTTAATGTTTAGCATTTGTCTTTCCATGGATCTTTCTGTTTTTGCTATTTTTTCCATATTTTCCTTTGTAAACGTCCATGTCTGAGAGCCATATGTGAGGACAGGGAGTATACATTGATTGAAAACTCTCGTTTTTAGGTATTGGGGGTATTTTGAATTCTTTAGAATATAAGACAGTTTTCTGAATGATGCCCATGCCAATCTTATTCTTCTCTTTATTTCTTCGGTCTGATTGTCTTTATTTAATTTAGTGATTTGGCCTAGATATATATACTCTTTTACTTGTTCTATTCTTGTTTGTGCCACTGTAATTATTAATTCTTCTGGTTGATTAGTCATGGTTTTTGTTTTACTGTAATTCATCTTGAGTCCAATTTTTGTGGATTCTCTATCTAGTTCTTCCATTATTCTTTGTAATTCTTCACTTTTTTCTGTTAATAATACAATATCATCAGCATATCGTAAATGATTCAGATTTTGCCCGTTTATGTTAATTCCCAAGCCATCCCAGTGTAGTCGTTTGTAAACATCTTCTAGCGCTTGGTTAAATAGCTGGGGTGAGATGGTATCTCCTTGTCTTACTCCTCGGTTTATTTTAATAGGCTCCGTTTGTTTCATTAGCTTAATAGTTGTTGTTGCCTTGTTGTATATATTTGTAATTAAGTCGGTATATCGGTAGTCTGTTCTGCTGTTTTGTAGGGAATTCTGTACTGCCCAGTGTTCCACACTATCAAATGCCTTCTCGAAGTCAATAAATGCCATGTAGAGCGGGATATGATATTCGTAAGTTTTTTTGATTAAAATCTTCATCGTTAAAAGGTGGTCACTTGTACTGAAGCTCTTTCTAAATCCGGCTTGTTCTCTTGCCTGGTATCCATCTAATTTAGTTGTTAATCTATTTGTTAATATTTTGGTTAATAGTTTGTACATCACATTTAGTAAAGTAAAAATTGTGGCTTATTCCCATTTAAATAGTAATTACTGTAAAATGCCACAAGAAAATAACTTCAGGACAATAATATCATAAAAAATCAACATTTTGTGTCATTTGACATGTTATTTAACTGTAATAGCTCTTTTTTTAGTACTAATTTTTCTAGCTGTATTTTTTTGTTTACTAATCACTATTTTTTCTTTTTTTCTTAATTGCCATATTGCAAGTTTCCAGTAATAGCCTAAGAATGTATCCATTGAATTTTGACAGGCAACGGTGGGGGAAATTTTTTTTTATCTACGTCACGGAACAGGATACCCTGGCATCTTTCGGCCAAGTAGGATACTAGATCAGAAAACCCCAGGGTCGTGCCAGATTAACCGTGACCTAAAACCTTAACCGCCGTTCCAGAGAGATGGTATTACCACTCAATCTTCTTTGTCAACCATTTTCCATCCACTCCTGAATGTAGGTCTCTCCCAATTGCTTCCATCTTTCTCTATCTTGCGCCAATCTAATCCACTGTTTACCTGCCACTGCTCTTATGTCATCTACCCATCTTTTTTGAGGTCTTCCCATGCTTCTTGTTGTTGTCCTTGGTCTCCATTTCTCGAATTCTCCGGTTTTTGTTTTACTGTAATTCATCTTGAGTCCAATTTTTGTCGATTCTCTATTTAGTTCTTTTATCATTCTTTGTAATTCTTCACTTTTTTCTGTTAATAATACAATATCATCACCATATCGTAAACGATTCAGATTTTGCCGTTTATGTTAATTCCCAAGCCCTCCCAGTGTAGTCAATCCACTCAATAAAAAACTAAAATAAAAAACTAAGAATTTATAAATAACTATATATTATTATTAACTATAAATTTTAGATCCCTGGCTCAATTTCCTCCTCTGTCCTCCTGGTCCTTTTTCTTCATCACTAAGAAAATCAGACAGTGTACTTCTGTTCATTATTTCCCTCGTTTCAGCATTAAATTTACAGTTTCTTTCCCCAGTACCCCACAAATAGTAGGAGTCTGCCGAGGCAGATTTGCCTATTCTATTTGTGAAGGTGCCATATACTACCATGTCCGGTTAGAAATCGCGTCAGAAAGTAGTCTAGTTTCGTGAACTTACATTTCCACCGCGGTCTCAGATCGGGAATAAGCTCCTTCGTCGACCCTGCCTTTCCACTATCATTCGCCCATTCTCTCTGCCACTGTACTATCGTTCTTTCTCTCTCATTCTTATCTACATTTACATCCATCGGTATCACCGCTCCAATGACATATAAAGTCTCATTTGAAACTGTCCTAGATGTGCTAGATACTCTGAGAAGCATTTGTCTTTGCGAAGTCTCCATCAGCTTAGCGTATTTCGCAGTATTTAGTATGCTACACCACAAGGGGACAGCGTAGGTGACCACCGACTAGAAAACTCCATTTAGCATCTTTCTGTTGGTGCTACCTGGACCTCCAATGTTTGACATTAGCCATATCAACGCCTTCAGATTTTGGCTTGCCTTCTCTACTGTCTATTGGATGTGTATTCCAAACCTTAGTTCTTCCGACCACCAGACTCATATACTTAATTGATTTAATCGGGGCAACCTCCACAACTTCCACTATAAAGCGAAGAGAGGATTTTTCCCGGGTCCCTTTGAGAACTAACACCTTAGTTTTCTGAAGCGCTAGCTATAGATCATTCTCTCTGATCCACCAACTAATGCGACGCAGGGCTATATTAGCTGCATTAGGCATGTCAGCTTTCTGACTCGTCTTCGTGACCAGTGCGAGATTATCGGCATAAGCTACAAGAGTAGAACCCCTTGGCATCTGTAGCCTCAACACGCCGTCGTACAGGACATTCCACAGGATGAGACGTAGTACTGAACCCTGCGGAACATCCTGCGACAAACTGATGCTGGTATTTTTTTTCTTATGGACCTGTCAGTAAAGTATCTGTCAATTACGTTGACCAGGTACTTCTTCTTATTTGAGTGCCTTTCCTATCGGAGATTGGATATCATTAGGGCGATTCTAATTTTATCTACTGCTGTTTTAAATAGTTCGTTAGAGGTACAGCCAAACCACTTTCTTAAATTTCTCATCCAGGACATATTTCAGACATAGAAATAAAACGTGAACGCTTAAAGTATCGATCATAAACAAAACTGAAGCGTTGGCAATGTGGGTTCATAGACGAATGCTGAAGATACCATGGACAGCAAGAAAAACTAATGAAGAAGTACTCATCAACAAAGACAGGGAACTGCTAAAGACTGTTAAACATCGAAAAATGTCTTATCTGTAACATAAAGTAAGGGGGAGTCGATATAAAATTTTGCAACTGATCCTTAAAGGTAAAATAGAGACCGTAGAGGTGTAGGAAGAAAACAAGTTTCTTGGTTAAAAAATATTCATGAATGCACTTAGATACCAAATGCAGGACAATTATTCCATATTGCAGAAGATCGAGAAGCCTTCACAATGGCGATCGCCAACGTCATATAATTCTGATATGGCACGCGAAGAAGAAGGTTAAGATTCATGCTTGGCCGGTAATGCAGATTCAACGCTTATCGACAGTGACATCAGAATGGACGTTGATCGTCTGTCTCAAGTACCGATACTCTGTTGTATTAACAGAATGTATAATTATAAATTAATTATACGTTAATGTAATTGTTATTTTTTCGTTATTTATTGAAAAATTGGTGTGATTTTTGTTCCTAAATTATACAAAAAGTCTGAACATGTACTTTTGATACACTTTGACACTTTAAAGGGCTTTTATCACCCCTATCACTTACATATCTCTCCCTATATCAATATTATTCGAAGGTAACATCATTCTAGCGTACTAACCTTATCCAATAAATTAAAAGACAAACGTTCTTAATAGATCCTTATACATAAATCGCATTAGATGCTCCAATAATTGGACCTAAACTATGACGGTGCAGAACCATCTGAGCAATTACACAGGCTCGAATCAAATCTGCTTCTACGTTAAGAGGTAGTTTGAAGTTCATCGTGTAAAACGGATTAGAGAAAGGGCGTTTTCCCCCGTTAAATTTCTCGTCCATCGTTCAATTTCGCACAAACCCGATAGCTTCTTATTAAACGAAACTCAATATGCGAGGTAGAGAAATTTTGCAAGTCACTATTTCCAGCAATAATTGACTATAAGAGGTAATTTCGATAATACTCTTAAATTTTGTAATATAATTTAATGCAATATTAGAAGAGATCATTTTGTCAGTCAAATTCTAACAAGCTTAAAAGTAAGTCTAACAAAATTTTTAATTAGTAGTAATAATAGTTGTAATAAAGTGAATTTATTTCCAAATAAACTGATCAAATGAGTCATGACAATGAAAAATAAGAAAGCTTAGGATTAATATCAAAACGCTAATATAAAAACGCTTTGATTGAGTTTCCACATCATTATATTGGTTCTTGGTCAACAAAGTTCAATAAAAATACTAGATTCATGTTTATATACAGTGCTTTTCAAATAAAACTATTCACCTTAAATAATTTTTGAACTTCTATTCTTTAGGAAAGGTGCAAAAATGCGTCAATTGCTATCTGAAGTGGGAAACATTATGCCATATTTAAACTTGCTGAGAAAACACCCTTTCACCCCCATCCCCCATCTCAGTCCTTAGGTTTTCCAAATCTCAACAAGAGTGGTCTACTTAAACATCAAAATAAACGCCAGATATATCCTAAAGTTCATTCAAGTGTACGCCCCTACTACAGGACATCCAGACGAAGAAGTCCAAATATTCTACGACCAAATATCCTGTGCAATCAAGAAAAATCCTGGCCACTTCTTAATAATAGGTGGTGACTTTAACGCCAAAATAGGCACTAAGGAAGACCCCTCTGAAATAATATTGGAAAATTTTGGAAGCGAAGGCAGAAATGATAGGGACAAACAACTACTGACTTTCCTTTTGGAAAACAATCTCTATCAAATGAACAGCTTCTTTAAAAAGTAAAAACACAGAAGATGGACATGGGAAAGTCCTGATGGAAAAACAAGGTCGTTCCTTGTTTTTGACTATTTTTTAACAAACAAAAAAGAATTATTTAAAGACGTAAATGTGCTAAACCAGTTCAGTACAAGCAGTAATCATAGGTTAGTAAGAGCTAAAATAACGATATCAACTGAAAAAGAAAGACTCAAAATGATAAATTAGAAACAACCAAAGAAATGGATAAAACCAACTGACATTCAGAAGTTCGAAAAATATATTGGAAATTCATTGAAAGATACAGCAACAACTGACATCAATATATTGAACAAACAATTAGTCAACACAATACAACAGGCTCAAACTAAATGTTGTCCGACAAGCAAAAAAGATAAAAAACTGAGTCAACCCACGAAAACCCTTATAGAACTAAGGCGACAAATGAAAAGAGATAACACTGCAAGCAAAGAAGCGATAAATCAAATAAATAAGACGATCACAAAAGCAATAAGAAAAGACATAAGAAACTACAATGTAGAAAAAACAAAACAGGCAATGGAGAAAAATAAGAACATGAAAGTTTTGAAGAGGAGCGTATAAAAGGGGAAAATAGAAATTAACAAACTGAGAAACAGAACTGGAGAAGAAACAACGAACAGAGATGAAATAATAATAATAGTCGAAGAGTTCTACATAGAGTTATATAGATCAAGAAAAAAAGATAACAATACGGAACCTCCAATTACACTAAAAACTGGGGTATTAAACCAAGGATCAGATTTAATGCCCAATATAACAAAATCAGAAATCAAAGAAGCCCCGAAGAAAATGAAAAATAATCGAACCCCGGGTGAAGATGGAATAGTATCAGAAGCACTAAAAATTGGAGGGGATGTATTACTTGAAAAAATTAAACAACTTCAATATCTGCTTTCACAGCGCCAATATTCCAACAGACTGGAACAACGCTACTATGATTCTATTACACAAAGCAGGAGACAAAGCAAATTTAGAGAATTACAGACCGATTAGCCTCCTCAGCCATATATATAAGTTGTTTACGCGAATACTAGTTAAGAGAATGCAAAGAAAATTAGAGACTTATCAACCAAGGGAACAGGCAGGATTCCGAAAAAGTTACGGAACAAATGACCATCTACAAAGTATAAAAACCCTAATAGAGAAAACAGTGGAATACAATAAACCTCTAGTTCTAATATTTATCGATTTTCACAAAGCCTTTGACACAGTTAAGCTAAGCAAAATATTACAGGCGCTCAAAGAATGCATGCTAGATTATAGATGTACTAAATTATTATACAAAATATACCTGCAGGTAACAACCACTGTCAGATTACATACTAACAATAATCGCATAAAAATAGAACGGGGGGTTAGACAAGGAGACCCAATATCACCTAAACTTTTTATTACGGTGCTAGAACATGCTTTTAAGAATTTGGATTGGATGACAAAGGGAATAAAAATAGATGGAGAATATCTAAACAACTTACGTTTCGCCGATGATATACTTATAATAGCTGAAGATCTAGGTATGGCAAGAGAGCTGGTACAGGAACTCGTTGTGACTACAGAAAATGTAGGTTTAAATATAAATGAATATTAAAAGTAAATAGAACTCGTAGATAGATATAAATACCTGAAACATGAAATTATGATTGGCAGAGATAACCAGACCCATGAACTGAAGAGAAGAGTGGGCCTTGGGTGGGTAGCATTTGGAACACTGAGAGAAACTTTTAAAAGTGAGCTGCCCACATGCCTAAAGAGAAAGGTATTTGATCAGTGCGTCCTACCAGTCTTGACGTACGGAGCAGAAACACTTACCTTAACAAAAGCAGCAGCTACCAAACTGAGAGTCACGCAGAGAAGAATGGAGCGGTCCATGTTAGGAATAACTCTCCGAGACAGAATAACAAACGAAGACATCAGGAGAAGAACTGGAGTGACTGAAATCATCGAGAAGATAGCCAGACTAAAATGGAGATGGGCAGGACACATACCCAGAATGACAGATGGGCGATGGACAAAGAGGTTATTGGAATGAAGGCCAAGGGAAGACAAGAGAAGCGTCGGTCGACCACCTACAAGATGGACTGATGATTTAAGAAGACTCAATAAAAACTGGATAAGAGCGGCGCAAGATAGACGGGGTTGGAAACATGAGGTAGAGGGCTATGTTCAGCAGTGGACTCTTGAGGCTGGATGATGATATCAGTCCTTAATTTGAATTACGATAATGAAGGCACCATATTTGTAAATCCTCTTTACATAATTTACTATTAGAATCCCAAAATCTTAAAATCAAGTAAATCAAAGTTAATAAAGGTAAATAGTCTTTATAAATATACTTGTTTTATGCCTTTCTATAAATCATACTATTTTAAAACATAAACACGGCAAAAGAGACAGAAATCCAAACATCTACTGTTATCAAAACCTGTCAACCGCCGGCCGCCTCCAAGAAATTCACAAACGTTCAAATATTTCCAACTGTTTACATGAAACTGAAATGTTTTCTCAGAATCCGCTTTACAGGTTTCATAATTTAATAGAAATTTACTTACCACGTCTTCCATTTCGTCTCCACCTTAGTGGATTATATAAGATGTCATTTTCAGACCAACTTTCACCTCAGGCGGGCTTATGCAAAAGCAGAAGATCGCTCGAGAAGCAACGGACGAAATTTTCTCCATCTGGATATTAATATAAGTTAAGGCGTATTACCCCATACTATATATTTATGAAAAGTGTAAGTGTACTTATATATATTACAATATTGCTCTGAGCAGCTACTTGGGAACATGAAACTTTTCATTAGTAAGCGAAATATTAAAAAATTTAGCATATTTCCTGCCATCTTTTATAAGAGGGAAATTTATATTAAATCTAACCATCTCATTATATGCATATCGGTTTGAGAATCTATACAGGTTTTTGTAAACTTTTGTTAATTTTTCGTTAAACAATAATATGTATCAGGTTTTGATTTATTGAATTATTTTTTAAATCTTGGTAAAACAATCAGAGGTCATAATCTTAATCTTATACTATAAATGTGATTATACAAAATTTTATTATAGTGTGTTTCTTTGGATAAGTAACATACGTTAAGGCTGTTTTCGCAGTTATAGCATACTGCGATTTGAAGTGGGCATATCACTTACTTTTCTACATTGCTATGTCAGACCCTACGTGACCTCCTAATAGTTTGGATGTTTATTCAGTGGCGCCGGCCCACGGGTTGTTTAAAATAAATGCATTATTCTCCATTCAAATTAGTTTTGTCGGAATACTTTTTTTTAGATTAATTATCGTAGATAATGTTTTAAAAAGAATTAATCACATTTTTAATTTATATGTCTTAGCTAAACATAGTATTAAATAAAAATTTGTGAAACGTGACTGCAAAAAACACCATAGTGTTTATTTATAATAAATTTAAATTTTGTTATATTAATATTAATATATAATTAATATTTTGTTAATATTTGTTAGAGAAAACTGATATTAGCGTAGTAAAAATTAAACAAAAAATATTTTTATTTATCTATAAAAAATTGGTACCTGCGAAACCATCATAATAGTAAATGTATTTATCTGGCAAGTATTTCGAGGCGACGCACTGCGAGGAAAATGTTCTCTGAATGGCATATACATTATTTTAATATATTTATAGGTTGCAGTTACATAAGAAAAGTATCCAATTGATGAATAAAACACAAATCGTGGATAGTTATTTCATCATATCAGTGGTATTACAGCTCGTCATGAGCCAAAGGCTTCTTCAGAACAATCTTCCATTCGCCCCTGCCTCTGGCAACTTTCTCCATGCTTTAACTCCGATGGATTTTAGATCATCCTCTGTGTTATCTTGATACCTAAGTTTTGGTCTTCCTCTGGATCGTCTTCCCACTGGTCCTCTTCGGTCGAAAATTTTTCTGATCGTTTCATCTTCATCTCGCCTAATTACATGTCCTATCCATCAAAGGCGTACTAATAAATTTTACAACGTCAGGTACTACACCTGAAGAAGCATCGTAGTTTACTTTATACGATCTTTTTGACCAAGCACCATCAGCTATAACGGTTATTAACCCATTTCCGTCGGAATCTACTTCACCAATTTCTTTGGCTAAAGCTAATTCCTCCCGTCCAGCCTCTTCTAAGGAATCACAAAGTGTTTGGCCGATGATATCTGCAACTGTTTCCGTATGTTTTGCATACTGCCTGTAGGAAATCACAGGTATATTTAATGCAGCGTGCTGCTGCTGTATGTCTGAATAACCAGAACCATTCAAGTTCAGTGAATTGTTACCAGAATCCTATGTTGCTATCTCCTTTTCAATATTCCACATTTGACATTTAAAAGTCAATGTACTTATCAATCCGTCCATTTTTTCTTTGATAACCTCCATATTAGAAAAGTTGCATGAAAATGGAGAATGATTATTCAAACCTTGAATAGATATATATATATATATATATATATATATATATATATATATATATATATATATATATAAGTTAAATAAAAGCTTTTAAAAACGGTTGTACATAATATAAATAATAAATACTAAAGCAGTGCAATTGCTCTTTTCCTTGACATAGGACGTTTACTGGGACTCATTCTTTATCTTGTCTCTTATAACTTATATCACTAACCTAATGTAATACTTAAAAATACGCGTAAACTAAAGAACTTTTAACTTATACCACTAAACTAATAATATATTACTTAACATACACGTAAACTAAATAATTTCAATGTTTTCAAAATAAATAAGAATACTGTAAACTGTAAAAACTAAGCAAGTTGATAAAGAAAATACAAGAATGAAAGAACTAAAATGGATTCTAATTCAAGCGAATTAACTGACCGTACCCATAGAGAAATAAAAATAAGACCGTACCGTACGCTCATGAGATTTGACGTCACTAATGCGATAACGATCAAGCTCAGCGACAATGATGAGGAACACGTTTCACTATTAGATTTCAGTATTTTTTAGCAATTTTCTTCAAAGTTTGAATACGCTTTTCTCGATTATTACTGGACATAGAAAGGTGAAAAAAGAATCAACGATTACAGAAAAAAAAAAACTCTTTCAACTGATGGGCGTGAAAAGTTTGGTTATAATAGAACGTTAAACAGTATAATTCAATTTTTCAACAGAAAATTCAAAAAAATAAAAAAAGTAAAACCATCAGTTTAAAGGCAACATAATTTCGTATAACATGTCCAAATTTCGAGACATTTCGTCGGTAAATAACAGAGAAAAAATTTTGGTGCACCGATAAAACAGCCTTAATTGTAAAAGCTTCAACACTAGAAAGACGAAGTTGGTCATTTTGACCATTTTGCTTTTTCAAAAGTTTAATACATTTTAAATTAGTTAACTCACTGGTCGAACAAAATTGGTTTCAGCTTCTCGTCTACAAAGTCTAAAGTGATTAACTTTAGCAAAAAATATAAACAAACTTTTCCACTCATAAAATTAAAAGAGCATCCACTAGATAGATAGATCTGAAAAGGTCGAAGTGGAATAGGCCGAAAGGCCACCTCCATTATTCTAATCTAATCGAATCTACATCTTTGGAAAGGTGAGGGGTAGAGAATATGTTGTGGCATTGCTTCTTCTTCTTCTAGATCCTATCCGTTTCGGATGTTGGAAATCATATTGGCAATCATAACCTTGCTCGATGCGGCTCAAAACCTTGCAATTTACCTTGCAATATAGATTGTAGCAGGTAGTAACGGTGCTGATTTCTCATAACGTGTCCCAGATATTGCAATTTTATGCGTTTGATCGTAAACATAATCTCTGGTTCCTTCTTCATTTTTTCTAGAACTTCCTTGTTCGTGATCCTTGCTGTCCATGATATTCTTATCATTCTTGTAAAAATTTATTCTCTTCATAAAACCACATCTTAATGCTTCTAGTTTTTTAATAGTGGTGTCTATAAGCGTCCATGCCTTCGCCCCGTACAACAACATAAAGAAAACATAGCATCTCAAATGTCTCATTTTTGTATCAAGGGATATGTTGTGACTTTTGAAGATGGCGCTTATTTTGTTAAATACCGTTCTTGCTTTTCCTACGCAGCACTTTATTTCCTGTACATTGCTCCACTGTTCGTTTATAATAGTTCCTAGTTAGCAATACTGTTTTACTCGCTCTATCGGCGTACCCTTAGTGTATAGATGTGCCCCGTTTATATTCTCCTTGCTGATAATTATTTATTTCGTTTTGTGGATATTAATGTTTAATCCGTACTGTTGACTGTACTCGTTTAATCTGTCCATTGGCCTCTAAAGTCTCTCTAAACTATCTGCTTTCACCATGGTATGCCTTCGTCTATTCCGTAAAAAGCCTCGTTAAAAATTTTCTCTGAGTACATATTAAATATCAACGGCGATAGGATACATCCCTGTCTAACTCCACGTAGTATTTTTATGTAATCTGTTTAATCTCCGTTAATTTTCATATATGCGGTCTGATTCCTGTAGAGTTCTGAAATTATTCTGAGGTCTTTGTCATCCAGGTCTGCCTCTTTTAAAATGTTTATCATCTTTTGATGTTGAACTCTGTCAAATGCCTTTTCATATTCGATCAAGCACGTCTATACGTCGCAGTTAACATCCCTGCATCTTTGAATCAGTACCTGTACTCCGAAAAGTGTCTCTCTAGTACCCACTGAGTTAATAAAGCCGAACTGTCTGTCCGATATTTGTTCTCGCACTTCTTATAAATTCTTCCATGGATGACTCTAAGAAACAGTTTTAACATGTGGCTCTATAGCTGATTGTTCGATATTCTTCGCACTTTTTAGCCCCCTGTTTTCTAGGTATCCTTTATTTCCTTTGGTATTGGAAGCGTGTAATACTTTAAATGAAATAATAAAGGATATTACAAATACATTAAGATAAAAAACAAACAAGGCGAGTACCAAAAGGGCATTGCATATTGCCTTCATTAATATTGAATGTATAGTTACATATGAGATATCATAGCGCACTATAAATAAAAATGGTTAATCTATACGACAAATTTTAATTTATTTACTTAAAGAAGGCCTTTGGCTAAGTACAAAATAAACAACTGAACGAATCCTAACATGCGACATTGCAAATAAAAGGGAAGATATAACAAATACATTCAGATAGAAAAACAGATACTCCTAAAAGGGCACTACACAGTATATTCAATATTATTGAACGTATAGCAAAATACGAGATATCATAGGGCATTATAGATAAAAATAAAGTTACTATAAGATAATTTTTGATTTATTAACCAAAAGAAGGACTCTAGCTGTATACAAAATAAACAACTGGCGACATAGCAAAGAACAGAAATTATTTCTTTACACATGGAGATAATAGAGAAATATGATCAATGATATTTTACAATTTATTTTTATCTAATATTTATCTAATAAAACACTGAAAACTTTGTTTTCAATAATCAAAATATTAAAACTTTACACAAAGATCCGACAGAAAAATATCAAAAACAAATTAAGCTAGCGTTAGAAAATTCAAAATCAATAGTAGAGTTAATGGATTTTGGGAACAGCTATGACCTTGAAAATGCCACAAAGAATATAACTAAATATCTCTTTTCTTACTCATACTGTTTAAAGTCTTTTACAATATTTTAGAATCGAGGATATGTAATTATATTATTAATGTATTGGATTTTGACAAGAGCTATGCATTATGCCTATTTAGTACACAAGTTTATGTGAAATGTTCAAGGTCATAGCTGTTCCCAAAATCCATTATCTCTTAATCCAATAGAACAGAAATACCTTAATATCATAAACTGACAGCCTCCTAAATTATATTCTTTCATTAAACTACACAAACCGGATCACCCAATAGGACCTGTGTTTCTTTTTATACAGCTCCATCATATAAGCTTTCAAAAAAACTGTTAGATATTATTTTAGAACACACCAAATTTTCACCTAAATTTACCAAAAAAAAACACAATAGAACTAGTTAATAAAATACAATATTTTCAATTACCTAACAACTCCAGATTAATTTCATTTGACGTAAAAAATCTTTTTCCTAGTATCCCTCCTACAGAAACTTTTATTCTAGTAAAAAACCTTTTAGACCAAATAGTACAAATCCTATAATTACATCTGAAATTTTACATCTTCTTGAAGTTTGCATAAACCAGGACTACTTTGAATTTAATGATCAAATATATACAAATAACAGTGCAGGACTTATAATGGGCAATCCTCTAAGCCCATTACTATCAGATATTTTTATGAACCATCTAGAGACAAAGATTTCAAAACATCCCGTATTCAAACAATTTCTATATTGGTGGAGATGCGTAGACGACGTACTGGTATGTTTCACAGGAACTAACAGGCAACTCGACCAATTTTTATCGTATATTAATTCACTTCATAGTCATATTGAATTTACAATAGAAACAGAACAAAATCAATCCATAAATTTTTTAGATATAAAAATTATCAGACTTAAAAACAAACATGACTTCTTCATATTTCATAAACCTACACATACTGACACGACTATACACAATTTATCATCCCATCCAACACAACATAAACTGGCAGCTTATCATAGTATATTACATAGATTAACAGAAATTCCGATATCAAAATACAACTTTGAGACAGAATTAAATATAATTAAGCAAATAGCAGTAAACAACGGATACAACGAACAAACAATTAATAAAATGTTAAATCAAAAACTACACGAGAAAGCCCTGAAATTAGTATTTCCACCACCAGAGAAAAAACCCAGTACCTTCTGCTCGATTACATATACAGGCAAAATAACAACAAAAATAGCCAAACACATAAAAAGGAAAGGAATAACACCAGCTTTCCGAACAAATAACAACCTAGGCAAATATATTAAAAATAACAAGAGCCAAAATAAAAAACACTTAAATAGTGGTGTGTACAAACTTCAATGTGGCGACTGCCCAAAAACTTACATCGGTCAAACTGGTAGAAACTTTAATAAACGAATAGCAGAACGTAAAAGGGCTTTCAATAATAGAAAAACAGATTCGACATACGCACTTCACCTTTTAGAGTATAATCATTCTTTTAATGACAAATTTAAAATACTTCACATTCAAAATAAAGGCCTTAAGCTATCTTTGTTAGAATCTATGGAAATCAACAAATTAAAAAACACAGATATAATTCTGAATGACCAACTTGAGACAAACAGTTCTCCCCTCCTCAGCCTATTTTATTAGAGACTATAAATTGTAAACGCATGCCAAAAATAGAACACTTGAGAAAGGCAATCAGCCGAAATAGCTGTAGTGATAATAGTTAAAATAAATTTTGTGGAAGTTTGAAATCAAAGTTTGCAGTGTTTTATTGTTACATAATATTGATCTGTTTAAAATTTTAAAGAAAAAAGTTTTTCTTTTACAAGAAAAGATCTTGTAAAACTACGTTTGCACTGGCAAAGAAAAATAAATATAAAAATAAAAACAGATCTAAACTTGGATGTAATAAATAAATTCTCTATTAAAACCAGGAATTATATGTTTTTGCTGCTAAAAACCTCACAGAATTAAGTAGTTCATTTATAACGAGTATCATATTCTACTCTTTAACAGTTTTACCTAATTAAACCAAGTTATTATTTCTGTGAAAGAACGAAACATCCCAAGTGATCAAAAAAGAAAGACCAAGAAAAATGAACCCTTTCACCCGAGCACTCAGCAGAACAAGAAAGAAAAAATGTGAATAATAAAATTAATTTTCTCCTGCAGATTCTAGCGAAACAATACCAGTTACTTCTCGTTTAAGTGAGAATATTTATTCCACAGCACGAAGGTACAAGAAACCGTAGAATATCATTTTCTATTAATGTGAAGAAGCTTAGAGCTTTCGCCTTACTGTTATACAAAAGTCGTCTCTTTAGTGTTTAAAAAAAGTTGATCTCGTTTCGGAAGATTCTTAAAACACAGAAGCGCATCATTTAGCTATTTCAGTTCTGAAAACTGTTAATGATTTTTTTTTTATTTTATTTTTTTTATTAGAAAAAGATGTCGCATCCACCAAAAGGTTATTAGCGACGGAATAAAATATAAAAAACAAAGTTAAACACCTACAGATTGTACAAAATATTTATGGATCTAAGATAATTCACTATATTGTTACAGGAACAGTTTTGACCTAGAGCCTGTAGTAGAGCGTTTGGGATCTTGTAGCGCTGTCTTTCTTGGTCATATTTACTAAAAATTGTTAAAAAATGTTCGACTGTTAATCGGACGTTACACTGATCACATACAGGTGGATTTTTCTTTGTGAAAAGGTAGGAGTACGTTAATCTGGTATGTCTTAGGCGTAAACGCGCAACCGCAATTTGTTCTCGTCTATTGAGCGACGATGGAAACCACTGAGACACATTATTTTTGATTTTATTTAGATTGGAATTAGTTTGAGACCACTCATTTTGCCACAAACACCACACTTTTTTTAAAATAAGCTCACTGGAAACACACTTGTCTATCGGCTGACAAATCACTTAAAATTGCCTCTCTTGCAGTCCTGTCAGCTTCTTCATTTCCTGTTATTCCGACGTGTGAGGGAACCCATAAAAATTGGACGCTTCTTCCATGTTCATAAGAAATAATAATATCTGGAGAATATTTAGATAAAAGAAGCTGTAGCATAGGGAGACGATAAAAAAATCCATTAATGTTCCATTGAAGTATCGAGTTGAATGTTGTTAACAGATTCGGAGTTAGATGATCCTGAACAATTGTCTATAGAAGAGTCACTATCCAAGTCAGAAATCTCTTTCTCTAAATGGTTGTGTAGTTTCTTTTAAAGTTTTGTAAACTTGCTTTTTGTAGATCTATCATTTGCATATTGATAGCTGCTTTGTAAAAGATGGAGTAAACCATCCATATCAGTTGTAAATCTTTGACGACGCTAATAGTGTCGGAGGAGCCTTGGACATTATCAATCAGTAAGGACAATTGGTGGTAATTTATAACGAATGGTGGGGTATGATTATCAATGAAATTTTCAAGAGTTTTTCGTGTAGATGGGACTTTAGATGAGCGCGGTTTTTTTGGTTTAGAGGGTTTGGGTTTTGCAAACAGATTTTCTGATGAAATTACTGAGAGTCTGATGGAGGCGTGACGATCTCACCAATACTGCGTTTTATGAAAGAACTTGTGTTTTCGTAATTGCTATTAGAGTTTTCACTTAGATGCTGTGGCTTTATTACATTTGGAATTACTGGAGCAAACTCCTTGGTAGTGACAGAACTCGAGCTTGAAGTTTTATTTGTAAAATTGGTTGAAATGGTTGTTTCAGAAAGTTGTCTTGATGTATCAGTTTTATTAAATTTTCTGCAGTTGTATCTAATGAAAAAGGAGCTGATAGATTGGAGGATATTGCTTCCGAAGTTTGTGAAAACGGTTTTGCTACTGAATGAGGTTGATTGCAAGTGTTATTATGAGTAGGGGCGTTAGTAATTTCTTTGTCATGGAGATTTGTAGGTGTAGGTGATATGCTTGGATTTGATAATGGATAACTTGATGACTGCTGGGTGTTTGGTACCTTGTGTAGTATACTTGTTGAAGCTGTTTGATTTGGTACTTCATTGTTTGACTCAATATGAGTTGATTTCGTTACTAAACTGTTATTATATTGGGATGATATGTGTCCTGTATTTTTGCAAATAAAGCAGGTAAGTGTACCTTGTGACAAAAATATGTGGTAAGGTGTTTGATCGAAATTTATTAAAATACAATCTGGAATTGGTGATTTTATAGGGCTTATATAAACTTGCCTCCGAAAGCTCAATATGTGACTAGGTTCGGGGAGAGTCGAGCTAATTTTCAGAAATGATATTGGGGAAAAAATAATATTTTTTGAGTTGATGATTGTGCCCAAAGGCATGAGATATTGCTGCAGATTAGCATTATCGATGCAACTAAATACAATTGCTTGGGTCTTACTCGGAAAAGAGTGTGAAGAGGCTGATGCATAACTGTGATATTCGAACGTTAATTTACTGGACTGGTTAGATCGCAAGGTGTGTTTACATTCTGTGAAGTCATTTTAAGCTGTTGCGGCGAAGTCCTTACTCCGACTCTGGTAAGAGAAAAACTAACCGCATGCTACTATAAGGTACTTATAACAGCTAACCTCACAAAATGATTGTACGGTAGTATATATTTATTATTGACGTTTTCTTTTTACACTAATAAATTAATAATTACGTATAGATAACTTTCGTAGTAGTATCTAGTAGATAAACACTTTAATTTTAAAAAATTATTTAATAAAACCACTTGTTTTTATTAAAAACTAGGAGTACGATATCAGTACAACTTAACCATCTTTTTTTTATAAACCACTGAGGTTATAGACGACAACAATGAAAAATATATATAAGAACAAAGGAAGGTAAATATTAATTACATACTAACATGGAAGGAGATTGATATATGTAATTTGTAATACAGACTAGATTTTAATTTAAATGTCTTTTATGCCTATAGCCGTTAAAAACTTTATAATATTGTTTAGATGATTGTTGTCTCTAAGAAGCTCGCCTATGTCGCTGAGAAGGTTGAGTTTACTTCTCGTTTCCTGGAAAATTTGACATTTGGTTAAAATAGGTTTTATTGTACCGTTGGTTTGACACTGGTTGCAGTATGGAGAATTATCTCTTGTAATTCGGTAATGATGTGTATATCGGGTGTGACTAAGTCGAAGTCGAGAAAAGATGACTTGTTTTTTTCTAGGTAACACAAAGGCTTGGTTTTTGTAAAGCATCTATTCCAAATTCCAAATCTATTCATAATATCTTTGAAGTGGTTGATTAATAAGACTAATGGGGATTCATGTTTATTAAATTTTAATAGATCAGTGATTACTGGTGGTTTATTTACAGTCCATGGAGAAGGAGGGTTTTCGAAAGGGTGGTAGATTGTCGGAAATATTATGCTATATTTATGAAGTAATCGGTTAATTCGTTCATAGAAAGGCGGATTACATTGAGGATGAGATGAGAAGTAGTGGCTAAAACGATTGCTATGAACGTTGTGGTAGACTGGGTTATCTAGAGAGGATAGAACTTTACAAGCAAACGACAAACCTAAAAAATCTCTCATAAATTCTAAAGGCGATTACATCTCTAGATTTTTAAGAACAGATTTTTTGGCTGAGTTATATACCACTGAGCCGTAGTCAATTTTTGATCGAACTAAGGATGAATAGATTCGTAGAAGAGTTGCCGTATCGCTGCCCAGGTGATGTTTGACAGTGTCTTTAAAATATTAATGCTTGGCTGGCAAGTACCTTTTAGCCTTTTAATGTGAGTTTTCCAATTCGATGTTTTGTCAAATACAAGACCGAGGAACTTTATCTCTTTTACAAAAATCAGATTCTTACCATTTAATGTTAAAATTGGATTATCCTTTTTTCGCTTTTTTAAAAGAGCAAGTTTTTTTTCGTTAGAGAAACTGAGTCCTGTTTTGTCAGACCATCTCTGGAGATTATTTAATGCGCTTTGTAGGATTCTTTGGGTGGATTCTAGATTTGTTCCTCTTAGTAAGATAACCAGATCGTCTGCGTATAGTCTTGCTTTTACTAGATGTTGACATTGTTCCAAGATGTCGTTAATTGAAACAAGAAATAAAGTTACACTTAACACCGATCCTTGGGGGACTCCATTTTCCTGGATTCGAGTTGATGATAGTGTTCCATTTGCTCGTACATTAAATGTTCTAAGTTGAAGAAAATTTTGAATAAATTTTAGGAATTTTCCATTAATACCCCAGGAGTGAAGCTTTTCTATTACACCATATCTCCATGTGAAATCGTAGGCTTTTGTAATATCGCAGAAAATAGCTAGACAGTGTTGTTTGTTAATGAGTGCTTCGTGAACTTCGGATTCAAGATTAACTAGGTTATCCGTCGTTGATCTATGTTGACAAAAGCCATTTTGCTCCGGGATAAGTAATTTTTTATCTTCCAGAAACCATGTAAGACGACGGTTTATAATCTTTTCAAATAGCTTACAGGTTGACGAGGTTGGGGATATTGGTCTATAGGACTGGGGATCTGTTTTCGGGTTTTGGGGTTTAGGGATTGGGATAATATATCATTCTGACCAAGAGTTTGGAAAGTAGTACTGAATCCACGAAGGTACGTTCTAGTGTTTGTGCTTAGCTTTGGGAGAAAAATTATTAGTGTATTATCTGGACCCGGAGAAGAGTTTTTTGTGCCAAACAATGCATCGTCCATTTCTTCCAGTAAAATTGGAGAGTCTATGTAGTCTTCCGTATTCGCTGTGATCATTATCTCCTTCTGTTTATTTCTTAACCCGTAACCGGTGACGTAGAGTCTGAGAGACTCTTGCAAAATTAAAAACCGGTTTAAAATATTGAAGCGGACGACTCTGGATGGCCTGCGGCTAAGTACCTTTCTAAAAATAGTTCATAAACCAAGCGTTTTTGTTTGATTAGTTTACATTTAGCCGTTTGCGAGAACAGACGTTATTGGAGTCAGCGAGACTCAACGTCACCGTTAGTTACTTTTTATCGAGTATTTTATATTTCTTTGTATACACTATAATGGATCATCTACCAAGTACGTCACGATCGGTTAGTGTTACAGATCCGAAATTTGAAGAGAAAGTGTTAAATTGGTTCAATGATTTGGACTCTGAATATAGTGATATTGATGATATCGACAGTAATGCGATAATAGAAAGCAGTCATGAGTCGGCATCTGAGCAGTCTGATAGTGAATCTGATCCAAAAGACAATATTCCAGAAACTTTAAACCAAGACTCGTCCAGTGATGATGAAAATATTATATTGGCGTCAAGATCTTCAAACTACTTTTATGGTAAAAACAGATTTAAGTGGTCAGCTAGTGCACCAAAAAATATTCGTACTCAAAAGCATAATATTATTGTACATTTACCGGGGCTGCAAGAGAAGGCTCGATCTCTTGGTCTTTCGGCACCTCCAAAGGAAATTTGGAACTGTTTATTTACAAATCGGATGTTAAATGTTGTAGTCGAATGGACAAATGTAAAATTGGCGAGTGTTAGGGTCAAATACAAAAATGAAAAGACGCCGGAATTAAAAAATGTCGACCAGGTCGAAATGGAAGCATTTTTAGGCTTACTAATTTACACCTCAGTATTTAAGTCCAATGATGAAGACATAGAATGTCTATTTGCTACAGATGGAACGGGCAGAGAAATTTTTCGGTCCGTAATGAGTGCCAAGAGGGTTGCAGTTTTATTGACTTGTTTACGTTTTGATGACCCTTCCACGAGAGAACAACGAAAAGCGGTAAATCCACTAGCACCAATTCAAGAACTATTTGAATATTTTATTCAAAACTGTCAAACGGAGTTTTCTGTTGGTGAATATGTATGCATTGATGAAATGTTAGTTGGTTTCCGGGGTAGATCACGCTTTAGAATGTATATTCCAAACAAACCACGAAAAAATGGACTTAAAATTATGATATTAACAGATGCAAGAAACAACTATGTGTACAATGCGTATGTATATACAGGCCAAGATTCCGACGGAATGGGCCTTTCAGTAACTGAGAAAAAGCTTGCTAAACCTACTCAATCTGTGTTACCGCTTTCTAAGCCATTATTTGGTAGTAATCGTAATGTGACAGCTGACAATTGGTTCACGTCTATAGAACAAGTTCAGTTGTTGAAATCTAATGGCCTAACATATATGGGAACTATGAAAAAGGTTAAAAGACATATTCCTCCTGAGTTTCTTCCTCAAAGGCATAGAGAGATTGGTTCAGTTAGATACGGTTTTGCAAAAGACATTACCCTTCTTTCGTATGTTCCTAAAAAAAACAAAGCTGTCATACTATTATCCTCCATGCATCATAGTATAGCCATAGATGAAAAAACACAAAAACCAGAAATAATTAGTCTGTATATTATGGCGAAAGGCGGCGTTGATGCTTTGGATGAAAAATGTACGGTTTACAGTTCGACCAGAAGAACGCAACGTTGGCCAATGGCTATAATTTACAAAATACTAGATATGAGTACAGTTAACGCTTTCGTTATGTATCAGTGTTATAGAGAATCCAAACCCTTAGACAGGAAAGATTTTATGAAGGTACTGGCTAAAAGCTTAATTAAAGCACACATGAAACAACGAATGTATAACAGCAGAATCCCGACAGAAATAAGAGAAAACATAAAGCGAATATTGTGCGTGGTTGAACCTCCTTATATTCAAGAAGATCGGTTAGCAGTTCGAAAGTATTGCTTTATTTGCCCATCAAAACTTCATAGGAAGACATCTTATTTATGCGTCTGTTGTAAAAAACCAATTTGCTTGATTTGTTCTCATAAAATATGCAGAAACTGTAACGTTCAAAAAGAATAAAAAAAAATAATCCCATTTTTTGTCCATCATTATGTTTTAAGAAACTAATTTGGGTGTTTTGCTGTTTTCCAGATAGTTGACGAATTTTCCTCCATAATGCAGACAAAGGAGTAGAGTTGTTGATGGATGCCACGAAAGATTTCCAGTTTTGTTTTTTGGTTTGCTTAATCTGATATCGAGATTCATCTCTTAGTTTTTTATATTCTATTTGATTTTGTGTAGTAGGACATCGTCTAAATTTGCTAAAAGCTCGCTTGTATTTTTTGATGGCTTCGTCACATTTGGTATTTCACCACGATACTGGCGTGTGAGTTTTTAGAGTTTTGGTTTTTCCGACTGCTTCTAGTCGTAGGGATGAACTTCCCAATTTAAGAATGTTTGTAGGATCGGACCGCACATGCTCGATAAATGAGGATTCTCCTGTTTGTATATTAAATCTTGTGGGTTCCCCAGTATTCAAGATGTTTATATTGTTACTGTCAATTAACTGTTTTAGTACTTTTTCTTTGATGATCGAGATTTGGATCCCCAGTAGGGGCTATGACTATTAAAATCTCCTATTAATATACGGGGAGATGGGATCTGTTGAAGTAGTTCCTCAATTACGGCAGTTGAAAATTTTCACTCAGTGGAATATAAATGTTGCATATTGAGATCTTTATATCACTATTAATTGTGATTGCAACAGCTTCTAATGATGTATTTAAAGGTATTAGTCCTGCTTCATATATTTGGTTGATATTTGGTTTGTCCTGTTGTTATAAAAGCATTTAAAAACCTTTAACCTTGCATGGTAAGAATCTTTGAAATGAGTTTCTTGAAGGCAAATAACTGATAGCGTTTGTTGAGCAATTAGCTTTTGTAACATTTTGCAATTATTCAATTTATTTAGTGGTTATGAGTAATTTGTAAGAGCTGCTGACCCAAGGCAAGATATAGCAGGTCTAGAAAGGATACGTAAATAATATAAACTGGCAATCGAGTATAGAAAGAATAATCAAACATAAAGCCTAATAGAAATTTATAGCAATTATTCACAGTAATAGAAGGCTCTGCTATTTATACAAGGGATCGTTTTATATAAGATTTTTAAGACTCCGTCTCTGAAAACTCCTTTTAATGTACTAGAAATCAGAAAATAATAGCGCCTGGCATCTATCGTGACTGTGGCTATATTTTATTTTCCTAGAGAGATTAATTCTTGCAATGTCGCTTACTTCATCGTTCGTAACGTTTAGCTTTTCATAAGTTCGACTTTCCCGCTCTTGTTGAAGATAATTTCTTTGCTATTAGCAGAGACCAGGGATGTCTAATATTTTTTTTACCTTTTGCTCGTTTCAATGAGATGATTGCATATTTTAAGCGCATTTTTGTTCCATCGATTCTTAGAAAAATGAGTCCATAAAGTAGGTTGTCTTTTAAAAGTAATTTACAGGCTAATAAATTCAGTTTATGAAAGCATTAAGCGACGTGAATCAATATTAAGTCTATTAGGAAAACTTAAAAGTTATTTTTAAGATTTTTTAATATTTCATCAATTTTATTTAATAAAAAGTGTGTATAGGTTTCAAACTGACAATTACGATATCAGAGGTATTGATTTGATACCAATTTCAAGTTTTAACAGTTTATCTTTTATTATAAGATATTTTTAACGCTGGATTAGTCTGGTACTTAATTCCAGCGACTTAAGTCTGATAGAGTGTGGTAGACCCAACTGTATCAAATTCGGTATCACCAAAATTATATTAAAACATTTTATGTTTTTATTTCTTTAATAAAATAATACACTATAAAAAAAAACGTTATTATTCTATAGTTTATTTTTATGAACGAGAGAGTAATTAGCATAATTTTAACTGGTACCTTCGACCACTCCATGGGCGTGCTCAAGATTAATTGAAAAATTACTTTGAATAATTGTAAAAAATAAATAAATTATTTCAGTATTATAAAGTGTTATGTGTATGTAAACAAAAGTGACCTCTTTTATCACACACTATATTAGAACTGACTGGCCTACATTAAAAAGGGTTTTAAAAAATTCACATTTTTTTTTAATTTTTAAAAATTACAAAGATACAATAGACTTTCTGGGATTCTTTTTCCAACGGAAGCCTATTTCTTTTAAAAGTTTCCATAACGTACTTCGACTCATTTCTGGGTAATCCTTATCATCTCGAACTGAGACAAGAACTTTATCCAATGTTGGAAATTCTTGTCAAAAGAAGAATTCATGCACTTTCCGTCGAAGTCCTTCTTTAAAATGATATTCTATTTGAAATTTTGGTTTCCCTGGAGCATTACGTGGCATTTGAAAACTACCACATTTCTCTTCTTTAATAACTCTGTAAATCGTAGATTTCCCAACACCAAGTGTACTGCTAACTAACTCAACGGTCTCATCAACACTTTCACATAAACGTTTGTCTGTAAATGATTTAAAACAATTAAATATTAATGTTTATTCATTAACTGTTAAAGGACTAATTTTTCGGCGTTTACACGGCACTTCCAAATTTTCCATAACACTAGTATACACAATAAACTGCACCTTGCAACTGAAGTACCTACTTTTAGCGAACTGTTAAGAATTTTGAATACGCCACTTGGACCTTCCTACAAAATGGAAAAACCCACTATCACATTTTCTGTGGTATAAGTTTAGAAGGTAATTATCTAGTCAATTACTGTCGTAGATTTCTGGAATTAAAGAATTAAATGTTTGATTGTTGAAACCCTTACTTCGTGGAATGCACTCATTTCAGATAAAATAAAACGTTTTATTTTATCTAAAGAATTAAACTTTATTTTGCAAATAGGTAGGTACTTATTAAACTTTTATTGGTTATATATAACCAATAAAATAAACATCTTACATTTCTTGCAAATTCATTAGTACCTGTTAACCTCCATCACTCCGACACTGGCAACCTTATTTAGGGATTAGTAACCCTCACAACTATTGTATTCTATTCTGCTCCAACTTTTATACCTGGTGGTCATACTCAATTTAAAATTGTTTTCCTATATACTTCTGTAAACTTGTTGACAAATATCTGTTTTTCATTGAGTCACCCGTATCAACAGTTTAGGGATTTGCATACATAATTTATTGTTTTATTACTCTCTCATACATAAAAATACACTATAGTTAAATAAATAAATAAAAAGATCAAATTAATCGGTAGCAGTATCTGCGGCTTTTCCGTTTTTCGCAATCTTTACATGTCATAACGGAATACGGAGTACATATTGTCGATTCACATCGTCGTTTCTTATTTTTTTCTTCACTGTCTTAGGGCGCACCCCTACTGGTGGTAAGTTTACGTAGTGAAAGAGGTAGACTTTCGTTTTGTATTCTTATTTCTGTTTGCTCGTCTATTACCTTCTTTCCGAGTAATCTATTTAAAGCACGACTTGCCATTTTATGATCGTTTGTAATATTTCGGTAAATAATGAAAGCTTTATAGCGGCAGTATTTAAAAGGGAGAAAAAAATTGTAAGTGGCCATGAGTAATGTTACAGTAAATACAGTTGATATTGCAGATACAAATTTTTGTAAAGCAGACACAGTTATTGATCATACAATTAAAAGCTCTACTTTAAAAAGTGGAGGACAACATATACCAGATGTTGTTGTCCTCAAAGAAAAACAAGAATTGTCCCGAAACCAATTTCCTAATTCTGTAGCGAAAAATGTTAATCTGCCCGCAATTGATAACATATTTTTCGATGTCTGAAACAATATGAATTCATCAAATTTAAAGAATACATCCAAAAGCAAATGTAGAAATTTGAAAACCATCAAAGAAAAACGTGCTGGTGAGTCGGCTAAAAGAAAGTTATTTTTTGAAACTGGGGGATATCCAGAACATGAAAAAATACAACTTCTCTCAGATGTAACGGTGAAACAATCAGACGACACCCACCACCTGTAAATACCCTTTTGTATGCAGGATTGTGTTACTCTAGTTCCTATAATATATCTAAATCAAAAATTGGAATAAAATGTCTATTTTATGTTAGAGGTTAGCATATTAGTACTTGTGCAAAGTTACAACAAGTAATTGAAAACTTAAATAGTTTTGTGTGCCTTACCTTCTTCTTCTTGATGTGCCTTGTCCGTTCCGAACGTTGACAATCAACATGGCTATTCTGACTTTGTTTACGGCAGATCTGAATAGTTCAGCAGATGACAATCCGAACTATTGCCGCAAGTTTTGGAGCCACGAGTGTCTTCTCCTCCCTGGACCCCTTCTGCTGTCTATTTTCCCTTGAACGATGAGCTATAGTACTCTATATTTATTATGTCTCATAACGTGACCCAAGTATTCCAACTTTCTTTTCTTTATACTTATTCCTACCTCTCTTTCTTTACCTATCCGGCGTAGTACCTCTTCGTTGGTCACGTGCTCAGTCCAGGATATACGTCGGTAAGCCCACATTTCGAAGGCCTCTACTTTTTTCATCAATGTTGCGGTCATTGTCCACGCCTCCATTCCATATAACAAAACCGGGAATACATAACATTTCAGACGTCGAATTTTGAGAGGTAGAGTGAGTCTTTTAGAGGTAAAAATTTGCTTCTTGCTAGTGAACGATACTCTTGCTTTTTCTACTCTTATACGTATTTCCTTCGCTTGATCCCAATTTGAGTTAACTGTTGTTCCCAAGTAGATGTACGAATCCACGTGTTCTATTCTTTCATTGTCTAATATCAGTTGCTGTAGTGGTTGTTGGGTTTTGCTTACTAACATCCATTTGGTTTTTGTGATATTTAGTCTGAGTCCGTATTGTGTACTTGTTTTTTGTATCTTACTTATTAGGCAACTCAGTTCCTCCATGCTACTTGCTAGAATCACAGTGTCATCACCATACCTTATGTTATTAATTATTTCTCCATTTATCTTTATGCCTTCTGTGCTTTCCTCCAGCGCTGTCTTAAATACTTCTGAGTATATATTAAAGAGAATAGGAGACAAGATACAGCTTTGTCGTACCCCTTTCTTGATCTCAATTTTATTGGTCAATGTAGATCCTACTTTCACTTTAGCTGTTTGACCCCAATAGAGACTCGCTATTGTTCGAATGTCTCTGTAGTCGACTCCGATATTATGGAGAACTTTAATTATCTTTTCGTGCTTTACGTTATCGAATGCTTTTGCGTAGTCTATAAAGCATATATACACGTCTTTGTTCATATCTCTGCAGCGCTGGATGAGTACCTGTAGACTAAAAAGGCTTCGCTTGTCCCAAGAGAATTCTGAAACCCAAACTGCGAATCTCCACTGTTATCCTCGCATTTTTTGCTTATTCTGTTGTAAGTAACTCTAGACTTATCATCCGATGTTGCTCACAAGGTTTTGCTTTTGGTTTTTTCGGTATGGCAACAAAAGTTGACTCTAGCCAGTCTTCGGGAAACTCCCCGCTGTTATAAATATTGTTAAAGAGTCGTGCCTTACCTGCACGAACAAAAAAAAAGAAAATTAGATATTTTATGAATGGCCAATGACTGTAATTCTATATTAGGCTAATAACTATGTTTGTATAGTTTGTGTAGTTCTGTAAGTTTTCAGATTTGTGTTTATTTTTAATATACATTATTATTTTTGATTAAAATAACCTGAGTTTTTATAAAATCTGATGTTTCATTAAAATAAAAAAACTCTTCAAAGTTCCACGTTGTTCTCCGAGTGCAGAGGTTCACTCTCACCCGGCTCTGGAACCCAATTGAGCCATGTGTTACCTTTAGTCAAATTTAATTTAATATAGAACATCACAGTTATTTTATAACACAATGTACAACATTTCACAACTAAATGTAATTTAAAGGGTTTTTACCCTAATATTTTGGTGGCTCAGGCAATGTGACCTAGCATTTTCGATTTTAATAACCTGATGATGGACTGTGTAGTCTGAAAACGTTTGTTTTATTGATGTGGCCCTTTTAAGGGTTTTTTAAATAAATATACCCATTTACAAAGATTAACCTCTTTTTGTTATACGTGGTATACAGCCAGCTACAGGAATTTTTCCTTGTGGATTTTCTTCAAAATATTTCAACTTTAAAAGATAACAATTTACAATTTTAATACAAATGGCAATTCCTTAAGTGGCCAATCACTCTACCCGTTACCCTAGAAAGTTTTCTTTTTGATTAAAAGACAAATTTTCGCTTTTATTATTGTTTTGTTATAACACAATTAGAATTCCAATCAAACGGTAATGCATCCTAACCTGATTAACTTCGGAAGTTACAAGAGTTACATAAGAGTACAACGTCGCTGTTATTTACCATCTAAATTTTGTTATCGGTGTAACTTAGTAAAAGCTTCGGCAATGAACACAAGGGAAATTATGTATAGAGGGTTTGGAGTGGATTTGCCCATGATTTTCGACAATCGCGCCAGAGTTGCCGAAGCGCAGTTTCATTATGTGATTCGGTTTTTGTTCTCCTGAGGTTAAATGAGTACACGATGGACCGGCTTGTTGTGCATTATTAACTAGTCGAAATTGTTCCTGTTGATTAAATCATAAATTTTTGCTCACCTCGATCGACTATCGGGAATTGTGTATCATTTGTTCACACGGTCTAGTCTAAATTAGCTTATACTAAATATTTTAATTCTGTGGTGATTTTTATGAAGTTATCCAATGTAGTAACAGCAAAAATCAATTCAGAACCAGTTTAAATTTTACTTAATTTATCATTCGCGTTTATCATGAACATAAAATATGTACATACCAAACTTTTCATAGACTTTGGATTTTTGTATCTTTTTTTTTATTTCGAATTACCATGTCTCGACACTTTTGATCATTGATACGGGAATAAATGTTTACAACAGTATATACAGAGTTATGATACCTACAGAGTTTACAATAGTAAATGATATTCGACTCTAAACATAGTAGCTAATACGTGTTTTAAAATCGAGCTCTCAAAATTAATTTAAAAACTAGTGAAAAACTAAAAACTATTTTCGTTAATTAGTGATCCAGCAGTGAAATAACAAAAATAAATACAACAGAGATAGTAAGTTACTTTAATTATAACAGTTTTTACTATTATCTTCTTCTTAACGTGCCCTATCAAGTCCCCTTGACGTTGGCGATTAACATGGCGAAACTGTCTCTGTCTCGAGCTATTCTAAATAGTTGCTCAGCTTTCTTTATTCCTGTCCACTCTCTGATATTCTTCAACCAAGCGGCCTGCTTTCTACCAATTCCTCTGCGTCCTTCGATTTTACCCATCATAATAAGTTGAAGAATATTATATCGGTCTCCCCTTACTACGTGTTCAAAATAGGCCATCTTTCTACATTTGACGTTATCAAGCAGCTCGCGAGCAGCATTTGCTCTTTCAAGGACTGCCACATTTGTCAGTATAGCCGTCCATGGAATTTTTAGTATACGTCTGTGCAGCCACATCTCAAAGGCCTCCAGACGATTAATCGTGGATATTTTTTTTTTCGATTTAATTTTCGATAAATGGATTTCGATTTAATTAATAAATTTGCTTTAATTTTATAAAAGATATTTTATACGGTCGCTTCATTATGATAATACATTTTATGACATTATATCTACATTTCACTTCATTAAAACTATTTTATAGCATATTCTATCGCATATAGAATAAATTATAAATTATCCCTATTCACATGTTACTTGACTAAAATCGATAGGGGTATTAAACCACTTAATTCCAATCCAAGAACTAATGCCCTATTCTACCTGTTCTAATCTGAACAAAGGAAGGTTTTAATTCGAAAGGTAAAGCGGATTAAATATTTACATTGTCGGAATACAAATCAAACTGTAATTTATTTCCGCCCCTGGATCCGTTTACACACTGACCGGACAGTTAAGTGTACGGAGTAGAGCAGAACGAGAGAGAGGTTAGTTTGTCACCAGGGAGGGGCCAAGAAAACTACATTCTACAGCTGAATCCCTAATAAAATGAGTATGGAGTTTGTTTGTCCAAGGTAATTTGCAAGCGACCACTGGACTTGTTCGGTAGTATGCAGTTCCTAAATTGCGTAGATTGGCGTGCTTTATTGTAGAGATTTGTCTGTCTGGTACACATATTTTCGATTACTCGTATAAAATCCGTAGAAAACTAAAACTCAAACTTATTTTTTATAAGTAAAATACACACACACATACACACATATAATATATATACAGGGCGTCCTCGAAAATGATGCGTTTCCTAGATGCTGTACAAAAAGGGTGTACATATGTGAAATTATAAGTATAATTTCAGTGTATGAGGCTGGATTACATAGGGCTGGTTCAAATAAAATAGGATCTGTAGTAAAGGGTTGTACAGACAATAGCAAATTAAGCTTATACAAAGTCTTACCAATAATTCTGCTCCACACACTCGCAGCATTGACTGACTTTCACTTGCTGTTGTTGTTCATGCTTAAAATCTATTCAGATACCGGTTTCTGAACACGTGTTTCGCGATACTAACACTGAGATCACGAGATAAAGCACATCTGCATCTGTACGCGATTTAAAATAGTATTTTTGGTATTTTTCACGTAACCAAAAGCGAGAGAAAGATAATTAGTTAGCAGCAGTAAACAGTAGAGAGAGTGTCTCTTCAGCGATAGATATCCAAGAGGGTTACGTCTATACCTAGCGATAGGTAACAGGCAAGAGAGGTACGTATGTACCAAACAGTAGCCAACAGGCAAGAGCGAGTGTACGTCTGCCTAGCGAGACTCAGCAGATGAAAGAGCGAATGACTCTCCCTAGCGACAGTCAAAAATCAAGAAAGGGTCTTTCTTCTTTGCTCTTTTAAAACTGTCTATATTTCTAAATATTTCCAAAGAAGGGGAGGTTGAACTGGAATAGGAAGGGTTATCAAGGGTTGGACTAAGGTAATGATTGTAAAATTGTTGTAGAAGGATAGTTAATAATACAGCGAAAAAACGACATGATTTTTCGCATGTGAACAAATTGACCAGAGGTATAGGTAGAATCCGGAAAATTGGATGTAGTGGAAAACAAGATACACAATTATGCCATTGTAGGTCTATCTGAAACCCACTGGAAGGATAAAGGACATTTTACGTGAAAAAATGACAATGATATTTATTTCTCCGGCAATGATAACGAATCTCGGAATGGCGTGGCAGTGATAGTAAATAATGCCATTAAAACCTCCGTAAAAGAATACATAGCTGATAATTGTTGTCAGAATGAATGCCAGCCAGTTAATTTTAATGTAGTATAAACATATGCCCCAACAAGCGAAGCTCACGATGAAGAAATCGAAACATTTTATAGTACGTTGGAGCAGACGCTTAGGAAGCTTCCAAATAGAGAAATAACAGCAGTCGTAGGCGATTTCAACGCTAAAATTGGTGTAACTACAGAAGATCATTACTTGCGAGAGACCGTCGGATTATATGGACATGGCCAAAGAAATGACAGAGGAGAATGCTTGCTACACTTTTGTATAGACAACAACTTGTTTGTTACTAATACAGGCTTTCAACATAACCCAAGACGACTATACACTTGAATATTACCAGGAAATAGATTCAAAAATCTATTTCCTGGTAATATATTTTATATGGTAAAAACCGTTGGAGGAGCGCTGTTAAGGATGTTAAGACCTATCCAGGAAAATATTGTAATAGCGACCATCAATTTTTATCAGCTGAATTCCGCATGAAGGTAAGAAACAGTCCAAAAACAGGAAATACAACAACTAAATGGCATCTAAAATATAACAATCCGCACAAAAAAGCCGCAATGCAAAAGCTATGTGACCTCCAACAATCATTAAATCCAGAAGAGTCCTCAAACAACATATGGACAAAAACAAAATCCATATGGCATAATGCTGCGAAAAACATTAAGAGTGATAGAGAAGAAAGAAGGAAACAATGGATAACAGACTCCACGTGGACTAAAATACAGAGAGGAAGTGCTTAAAACCCACAGGACTGAACAGTAAAAGTGATCAAGAGGCCTATAAAGCGCTGAACGGTCAAATAAAACGACTCTGCAAAAAGGACAAGAACACACACTTGAATAAAATCTGCATGGAAATAGAAGGGCATAAAATCAAAACTCAGACCAGAGACAAAAATAAAGTAGATAACATGTTCCTTTACACCAAACTACCTTGCTATCAAAGATGATAACGGAACTCTACTCACTTCTAAAAAAGATATTTTACACAGATGAAAAGAATACTGTGGACGACTGATGATGGAGGAAAGCATAGACGCCCATCACAACAAGAAGATGCCAGTTTTGCGACGAACCTGACGTACTCAAAAGTGAAGTTGAAGCAGCAATTATGAGGCAAAAAAGTCAGAAAGCTGCCGGTCCAGATAACATACCTATTGAAATGATTTGGGCCTAGATGACGTTAAAGTGGATATAATAGATCAAATTTGTCAAAGAGTGTGGGAGACAGGTAAATGACCTGAGGACAGGACACAATCACTATATATTCCCATACATAAAAGGGAGCGAAAGATTTATGTAGCAACTATCGCACAATTGCTCTAATTGCGCATTGCAGTAAGATACTCTTACACATAATTCTCGAGAGGATAAAGCCCTTTTTCCTACCTAACATTGTGGAGGAACAAGCAGGTTTCGTCCCCGGACGTGGTACTAGAGAACAAATTTTAAACGTACGGCAGATTATAGAAAAATCCAGAGAATTCAACATCACAACATATTTGTGCTTCATAGATTATAGTAAAGCTTTCGATTTGGTCAACTGGAGGTTTTGACAGGTTTTGTCTGAAAAGATATGCCAGAGTTAGAATAAATGGGGAACTAAGCGATAGTTTCAGGGTCACAAAGGGCGTGAGACAAGGCTGCATACTAAGCCCAATTTTATTTAACATCTATGGTGAATGGATAGTGCGGAAAGCTACTGAGGACTGGAACGGTGGCATCACCATTGGCGGGAAGAAGATTTGCAACTTGAGCTATGTAGATGATACTACTATCCTCGCTAGTTCGGAAGCTGAATTGATTCACCTGCTACAACAAATAGGAGACATAAGCTTAACGATGGGCCTTAAAATAAACAGAGATAAAAAGAGAATCATGATAATTGACAGAGCTAACAACAATCAAAATCATCTGGTCATCATAAAAAATATCGCTGTTGTAGATAAATTTGTGTATCTGGGCTCATTAATAACCAACAAAGGAGGCTCTACTGAAGAAATAAAGGGGCGGTCAGCAATCGCAAAAAGCGCTATAGCAAAATTAACAAAAATTTAGAAAAGCCATGAAATAACTACCGATACAAAAATGAGACTAGTAAGAAGTCTAGTTTTTCCAGTTTTTACTTATGCATCGGAATGCCGGACCCTTACTGAGAAAGACAAAAAATGTATTTGAGATGTACTGCTGGAGACGAATGCTGAGAATACCATGGGTGGCCCAAAGAACAAATAAATCCATACTGGACCAGCTAAGCATAAAGAAAACACTAAGAACACAAATATCAGAACAAATATTAAGCTATTTTGGGCATGTGCTTCAAAGAAATGGTCTTGAAAAACTTACCATCCAGGGAAAAGTAGAAGGCAAAAGAAATAGAGGTAGATCTCCCACACGATACACGATTAATTTCCTATAGTAGTGTCAGTTGGACCTTTGGTCAATACTTAGTTTCATAGAATTTTGTGAAGATCGCATATTTATGATTGTAAATGCTCATCCAAGCTGTCTTTTGTCACATGTCACCTCAACATATCCGTTAGACCGTGAGGCATTCTGTCTCCGGCTTCTGTACACAATGTAGCTTCGCCTATTTTCAAAATTGTAAAGTGTTTGTTTGTCCTTGTGTAGTGTAGTGTGTTGTACCATTTTATGTTTATGACATTTTTATTCTTGTCGGATAGGCCGCAATTGACGAAGTAAGTATATAAACGTTAATAACATAAAAACTTTTATCAACCATAAACTTCGAGTTTTTATCGAAGTTAATTAATTTCTTTAGTTAAAAAAACGTTTCTTGGATTATTTCAGATGCACCTGAAGATGATCTAGGGATCGAAAGTACTTGGGCAAGATTAAATTAATTAAACTGTGCTCGATATTTGCCTTTTATTTGATCAAAGTTCATTTATTCGAGCATTCAACCTTATATCAAAAGAAAAAATGCATCAGTCTTCCTATATTGTTAGTAAAAGAAATTTAATACTATCCTGTGTTGGACCACTTTCCAGATTGTGTTTGTAACAGTTCGCTGTGTCGCCCTTACCCTTGAGACAAGTCTCCTACTTACTGTCCATAAGAGGTAAACATCCACCTAAAAAGCAGCATCGGCAAAGCGAACATGGACGGCACTACATATGTACATAACAAAGCTCTTTCTTCAAATATTTGAATATGCAAGAAGGACGATCGGGGTTGTTTGGTTTGTCGACGAAGGCAGCAGCAACGGAGTATAGGGGTTAATTTTGTGGAATGTCCGGCAATAGATTTTAATGTTGTTTTAAGCTTAAACTATTTCTCTAATTTCCTGTATAGGTTTAATTGTTTTCAGATTATTTTATGAGTATTAATGCAAATTAAATATTAAAAAATCTTCTTCTTCTTCCTATGCCGTCCGATTACCGGAGGTTGGCGACCACATTTTTAAAAGCTTCTCTGTCTTTTGCACCGTGGAATAATTCGTCTACAGTCATGTTTGTCCAGTCTC
The DNA here is from genome assembly GCA_918026665.1 of Diabrotica balteata. NCBI lineage: Eukaryota > Metazoa > Arthropoda > Insecta > Coleoptera > Chrysomelidae > Diabrotica > Diabrotica balteata. The sequence continues at coordinate 11,807,839 of OU898284.1, forward strand.
GAATATTTCGCAGCTCTTTCTACCTATTCCCTTTTTGCCATCGACTCTACCCTGCATGATGACCTGCAGAAGACTATATTTATTATTTCTTAGTATGTGTCCAAGGTATGCAGTCTTGCGTACTTTTATCGTTCTCAACAATTTTTTGACTCGACCCATTCTTCTCAGCACTTCCTCATTGGTGATCCTGGCAGTCCATGGGATTCTCAATATTCTCCGGTATATCCACAGTTCAAAGGCTTCAATCTTTTTAACTATTTGCGCTTTTAGTGTCCATGTTTCTACCCCGTACAATAATTGCGACCAGACGTAACATTCAACAAACCTCAGTCTCAGAGCAATATTCAGATTTTTGTCACAGAACAATTGTTTGAATTTTAAGAACGCTGCCCTTGCCATTTCTATTCGTACCCGGATCTCTTGGTCTGGATCTAATTCTGTGTTGATGTAAGCTCCCAGATATTTATATTTTGTCACTCTCTCTATTTGCTGTCCACCAAGAGTTAGTTGTTCATTATTTATTGGACTCCTTGATACTATCATAAATTTGGTCTTATCTATGTTGATGTCAAGTCCCATTTGAATGCATTTACTATTTATTGCATCTAGTAAAGTTTGTAGATCTTCTATACTCTCAGCCATAATTACCGTGTCATCTGCAAATCTCATTGCAGTGTTTATGATTTCTCCACCAATTCTTATTCCCTCTTTTCTTTCCCATAAGGCTTTTCTGAATATGACCTGTGAGTACACGTTGAAAAGCGTCGGAGACAAGACGCATCCTTGCTTAACCCCTCTCGCAATCGGTATATTATTTGTTTCTATATCGTTCACCTTTACTACTGCTTTCTGGTTCCAGTATATAGCCTTAATAAACTCAATGTCTTTTTTGTCTAAATTGATGTTTTTTAATTCATCTATTAACTTCATATGCTGCACTCGGTCAAAGGCCTTCCTAAAGTCTATGAAGCATACATATGCACTCTTGTTATATTCCCGACATTTCTGCAAGACTACCGTCAACGCAAATAATGCCTCTCTTGTACCCATGCCTCCTCTGAAGCCAAACTGAGTTTCATCTATCTGTTCCTCACATTTCTTATAAATTCGGTTTTGAACAATTTTCAAAAGAATCTTTAAAGGGTGGCACATTAGGCTTATCAATCTATAGTCATTACATGATTTGGGATTGTTGTTTTTTGGTAGAGGTAAAAATATCGATTTAAGCCATTCTTCCGGTATTTCCGGTATTTCCGGTAATTATTAAAAAATAATTTTATGTAATTCGGAGAACAAATGTCTGGCTCATGTGAACTAGCACAGAAGTCAACTTTCGTACATTTTTTAGGAGCCTCGAAACATTGTTAACGAAATCGTGCAAAATCTCAAAATAACGTTAAAATGTTTAAAAGTACATTATTGACGAGAGCGGAAAATTATTATTATACCGCAATACTATTAGTGGCCTCAGATTAAATTTTAGAAGATATTTAATGATTTATTCGGATATTCACGATGGTATTTTAGGTGCGAATTTAACATAACTCATGATATCTTAAATATTTATGTGTCTTAGGCATATTTGCCTCTCTAAGTTAGATAATTACCAGTCAAGAGAGCTAGCCGGTTTTAGAAAAGGATTCAGTACAAGCGACCATCTGCTTACGAAAAAATATCAAGTGAAATGGCCAACAAATATCAAATCCCAATGTATATGGCATTTGTACACTTTGAAAATGTATTCGATAAGGTGGAACATTGGGCAGTAAAGAACTCTTTACAAAATGGGAGAATAGACTATAGATATACTGACTTAATTTTCAATATGTATGATCAAGCAACAATATCCATTAAAATAGTTGAACTAACGAAGCCTATTAAGATACGGTGAGGAGTCAGACAGGGTGAAACTATGTAACGACAATATGGACACTAGCAAACAACATAAACCGTACATACAGGGAAAAACAAAATACTAATAATATTGAAAACTTGACCTTTGAGTGAGCTATACTAAATAACACCAAAATAAACCAACTCTTGTTCCGAAAACTAAATGAGACTGCTCCTAGTCAAAACTAAAACAGCATTTCCTGATCACAAATACATATTACACCTGTGGTCATTCAGATACAAGAAAGGATACACAATAAACAAACAGTCTACTACTGAGACTAAACTTGTCGAATCTTCTCTACGACTCACAATGACTACTCCTCGTACAACAACATTAATTTACCCTTGGCATTTAAATACACCTTCAGAGACGGTTAATTGGAAGACAAATTGCATAATACTACTTCTCAACTACATAGCTCAAACAAAGTCCTTAAAATTGACCGAACAAATAAAAAATTACAAAAACCGATTATTGTGTAAAATTTGTCAAATCAATAAAAAAAAATAAATGTAACAGTAACTGTATAATTTGCTACTGTTTTTAAATTCTTTTCAATATCAATACTTCAATCAAAATTCATATTTAAATATTCAACTCAAATATTTGCTTTCATTTACTTACCAATACATATAAAAAACAAAACATATGTTAATATACACAAATATAAATGTTGGTACATAATACTGTGATATATTTATATAGTTCGAATTTATTTGTCTTTATTCTAATTTATTGTCTATAATCTAATTTATTAAAACTCACGATAGCTAATTACTAATTTATTAAATAACTTTACAAATGTATGTATTTCACGTTTCGTACAAGTAAACCGCGTTTACCGATCTTCTTATGACTGACTTCTTCAATAAAAATCTTTCATTTATATACACAACTGTGTCATCCAGAAAATTCGGCGGACTTCTTGAATAGTCTCGTATTTTGGTGAAGGCGCTCGACTCGTTTTTCAACCTCGAGACGTGGATGATTCACCAAAATTAGTGTCTAGAGATTTCTGGTAAACAACTGGTAGCTAAGCTCAGGTATATTTTTGACCTACAAATTACGAGAATCAATAAAAAGAATTAGTCATAAAATATTTACAGTTCTATATGCCATAACATTTAAAATCGTAACATTGCCCCCCTCTTAAAAGATGGTTCCTCCTGGAACCTTGTCGGGACTGGAACTGGAGCGGCATGCTGATATCGGCAACTGGACCCTCTTTTACACCTTCCAGTTGTATAGAAATGACAAGGGACAGTTTTCTCTCCGCACCAGTAACTATGCGGATTGCAACAGACTAACACCTGGACTTCGGTGTCTTTAAAGATTTCCTCCACCATGTTTCGTATAACCCTCCAATCTAATTGTGGCACTCTAACTTTGGCATGGCTAACTTTTGCACGTCGGACTCTAGTACGTGCTCTCTCAACTGAAGTAAGGCTTCCCATACATCTCGGTAGGTAGGTTGGTCACGGCAGTGTCTTTTGTTACCAGGTAGAAAAGGTAACGTGATGCATCTTGAAGTTTCAAGGTTTTACCAGGAGCTGGCACTTGGCATTGAAGTTCTGCAACTCGACCAAACTTCCTTCGAAAGACGGATGCCAACCCTGGTGCATCTTTGATACTGGCCGGGATGGTAAGGGCCAGTGAATAGTCATCGGGAAGCGCGAGTAGATCTTGCCTTTCTTCAGTGGTAACACCATGTCTTGCTTTACCGGTACCTCCATAGGCACCCATGAATTCCTCAAACGTGAGGTCAGACACATCTTGGACTTGGTTTACTTCCACTTCTTCATCTACGTCGTGGTCACCCTCGAAAGACGCCAACCGGTTATGGTGTACTATCATCGGCTTTCCTCTCGGGATCTTGCTTATTCGGTAAATAACATCATTGATCTTCTCCATAATGAGGTATGGACCTTCCCAAAACTGCTGCAATTTGGAGAACAACCTTTTCGCTTTTTGGGGTTATAAAGCCAGACTTTATCGTTCTTCTTAAAACACCCCTTTTCGGCTTGTGTATCGTACCGTTTCTTCATTCGGTCACTAGCGATTTGGAGATGGGAACGGACCAACTCGTGTACATCGTCCATTCTTCTTCGCAATTCGATCACATAATCTTCACCTGCTACATCTTCTCCAGGTCGACATCCAAACTCTAGATCACAAGGTAGTCGCATCTCGCGTCCGAATAGGACTCTGGCTGGTGTCTGGCCTGTTGATTCATTAACAGCAGATCTGTAGGCCATTGTGAAGAACGGGAGATATTGGTCCCAGTCTCGCTGATGATCGGACACCATCTTTGTCAAATACTTGCCAACTGTTCTATTCATTCGTTCTACCATACCATCCGATTGCGGATGATAAGCCGTAGTTCTTGTTTTCTTCATACCTAGTCTATCACATATTCCTTGGAATAAATCGCTTTCGAAGTTCCTGCCTTGGTCACTATGGATCTCCAAAGGCACTCCAAATCGGCTGATATATTCTTGGATCAACTTATCTGCAACGGTGGCCGCCTTCTGGTCTGGAAGTGCGTAAATCTCGACCCACTTAGTGAAGTAATCCATTACTACCAACATGTACTTGCCTCCATTATCACTTTCTGGAAACGGCCCAGAAATGTCCAAAGCTATTCTTTCAAACGGGCTTCCAACATTATATTGTCTCATAGGAGCTCTCCTTTTTCGATAAGGCCCGTTACTCGTAGCACAAATAGTACATTTCTTACACCAGTCTTTTACATCGTCGGAACTGTTCATCCAATAAAACCGTTCCCGAATTCGCTGAAGGGTCTTCTTCACACCAAAATGCCCTCCTGATGGACTGTCGTGTAACTGACGAAGTACTTCGGCTATTCTGCTCTTTGGAATCACCAACTGTCTTCTCTTCTCTGAACCGTCATCATTTTCCAGACTCGTTTGAGCAAGCCATCTTCCATGATAAATGAGTCCCACTGGGCCCAATACGTCTTCACTACTGAGCCTAGGTTCGATATTTCTTGCCAAGGTGGTCGACGGTTTTCCTCTTTCCATTTTCGGATTTTCTGTATAACTGAATCTCTCTCTTGTTCTTCCCTGATCTTGGTAGGCGTCCAGTCGTCGTGAACCACCGTCGTTCTTAGCACTGCTGCTTCCTTGGATTCCGTTTTGTTGCAGTGAGAACACTCTGCTGGGCATGGCCTTCTGGAAAGAGAATCAGCGTTTCGGTGGCTAACTCCGGCCCGGTGCTCAATCTTAAAATCATATTCTTGGAGTCGTTCGATCCACCTGGCTATCTGACCCTCTGGATTCTTAAACTGCATCAACCACTTAAGGGCGGCATGGTCGGTTCGGATTAAAAACTTCCTTCCATAGAGGTATTGATAGAAGTGCTCTACTGATTTCACTACTGCCAGAAGTTCTCTTCTCGTGACGCAATAATTTCGCTCAGGTTTTGAGAGAACTTTACTAAAATATCCAAGGACTCTTTCCTGTCCTCCTTGAATCTGAGACAGCACTCCTCCAATTCCCACATTACTTGCATCTGTATCTAAGATGAACTCTCCTTCTGGCAGTGGATACCCTAAAATTGGTGCTGTGATTAAATGCTTTTTTAAGGTTTCAAAGGCATTCTGGCAGTCTACATCCCAGCGGTATTCTCTTGCTTCCTCTGTAAGTCGCGTTAATGGTTTCGCGATATCTGCAAACTTCTTAATAAACCTCCGGTAGTAAGTACACAGTCCCAGAAAACTTCTCACTTGATGTTTGTCAGTTGGTTTTGGCCATTCCTTAATAGAATCGATTTTTCCCTTATCCACGGCCACTCCTTCTTTACTGACTATATGACCCAGATAATTGACTTTACCTTGAAATAGCTGGCACTTCTTGGGGTTTAACATCAATTGGGCAGCTTTAAGTCGATTAAAAACGTTTTCTAAATTCTTCAGATGGTCTTCAAATGTCTCCCCCAAGACGATTATGTCGTCTAGATAAACTAGGCATGTTTTCCAAGATAACCCTCTCAACACATTTTCCATAAGCCTCTCAAATGTCGCAGGAGCGTTACAAAGTCCAAATGGCATAACGTTGAATTGCCATAATCCAGATCCTGTGGTGAAGGCTGTCTTTTCTTTATCTACCGGGTCCATTTCTACCTGCCAGTATCTAGACTTCAAATCCAAAGTGGAAAATAATTTACTTCCAGCCAATGTGTCTAATGTGTCATCGATCCGAGGCAGAGGATAACTATCTTTCTTGGTAACGTTGTTCAGCAAACGGTAATCCACACAGAACCTCGTTGTTCCGTCTTTCTTCTTAACCAGGACCACCGGAGAGACCCATGGGCTCGTAGAAGGTTCTATCACCCCGTCTTTCTTCATTTCCTGAACAATCGTTTCAGCTTCCTCTCTTTTCGTCTGTGGTAATCGTCGAGCTGTTTGACGAATTGGCTTAGCATTACCAGTATCAATTTTATGCTTAACGACGGTAGTTCTTCCCGTCTTTCCTCCTTTCGGTACGAAAATATCACGATACTGCCGAAGAAATTCCCTTAATTTCCTTTTCTCAATCTGATTCAGAGACTGTCCAGCAACCGCAACCATTTGATCAAATTTATCGTTGGAATTATCAGACGTTGTCGTCTGACGGATTATGGATGTGACAGGTACACAAGTTCCTACTTTTGTCTCTTTCTTGATGGTCACTGGGTAGTCATTGACATTAATAAGTCTCACAGGAATTTCTTTAGCCGAAGTCACTAATTCTTTTCCAATTATGATTCCACGGCCAACTTCGTCGTCATGATTCCAAGGCTCCATCATAACAGGTGTTCCTTCGTCCACAATTCCCTGTAGCCGCGCTACTATTATCGTTTCACTTCTCGCAGGCACGACTGTATCTTCTTTAACGGCTGCTTGCATAGTGTTGTCATCATGTGGATGGAGAAATACCTCCTCGTTACCAACTTTGATTACTTTATTTTTAAAATCCAATTGGAATCCATGCGTATTCATTACGTCCATTCCTAATATAACATCCTCTTCGATGTCAGCAACTATAACAGTATGGACGAACTTTTCTGCTCCAATTCCTAATTGTACCTGGATTTCTCCATGAATGTTAGCATTTTCACCTGTAGCGGTCCGCAGTCGCAACCTCGTTGGTAACAGTTTCTTACGGCTGTTTATAACTGTCGGGCGAATAATGCTTCTGGTCGCTCCCGTATCCACCAACAACGTATGCTTTTTACCATTTATTTCTCCATCTACATATACACTATCTTCACGACATTTCAAAGAAGCTATTAGTATGAGAGGGTCTTTGGAAGAGTTCTGGGTCGAAGCTGCCCCCCTAAGGCCGACCCGTTCTAGTTTTCCTGATGGTGAGTTTCTTGATTTGTGTCGTACCTAGGATGCTTACATGAACTTCGTACGTGTCCTATTTCGCCACAATTCCAGCATCTTATGGTCTTCGTTTTCTTGTATGTCATGCTTTTCATCATATTAACGAGCTGGTCAAGTTTATCTTCATCTTCTTCCTCTTTTACAGTCCTAACTTTACTGTAACCGCCAGAGGCCTGCGTAGCTGACTCGTATTCGAGGGCGGCGGATAAGACATCAACCAGCGTCTTGTGACGAGCTAATCGTAGTGTTCTTTGCATCTCATGATCACGAAGACCATCAATAAACGTTTGAACGGCCAACTTTTCCATCATGTCTTCGGGAGCTGTTGGATAAGCATATCGCACTAATCTGGCAATATCTACTTCATATTCTTGAAGAGCCTCATCTTTCTTTTGTCTTCGATTTTTGAGCTGCGACTGATATACATGCTCTAAGTGTTCGTGGCCATATCGCATATTTAACCTCTTCTTCAGTTGTTCGAAATCATCCGTCTCTTCTACGGCTATGGTCTGGAGCACATCTAAGGCATCTCCTCGAAGAGCGATAGTCAGGTTTACAGCCTTTTCTTTTTCAGACCATCCATTCGCTCTTGCAGCTGATTCGAACTGTTTCATGTAGTTGTTCCATGACGATTTTCCGTCGAAAGTTGGAACCTTGACATGAACATAACCTCCGCTTCCTTCAAATTTCGGCCGTGTTTCTAACTTACATTTCGTCTCGTCTTCTTGTGTCTCTATGGTAATTGGATTGTTTACTCTCTCTGTTGTGTCTGTTCCCTCAATCTTCCTTTCCAACTCTTTCCATATCTTCTCTTCGAAGGCCATCATATCGGCAGCAATTTGTTTTTTTAATGAAGACACTCTATCGTCGAGGGCAGACATCTCAGAGGTGACTTTAGAGATGTTAGCAGAAACCTTGCTTTCCAGAGAAGCAATCTCGTTAGAAACTTTGCTTTCTAAGGAAGAGATCTCGTTAGAAACTTTGCTTTCTAAGGAAGAGATCTCGTTAGAAACTTTATTCTCCAATGATGCGATATCACAGGAAACCTTGGCTACATCGGAAGAAACTTTATTCTCCAATTTTGAAATTGACGCGATGACAGCATCTTCAAATATATAAGTTTCCGGATCTAAACCCTCTTCCTCCAAAGCATTCTTTAGTCGTTGGACTAACTCAGCCTTTTTTCCGGTAGAAGCTAATTCTCTGTCCTCAAGATGCCTTCTTAAATTCGTAACTGTGAGCTCGTAAATCGTCGTCATATTTCACTTCTTTTTATTTAAAGTTCAAATTAGATTTATTTAAAATCCCGCTTTTTTTATTTGAATATTCCACTTCTGACTCCACTGTGATTGGTGTTTATATAGTTCGAATTTATTTGTCTTTATTCTAATTTATTGTCTATAATCTAATTTATTAAAACTCACGATAGCTAATTACTAATTTATTAAATAACTTTACAAATGTATGTATTTCACGTTTCGTACAAGTAAACCGCGTTTACCGATCTTCTTATGACTGACTTCTTCAATAAAAATCTTTCATTTATATACACAACTGTGTCATCCAGAAAATTCGGCGGACTTCTTGAATAGTCTCGTATTTTGGTGAAGGCGCTCGACTCGTTTTTCAACCTCGAGACGTGGATGATTCACCAAAATTAGTGTCTAGAGATTTCTGGTAAACAACTGGTAGCTAAGCTCAGGTATATTTTTGACCTACAAATTACGAGAATCAATAAAAAGAATTAGTCATAAAATATTTACAGTTCTATATGCCATAACATTTAAAATCGTAACAATACATACATGTAATACAAATATTCTACTGTTTGTGAGACAACTTGGGGCACTATTCAAGAGAAAAAAAAATTGGTATAAGTGGCTTGGGAAAAAGGAATCAAAATCTAAAAAAAATGGAAATATTCAAAAGCCCCTAGGTTGGGCACCAAAATTGTAACGAAAGTACAATTTGGAGCAAAACTAAAAGAATGCCACACGTTGGGGGCGCCAAAATTGTAACGACAATATTTGCTTACCTCAGGGTAAGAACATGAGGGGTAGAAGATTGGGCAAACAAAATAATCGTAACAAGTGCGAACGACACTCAGTTGGTTATTGGAGAGCTGGTCATGGATAAGTTGAAATAAAGGGTTTTGGATTGGGGTATTTACTAATTGAAACTAAGGATACTTACATAAATCTCCTGGGCAATTGATAGAACAAACAGATCAAAAATAAACTGGGAACACCTCAAGAAATTTGATATAGGGCGCCACTTGAAGGATCCTAGCTTACAGAAGGAAAGAAAAAATTCTTCCCTAGTATCTAAAATAACAAAAAAGGTTAGGAGATTTTTCTAAATAAAATAAAAAATAGATTAGAGAAACAAATCTAACATTTATTATTGTCTCAAACAGTTTTCAAAAATACAGCTTATACAAAGGCATATTATATAAAAATAGCTGTCAAACACAAATGAAAAAAAACTTACATATCTGTTTACAAAAGGTTACAAAATTCTTCGAAATGGTTCCTAGTAGATAATGTGGCCAAATTTTATGGATATCCTTTTATAAAAAATAAAATTTAATCTTTACTATAAATCAAAATATCTTTTACAATAGATTAAAAATCAAACTGTCATACGTCAAAACAAACATTTTAAAACAGGATAAAATTATGACATGACAGTTTAAACCACGCCCTAACATAATATTTATTTTAATTACAAATATTTTTTAAAAAAATAATTTATAAAAGAAAGCAAATTTTGTCTTTTTAAAAGAAAATGTCTATTTTTACTTTAAAAATTAATAACGTACATGTTACCTCAGTTCACACATGTTAACTTAAACTTTTGAACAACTGGCTAATTTCTGCGGGGTATCTAACTGCACATCAACGGAAAGCTTTAGTGGAAGCTGAAACTGGCACATTCAAATCAAAACTGCTTCAATATCATTCTACGTGAGGTGAAAAGGCATCTTGAAAAGGAACTGGATTTCTCAAAAAACGAAAAGAAAGCAGGAACTAAACTTGTTCACTTCTCAAACATTATAAATCTTCAGCCAAATCAAAACAGTGGTTAGTGGTCACTCTTTCAGAAACGACATATTACATAGAGTGAAAATTCCACCATTTTTGGCGAATTAATGCCGGCTTACCACATCACAATTAAACGACCCTTCCCTTCGAGCAATTCTTCATCACCTTTCTCTTGACCTCGATAGTCTATCTCCTCGATAAATACCGCCTCTCTTTTCCCCGCACAAAACCATTGCCATCTTGTCAAATCAACAAATTCTTTACTCAAACTCGTTCAAACTTCCGGCGTTACTACGCTTTAGAAAAAACAATACCATGGTTTGCAATATTTTTCTGGGAACGTTGAAGTTAAAAAGCCATAAATTGTTTTCTTTAGCAAATACGTCTTTATTTATTGAAGAATTATTGCGTATTTAAAAATCTATACAGACAACACATTTCTAGCATACCAGGGGCGTACTATATAGAATCGAATTTATATTATTATTTAGACATTAAATATAAAACGCTACAACTATATCACCCAAACTATTCAATCAAGCGTTGGATGACGTTATGAGGAAATAACAATGGGAAAAACAGGGTATTATCATAAATGGCCAATACTTAAATCAATTGAGATATGCAGACGACATTGTATTAATAGCAGATAAAAGGTACGAACTACAAAATAGGATGGATGAATTAAATAGCGAATCAACAAAAATAGGTCTACAAATGAATTATAATAAAACAAAAATTAAGACCAATCAATCAGAAGAATTATTAATTACAATTGCACAAAAAACTATGAACAAGTAAAAGAATATGTATATTTGGGACTAGTTAAGTTAAATAAAGAAAATCAGACCGGAGAAATAAAGTGAAGGATACGGTTGGCTTGGGTATTCTTCGGAAATCTTTCCTATATACTAAAAAATAAAAAATACTCCCAATATTTAAAAACAAGAGCCTTCAACCAATGTTTACTTTCTGTTCTCACCTACGGTTTTCAAACTTGGACGTTTACAAAGAAAAACATTGAAAAAAAAAGAAAAGACCCAAAGAGCCATGGAAAGGCAAATGCTGAACATCAGGCTATCAGACAAGAAAAGAAATACTTGGATCCGCAACAAAACAAAAGTGACCGATGTATCAACGCAGATAGCAAAACTTAAGTGGAAGTTCGCTAGACATACCATAAGATAGAAAGACGACAGATGGAATAAGATGATTATACACTGGAGACCACATGACTCATTTAGTATCAAAACTAGCTACATCCAATAATCACTGTTTTGAAAAATGGCGGGAAAACATAAAAGAGATCAAGTTTTACATAAGAATGAATTTAAATTTTCAGGGTATGTAGCAGACAGGCAATTAATGTTATTTAACAAATGATTGATGTTAGAGAATATTTTAAAGGTTATTTATATAATATTTTAATTTGGATGTAGCTCCTTGTGAATTTAACTGGCGGATGTAGCCTATTTTGACAATAGCTTGAGGGTAGTTTAAAACAACACCACGCAGTTTATTGATTAGTTTAATTTTATTATTTAAAAATAACACAAATAAAAACTTAAATGTATTCACTTAACACAAACATAAAAAAAGACGTAAATATATTCAATCATTCTTAAACCTTTTCTCCTTAAACCACAAGAAAAGCAACTGCACCACTATTATCGTCACAGTCTCTTTCGTCCTCCGCTTCTTCTTGGTAATCTGCCATAGGCTGACTTAAATTATTCTTGTAATAAAATAATGATTCTAGTTGCAATTCCATCCAGTTTTCTCCAAAGTGCTTGCTAATGCAGAAACATTACGTAATTTCAAAGGCGGAAATTGAACACTACTTGTCGGAATGGGCTCTGGATATGCCATGCAACTATTTTTTTTTTGCATATTGTCTTATAGTTGCCTACATCTGTACGATAAGCCACCTCCCCTTGTAGTAGAATGTTGTCACGTGTTTTGTTCTCTTTGAATAAGAATCGTTTACTCGGCTGGAACTGAAAATGGCACTGACCCGATGGCCGCAAAATATCGGAGCATCTATTCTTCCAGTCCAACACTTTATCTTTTAAAGAAATAACAGTCCCAAATGGATCAAATATGTCTGTGTACTCACGAGGACTTATGATTATGTTCATTTTCTTTACTTCCTTTTCTATTCAGCGAATACACGGTCGGATGGGAGAAATGAGTGCCAACTATTGGAAAAATGTATTCAATTCGTGTTACACTTGTAGGAGCATTATGACACAACCAGTAACTTATCATGCCAATCATAGTGGAGTTCTTGTTTTGTCCTCTGCATCCATCGGACATAATACGAAGAACTTCTACACTGTTGGGAATTTGAAGATTAGTTAAGCAATGATACACTGCGGAGCTGACTTCGTTTGAGCCCTTTTTATATTCGCTCTCATCATCATAATGGTACATGAATACATTTTCCTTTGTCTGTTTAGACTGTGAATTTCCCACAACAACGGTTAAATTATACTTGTATAATTGTCTAGAGTAATAGCCACTTTGGTCTGGTACACGAGGAAGCACTTGATTCTTTTGATGATCAGACGATATAGTCAGTAAGTTTTCACGTGATTCCTTTAATAGTGCGTAAAAAGCCTTAGCCTATAATTTATGAGCTCTCTGCTCACTCATTAACGATACCTTTACATTAGGCTCTTTACAGTATTTTATCTGTTCCTGATAAACAATACAGGTAGAACACTCATCAGTTCGTGGACTGCCAAAACCAATCTTAAAATTTGTTCTAAAAACATATCTAAAGTATGAAGGTTTTACTTGCTTATCAGCCGCAGATTGTGCTTGATATATACGAGATATTTTTTTTATATTAAGATTAGATTGTAAATACTGCCTTTTGCTGTCTTTCTCCTACAGTAGTGGTTTTTAATTACTTTAAACGTTTTATAAAATCAATCACCGATTGTTTTTTTAACGCGTATGTGTTATGTTTACGGTTCTGTCCTCTTTTTTCCATGGGCATTTCTCCAGTAGCAAAATGACGTAAAATAACACCTTTGACTCGATTTTTTGATATACGTAAAGTATCCAAGAATGGAAATTATAAGAAATTATATCCAATAAGAAATTAGATGAAGGCATAAGTAATACACAAATGGGATTTAGGAAAGGACTGGGAACACGAGATGCACTGTTTGCAGTAAGTGTTCTTTCGCATCTTTCGCAGAGATGCTTAGATAATAATCAGGAAGTATATGCCTGTTTCATTGATTTTAAGAAGGCATTTGACAGAGTGCAGCATAATTGACTTAAAGAAATTTTATTAAACAAAAACATAGACAGTAGAGACATTAGAATCATCTGTAACCTCTATTGGAATCAAACAGCAAAAGTAAAAGTTAAAACCGAACTGACCAAGGATATTAAGATTCGCCGTGGGGTCCGCCAAGGGTATATTCTATCACCCTTATTATTCAATTTATACAGTGAAGCCATCTCAGAATTAGCGCTTGCCGAGATCAGTGAGGGCCTTATAATAAACGGTGAGCCACTTAATAACATAAGATATACTGACGACACCGTCCTTCTGGCAGGAACACTAGAAGAACTGCAACACCTTGCTGAACAACTAAATATATATTGCAACGATTATGAACTAAAAATCAATTTGAAGAAAACCAAGTTCATGGTATTTACAAAACATCAAAGTTAAGCTAGTACTAAATAATACAGAAATTGAACAAATATCTTCGTACAAATACCTTGGAGCATGGATCACAGATGATACTGATCAGACAAAAGAAATAAGATGCCGCATTGAAATTGCGCGGTCCACTTTTAATAGAATGAATAAACTTTTTTGTAATCGCGATATCAATATATCGCTTCGGATAAGAATGCTTCGATGTAATATTTTCTCTACCCTTTTGTATGGAGTTGAAGCTTGGACACTTAAAAAATCCAACATTAAAAACCTAGAAGTATTCGAAATGTGGTGTTACCGACGTATTTTACAAATATCATGGATGGATCGCAAAACAAACGAACAAGTTCTCGAACAACTAGGAAAACAACGCGAAGTTTAAAATTCCATAAAAATCCAAAAATTGGAAAACTTGGGGCACATAATGAGAGGTGAAAAGTACCAACTACTAAGGAATATAATGCAGGGTAAAAACAAAGGTAGAAGAAGCTTAGGAAGACGTAAAATCTCGTGGCTACGCAATCTCCGTGAATAGTTTGGATGCAGTTCAATTGAACTATCCAGGCGAGTAACCAATAAAATTATACTTGCCAGAATGATTTCCAATCTCCGATATGAGTGGAACTTGAAGAAGAATCCAAGAATGCTTTTTGACAGACAGGAATTTTTGACCTAGTACTACGGTTATATAAAAAATATTTAACAACCAAAGAGTCACCTCCCCTAGAATCGTTGACAATTCTTCTTCGTTTATTATTTTTTAATATATTTTATGACAATGTTCGCTTCAAGGACTAACTGAGCATTTTCAATGTAAGTTTTAGATGCTAACTTCCACCACTTGTACTAAATAAGTTTTCCATTTAGGTGCTGATGAAGGTGACAGCCTATTACCAAAAATTTCACATTTCGAATAAAGTTCTTCACCAAACTTTCCTATACCATCCAATACCATAGAAGGGATACAAAACTGAATTAAAAAAATAACGGAAATATGCAAAAAATATGGACTGGATATAAACACCAGCAAAACCAAGCTAATGATCATCAGCATGTCTCACAATACAACTACTTTAGAACTATAATCAATGAGTCGTGGGACAATACCTAAAGGATTAAATGTCACATCGTAAAGGCAAAAAGTGCATTCTTGACTATGAGCTATGTGTTGAAGAGCCATAACTTCACCCTAGAAACAAAAATAAGGCTCCTTAAATGTTATGTGTACTCAGTGCTTATGTACGCAGTAGAAACGTGGACATTGAAGGGGAAACTCAATCTAAACTTCAAGCTTTAAGCTATGGTTATACAGAAGGATCCTGAAGATATCATGGACAGACAAAGTCATTAATGAAGAAGTACTGCGGAGGATTAAAACAACTGCGGATTTGATCAATATCGTGAAGGGCTGTAAGCTGCAGTACTTGGGACATATAATGAGAAATCAAGGCAAATACGAGCTACTCCAATACATTTTGCAAGGTAAAATTGAAGGGAAAAGAGCGCTAAGACGAAGAAGAATATCCTGGTTAAATACCTTAACACAGCTATTTCGTATAGCAACCAACAAAGTCATCATAGTCAGAATGATCGCCAACGTTCGGAACGGACAGACACCCTAAGAAGAAAAATATATAGACAAGATGGATCACTGTATTTTGAAAATTTGTACAATATACCATTATGTTTTAATTTTCTATACCCAATTACTCGTAGAAGGCCATTATTTTATCAACGTTTGCCAATTTTCCTATTACTAAAAGTTTTTATTATATAATAGAATTTATACTTTATTCCAATTTGGCATTATGGTTTTTGTGGTCTTTTAGTTAAATTAATTACCGCAAAAGTACTGAAAAGCTATAATTACGTTTTAATTAATTAACATTTAAATATTATTAATTTAATATTTATATTTCATGCAAAATTGTTTTGATATGTTTTTTTAACTTGATAAATTAATTAAACTGCATATTTAGGTATGCGTAACTGCATATTTATATTTATAACTACTACAATATCATATATATATATATATATATATATAATATATATATATATATATATATATATATATATATATATATATATATATATATATAATGGTAATCGTACTACATTCTGCATGAATTATTTGCCAGTAAATTAAAAATGATTATAGTTTTAAGAAAACATGAAAATTTGTATGTACCTTATGAAGATATTCAGACAAAAAAAATATTTTAAATATTGCAAAGCACCTGTACATTTGAAAATGACCTTTGTTCTCTAAAATGCAATAAACAAATACTTAAAAGCAAAACACTGACAAAAAAAAGGAAGATGAGCATTTATAACACCATAATTAGACCAATATTATTATATGTAGGGGAAACAATGACGATAGTTAAAAAAGATGAAGAAGACTTAAGAATAGCAGAGAGAAAGATTATGAGAACCATACTAAGTCCAATCAGAACAGAGCAAAATGAATATAGAAGCAGAACAAATGCAGAAATTAAGGAAGAACTTAAGGAAGACATCGTAACTAAAATAAAGCAATGCAGAGTTAGATGGTTAGGTCACATTTGGCGAGCAGCGATGAGGCAGTGACATACGCAATGATAGAATGGAATCCAGGAGGAAGAAAGAGAAGGGAAGACCGAGATCAAAGTGGCTGCAAGAAGTTGAAGAAGACCTCCAAAGGGCAGGAGTCAGTGAATGAGATGAAGAACTAGAGACAGGAAAAAATGGAGAGATCTTGTCAAGAAGATAAGATAAACAAAAAAAGACTGATCTACTTAAGAAATAGGATCTAGAAATCATTTTGCGCTTTAACCCCACACTGGGGTGTATAGCCGTTTATATATATATATAATATAAATATATATATATATATATATATATATATATATATATATATATATATTGTATATATATATATATTGTATATATATATATATATATATTGTATATCTATATATATATATATATATATAATATATATAAGTATATATACAATATATATATTGTTATGATATGTAAAATCGAGAAAAATATTAGTTTGTTTAAAATATTTCAAAGTTCAAAAACATTAAAATAATTTAGATAAGTAGGATAATAACCAACAAACATTTCGAAGAAGGAAAGTCTTTAAATTTTTGGATTACCTGTATTAAACAAAATGTAAGCTATGCATAAATTATTTTCTTTGTTATAATATACTTGAGTGACCCGCATAATTTTAAGTGAAATCCAAAGATAATTGAACCGGGTTTTCCAAATACATTAATGTAGTGATTAAGGACAATAGAATAGATTTTAGAAAGAGGTTTTTGTTAGTTTTTAAGAATTGTAGAAAAATATTATTTGTAAATAAGTTTTAGGAAATTTTATAATTATAGGTAAAAATTTGTTTGTTATCGAAATGAAAAATGGGAGAATTGTGACGAGCTTTGATTGGCGGAGATTAAAAAAGGTGGGATAGGTATGTAGGAATAAAAGTTTAGCTAGATTTTTGAGAGAGAAAAGATAATCAGTTGGTTTCCAAGTCTGTAAAGCGAACGGCCGTTGTTTCTCGGGTAGTTTCCCAGAGGTAGGAAGCAGTAGCAGTGAAAGTTTGTGAGTTTTTGTGTAGTTGGTGTATCTGACAGAAGCTGATCCAGTAAAAGATTGTAAGTCATATTTTTCTACTTATTTTCCAAGAGTCACTGTTCAGGCCAACGAGAGATTCAGTTTATCGTAAAGAAAATATATTCCAAGAGTCATTTTTCACTCAGGCCAACGAGAGATTCAGTTTATTGAGAGAAGAAGAAGCTAGCATAATTTGAACGATTCGTGCATTTGAAGGAGATCATTAAGGAGGATAAACTTGCAATAATTTGTTGTAAGATTGCTGATTACCTAGGGAGCGCCTGAGAGTAGATAATATAGTCTACAAGGAACAAGGATTTGGACCACTCATCATCAGAGAGAGATATTTTTGTTTTCTGCAGTTTTTCTTTTATTGATAACACAATTTTTACACTTAATTTAGAAAGGATATAAATATTTTGATTAGGAGAGTTAGAATAATTTGGATTTTGAGATTTCAATTAATAATTGTTTGTACCATTAATTTTGAAGGTTCACGTACGTAGAACAAAATTTTGAGAATCATTATATGAGATTTTGTTTATTGAAAACATTTGAGTGTGAATTATTTCATTATTTTTATTTCAATATATAGTGTTATATCATATGTGTTTTTTATTATTCCGGTATTCTTTGGACCTTACCTTTCACATGTAATAGCATAGATATTGAAGCACAAATTTAACCCTGAGATAAGAGAATTAAAAAGTGTGATAGAGTCATAATCATATCATTTAAATAATTTTAATTAATTAATTAATTAATTAGCTAATTAATTGCTTGGCGCACCAAGACTTGAAATACCACAATAATATATATATATATATATATATATAATATATATATATATAAATATATATATATAATATATTTATAATATATATATATATATATATATAATATATTTATAATATATATATATATATAATAATATATATATATATATATATATATATATATATATATATATATATATATATATATATATATCTTAAAGTGCCTATCAGTTCAGTGGTAGTCGTGTTATACTACTTTCGTAAATTTTGAAGCCAGGAAACTTTCGTGGACCTAAAAAAATTTTTAAGGTCCACGAAACATATATATGCCGGTTTTGTTGTATACTAATGACTTCTCTTGCACTTGCCTCATTATAAATATAGCGTTGGTGCATGATCTTCCCGACCTAAAACCTTGTTGTTCTTCTGCTAGTGTTATAATTTCATTCAATTTACTTATTATCACTTTGGTTGGTAATTTGAGTGTTGTGTTTAATAAATTAATTTTTCCGATTTGTCTCCCTTTTTAAAGGATGTATTTAGGATGAATTCAGTTTTGTTCCATTATTTTTTAGGTAGTGTAAATATTTGGTTAGATCTGGTCCTCCGTACTTTATGAGTTGGTTCCGTATTCTGTCCTCTCCTGGTGATTTTCTAGTTTTTAATTTTCGTAATTCTTCCTTTATCTTCTCTTTCTCCTTAATATATTTTTTTAAATTTTTAATATGTGGGTACTATAATTTTTAAACTAAAATTGTTAACCTATAGTCAGTAATTACAGAATTTTTTTACGCAGCAAACCGGTCTCACAGACCGACGCAACCAGAATATCCTAAATTTATCACGCGACAAATGTAGGGTTAATCTGCAGTTTTCCTAGTTGCCATTTGAAGCGTCTTATTCTTGATTCCTTGATTTTTCTAATATATTTTGTAATTTGACTTCAATGAGAATATTATTAAAAATATTATACATTATTATATTCTAACATTATATTATATACTACGTTATATATTCTAACAGAATAAGTGTATTTACTAAAGCAATAACCGTTTACAATCCCTTTTTCACATTGTCATATACTAAGCACGTCTATTTGGCTTGTCAAGCGTGTTGCCAAAATTATCATAATTCATCTACATGGTAAACTCTAACAGGCACTAGATTCGTTGTACATCAACTTAGATCCTAATGGATTATGCTACATTCCTCTTCAATGCTCAGTCAATATTATAAACGATGTGTAGAGGTACAGTTGTTATTTTAACGTCGTAACATCGGAACTAGTATTTCGTTTCTGTTACTCATACAGTGGTTCACAGCTTGAATGATGCTGTAGATACTCAATGAAACTAGCTTGTATCAGTGGCTTAATATTTATTTGCAAAAAAAAATTATATCCTAAAATTAAGTTACTATCTAAGTCTACTACAGTAGTAGGTATAAGCTTTTTTGTTGATTTTATATATACCACACTTCAATAAGAATAAATATTTAATTATTTTATGTATGATTTTGATGTCTTTTGATAACTTACTGACGAGGAGGAATTAGCTGAGGAGACAGAGTGGATACGTATCAAAAACTTCAAAAAACGTAAAATGAATACATCATTGACCCCACCACAAAAAGATTCATATGTCCAACAAAGAAGAAAAACTAGAAAAACACAAATCACAGCTCCAATAATTATGGAGAGTATTGCCGAATTAAGCCAATTTAATGAATTTGTCAGACTACATACTGCTAAATTCCAGATATAAGTACTTGGAGGCAAGAGCGCTAAAATTAATATCGATAGTGAAGAAGTTGAGTGAAGTAAATTATCTATGGCATAAGTAAGAAAATAAGCAAAGCCGACCCATTATAGTTATGGTCAATAAGTTTCTGTTTTGGATTATCGCTTAATAGCCAATGGTCCACTTTCGTGTACAGCATAAGAAGTACGAGAGTAACTTGCTCTAGTAATGAAAATATGAAACAAGTAATTTGCCATGGTTTGTTCTTTTATTTATTTTTTTTTTTTCTTTATTAACCGCACCAACTATTTGGAGTTATTAGCGGAAGGATATAATATACAATTAATTAAATTACAAACAGTCAGGATTTGTACAGTTGTACATTACAATTAAGTGGGTAGGTTTGTAGTACAATATTTAAGTTAAGAATAATTTCACAATATGGTGTTATTAGTAACTAACTTCATATCAAACTCATTTAAAATTTGTTTAAAATATTAATATC
This sequence comes from Diabrotica balteata, assembly GCA_918026665.1. NCBI lineage: Eukaryota > Metazoa > Arthropoda > Insecta > Coleoptera > Chrysomelidae > Diabrotica > Diabrotica balteata. The sequence continues at coordinate 11,828,486 of OU898284.1, forward strand.
CTTTAGATAATTAAAGAGGTTTTTCGGATTACAATTATCTCCTAAAACATCTTTGATATTTCCAGGTATTGAATGTTTGTTTCTTTCATTAATAAATTTGGGACAATCTGCCTAAATATATGGTATGGATATATTATAGTTACAAAGATCACATATAGGGCGATTTAATTTGGCGATAATATAACCATGAGTTAGCTTGCTGTGTCCTATACGCAATCGAGTCATTTTAACGAATACCCGGCGGTCAATGTTTATTTCACACCATAAATGTGTTGTAGGCTTAATAGTGTTTAGAAATGATTTTAATTGTTGTCATTTATTTCCACAGTCACTTGGCACTTTCTTTTTTACGAGTGATTTAAAATCCGACACAGACACTGTATTCACTGTTATTGATGATGCACTTTGTATAGCTTCACGAGCGTAATGATCTTTCATTGCCTTCCAAACCAGTGTGTGATGGAACCTAGATGAAACAAATTTTCTGTTTTGCCTGGTTTATAAGGTGTGATTGATGTTGTATTAGATGAACGATAGGATTACTGATATAGAGCTGTTTTATTGAATGTAATGCACTAAGAGAGTCAGTAATTCAGGGTTTTTGAGATGTGGTTGTTTATATAAATTAATGCTTGTAGAATCGAGTACAGTTCTCCAGAGAGAATACTGCTAGGAGGTGATAGTTTGAATTGCAATGTAGTATTTGCAGTAATGGTTGCTGATCCTACATCATCAGTGGATTTGAATGCATCTGTATAGATGTGACAGTGATCAGAAAAACAGGACAGTTTGTTAAATGATTGGTTGGTTTATTACTTTGTAAGGAGTTTTAAATTTGTTGTATTGGAAAGAGTTAGATCGCATTAAAAATGAGGTATTGTCCATGGTGGAAATGCAGTTGTAGTCGACTTATCAAAGATGTTTGAAAATTTAACAACCTTTAAATACTCTCGTAGAATAGAGGATCTGTTCGAGTTTTTTTAATATAAATATCTTTAAAACGGTCTTCAATTGTGTTATGAAGAGCGGGATGTGACTTTATCGATTAAATATTTAAAGCATAAGCTAACGACAGATACATTCTCCTGAATTTCAAAGGTGGTTCTCCAGTTAAACATTATAGTCTTTTAATTGGGCTGGTACAAAAAGCTCCTGTGGCTATTCTTAATCCTGTATTCTGTATAGTTTCGAGCTGAGCAAGTAATGTTTTCTTGGCAGAAGCATAAACTATTGATCCGTAATCAATCTGTGATCGTATAAATGAATTGTAAATGTTAATAAGAATTTTAAAATTTGAACCCCAATTGTTGTTACATAGAGTTTGCAATAAATTCAGACCAGTTTGGCAAGTTTTCTTGACGTACATAATGTGCATTTTTCAAGAGAGTTTGTTATCAAAAAACATACCTAAAAATTTTATATGATCAACATATTCTAAGCTGTTTCCATATATGTGCAGATTTGGCTTTGTAGTATGTCGATTTTTTGAAAACAATATACATTTTGTTTTGGTAGTAGAAAATTCTACTCCCACCGCTTTTGACCAATTCTCAATATGATATAATGTACATTGTAGATTTTATTTTATCGAGCGAATATTTTTTCCTTTTGCATATAATAATACTAAATCATCAGCATATAATCTTGCTTTAACAAGTTTTGATAAAGTATCGAATATTTTATTTATTGAAATAAAAAAAAGTGTTGTACTGATAACAGATCTTCGTGGAGTTCCATTTTTTTGATTTTTCATACTTGATGTTATACCATTTACACGTACTTTAAATTTCCGATTGTTTAGGAAATTACGAATAAAACAAAGCATATAACCTTTGATTCCCCAGTGACTTAATGTGCTTAAAATACCATACCTCCAAGCTATATCGAGGGTTTTATTCTGATTCTAAATCTATTAAATTTTCCAGAGTTGATATGTTTCTTCGAAATCCAGTTTGTTCGTTAATTATTAAGTTATTTTACTCTAAACACCACAACAACCTTTTATTTGCCATTTTTTATAATATTTTGCATATTGTGTTAGTAAGGGAAATTTTTCTATATGATATAGGACCAGTTCGTGTTTTGTTTGCTTTCAATAAAGGTATTACTATTGCCTCCGCCCATTTCGATGGAAACTCATGACTATACCAAATTTTGTTGGAGAGGTCAAGGCGGAACAGCTCTGCATTGTCAGGTAGCTTTTGAAGAAAACTTACCGGAATGTCATCTGGTCCTGGTGCCGACTTTTTGGTGGTACTTAGGAATGATTTAGTTCTTCTATTGTAAATGGTTTGTTGAGGGGGTTATCTTCCATGCCAATAAAATCAATTAGTTATTGTTCTGTAGGTATCTTAATGTTACTAGTGTTAATTTAGAATTGCTTAGCAGATAATTCCGCTATTTCAACGTCAGATGATAATATTTCCTTGTTTCCATACAAGAGCGGAATTTTTTTAAACTATTGTATACAAATATTTTTCTGACTTTTTCCCATACAGTACCTATAGGCATAGAATTATTAATACTAGACAGAAATTCTTGCCAAGATTTTTTTCTACCAGTTTTTGTAATATATCTAGCTTGGTCCCATAATTTCTTATATTCGATGATGTTTTCTACAGTTTTGCAACTCTTCATTTTGTTTAAAGAATTTTTATATTGTTTAATAACTCGCCTACAATCTGCATTCCACCATGGAAGGGAAGTTATTTTCAAAATTTTTGTTTTTTCCTACATAAATGTTAGCAGCGGTATATAATAGTGATGATGATGAACTTAATATTTCATCGATAGATTGATCTTTTGTAGTTTCTTTTAATGTTTGGTAATTGCATTGGATATAGATTTGAAATAAAAACCAATTTACTTTTTTCAAGTTCCATTTTGTAGGAGATTTATTGATCTTGTTGTCATTAATTGTCATAGAAATTTTAATGGGATAATGGTCGCTACCATAAAAAAACGGTAGTACATCCCATGAAAGCTTTGGTGATAATGCAGGATCGCAAATTGATAAATCAATGGCTGATGAGGAATCCATGGGGAATATTGTATCGGGTTGGTTGACCGTCGTTTAGCAGGTTTGGGTTTTTAGAAATTATCAAGTTATCTAAGAAATCGTAAATATCTTCGGTGTATGTTTTCACTAGACTGACAAGGTCTTTGTGCTCATGAGTTTTCAAAAAAGTCTACGATCTCATCAAAGCTCAATTTGAGAGTTTCTTCTTTAAATACATTTTTGCTGGCTCTAATAACTATTCTACTTCATTATAAGTTTTTGGTCTTTTGATGGGTTTTGCCTTTGAAGCGATGAAAGGCTCTGTGAATACTTCAGCCGGCGGGGGGTGTATTTGTATCGGAAAAGTTTCGTTTAGCATTTTTGGGATGTTTTCTCCTTTTTTTCTTTATTTGAGTCATTTTTGTTCAGATTTTCAGGTAACTTTGTCATTTCTTTTGATAAAATAGTCATTGCAGAAGGTGTTTCAGGAGTTGTAGTGATATTCTGAGGTAAGGTCGTATTGGGAGGATTTGGGCAGTTATTAGCGAAATGGTCCTTTAGAATACAAGAAGTGCATTCTTGACTTTCATGTGACATAAAGATACGATAACTGGTATTATCGTGTGTCACAACTACAGTATCAGGAACGATGGTGCAGGGTGGAGATATATACACTTGACGACGAAAACTTAAGATATGTCTGTATGCTGGATTAGAGGAACCCATTCGTAAGAAGCTCAAAGATGATGTTAGTGTATAGCCAAGTTGTTTTAATTCATGTTCGAGGATTTCGTGGAATAGAGGGGCAGATATTTGATAATAGTAATCTTTGACTCGGTATTATTAATGGACGAGTTTGAACTTCTTTTCCAATTACTGCGATTATTCATCGATGTTGTTTCATGAATTCATCTACGATAGTTTTGCTTGATAAGTACATACATATTCGGTTGTTGGATATTCTTGAACAGAATAAGATGTTCTTCGTATTAACATTATTTCCAATGGCTAAGAGATATTCTTCGATTTTAACACAATTTAAGGAACTAAAAACAATAGCTTGTTTTTTTGATAGAAAAGCGGTAGGTTTTTGTTGAGTGAGTGCAGTTGAATGGGTGTAAGGTTTATTAATTGTATCGTTGTTGGTTGAAGTCATCATTTATAATATTGTTGATTCGGAAAATGTTTCATTTAAAAATGTTTAAAGCCGGACCTACTTTTTCTACAGGTATTAAAGGTTAAATTCACTTTGTTTACGATTATTTGATTTATCAAATTATAGAATAAAATTATATAAAAGACTTTTTTTATTCTTACTTTTTCATGATGTGATTTATCACATCTCACTAACACTTTTATCAACTTTGATTCAATAAATTTGGTCTTTATTCACAAAATATTGAAACTTTTATTGGAGCTGAATAACCAGGATCCAGGATTGGAGGCCAATCCTGGCAAGAGTGTGATAAACACATGTCTTATTCTCTTATTTTTTGTTTTTAGTTTTTTTTGCATATTTTACTTATGTTTCAGTTTTCGAATACAAATCTTATATTAATCTTTAGTTCCCCTATCTTATTAAGTAGAGTTCTTTAATTGTATGTATCATCGAGCAAAAAGACAATAGAGGGAATGTAAAGGTAGTGGGGGCAAACATATTGTTAGACAGGAAGTGCAATCTTTAGGGGCCACATTAAACAAGGAAAGAGAGTCTCTCTCCTTGTTTGACATCAAATTTAGTTGGGTTATGTTATTTTGTTTTTGTTTTTTTTTATTAGAAAAAGATGTCGCATCCACCAAAAGGTTATTAGCGACGGAACAAAATATAAATAACAAAGTTAGACACCTACAGATTGTACAAAATGTTTATGGATCTAAGATAATTCACTATATTTTCATAGGAACAGTTTTGTCCTAGAGCTGTGGTAGAGCGTTTGGGATCTTGTAGCGCTGTCTTTCTTGGTCATATTTACTACAAATTATTAAAAAGTGTTCGACTGTTAATCGGACGTTACACTGATCACATATAGGTGGATTATTCTTTGTGAAAAGGTAGGAGTGCGTTAATCTGGTATGTCCTAGACGTAAACGCGCAACCGCAATTTGTTCCCGTCTATGCGCGACGATGGAAACCACTGAGACACATTATTTTTAATTTTATTTAGATTGGAATTAGTTCGAGACCACTCATTTCGCCACAAACACAACACTTTATTTTTAAAATAAGCTTTTAAGTCACTGGAAACACACTTGTCTATCGGCTCCGACAAATCACTTAAAATAGCCTCTCGTGCAATCCTGTCAGATTCTTCATTTCCTGTTATTCCAACGTGTGAGGGAAACCCATAAAAATTGGACGCTTCTTCCATGTTCATGAGCTTGGGAAAGCTGGTATTTTAGCAACTTTTCAAAAGGATGTTTCGGAAAAATATGTTTTAATGAGTTTAGAGAGCTAAGGGAATCTGTTATGATAAGGGCTTTTGTGAGTGTAAGCTCGTTAAGAAGTTCACAGCACGGTATATGCCGTAGAGTTCAGCTGAATATGTGCTGCATGCTGAGGGTAAACGGAAAAGAAGATTGTTTTCTGAAGAAACGATTGATGCCCCCACTCCGTCTTCGGATTTAGATGCATCTGTGTAGATTTTATGGTAGTCGGGGTACTTATTTATGAGGGCCTTAAACTTGGACCGAATCAGAGAATGATGTGTATTAGATTTATCTATATACTCTAGAGATGCATCACAAGTTGGTATATCGATCAGCCAAGGCTCGGGGTATGTAATATCTGAGGAGAAAACCTCCGGAAAATTAATGTTTAGGTTTTGAAGAATGGATTTAATTCTTTGGTAATATGGTTTTTTAGTATAGTGAATATCTTGGAATAAGTTTACATATTTATTTGTAAAAGTATTTTGATATATTGGCTTTGAAATATTTCCAGCGACTGAGGCTGCATGTGATAGAGCGAGGTACATGCGGCGGTGATGTAGCGATGGTTGGTTATGTTATTGTTTGTCACAAATGTCACATGAAATCTTATTTATATTGAAGTTTTTTTTAACAATTGTGTCGCATTTTAGACTCTTATCATTAATAATTAATTAAAACTTTCTCGTCTAAGACACATTCTGAAAAATATTATGTAGCTACTGTTGATAAGTGTCGGAAAATTTAAATTTCGCGCATTCGCATGTCCGGATATGTCCGCCATCAGAGGCCACTTTTTTGGTCTCCTTTTCATAAGGATTAGATTCCCTCTTTTGTCTTATTGCTCGATGGTAGGTATACACATAGATTTTACTTATTCATCCGGTGTTTATCCTGAATACTATATTTCATTATAAAAAGCAAAAACAACAGATTTTTTAATTTTCTTGGCGAATTTCGTCTTAACCTGGACTTTAATTCACTTTTAATTATTTGACTACGTTTACAATTTCACTTTTGAGTATGGATTTTGGAGTTATATTTATATAACGTTAATATTCGTTAACATTCGCTAATAATTTTGTCAGTTAATGGATATATTTCGCACTTCTAAATAAACAGCTTGTTAAAAGCATTAAATTACTCACTGTATTCGTATTTAGTATACTGCAGATCGCGCCATTCTCTAAAAATGATTCCCCAGCTCTGGCAAACCCATTTAGTTAACAGTATGAGTACAAAATTCGATATACATAGAGCTATTATGAGCTTTCCAATGCATATTGGAGCTGTCTGATTAACATTCATGACGAATATGTTGGTCGTGCGATTGAAGAAATCATGTTAAAAATTTCAGCGTTTATGTCATTTATTCAAACCGCATACAGCACGTGTGCCTTGTTTGGTATGACTTAAAATTAAAATAAATCTAAAATTGATTTGACCCATGGCTGTAAAATTTTTGCGATAATGCAATTAATCAGTTATTGGATTAGTTGCGGGTAACGAGGTGTGTATTAATATTCAGATTTAGTTTAACATGAATTGAATATTTAATGCAGAGTGATTGATCACGCAGGAACGTAATTTAAAAATACGAATATTTTGGTTATGCTTAACCCATTATGAACCGAGTTATTTTGTTTTTGTAATTTATTAAAGAAACTAATATATTTTTATTAAAACTGTATAATAGATAAACTAACAATTTTTTAACCCAAAACCTTATTAACTATCAAAAAATATGTAGATACGTCGATAGCAATTAAAGTAAACTGTATTACCATCTTTCTTGTACTCATTGCGTCGAGTAAAAACGATAAATATACGAAGAAGGTTGCGTTTCGATTTAATTTGAGTCTCTTACCACTCCCTGATACGTGTTTCTGGGTCTACCCGTCATCAGAAGAAGTTTGTAAGAAGACCCTGTACACCTGCTAAAATAGGTATATCACTTTTTACTAAAAGAGGTTATTTTTATGGTAAAACTGTATTTGTTTATTGACAACAATAACAAATAAATACGATTTGCTGACTTTAATGCTAATTTAACTGGATATTATGTAAATAGTTTGTACACTTACAGATTAATTCAATATATCACTAAGATTTACAATTTATAACTTAAATTTTTTTTTGAACCTATTCTTTATCCTTTTATTGTTGGATATAGGTATCTTCCAGTTCTTTCCATCTTTCCCTATCTTGAGCTGTTCTCTGCCATGTGGGACCTCCTTGTTTCCTGATGTCATCTTTCCACCTCATCTGTGGTCTGCCTCTTGATCTCTTTGCATTGTATGGATGCCACTTTCCGATGGCATTGTTCCATCGTCCGTCTTGGAGACGTTCATTGTGTCCACCCCATTTCCATTTCAGTTTTGCTGCTTATTTTATCGCGTCTACTGTCTTTGTTCTGGTTCTGATCCACTGGTTACGTTTTCTATTTCTAAGTGATACACCCAACATTTGTCTCTCCATCGCTCTTTGTGCCTTCCTTAACCTATCCAAATTGGCCTGTGTAAATGTCCATGTCTGTACTCCGTAGGTAAGCAACGGTATTATACAAGAGTTATACTTATACCTTGCTTCGTAAGTATAGAGGGATTGTTTGATTTTTTAGAACGTAAGAAAGTTTGCCGAACGCTGCCCATCCCATTCTTACTCGTCTCGATATATCGGCTGTTTCATTTTCTCTGTTAGCTCTGATTGCTTGTCCTAGATAGATATACTCATTTACTTGTTCTATTTTTTCTGTTTTTATTTTTATTGCCTCTTGGTCTTCCGTGTTTGTCATTACTTTCGTTTTGTTGAAGTTAATTTTTAGGCCTTTTTGCAGTGATTTTTCATGAAGTTCATTCAGCATTAATTCCAGTTCTCGTCGTTCCGAGATCAGGAGTATATTATCTGCATATATAAGGTGATTAAGGTATTTTCCGTTAATACATATTCCTCTGTTTTCCCAATTTATTGATTTTATTAAGTCTTCGAGGGTCAAGGTAAACAGTTTAGGTGAAATTATATCGCCTTGTCGGACTCCTCGTTTAACTTTTATATTATCCGTTATAACTTGTCGTCTAGAATTACGGTCATGGTTGCGTTTTGGTAAATATCATGTATCAATTGTCGGTATCTTGAATCTATTCTACTATTGACCAGAGCTTCTTCAACCGCCCAGTGTTCAATGCTGTCGAAAGCCTTTTCATAATCTACGAATGCTAAGTACAGCGGAAGGTTGTATTCATTGGTTTTCTCAATTAAGATTTTAAGCGCATGTAGATGGTCGATTGTGCTATATCCTTTTCTGAACCCGGCCTGTTTTACTGGTTGGTAGTTATCAAGTTTATAGGTTAGTCGGTTGTTTATTATTCTTGTGAAGGTTTTATATAGTTGTGACAAAAGGGAAATAGGACTGTAGTTGTTTAGGTCTGTTCGGTCTCTTTTCTTATGTATTAAGATTGTGTTGGCATTTCTCCGTTGTTTAGGTATTTTACCTTCAAACAGACATTTGTTGAACAGTATTTTTAGCATTTTTTTTATCGTGTCTCCTCCTTCTTTTAGCAGTTCCGCCAGTATTTTGTCCTCACCGCTCGCTTTATTTCTTTTCATGTGCTTTATGGATTTTCCGATTTCATCTTCAGTTATTTCTGGTAATACCTCTGAGCCAACATTTTGTATTTTCCTCGAGAGATTCTGTTTAGATGATAGTGGTGGGTGATTTTTAGAACTGTATAGGTCTGTGTAATATCTTTCTGTGATTTTTACTATTTCTCCTAGATCTCTTTCTTCATTGTTCTCAGCTTTAAGCATGATTAGTTTCCTTTTTCCTATATTTGTCTTCATTGTTTTTTAAACTTTTGTTCTTCTCTATGATTTTCTTAATGCGGTCTTCTTGGTATTTCTTTAAATCTTCCTTTATCTGTTTTCTTATGGTTTTGTTCAGTTCGGTAAACTCCACTGTATTTCTTTTGTTATCATTCAGTAGCTGTCGTCGTTTTTTTAGCATATCTTTGGATTAAGGGCTAATTTTTTGTTGTTTTCGCTTTTGTTTATTAGCAATCTTCAGGCCTGCTTCTAGTAGTTCTGTTGTTATTTTTATCGTTAAATTCGTCTAGTTGCAAACCCTTTAGCTGTGATACGTCACTTCTTTTTAGCTGGTTTATGTATTGTTCTTTGCGTTCTTTAAGAAGTTCTGTATCTATCTCTTTTTTAGATGGTTTAAATTTTTGTCTGTCTGTTGTGGAGTTAATTTTGATTTTGGCTCTAACAATTCTGTGATCACTTGATCACAATTTGTATGATCTTTAAACTTATATTTTTATTTATGTCCATTATTAGAGCTGCGATCCTTTCTGAAATTCCAATATATTGTCTAATCTTATGGACATGCTGATTAGAAATAAGAAAACCGACACCAGCTAATGATTCTTCTTCAGTTCCTTTATAGTATAGTACATTCCCGGATTCCAACTTCATACAGGCTTCCCCTTTTCTTTTTATCTCACTTAATCCTAATATATCCCATTTCATCTTTTGTACTTCTTCTTCCAGTTCGGCTAGCTTTTCGTCTCTCATCAGTGATCTGACATTATTAGTCGCAATATCCAGTTTCGTTGCTTGTTTTCGTTGTTTCGGGCAATCTTCTAAAACCCAGGGATTCTTAGCACCCTCTGCTCTTTCCTCGATCCTATCGTGGATCTGTCATAAGAGGGGGGGGTAGATTGGCCGTGAACTCACCACGCTGGCCAGACGGGTTGGTAAGTGTGTTTCAGCCGCCCACTCTGGGAACAGACGCTGTTTGCAGCCGACCGCTCTGGGTCAAACGCTGCTGTTGTCGCAGTATCACAGCCGCTTAACTCATAATGTGAGTGACGCCTGTGAGTATCTGGAATTAAGCCTACAGAATTTTTACTTTCCATAGCCTTAATCCAGTAATGACATTACTGCTGCCTAATGTCATATCCTCAGTTGATCCGCGGGTACTTATTTGGCAATGCCTTATTCGTACCTGTCCTGCATATCTGCAGGAACTTTCCCTATCAGCCATATGGGACGTGCCGTGTCGGGGTTGAGGACATCCCCCGCCCAGTCCGTCTTCCGTGAAGTACGGAAGAACCCCTACTCAGTTCAGAGCTCCTCCTCCACGAAAGCTATGACCGACACGGATAACTAATATTAATCTCTGTTAATGTTAAAAATATTTCGGAGCCCACATTGAATACAACATTATAGTTATCGATGCAGAACCGAACTTCATAAAATAAAATTGGTGATAATAATATGCTAAATTTACACTTTTAGCAATATAAAAATCAACTGTCAAACAAAATATTTACATTTTTATCCTCTAAAATATTATAGTTGCTCTTTATAAAATGTTTGCTTAAAAAACCATATAAAGCCAAAAATAAATTAGCACGTGAAAATGTCTAATAGTTGCAATTTGATTTCCACTGCAATCGTGTCTTCCTATTGTTTTGCTGATGTGAACAACGCAGATGTATGTTAATTTTAATACATGCAATCAACTTCGAAAGTAATTTACCCACGAAAGCGACGATAGAAGTCTCACTACAAATAAGATATTAAATACCGAAATAACTCATTTTGTGTGAGAGAATTCTCAAGTTTTCTAGCTAATCCTATCAAAAACTTGTTATAATACAGAAGTAATCTTTCAGCGCATTAAGGTACATCAAAGATCGCCTTCGGCACCCAGCGGCGTATCGAGTTGTTTCTTTAATTTAAAGGCATTGTACCGAAAAATTTATTAAACTTAGTTACTAAAAATAAACTGTCCTTGCTCTTTTACATAGCCTTGGCGATGTGCAGAACCTTGATATAATTTTATAGAATTTTCACTGAGTAAATTTAGTTCCTGATTCCTATAACGTGCCGAAGGCTGTGGTAAATTTAATCAAGTTCTCTGGAAAAGATAATCTTTTCGTTGTCTATTTGCTGGTGTATTTCTGATAAAAAATATTGTTAACGCATAAGTATAATGTTATACTTATTATATTTTATACTTAAAAATTCATAGCAACAGTAAATAGGTAAAAAGAGAACAATAAAACAATTTTATTGGCTTTTCAAATTTCTGTGCTGCTTCTGACCGAGCATGATCCCAGAAACTCTGATGTTTATTCGAGAAGCACTTCGTAATTTTCTTTAGAAAACGCACGAGCCATAACTCGATGATTATGTTGTTATTGTTATATCATATTAACAAATTTTATACCAGTATCCTTATTGCTCTTATTGCAATACCTGAGAAGTAGATTCTTAAGGAATACGTTCGAGATGAAACTATGATTGTGGAGATTTTATATTGCCTATGTAAAAAATAATCATCCTGATGTCAATGAGGATCTTCTGCTGAAACTATAAAATTCACGCAAAAAAAGATAGATTGAAATAACTCAGAGCTTGACCTTAAAATATTGTACCGTTTTTAAATAAAACGAGCGGTTCGAATTTATATAAATATATTTATTTATAACTTTACAGTTCGGAATTCTCTTATCAACTAAACTTAACTCCTAATTCCGTTACATATATATACCAAAGTATTATGTTCGAGAATATTCGGGACTAGTCCCACCTCTAATTCGTTATTCGACGGGTGGAATTTTACAGCGCTTTGATATATCGCGGAAACTTCTGGGTGCTTCGAGAGGCGACCGTTAGGCGAGCCGCGTTCGTAACACTGCTCCCCTCTTAGATCTGAGCGTCCTGATCAGGAACTCTATCTATAGGCCCAGGATGGCGGAATCTACAGGACTCTCCAGCTCCGCATGAACCCCTCAGAAAGAAATAACAGTCTACTGTCTTTGAAGGACACGATCTCTTCGGATTAATGCAACACACAGTAATTCTTACACCGGTTTCTCGGAAGATCACTTCAATCATGCTTCTGACAATCTTCCAATCCAGATTATCTAGTGCATGGCCTATCTTGGGTAATGCCAAATTCTTAATGTCGTAATTGCAGACGATTCTCTTCAGATTAGTTAGAGCACACCATATATCCTCGTAGGTTGCCCTGTCTGTATACGACTTCCTGGTCACCATATACAGCAAAGATCGAGAACCATCTTCTAATCTCAGTACTCTTCCAACTTTAGGCTGCTGGTTTTTTAACTCGTTCAAGCGACCGAATTTCTTATAAAATACAGATGAGATTCCTTTAGTCATCTCAAGATCTTGGGCAACACAGTGGGCTAGAGAGACGTTATGCGGAACACTAAAAAGATCCTGCTGAACTTCTGTCGTCACGCCGAATCTAGCACTCTTTCTCTCTGCGTAATTTGACATAAACTCCTTAAAGCTTGGTCGCCGTTTATCTTTGATCTCATGTTGAAGGGTTCGGACTTCTTCGGTTTCATTTGAGCCAGCATAAGGGGCAAGACGATTTATGTGAACTACTTTTGGTTTACCTTTCGGCAACTTCTTAATTCGGTATATTACGTCATTTATTCTCTTTTTAATTTCATATGGACCCTTCCATTGTCTTTGCAGTTTAGGAGACAAGCCACGACGACGTTGTGGATTATAAAGCCAAACAAGATCACCTACTTCATAGCTTTCATTCTTGCATCGAGAATCGTATTGATCTTTCATTCTGTCACTGGCTAACTGGATGTGTTGTCGGGCAAGTTCATGAATGCTGTTCATTCTTAACTTCAGACGATCGACATAATCTTCGCTTGCAACATGTTCTTCGGAAGGTCTGCAGCCAAATTCTAGGTCGCAGGGCAAACGAACTTCACGACCTAACATCAGGCAGGTTGGAGTCTGGCCTGTAGTTTCATTCACGGCCGAGCGGTATGCCATTAAGAATAAATGAATGTGCTGATCCCAATCTCTTTGATGTTTTGATACAACTTTGGACAGGTGTTTACCATCGTTCGGTTCATCCTCTCGACCATTCCATCTGATTGAGGATGCAGGGGTGTCGTTCTGGTCTTATTGACACCAATCAATTTACAAACGTTTTGGAAAAGGTTTGACTCGAAGTTTCGCCCTTGGTCGGAGTGGATCTCCAAGGGAACACCAAATCGGCTAAAGAATTCTTTAACAAGTACCTCTGCAACGGTAGCAGCTTCTTGATTTGGTAACGCATAGGCCTCAGTCCATTTCGTAAAATAATCCATGGCTACCAGGATATATTTATTTCCATCATTCGTCTCTGGAAGTGGACCTGCAATGTCGATTGCTACTCTCTCCATAGGACTACCAACATTGTACTGTTTCATGGGTGCCCTCTTTTTACCAACTGGACCATTACTAGTTGCACACAGTTCACATTTCCGGCACCATCTTCTTACATCATCTTTACAGTTCACCCAATAGAACCGTTCTCGAACCTTTTGCAGAGTCTTCGTAATACCAAAGTGTCCACCTGATGCACCGTCATGCAACTGACGCAATACTTCGGACACTTTACTTTTAGGTACAATCAACTGAAGCTTAGTTTCTGTACCATCATCGTTCTCAAAGGTTCTATACAGAAGATCATCTTTCAGCACTAGGCAATTCCATTGGCTCCAGTAACACTTGACTTCGGGACTACATGCACTAATGTCTTGCCAAGAAGGTCTTTCACTTCGACGCACCCAATCCAATACTCTTTTTATACATGGATCATCTGCTTGGGCGTCTTGTAGCTGTTGAGGCTGCCATTGGTCATTAATAACGGTGGTTCGCCTAACGGGGCAAAATCGTTCTTCTAATTCAAGACAGTGATTACGATTTGCACTGTATGGCCGTCTTGATTGAACATCAGCATTTGAATGACTTTTTCCAGCCAGTGCTCGATCTGTTCTAGCTTTCTGACTGTTGTATTATTTTCTTACACTTTGTGGCGAATGTGACCTTCGTTGTTATTATTCCAACATCTGGGTTCACGTTTCTTCGGCATCATGTTACGAACTACTTTCCGTACGATTTCCTCTAGACGTTTATCGTTTCGTTCGTCACTTTCTTCAGAGGTTCGTACTTGATAGCTCCGTGAAACTCGACTAGCTATCTCATGTTCCAAGGCAATGGCGAGCGCTTCATCTAAAACCTTCGGTCTTGCTAGTCGTAAAGCTTTCTGTAGTTCACTGTCTCTCAACCCATTGACGAAGGCATCTACAGCAATTTCTTCCAAAATGTTGTCTGGTACCTCTGGATAGGCCAACAGCGCTATACGAGCAATATCTGCTTCAAATTCTTGCAAACTCTCACTTGCTCGTTGAATTCTACTTCTTATTTGTACTTTGTAGACTTGTTGTAGATGGGCATCTCCGTAACGTTTGTCTAGTCGAGTGAACAAGGTCTGGTAACATTTTTCTTGACCCTTAGGAATCGATCTTAGGATATCCGCAGCATCACCTCGTAAAGCAGCAGTCAAGGAAACGGCTTTTTCTTGTTCTGTCCAATGATTGGCTGTCGCAATAGCTTCAAATTGTCTAAGGTATATGGACCAAGAGGACTTTCCATCAAACGGTGGCAATTTGAATCTCATATGATGTGTCATTTCGTCTCTCGGTGATTCTTCTTTTACTACCGGATCTAAAGCTACCGTATTAATTGGTGGTAGCACTTTCGTGTTAGTTATCATGGTCTCTAGCTGTTTGATCTTCTTTTCTACTTTATCGAATGTTTTAGAAATTTCTTCAAATTTCTCATTGTTCTGATTACATATTTCTTTAATAATTTGTGAAGTCTCGTCGTTTTGTCTAGCTACTTCTTTAATAATTTGAGACGTTTCATCGAATCTTT
This sequence comes from Diabrotica balteata, assembly GCA_918026665.1. NCBI lineage: Eukaryota > Metazoa > Arthropoda > Insecta > Coleoptera > Chrysomelidae > Diabrotica > Diabrotica balteata. The sequence continues at coordinate 11,843,673 of OU898284.1, forward strand.
TGGAAACGTTCTCGAATTTATCATCATTTTTTTTAGAAGATTCTTCAATCATATGCGACACATTTTCAAATTTTCCATCAATTACTTTTGTTAAAACTGCTTCTTCTGCTGATTGAAACTGGAATGTATCTGGGTCATCTCCATTATTGTTAAGAACATTTTTCAGTCGTTCTTGGAGGATCTTTTTGGACCCGCTGCAGTCTTCATCGCGTTCTTCTAGTTGCTCACGCAACTGTTTCACTGAAAGTTCTACTAACAGCATCTTTGGTCAGGCACACACGTACTTTTTAAATGTTCTTTCGTACAACGATCACTACTGAACTACGCGGATGTTCCCGACAAACAATACTTTTCAAAAGTTTAAAAGTCTTTTTCAAAAAATCACTATTGAATTTATATTCAAATCAATTGTCCTCACACGGTGACACCAACTGTACCGTTTTTAAATAAAACGAGCGGTTCGAATTTATATAAATATATTTATTTATAACTTTACAGTTCGGAATTCTCTTATCAACTAAACTTAACTCCTAATTCCGTTACATATATATACCAAAGTATTATGTTCGAGAATATTCGGGACTAGTCCCACCTCTAATTCGTTATTCGACGGGTGGAATTTTACAGCGCTTTGATATATCGCGGAAACTTCTGGGTGCTTCGAGAGGCGACCGTTAGGCGAGCCGCGTTCGTAACAATATATATTAAAAAAAGAGTTAAAGAAACCTGCTAGTTATGATGTTTTTCGTGACGTATTCAATAGTACTTGGTATACATTTAAACAGCCCTACATCGATACATGTCGCAAATGTGACGAATATCAAACACTAAAAATGAATGCTAATAGTGAGACAGTTGGAGCAAAAATTAACGAACAACTGGAAGACCACATTAAAAAAGCTAATAAAGCTTTGGAAAGCAAAAGAAAAGACAGAGATAGCTAAAAATGATGAAACGAAGAGTACTGGTTTTTGATTTACATTAAGTTCTACCAGATCCCTATTTATCAACTAACATAGTCTACTACAAGCGTTTATTATCTGTGTATAATCTTACTATACGTAATTGTTCTTCCACTGAATCGTCTGTTTGTTTTATGTGGTATGAAGTCATTGGAGGCTGAGGTTCTGATCAAATTGCCACACGCCTCTACAGTAAAGTATCAGAGACCGTTCAGCACGTAACAACATATTCGTACACGTGAATAAAGACAAAACCGCAACATTATTATGGCGGTTATGTTTTTGTATGCCATTCAGAAGAAACCAACTCTCGAAATATTTGATCAGAAATTTCTTTTACCATGTAATACACGTCTCGAGTGAGATAGCAACCACGCAGGATTAAAAGGTTTAAAAAGCAAATTTCCAATTTTTCTAAAATAATGGTACCACGGGACTGGTTTCAGTTTGTACGATCGCTTAGGGGCAAATCCAAATTTACAATGGTTGATATTAGACCAGAAGAGTTTCTGGCACTTTCCAAGCTTTTACGTGACATAATAGTCAAACGAACAAGCGACACTGAAGGTGAAAAGATATCTTGGCTTAATATTAAATGACTAAGATATACCAAGGAGTTTGGGCTAATTCAGTTTAAGTATCCCTTTTGTATGGAGTTGAAGCTTGGACACTTAAAAAATCCAACATTAAAAACCTAGAAGCATTCGAAATGTGGTGTTATCGACGCATTTTGAAAATATCATGGATGGATCGCAAAACAAACGAACAAGTTCTCGAACAACTAGGAAAGCAATGCGAAGTTTTAAATTCCATAAAGATCAGGAAATTGGAATACTTGGGGCACATCATGAGAGGTGAAAAGTACGAACTACTAAGGAATATAATGCAGGGTAAAATCAAAGGTAGAAGAAACGTAGGAAGACGTAAAATCTCGTGGCTACGCAATCTCCGTGAGTGGTTTGGATGCAGTTCAATTGAACTATTCAGGCGGAGTAACCAATAAAATTATAATTGTTAGAATGATTTCCAATCTCCGATAGGAGTGGAACTTGAAGAAGAAGAAGAAGTTTAAGTATACCCTTGACGATGAAGCACCTTTTAAAACTATGGATATAAAAAGATGAAAAAGAAGAAGTGGACCACCACTGGCTACCATAACTGTCCTTCGCTCATACAATAGCCCTTGGGTATTAATCCAAAGAAAAAGGAGCTTTTATCGATGTTAGACCTGATAGACAAAGACTGCCATGCCTTTTATGAAAATTTGCCAACCACATCTAACGCAAAAGAGTACGACGAATTGGAATTCTAATTGGCTATACAAATCCAATTTGTAACATTTTAAGATTGACATAAAATAAAATTGTCTTGTTTTTCATTTCCCCTTCAAAACAATATATATGTCGTAGGCAAGTATGAAATCCAGGCATTTTTGCAAAAGCCTAGTCATTTTCGTAATGACTTGGCAGTTTGTATAACGTTTTCATTTTTACGAAATGACTTCACCTTTTAGGCATTTGCGAAACTACCGGAAACGGTAATTCTATTTTGAAACAGTGTTGCAACCTTAAGGATTCTTATCCCTGCGAGCGGGGCCATTTTTTATCGAAAGAAATTTAACGTCAGATAGTTGGTGTAAATGTTTGGCGTTATTCTAGATGAGATATTTTCCGGACGATAAATTGGTAGACAAGGTAGAATTGAATGGCCTCCACGTTCACCCGATCTCAGTCCTAAAGATTATTTTTATTAGAGATCTTGAAAAATTCAGTTTACAAAACTTAACCAGCAAGTCTTGCATAGCTAAGGCAATGAATTATCGATGAATCTCGAATAATTTCTAGACAATCATGGAGAAATGTGGTATACGCATTCTACCATCGATTAGAGTGCTGTCAACTCACAAATGGAGCACATTTTGAACACTTAATAACGTAACTATTATGTTAAAAATTATTCTAAACTATCAATTGTTACGTTTTAATGTATTTGAAAATAGTATTAAAAAATGTTTCGAAACAATTTAGGCGTTGCCAGACTTCTGTTTTATGTATTTAAGACCTTTTAGACTACATAAAATCATATGGTGTTACATAGTGTTACATATGGTTGAACTTGTATTTAATAGGAGTTCCAATAATGACTGAATATACAGGGTGATGCATTTGAAAAACCAAAGTTACTAGTAATATAAGAGAAACTGAAAATTTGGCAACATTGCAAATACCAAATATGGAATCTCCGTATCCCAAAATAGGCGTATCTCAAATTTTGTATAATTATGTCTAGTAATTTACGAGATAATTAGCCGTTTCCAGACTTTTGGGCACTGTATGTAACAGCTAATAACATTTTTGGGTAATTTTTGTTTTGAAAATAAGCTCTGAAACTCGACTACATGACTCATACACACAATAATCTACCAAAAACATAATAATTCAGGATAATAATGGTTAAGAGTGGCATATTAATAGAGATGTTTACCACGTGTCAATAGTTTAACCGAAATAAATATTACTTAATGCTTACTTTGTAAAAAATGCAGATTTTAATAAATTGGGATGTCAATAACAAAAATTAATTCATGAAGTCAGACAAGAAGACCAATGACAGATGATGATCTAGTCCTCTCTACAGACAAAGAAATATTACAACATATCGTTGATATTTTAATTTTAGGCGAGAGGGAACGAGTTCTTGTTAAAGAAGTTATCACCTTAATAACCGCCATTCCAAATTAAAACGCCCCAATAAGTTTTCGATATCAGCGATTCCTGCAAATTTACCTTATGACACAAATTCAAATTTCACTTCACGGTATACTTCGACAGCCCTGAGGGCACGCTTCTGGTATCAGGGGAGATGAAAGTAATTGGATTTGTCTGTAGGGCCTCTAAATAAAAATAAACGGTGCCGTATCATTCTGCACACCCCATTAAAATTTTCCCAAATTAACTTTCGTTTTTCCTGACTTCATTCATCCGTCATTTATTTGGCAAAGTCGGGAGTTCTAAAGACACGATTATTGTTTTTCTTGAAAGCAATTTTCGTAATGTAACCTAATTTCTTCCTTCCTTAATTCTTCTAATATATTTTATCTGTTACACCGATTTTTCGTTGGGAGAACGGCATATTCAAAAATATTGAAGCTTTAGGGATAACATGTTTTCGCATCTTTCAAGGGATACATCATGTCTAATAATAATACAATACATTTTGAGTATAAATAACTTTAAAGACCCGATTTTTCTTTTACTTTACAAAATTATATAACGAAAAGGATGTTCAGAGTAAAAATAGTAAAATATGTTTTATTCTTATTTAGAAATTAAAGACACCAAAAACGCACTAAGTAAAGTATTCTAGTACCAATTCTTTTTCCAATGAACATATTGTAACCTCCAAAACCTTTTTTAAATGCTGTTAGAAAGGTCACCAATGGACACACCGCTAACAGCAGCTAGATGGTTGGTAGAGAACGAGTAGGGGCTTCGAAATTCTATATAAAATTTCCCTCTATCTGGAGCCTTCGGTGGAATTTCTTCAATGTCGATTTTTTTTTGAGATTTTACTTCCTACACACGAAATATACACATTCTTACAGACCACTAGTTTAACCCATGAAGGACGAAGTTTTCGAAAATCTTTATTTTACATAAATAATACAAATAACTCTTATGAATGGACAAAACTTACTTAGAAAAAGACAAAAATAATTAATAAATATATTAAAACCTAAAAATATTGCCTGTTGCCAAATGCAACGCTAGGTTCCTACGGCTACATTAACCGAATGAAATAAAAGTAAAAAATGTTCCATGAAATTGAGAGATAATCGGCAAAAAACTTTCTATAGCTGTGTATGAAATTTAACATTACACTTTGTGCACAAACCTACTTCACATTTGGCGCATCTTGTTCTCATGATCGACCTGCATTCTTCACCTGCACACCTAATTTTCTTTTTATTTGGTACTGGTTCCAGTAAATGCCCAACTCTATCGTATCTAATATCATCAGATACTCTATGAAATAAACGACTTGAGAGTGAACTAGACGGTCGGCCACCTTGTTTGGCAGGCACTCCGTATTTGGTCAGATAGGCTTGCACAATTTCACGCCTAAACTCTAACTGTGTCAACTTGTTGCCGGACTTTTTATGTAGCACCCACGCATTTTATATAGTCGCATCTAGCATCCAGGTAATCAAGCTCCAGTACCATTTTTTTGCCCTCATTCCTATTTTAAAGCGGTTTATATTTTCGTCCATTAGGTCGGTGCCCCCATTGCATTATTATATTTACCAATCAGGCATGGACTTTGAACCTGGATGATTTTCTTTTCAGCTTGTGAATATCTTTTCACGAGCGATTGTGGTTCCACCCCATAACATGTTGACGCTACACTTACGACGCTGTTATCCAACCATCTTACAACTATAATACTAGTTTCTCTCTCGAGAATCGACTCTACATCACCCCTTTTGCGTTTCTGCATACTAGCTTTCGATTCTATAGGGCAGTTTTTGAGAATGCGATTTTCCCGTATTGTTCCGGTAAGGCTATAGCCACGATCCTTTATATGTTTCAAAAGGTGGAGGCTCGTAAATAAATTGTCGCAGAAAAATTTGTAGGGTAATCTTGATTTATCATTGGGCAGTTCATCGAGCATTGTGACGAATGTAGCCGCACATGCTCCAAAAACTTTATAATAATGATTAGGTATTTGCTTTGGGATCGGTTCCTTGGTACATGTTGAAGCTTACAAGATACCCACTTTTAGTGTTGAGGCACCAAACTTTGTATCCGAAACGAATCGGCTTTCCTTTTATAAACTGTTTACATGAATAGCGTCCAAAGTATTTCACCATAGATTAGTCGTAATTTAATTCAACCAATATAAGGTTGAATGTTCGAATAATTAAACTTTGAGGGTATACAAGGCAACTATCGAACACGGTGATTAATTTAATCTTGCCCAAGCGCTTTCGATCAATAGATCATCTTCAGGGGCATTTCGTCAATTGTGGACTATCCGACATACTAGAATGTCATAAATGTAAAAACTGGACATAACAATACAAAATACACTACACTAAGACAAACAAACACTTTAAAATTTATATGGCGAAGCTACATATTGTGAAGAAGCCGGAGACAGAATGTCTCCGGCTTCTTCACAATATGTAGCTTCGCCATATAAATTTTAAAGTGTTTGTTTGTCTTAGTGTAGTGTATTTTGTATTGTTATGTCCAGTTTTTACATTTATGACATTCTAGTATGTCGGATAGTCCACAATTGACGAAATGCCCCTGAAGATGATCTATTGATCGAAAGCGCTTGGGCAAGATTAAATTAATCACCGTGTTCGATAGTTGCCTTGTATACCCTCAAAGTGTAATTTAATTCGCCTTCAGGGACGTAATATTCTTTATATTTTTTCTGTAAATAGTCAGCTAAGCGTCTGATCGTGTAATATTTGTCCCTTTCATCGATGGCTTCATTATTTGCAAGGTGGAAAAAACGCCAAATTGTAAGGAACCGATCTCTTCGGTTCCTTACAATTGCCAAAATTTGCCAAAATGGCAAAGAAACACCTCATTTCTCCTACGGAAATTTTGGGGTCGGGAAAGTTGTTCTGTAGTGCATAACTCGTGCATTGGTTGAGAATGTAACTAATTATATCCTCGTCGAAAAATAATTCGAACATCTCGATAGGTGTCAACGTATTGAATGGTTCGTAGCTATATTCTGGGAAACTAGCGGCGTTGTCGACCAAATCACCCGTTATCCAATTTAGGGACTCGTATTCAATTTTCTTCACTTGAGAGGTAGTTTGTGGGATGAAACTTCCGCTGCTTTCCTGAGAAATATCCATCGCTTGAACTGCATCTTCTTCGATGTCGTCATCCTCCTTGTCCGCTTCTTCGTCATATATTTGCACCTTAACATTTGCTTCCAGCTGTTTTCTAGACAGATTGTCGATGAATCCTCCCCCATCCTCCTCGCCAGAATCTTCATCAGTGAGGTCTCTAATATTTGGGGGCTCAACATAAATATTTCTAACGTTGACGTCATCTTCGTAAACCATGTTCAAAGCTTCTTGTAGAGAGAAACCCCGCCTGAAAATACAAGATGCCTGTAGATACTAGCGTTGCCATATGGCAACGCGATGAATAAAAACAAAATATTGTAAAAGATCGCTTTTTTTCAAGGGTTGTCAAATATTCACAGAGGGAAAATGACCTTTCTATTAGAGCATAATTGTTCTTTAGCCACTTAGATGTAATAGTTATTCAGAAGTAATTGACAAATTGAGCTACTTACACAAATCTTATATCCATTTTTACAACTATCAAAAACGGTGACTATAAAATCTCACAAACACCAACGAATTAAGTTTTTGTTAGGTGCATATCTTCAAATCACTTATTTTCTGCAGACCGGCACGTTCTTGGAACCAAAACAAACTAACATAACCTCAAAATAATAAGATTCGTACGTCAATACCAGTGTTGCCATATGGCAACTCCAGTCCTTCATGGGTTAATGTGTCTTAAACACTACAAGTTATACCGTAAAAGTGAAAAAAACCTTTAAAATTGATATCTTTTTGTAAGAGCTTTAAAATATTTGACTTTTGATTTTGCTCTATACTATTAAAGCTATATTTTACTTTTTTAGTAATTTTTTTGACAAATACATACTTATGCAGTCAAAGAGGTCTTCTGTGTATTTATTAGGCCCTAATTGTTTCTCCAAGAAAATGTAATGGTCAAAAGAGAATTGGAAATAAGACATAGTTATGGCTTCAAAAATTTATGGAAATGATATAACTCGACTGCCAATGATTTGTTCTGCGCTCAGACTAAAAAAGTGGAGATAGCAATAATTATCACTGACATCCGAAAGCGATAAGCACTGTGATGCCGATTACAATAATTATTTATTAAAAAAGAAGCAGAAATTGTTGGTATTTGGCTGTGGCTGTAGGTATGAAACCATAAGATATCCAGGATGAGAAAAAGTATTCTGCGTATTGGGGCATTGGTGTCTGCACTTAATCTAATCTTACATATCCTGACCCAATTTATAAATATAGTTATATTTATGTGTAATAAATTCAGACGAAAACACCTAAAGTTAATTTTAACCTTTACTGTTTGAAATTGTAGAACCCTAATTAAAGTTGGACGGCAAAACGGTTATATTAACGGTAACAAGCAATCCCCTAAAGGTATTTAATTTGAGTAGAGGTAAAATACATTATTATTGGACGAATTTTATTTTCAATATTTACCTCATACGCTATTTAGTATATTAGCATTTTTACTTAATTAAACGACCAAATGAGAAACTGTTTAAATATAAATAATATGTTATGTATTGGTTATTATAAAGTAAAATTTATACAAATAACCTAGGTATGTTTCATTAATCATAATTTTTATGGAAGATACAAAATGCATTATATATTATATATATATATATATATATATATATATATATATATATATATATATATATATATATCTATATATATATATATATATATATATATATTATATATATATATATATATATATATATATTGTTATGATATATAAAATCGAGAAAATATTGGTCTGCTTAAAATATTTCAAAGTTCAAAAAATTAAAATAATTCAGATAAGTCGAATAATAAACTACAAACATTTCGAAGAATGAAAGTCCTTTATCTTTGGATTACCTATATTGAACAAAACTTAAGATATGCATAAATTATTTTCTTTGTTAAAATATATTTGAGTGACGTGAGGAGCTTAAGTGAAATCTTAGAAAATGGAAGCGGGTTTTCCAAATAAATTTATGCAGTAATTAGGACAATAGAATAGATTTTAGAAAGATATATTTTTGTTAGTTCATAAGAATTGGTAGAAAAAGATTAGTTTGTAAATAATGTTCGGAAATTTTATAATTATAGGTAAAAATTTATTTGTGTTATCGAAATGAAGAAATGGGAGATGTATAACGCGTTTTGATTGGATGAGATTGAAAAAGGTGGGATGATTGGTTTGAGAATGAGACTTTAGTTAGTTTTTGAAGAAAAAATAAATATAGTCAGTTGGTTTCCAAGGGTGCAAGGCAAACGGCCGTTGTTTTCGGGTAGTTTCCCAGAGGAAGGAAGTAGTAGCAGTGAAAGTTTGTGAGTTTTCGTGTATTTAGTGTATCTGACAGAAGCTGATCCAGTAAAAGATTGTAAGTCATATTTTTCTACTTATATTCCAAGAGTCACTGTTCAGGCCAACAAGAGATTCAGTTTATCGTAAAGAGAAGATATTCCAAGAGTCATTTTTTACTCAGGCCAACGAGAGATTCAGTTTATCGAGAGGAGAAGAGGCTAGCATAATTTGAACGATTCGTGCATTTGAAAGAGATCATTAAGGACGATAAACTTGCAACAATTTGTTGTAAGATTTCTGATTACCTAGGGAGCTGCTAAGAATAGATAGTATAGGCTACAAGGAAGAAGGATTTGGACCACTCATCATCAGAGAGAGAGATAGTTTTGTTTTTCTGCAGTTTTTCTTTTATTGATAACAAAATTTTTACAATTACTTTAGAAAAGGTATAAATATTTTGATTAGGAGATTTAAAATAATAATTGGGATTTTGAGACTTTAACTAATATTATTTGTACCATTAATTGTAAAGGTTCACGTACGTAGAACAAAATTTTGAGAATCATTATATGAGATATTGTTTATTGAAAACATTTGTAAAACTATAATTGTCCAGAATTTAATCAGACTAATATAGATGGTTTGTGTATACTTTAACCCAGATATTTAGTATGTCATGCCCTAACACATGTTGATGATTAATTTATTAAATTATAATATATATTGGAGTGGTCTTTTGTGTCTATTTTATTATTAATATCCAAGCTATTACAGTGTATATTGGGTACACGCTATTGGAAACACGTTTTTATTTTCAGTTAAAACATTAAAAAATAATAACAATAACAAGAACTAATATTAAATTAGAAAATATTATCAAATTAGATTTAAATAAAATATACAAAAGAATTGTCAATTTAAATTTCTAGCTTCTTCTTTTTATTTGTAATCTTCTTATAGCTTTTTACATTCTGTTATAATGGCTTAATGGAAACCCATTAATGATATAATTATGACTACCCTATTTTATATCATATACCGCAAGTTATTCAGTGCTATACTCCCACTAAATTAGAAAATTATGGACCCATCAGCATCTTGACACATATGTACAAACTCTTTATGAAAATCTTAACAAAGAAGCTAACACCTAAACTTCATTTCTATCAGCCCAAAGAAGTAGGCAGGCTTCAGGGCAGGATATGGCACAAATGACCATTTGCATACCATAAAGATCTTAATTGAAAAGTGCATTGAGTACAACATACCACTGGTTCTTGCATTTGTCGATTACGAGGAGGCTTTTGATTCTGTTGAGTTTGAAACAGTACTGGAAGCCCTAAATCAAAGCCGAATAGATTACAGGTACACTACACTAATCAAAAATATCTACGAGAACGCTACATCAAGTATACGACTACACGAAGACACAGAAAAATTCAGCTTAGGTCGAGGAGTTAGACAAGGAGACAATATTTCACCAAAATTGTTTACGGCAGCTCTAGAGTCAATATTTTAGAGCACTCAATGGCAAGATATGGGCATCAATATAGATGGGGAAAGATTAAATCACCTAAGATTTGCAGATGATGTTGTATTAATCGCAGATAACTTACATGATACAGTTTCTATGATGTATTTACTTAAAAGTTTGTCTGAAAGAGCAGTATTAAAGATAAACTTTGAGAAAACTAAACTTATAACAAATCTCGTAATGAGTGGAAATATAAATATTGACAATAATACAATACAACAAACAGACACTTACAAATATCTGGGACACGAAATCAAAATAAGCAGAGACAATTAAACAGATGAAATACAGAGGCGAATAGGCCTCCCATGGGCAGCATTTGGCAAATTAAGCCATATTTTAAAAAGTTCAATTCCCATGTGTCTCAAGCGAAAGGTTTGTCACCAATGTGTTTTGCCTGTACAAACTTATGGAGCAGAGACTTTAACACTTACGCAAAAATCTGCGAATAAACTCAGAGTTACACAACGAGCCATGGAACGTGCAATGCTGAACGTGAGCCTTCGAGACCATATAACAAACCAACAAATCAGGCAAAGATCTGGAGTTCAAGACGTCATCGAAAGAACCACGACGGTTAAGTGGAACTGGGCAGGGCAATTAGCCAGAAAATAATATGGACGGTGGACAAGACGTATTATGGAATGGAGGCCTAGAAACTATAAAAGAAGCCGAGGACGACCACCGACTAGATGGACCGATGATATAAAACGTGTAGCGGGAAACTGGCTACAAACGGCCCAGTGTAGAGAACACTGGAAACAACTGACGGAGGCCTATGTTCAGCAGTGGACGCGATTGGCCGATTGATGATAATGATGATGATGCTCCCACGAACAGATTTCCCCCGAGGATAACATTTTCTACGAACAACTAAAACATAGAAGCCAATAAGTAAACCAAGGCGATATACTAATAGTGATGTGCGATATGAACGCTAAAATTGGAGAAGACAATAAAAACTTAGAAACCGTAATGTTTAAATACGGCCTGGGAGTGATGAATGAAAACGGAGAGCGTTTTAAAAATTTTTGTTTCAATCATAGCTTAGTTATTGGTGGAAACTTCCCGCATAAAAATATACACAAGTTTACATAGACTACACCAGGTCATGTAAGAGAAAATCAAATAGACTACATCGCTATATCAAAAAGATGGAGATCATCTCTTCTTGATGTGCTTAATAAAAGAGGAGCAGACATTAAAATCAAGATGGCAAAAAACAAAATCCCGCTACAGGACTAGGACTAGGACTACATAGACAAATTAAAAACGGCTACAGGACGACACATGTTTAGGGAGGAACTCAAAACAGGAGAACATGGAGTAAATAGCTGGGAAGATTTGGCAGATGTTTTAACACAAGTAGCGAAACATAAACTAGGTAAAAAAGAGAAACATAGAAAATAAAGGATGTCTGATGAAACTTGGAATCTTATTTAAAGAAAATAGCAAAAGAAAAATATGTTGCAAGCAAGTACTGCAAAAGAAAGAGTGAACCGACAAAAAGAATATGAAACAATAAATAAAACAGTTAAAGGAAATGCAAGAAGAGGCAAAATAAGGTGAGCTAAAGAACTGGCAAAACAAGTTGAAACAGCTTCACAACACAATAGAACTAAAGAGCTGTACCAAATTGTTAGACACTAACAAAAAATGGGACCAACTGTTCAAACATTGTAAGATCCAAGACAGGCGAATTACTTACTACAATAGATGGCTAGGTAGAGAGATGGAAAGAGCATTTTCAGGAGACGCTAGGCACGCCCAGGGAAAACTCAGATGAAATTGTCAAAAACCCGCAGAATTTGGACTTGTGTATATTTTGCTAAGCCCCTTCAATTCGCATCTATCTGTTGAACTTTTGCTCCCCATAATCCGAGAGATGTTAGAGACAAACCTCATTCCAAAGGGCTGGAAAAGGTGTAACATTATTAAGCTTCCAAAAAGGGCAACCTGACACTGTGCAAAAATTGGAGATAAATAACCTTGCTTACCACAATAAGTAAAATCGTCACGACCATTATACAGATTTACAAACAAGAATGAATTTTGAGTTGATGAGCAGTCTTTAAACCAGAATCCTCCTGCATAGACTACATCAATACTGTGAAGGTAATAATGGAATAATCGGTTGAATGAAACACATCCCTATACATTGTTTTTGTTGACTTCGAGCGTGCCTTTGACAGCTTATCTCATGCTGCTTTATAGAAAATTTTAGAGCTAAGAAACATCCCGCAAAAAATAATTTTTATTATAAAGTCACTATATACTGATGTGAAATGCATCATAATGGGATCAACAGTGACAGATTCGACGTACTTCCTGGAGTTAGACAGGGATGCCTGCTTTCTCCGTTTCTTTTTAACATAGCTATAGACTTTGTTCTCTCCAAACTAGACTCCGACATAAGAGGGATACAATGGACGTTAACTACACGTCTAAGTGATCTAGAATACGCGGACGATATCTGCCTATTAGGTCAAAGGTTCCAAGATCTGGCTTACCAATTGGAAACACTTTCCACTGAAGCCAATAAAATAGGTTTGAAAATCAATATTAGTAAAACCAAGTCCATGAGAATAAATGCAAGGAACAACACGCTATTTACTATCGACAATATGAAGATTGAAAATGTGGAAAACTTTACGTATCTTTAAAGCGGGGATACAGAGTACGATATTCGTACGAAAAGCTCAACAAGCATTCAGCCTGCTTAATCCTGTTTAGAAATCTGGCGAGTGTACTACAAGAACAAAGATCCACATATTTTATTCCAGTCAAATATCATGTCAATGTAAAAATATTGCCAATATTACATAGAAAAATGACAATGAAAAATGAGCAAAATCTATAATCACCTATATCTACTTCTTATATGTCATTGTTCTGTACTTTCGATTAAGTTAAATAAACTACATACTATACTTAGATGTTGTATTAGCCTGAAATATCCAATTTAGCTAATTGATTTTAGCTATTTCAAACAAGAGATGAAAAAATGAAACTGCGGAACTTAAAATAACGTACTTACCTTCATTAAACTAGAAACGGGAATTACTGACCAAACATAAATCCAACTCTATAATTTTCAACTAAGCTGAAAGTCAACAGAGTTGTGCAAATGTAATTTTCGGCCGGCATAATGCAAATTCATTGTCGTTTCTCGTCCGATCTTGACTTTAGTGTCAGGATTAAGGACCGTTTCTAAACTAATGAAATTCATTGGAGACAATTTTACTCTGATTTTCTTTTAGCTGTAGATTTATATATATATATATATATATATATATATATATATATATATTATATATATATATATATATATATATATAGAAAAGAAATTTAATCTTTGCAGATAAGTTAAATAGTAAACTCTTAAATATTGGGGAAATCTGCAAAAAAACTCTAATGTGTATCAATTATTTCACCTAACGTTTTCGCCAAAGAAAAATTGGCTTCTTCAGGGCTGAAAGAGAATAAATTATAATTAGCTACCATATATTATCTAATAAAAAACATTTACCTTACCGTGAAATTTTAGAAATGTCGAGTTATGATGTTAAAAAACTTTAGCTAGTAACAACATAGTGGTGTTTTTTTGGTACTATGTGCAAAAAAGTTTATTTGTGAACGTTGGAAATATATGGTAGCTTTGAACTTAAAACGCAAAGGTTTACCCAAGGACAACCGAAAAACCCAATGTAACTACATTTAAAGGAAGTAATTCTTTGAATTGTCGGCAATAACTAAATTTTTAATTGTTGTAAAGTTTGAATGTGAGCTTCTGTTTTCATAGAACGCAAGCGCCGAAACAATTACAAGTAGTTCTTTTGATATTAATGTCGTTAAGGCTCATTAGTAAAACCGATGAAGTTAGATCCCAGTCTGGGGAGATATTAGTTTAGAATTTCTAATTGAAATTCTTTTTTTTTTATTAATTAGTATATTGTTCATGTATTATTGTAATAATATCTTATTGAGATGTATCTAAGAAAAGCAAGGGAATGTTATCTTTTTTTTTGTTAATGAAAATTATTATTAAAGTAGGTTAGTTGTTAATAGATATATCAGTCAAGTTGGTTATCTGTGATGTTGTATTGTTCTTGGTATCTGATTTAAGTAAGAAGTGTTATATTTCGCTTAGATTCTTAATGTCACTCTTAACATTGATGGAAAAATCGTTAAGGAAAATATAAGACATTTCAATGAACTCTCTTTTCGATTTATTGCTCTCACGGTGGAGAATTGTAGAGTTCGTATAGTCCATGTGATGACCAGTGGAATGGACATATTTGGCTAATGCACAGCGGTCAGGGTGAAGTCGAGAATCACTTTTGTGTAGTGTAATACGTGATTTCAATAATTGAGATGTTTGGCCGATGTAGGAATTGTTGCAAGAGAGGCATGGAATGTTGTAGACAATATTACTAAGCCTATCTATGGGAGTCTTATCTTTTATCTTCGAATAAAGATTATTAATATTAATTAATATTAATATTAATACCCCCAAAACCTAAAAAAGAGAGGCTTCAATCAATGTATACTCCCTGTCCTCACATATGGCTCTCAGACATGGACGTTTACAAAGGAACATATGGAAAAAATAGCAAACACAGAAAGATCCATGGAAAGACAAATGCTGAACATTAAACTATCAGACACAAAAAGAAACGAATGGATCCATAATAAAACAAAAGTGACAGATGTCTCAACCCAAGTAGCAAAGTTTAAATGGAAGTTTGCCGGACACACCCTAAGGCAGAAAGATGAAAGATGGACTAAGACAATTATACATTGTAGACCATGGAATCACAAACGAAAAAGGGGAAGGCCACAAATGCGATGGTCAGATGACCTAAAGAAACACGCCCAATTAAAATGGATGCAAATTGGGAAGGTGGCGTATATCCAAGGATGGATGTTTAGAGCTGTATAGATAGATTGGTATTTTTCCTGCCTGGTATATTTTATTAAATATGTCAGTTATTATTTTTATCTGTTCTGCATTTAATAGCTTCAAGAGTTCTGCAGGAATTTTATAAAGTCCCGGTGCCTTTCCATCCTTTATTTGTTTGACTACTGCCGTTATTTTTCTGGTAGGATTTGGGGACCTAAATCTTCTTCAATGGTGGGCTCTTGTATTGTTCTAATGTCTTGGATAAGCTTCTCAAAGTATTCTTTCCATACTTTCTTTTATCTTCTTTGATTATGGCTAGATTGCCTTCATCATCTGGTATTTTTCCACTGTTGCGCTTTCGGAACTTTCCAGCTATTTCCTTCACCTTTTGATAAACATTGAAGTTATCATATCAATTCTGATACTCTTCTATTTCTTGACATTGTTCTATTTTTTGTTTCTCTTTGGCTTTCCTTATTTTTCTTCTGACAATGGTAAGTATTCTCTTATATTCTTGGAGATTTTCTTTGTTTTTTTCTCTGATCCATAAGTTTAAGTATTTCATGTCAAGTCAAGTCAAGTCAAGTCAAATTTATTGATGACATGCGACATTAAACAAAGTACATGTATGAAACAAGTCAAAAATACAGACATAAATCTTAAAATTATATAAATTAATTAAACACGATAAAATATACTTAAAAATTATTTTTAGAATATGGCTCTAGCTCACAAATGTATTGATGTACACACCTCCGAAAGTTTGGCTGATGTAAATTCATTCGTATATCTATTGGTAATTTGTTAAAGTAACTTATGGCTGCATAATGTGTGCTACCTTTCAACAAAACAGACGATGTTGTGGAAGCATAAAGTGATTGTCTCTGAATCTTGTTGAATAAACATGGTTAAATTGAAATTTATTAAATTCATAAATTTTCCTATGCAAATACATTATACACGAAAATATATACAGACCAGGAATTGTCAGAATATTGTTTTGTCTAAAGATGCCTCTACAAGAATCTCTAAATTTCATTTTATACATTATCCTAATAGCTCTTTTTTAAAGTACGAATATCTGTTCTAATTCAGAGGTACAACCCCAGACTTCAATGCCATATTTGGCTATTGAGTAAAAATGGGCAAAGTGTACTGTTTTTAATATTGATGTATGAAAGAGACGTGAAAGAATTCTTAATGCATAACATGCGCTACTTAATCTGGATTTCAAATTAGAAATGTGGTTTGACCATTTACAATTACTGTCTAGAAGTACCCCCAGCAACTTCGTGCAGTCTGTTTTATCTATTGCTGCTTCTATAGTGGCTTGATGGTTTAATAAATTATTTGATAATTAATTTGAAAATCATATACCTTGATTTCTCTTCATTCAAAACTAATTTGTTGGATAAGAAATAACTTTTGATGGTGGATAGTATCTGTGAAGTTTTATTTTGCAAATTTTGATCAGACGTTCCTGTGACTAGAATGTTGGAAAACTTTAGTTTTTCAATGCTTGTTGATATACATTGTATATTTTGATGAAGTAAGCCAAAACTTTTTTGATCGAAAGTTGAAGCATTTTTACCAACTGTGTCAAAATTAGGAGAATTGAATATTTCTAACTTATCCAATTTAAAACCAGTTTTCTGACTAATACTTGGGATATTTAAAAATGTAATATCTGGATCAAATACTAAGCTTCCTCTGTCTGTTTTTTTCTTGTGGTAAAAAAAAAAACGGGAACTTCGGGATTCATGGCCTTGTTGAAGTTCCCTGAATATATATTTACTTTGAACGAAGAGTAAATAGTTGGATGTTTTGATTGAATCATTTCACATGTTGCTTCAGGAAAATTCACTTTAATTAATTTTGTTAGAGAGTCAGTTGTAGTTTCTTTATTAATTCTTGTAACATGTAAAGTTGAAATTTTTGGAACACCCGTAACCTCATCGCTATCTCTATTGCTACCTACTATAATTTTTCTTCGTCCGTTAAACTGATGTCGCCTAGGCTTAATAGTTTTCCATTCTTGATCATTTTTCGCCTTATTTATATGTATTTCATCGTTAGTTGGTTTTTCGTCCTGTACTAAATTAATGAACTGATCCATTTTTAATCTGTTTTGTTTAAAAAGTAGTCCTTTTGAAACATCTGTTTTTGTTATTGTTTGGAAATGCCCTTGTTTATTTGCGTCAGGCTTTTTCTGAGTAATTACCAGTTCACTTTTTGCTGCTCTGCCCATAAAGTTTTGTTTGTGTTCTTCTTTCTTTTTTTCGGCAATACTTAAATTGGTCTTATAATGTGTTTTGGAGTTCGTAATAGTATTAGTAGATGGCATTATATGTATTTTTGGTAAATCTGAATTCTCTTTTAATTGCTTTAGGAGAAAAAATAAATCTTCTTGTTCCTGGCAACTTTTTTCTAGATGATATGTAAGTTTACTTACAGCGTCAAGTTCCTTTTTAATGGAAATGGTCCTGTCTGATAATGTGTCACAGTGAGAACAGGTTATGTTGTCTAGCAAATCATAAGATTTATTGTCGCTCTTGCTGTTTACAAATTCACCAATTTTATTTATATAGGCAATCACTTGTGGATTTGCAACATTCACTGGTACTTTTAACGTCACAATTATGTCGATTAGTTCATTTTTCTTTAATTTATTTTACTCAGTCGTTAACATGGTTGTGTCACACGCCGCCATCTTTTTCGGTTTGTATCATCCAGTCATCAGTCATCCACGATTTTCGTTTTTCTGTATCTTTCTTCAGGTGTTGTTCTTGTATTTCTCTTATTGTTTCTTGTATAATGGTCAGACTTTTCTCTATAGTTCCAACATTTTTGCATTTTAGCACCTGTGTTAAGGCTTTAACTCACCCTCAGTCGAACATTAGCATTTTTTAGTTTTATAACATCATATTTCTTCATCGACTTACTTGTTACCTTCTTCATTCTGACTTTGTAATTACCTACAACTGGTACATGATCAGAATTTATGTCTGCTTCCGGGTATGTTTTGACAGATGTACAGCTTTATACCTTTTGTTTACTAGCATGTAATCAATCCGATTTCTTACAATCCTTCACACAGAATGCTGTGGAGATTTCCAGGTGTACAGTTTCCTTGGGTGTAGCTTAAACCAGGTCTTTATTATTACTAATTGATACCGATTACCAATCGTTCCGATTTCCTAAACCAAATAAAATATATCACAAATACAAATTACGTGAAATACTTTACTTACAACTCTACCTTAAATCTCATATATCTGAAAGCAATTTAGATAAAATTCCTAGCTAATTTCAAATAGAAATCGATGACACTTAACTCGTCTCCAGTCCGGAACTACGTCTCTCATATAAAGTAACAAATGCAGTAATTAAATCGTCCTTTCGGCGTAAAGAGAATCAGACGCGCCATTTTATAGCGAATGGGGAACGAAAATAGGAAAATGACCAATTTGCATTATTCTTCAGTCTCGTCGGAGAGGGTCGGAATCTGAGCGGAATTGAGTGGACGCCGGACTGAGAGTTCTCCTCTAACTAGATTTGTTCGTCATTTGTTAAATCACAGTCTTTTAAACCCTTTATCGAAACGGCTACTGCGTTTTTTCTGTCTAGCAATGAACGAGCGATAACTGTGTTATTGCTTTTTGATTTGATATTAAGTTTTCCGCGCAACATACGGTAGTTTATGAGTCTACAAAATCGACCTACAGTGGGTGGCCAAATTATTAGGGACACTACATATATTTTTGTACTTTGAAAATAAGGCTATTATAGAGCACAAGTTAATTAAATCTAGCCCAAGTACTTTCGCTTAAAATAGTATCTTCAGGGGCATCTGAAATAAGCCAAGAAAAGGTTTTTTAGATGAAGTAAATTAGTTAACTTCGCTAAAAAAACTCGAAGTTAATGGATGAAAAAAAGTTTTTTGAGATTAACGTTTTAGACTTACTTCGTCAAAATAAGAACTATCCGGCAAGCGTAGAATGTGGAAACATTAAAAATAACATAAATTGTACAAAACACTACACTAAAACGAGGACAAACAGTTTAAAATTACTTCTACGCTACATTCTCTGTCAGTATCTGGAGGGATAATGATCTAAGCGGAAATGATACGGTGACATATGACATATGACAACTTTGATAGGCAGTCAAAGTTATGGATCTGTGATCAGCAAATATTAAAATTCTGTATAAGTTTCCATTGGCCAAAGGTCCAACTAGAACTACTACTGAAAAATCAGCTGATGACGTATGACATGTAGAATATTTTGATTTAAACTAGATTGCATAATCCAGATCTCACACTCACACCCGTCTGTAATAATAAGGTTGTAGGTTTGAGGCTAAATGAAGTGTACATAAAGTGTGAATGAAAGAAATAGACCAAAAGATCTATTGGACAGTGGGTAGTTGACTACAATAAAATGGTCTACCAGGCACTGTCAATATTGCAAAATGAGAAGAAAATTGACTATGAAATTGAAATATTAAAATTAGATCAGAATTGAAAGCAGTGTGTAAATGGGTATAGTTCAAGTAGTTCAGTTAAACCTCAAGCCAATGGGGGAACTATAAAACTAATATGTAATAGCATTACTAAAGACCAACCGACCAACAGGTGTTGAAATATAAAACTGTGGAATTAGTATATGTAGATTATGCAGAGATATGAAGAGTGAAATCAACTCCAACTGTGGATCAATTGAATCTGAGCAAGCTAGTTGTGTAAATTGTTAAATACAATAGTAATGCTGAACAGATCTTGAAATTGGTAGATTCTTAATGTATAGACTCAGTGCAGGAAGTTTAGACAGCCGAGCTGCGTCCACTACGAGGTGAAGCTGTAATAAAGTTTTTAAAAATAGGTTTTAATTTAGTACAGTTTAAATTAATTTGAGTATTAAGACAATGAGAGTTTCCATTCGTTTCCTTTGTGATCTCCAAATCGTCCAAAATCTCCAAATCTTATGTAGGCAGAACCATTAGAAAGCTATCTACTAGAATATCAGAACATTTAAAAAGACCAAACTCTTCAAGTTTTGGTCAACATTTAGAGTCTACCAATTACAATTTCAACATCAATACTGGGTTGTCTATTTTGCATGACATCAGTAGAAAGAAAAACTATTTGGAGTTGGATCTATTGGAAGATTTGGAGATCACAAAGGAAACGAATGGAAACTCTCATTGTCTTAATACTTAAATTAATTTAAACTGTACTAAATTTAAACCTATTTTTAAAAACTTTATTACAGCTTCACCTCGTAGTGGACCCAGCTCGGCTATCTAGACTTCCTGCACTGAGTCTATACATTAATAATCTACCAATTTCAAGCTCTGTTCAGCATTACTATTGTATTTAACAATTTACACAACTAGCTTGCTCAGATTCAATTGATCCACAGTTGGAGTTGATTTCACTCTTCATATCTCTGCATAATCTACATATACTAATTCCACAGTTTTATATTTCAACACCTGTTGGTCGGTTGGTCTTTAGTAATGATATTACATATTAGTTTTATAGTTCCCCCATTGGCTTGAGGTTTAACTGAACTACTTGAACTATACCCATTTACACACTGCTTTCAATTCTGATCTAATTTTAATATTTCAATTTCATAGTCAATTTTCTTCTCATTTTGCAATATTGACAGTGCCTGGTAGACCATTTTATTGTAGTCAACTACCCACTGTCCAATAGATCGTTTGGTCTATTTCTTTCATTGACACTTTATGTACACTTCATTTAGCCTCAAACCTACAACCTTATTATTACAGACGAATGTGAGTGTGAGATCTGGATTATGCAATCTAGTTTAAATCAAAATATTCTACATGTCATACGTCATCAGCTGATTTTTCAGTAGTAGTTCTAGTTGGACCTTTGGCCAATGACAACTTATACAGAATTTTAATATTTGCTGATCACAGATCCATAACTTTGACTGCCTATCAAAGTTGTCATATGTCATATGTCACCGTATCATTTCCGCTTAGATCATTATCCCTCCAGATACTGACAGAGAATGTAGCGTAGAAGTAATTTTAAAATGTTTGTCCTCGTTTTAGTGTAGTGTTTTGTACAATTTATGTTATTTTTAATGTTTCCACATTGTACGCTTGCCGGATAGTTCTTATTTTGACGAAGTAAGTCTAAAACGTTAATCTCAAAAAACTTTTTTTCATCCATTAACTTCGAGTTTTTTATCGAAGTTAACTAATTTAGTTCATCTAAAAAACGTTTTCTTGGCTTATTTCAGATGCCCCTGAAGATGCTATTTTAAGTGAAAGTACATGGGCTAGATTTAATTAACTTGTGCTCGATAATAGCCTTATTTTCAAAATTCATTTATTCGAGCATTCAACCTCATTTTATTTATATATTTTTGTATTTTTAATTTTAAATGGTTTTTTTGACAAAAAAATTGGTTTTTATATCTGTATTATATTTGGCAGCTCTTCTGATATGATTATTAAAATTTTTGATAAGCAGACTGCTTATGTATGAAATAATTGCTGTTGCATCTCAGTTGGTCATCGGCTGTTATCCCAGTGACTCTTAAAAATATTTGCAAGTTGTTTAAAACTATTTTAAAGTGTTTGTGCTAGATTTTCGTGTCAAATATGTTTAACAAGTAAGTAATATTTGTTATTTAGTCATTTTTGATGCCTTTAATGAAACAATTTTATTTAAAAACGTTGTTCAAAATCAAAATTATTTTTCTAGTATAGGAAAAACTGCAGACATGTCTCCAGGAAAAATTAGAGAAATAGAAAGGATGTTACTACACTCTACACTTTCCCAAAGAGTAATAGCAACTACTGTAGGTGTTTTAAAGTCTGTAGTAAATCGACTAAAATAAAAATTGATTCAAACGGGGCATTGGAACTGGGCAGTGTTGGAAAATGGGCAGGAAAAAGATCGCTACTCCTCATACTGACCGTAAAATCAGGGACATTTTGTCTCAAAAATCGTAAAAAGAGTGTGCCATATCTGATTACGATGATAAATACTGAAGAAATTAAGAGTTTCTAGAAGAACAGTCTGACGAAGACTGAAGAGAATCTGATATGTCGCCGGCCTATGAAAAAACCACTCCCGAAACCATAAAGAAAAAGAGACTCCAATGGGCTAAGCAGTACCGAAGTATGACCTTTGAAGACTGGAACCAAGTAAGTACAACTTTTTTTAATGAATGGAGTTCGTAAACAGCGAATATTTTCATTTTTTCAGGTATGCTTCTCCGACGAATCAACATTCTAGATTTTGGTGGACAGAGGTGTGTTCGTCCGACGACGTCCTGTGGAGCAGTTCCATCCAGATTGCACTGTGGAGTGGTTTAAACATTCGGATAGTGTCAAGATGTAGTCTGTAATCTCGGCCAAGAGGATGGGACACTTATACATCGTGGAAGGTTCAATGAGACAGGATCAGTATAAGCGAATACTTGAAACTCGTCTATTTTTCAGCTTAACGAATGGTTTCTTGGTCAAAAAAATTAAATTTTTATGCACGATTCTGCACAAAGCTAGAAGTGTAACTGCATTTCTGCCCAAAGAAAATTTTGCAGTTCTGCCCTGGCCGGGAAACTCACCTGACATGAACCCCATAGAGAGTATGTGGGAGATAACCAAACGGGAGATCGCCAAAGGTGTTATTACAATGAAGCGGCAGTTGATTAAAGCTCTTATTAAAGAATGTCATCATAACCTAAAATTAAAACACAATGCAGAAGTTTGTATTCAGAGCATGCCCCGACATATAGAAGCTGTAATTGCAGCAAAGGATGGCATCTTTTTGCGATAAAAATAAATGGTTTTACTAACAGAACTCATTGTTTTTGTGACCTTAATACCACATTCTTTTATACAAAGAAAAGATGCAAGCTTAAAGCCAAAAACTCAGTTAAACTAGAAAATTAAAAAATCATCTTACTGTCCCTAATAATTTGGCCACCCACTGTAAATGTGTAAAGTAATGGGTTCTAAGGTGTCAACAATATTTTTAAACTGACTTTGATGCATATACTAAAATCGAGACACCACATCACAATATCTGTAAACATAATACGTTATAGAAGACTCACATTTTCCTAAGCTATTCCAATACATTCATGAAAGTTTCGCGGATGTCGAAACACAAACAAGCGTTTCAAACAAATCACGTATATAGAATAAAACGCTGAATACAAAAAGAATAGAACGCCGACCACATTTCGATCTGAATGTCTCTTTGTGGATATTGGTATTGGATACTCCTAAGCCATCACATACGAAACGTCATTGTTTCGTTCTATCAGAATTTAAGTCTATTTCTTGTTAAAGCCACGATATAGTTTTTCACTATATTATAAAGATAAGTCTATATATTTTGTAAACTACACTGGATTAATTTGTTAAAAATTATAGTACGAATTATATTGATCTAACCCCTTGCCAAATATATCACAACTTACAGTGTGTACAAAAAGTATCGATACTTGGTTTATAAAAAGTTTTCAATGAATGTGTTTTTGAATAAATCAAGTTATCTCAATTGTGGAACCAACAATTGTAGGAGAATTTAACTCTGGCAAGTGTA
Organism: Diabrotica balteata; assembly: GCA_918026665.1. Taxonomy (NCBI): domain Eukaryota; kingdom Metazoa; phylum Arthropoda; class Insecta; order Coleoptera; family Chrysomelidae; genus Diabrotica; species Diabrotica balteata. The sequence goes on from OU898284.1 coordinate 11,867,836, forward strand.
CGATAAACTACTGTTACCAATGAAATGGTTACCAATTAAAAAGAAAATATAAAATTTACTGGAAGCACTACAATAGAATAGGGTTAGCTCAAGCAAATGAGAGTTCTCAGAGAGGAGGTTGGCACGTTTGTTTGCCTGTAGTAACTTAAGGTTAGAGCAGATCAATCCTAAGATGATCTTGGGATGGGCGCCAGGGTGAATTTTGAATATCACACCATTTTGGGGTATATGTAGTTATATATTAACTGAACAATAAAAGATGATAGGAAACAAATAAAAATCAGAAATGCTTTATACACTATATTCCAATCTTATATACTATCCCAATCCTATACACTAACCAATTATTAAAATATATCCCCAAAAATATATATTTACAAAAGAAAAACAGTTACTAAAAAAATGACCCAAAACTATAAATATATACAAAAACTGATCTACACAGTCCTCTAACAATGAGGTAAAAGAGTATGTTAATACTGCTTGAATAACTCACTTGGAGTAAATAGTAATTAAATATTACAAAAAATAGAATAATTATACCAGTTAATAAAGGGTAGTTTAAAAAAAAATGATAATAGTCGGTTAAAAAACTAGAGCAATACATACATCAATCTTATATATAAAGGTACATACACGTTACCATAAAATTGGATAATATATCCTGACACCTTAATATAAGTGTTCTATAAAATATTAATAAAGAAATGCAAAGGAAATATGAATGAATAAAATTACAAGTAAAAGGATTCAGCCAGGCGAGGGTACTAGCAGAGATTGTGCACAACGCTGTTTCGTAAAACCCACTTAGGCTGATGGCCTAAGTATCCAAGGATATTCTTCTTCTTCAAGTTCCACTCCTATCGGAGATTGGAAATCATTCTGGCAATTATAATTTTATTGGTTACTCGCCTGAATAGTTCAATTGAACTGCATCCAAACCACTCACGGAGATTGCGTAGCAACGAGATTTTACGTCTTCCTACGCTTCTTCTACCTTTGATTTTACCCTGCATTATATTCCTTAGTAGTTCGTACTTTTCACCTCTCATGATGTGCCCCAAGTATTCCAATTTCCTGATCTTTATGGAATTTAAAACTTCGCATTGTTTTCCTAGTTGTTCGAGAACTTGTTCGTTTGTTTTGCGATCCATCCATGATATTTTCAAAATGCGTCGGTAACACCACATTTCGAATGCTTCTAGGTTTTTAATGTTGGATTTTTTAAGTGTTCAAGCTTCAACTCCATACAAAAGGGTAGAGAAAATATAACATCGAAGCATTCTTATCCGGAGCGATATATTGATATCGCGATTACAAAAAAGTTTTCTCATTCTATTAAACGTTGACCGCGCAATTTCAATGCGGCATCTTATTTCTTTTGTCTGATCAGTATCTTCTGTGATCCATGCTCCAAGGTATTTGTACGAAGATATTTGTTCAATTTCTGTATTATTTAGTACTAGCTTAACTTTGATGTTTTATGCTTTTGTAAATACCATGAACTTGGTTTTCTTCAAATTGATTTTTAGTCCATAATCGTTGCAAGGATATAAGTATAGGTTATATAAAAAAATTTTAAATGTTACATAAATTGTACTTAATAAACCCTATGAGATGGTTGCTACGAAGGGGTTTCCTTCCTCAGCTGCCTGATGTCCAGGTAGAGGGTAGTCTCTGGAATGGCTCAGCCTGTTCGTGGGAGCAGCCTGGCAGACCAACCAGAAAATGGCAAATAAAATATCCTTTTCTTCCCCAACTTACAGCCCAAAATTAACAACACAATTATCTACAAAATTAAAATTTATTTCTTTCCCAAATCCAAAAATAAAAAAGGGTATGTCCAATACTTCAAGGTGTGACCGGCAGGCTACAAGAGAATGAAAACCCTTTTTATTCAATGTTCTTGTACTTCATACAGTTTTTGTTTTAGTAACAAAAAACTGGAATATAGTTGTCATTAAGTGACCTTGGCATAAATATTTAATATTTCCACACTGAAATTTACTTATATATGTATATATAAAAAATAATAATGATTTTTGGATATGTCTAGCAAAATGAGAAAATTTAAATGATGGGGAACTGGAAAATTTAAATGGAAGATGTAGGTGTTTGAAAAAAACTTACCAGAATCTTTCGAGGGATTTTCTTCCATAAAACAATACGACTTCTTAAAATTTCACCAAACTAAATAATTTCTTGTAACTAACAGAACCAAAACTCCTTACATTTCCCAAACCAAAATAAAAAACTAACTTAAATTATTGTCTTCTAGTTTTCCTAAGACCCTGCCTGCCGTGATAAAATTATCAACTTCCCTTCTTGAAGTTTGGTTCTAAAATGACCATCATGGGCACTGCAGTATTCGTTTTCCCTATAATGACAATGGGAATCGATTTTATTGTAAATCGATATATATATATATATATATATATATATATATATATATATATATATATATATATATATATATATAAAGGTTATTGGTTGCCTAGTTTGCTGCGCAAATTAGTAGCTATGGCAGGTAACGATCGTATCGTTACACTACCTGTTTATTTTGCTCTTCGAAAGTGCGATAATTACCTTTCCACTACACACACGCGAACTGACAGTCCGCGTTTGATTAAAATATAAAATTTCTCGCATACCTCCCAAGATTTTTTGTAGCCACTTTAGCATTATGCCGGGTCCAGACCAAGCAGACAAAACAAAAACATTCATGTTTCGCGACAAAGTGGCGACAAATCGAAAACATTTGTTGAGACATTTCTGAAACAATTTTGTTTTGTTTGCAGATTTGAAAACTTTTTCAGGTCCCGTCTCAGGTCGGTAAAGATCAAAAGGTCTGTGTTTTGTCTGTGTTTTTGACGACAAGTTGTCGACGCAGTGTGGACGCGTGTGCGTGCCAAAACAAGTTAAGCAGTAGGAGAAATAGAATGTACAATTTTTATCAAAATCAAGTGTATTTTTCTGTTGTGTAGTGATTAAAAAAATACTAGTGTATTTTTCTAAACATGTCGGGGGACAAAAAGTGGAATACACAAAATACATGCAAGTTAATAGAACTTTACAGGTAGCATCCGATATTATGGGACCCTAAAAATAAAGATTATAAAAATCGCTACAAGAAAGCCGATGCATTAAAGGAAATTTCTTTATCGCTAAATGTGCCACTAAATGATGTTGAAAAGAAAATAAAGAATGTTAACAACCAGTATGCTAGAGAAAGACGACGTTTGGGTTTTCGTTTAGCAACCTGGGATGATGATGAGAGCAAAAAAAAACAACTTGCGGCTAGCAATAAATCTTCAGTTTCATTTTTTTCTTGATTAAAACGCCACATGGTTAACCAACACTAATCACTAACAACAACGTCACCAACTGAATTTTGTTTTTATATTTTGTTGTTCTGGTGTGGACAGTTTGTCTCAATTTTGTTTTGTCTTTTGACGACAAATTTTGTCGTCGGTTTATCGTGTTTTTGTTTCAGAATTGTGTTTTCGTTTTGTCGGCTTGGTCTGGACCCGGCATAAATCTTCATCCACTCGGTAACAAAAACCGGCGCAAGCCACAAACAAATATTAACAAAAACCCCAAAAACCCGGGCATAACCCCTTGAGCACCAAGTCGCCGAACTGAGTCTAGCTCAGAGCGGAGACTTGGGGCCCAAGTAAGCAATTTTAGTTCGCGGATAAGCCACATTAAGATAACAAGAATATAGCGACAATGCGCATCAGAGTGCTGTAGGGGGAAAGGGATGGTCTGGAGCATTGGAACGCGGTGGAGGACTTCTGTTTTTTGCTCGAGTTAACACACCTCGCTCCAATGAATTGTTACACCCGAACGTTATTCTTAGGAGTGAACATTTCTCACAGGCTGGGTTTAATTAAATTGCTTCCTTGCTTATCCACTCGGCTGCTTTATGTTAGTCTAGACTGAGAAGTAGTATATTAACTTGCTTTCAAATTGTAAGCAAATGCGAATTGAGAGTCCGCAAACGTGTAGGTACTGGTGTCACTCACATAGTGAAAGTGAAAGGCAGATATCGAGCACAGTTTTATTAATTAAATCTTGCTCAAGTACTTTCGCTTCCTAAAGCATCTTCAGAAGCATTTCGTCAATTTTGGGCTATCCTTTGGGAAAGGAATGTCCCTGAAGATGCTCTACCAAGCAAAAGTACTTGGGCAAGATTTAATTAATGACACCGTGCTCGATATCTGCCTTTCGTTTTATCAAAGTTTATATTATTTTATCTAGTTAGGATGTGAACATATCGCACCCTCAGTGCAAGACTGCAGTAAGTCAGAATAAGTAAGTTTCGAGATAAAGACGATTTTGTTTATTTTCGTGCTAATATCGGTGAAATAACAAGGTTTCAGAAAAATGAACATTTATTTATGTTTTTGCATGCATTCCAGCCTATATTACATTAACCAAAAATAGAAATTTAAATAAAATAATATTATTGTTAAAAAAATTAGGAATTTCAAAGTTACAACACTATTGCACGGAGAAAATTGTTAATCACTACACATATAGTATTAGAATTTTATAGTTACAACACTTTTGCCCGGCGAAAATTGTAAAAAGTAAAGACACATTTTCTGTTAGTTGTTGTCTTCTTCTCGTATATCATCTTGGGCCATAATATTTTTACAAAACCTATGGTGAGCTTCTGGTATCATACCTGAATGGCATAAGTATACCAAATCTTTGTTTTTGGCCATTTGAATTTAATCTGAACAGCAATCGGGGATTAGTATGGTATTAAATTTCACATTTAATACATTCCAAGAACTCAGATAGCTACCTAGAATAAATAGGTACCTAATAAAATGGCTTATCGCTAGCAGCAATTTAATCTTTTTATATCTGATGTTTCTGATAGCCACAATTCGGTAGAAAAATTATTTGTAAAACTTTTAATATTTTTATTTAAATTAAAAACAAAAGGACAATCGCCGCAGAAGGTTACATGAAGATATAATACAATGGGATTTAGTTTTTATTGAACAAGTTTTCTCAAAATATATATTTTTAACCTGTCAGTATTACACAAGTTTTAAGATAACTGTTATACCTTTCATAATAAAAAATACATTTTGGCTGTAAATGATTAGTCTTAATTTATATGTTTTTAATGCAATCTAATAAATAAATGGTCAAACGACATCGCACACATTTTATGGAAAATATAATGTCACACAAAGGACATAAAACTTACATGAATAGATTGGTCTCCTAAACCTTTGTTTATTGTCTCGGCTGTTAATGGATTACGTAGACACGCTGTATATTAAAATTAAACACCACAGATATAGATATTAAAATAACAAATATCTTACTTTTTTTCATGCCTTTATCGAAACCATTGCAATGTTCCGTGCAAAACTGTTGTAACTCTGTTACATTAGAATTCCAACAGTTTTGCACGGAACTTATGTACAAAAACGCAAAATAGTTAAACTGTTTTTGTTGTAATATTTAGCCGGTTAAGCAGTTGAAAGTTACTAAAGTTTTATAGGGGATAGATATGCATGTTTATATTCGAATTCCATGATAACTTCATTTTCATAAAATTTTGAGTTACTGCAGTCTTGCACTGATGGTGCGATATATTCTCATAGTAATCATGTGTAAATAATTAAGACTAAGTTTACTTTATCTAGATGGCGTCCTGGTGTAAGTACTAAGTTTTTCTTCATTCTTATTTCTGGGACAGTGTGGTCTTATGCTTTCTCCAATGGCTTGCGTAATATGTTGGTTTAGTGCATCTATGTTTTCGTTGAGAGTTATGTCTGTGTTGTTTCTCAGTTTGTTTTCGACGTCGTTTTGATATTCTTTAATATCTCTAGATTGGGTCCATATTGGTATTGGTTTCTATCTAATTAGCCTTCTTTGGTCCATCTTTGGACATAGGCCTCCCCAATAATTTTCCATTCTTCTCTGTCTGTCACTACAGTCATCCATCTAGAGCCCACGTGCTTCTTGATATCATCTGCCCATCTCATTTGGGGCCTTTCTCTACTTCGTTTATATTCCCACGGTCTCCAACTTATAAGAACTTTGTTCCATCGGTCTTCTTTTTGTCTTATATTGTGTGCGGCAAATCTCCATTTCAATTTGGCAACTTCTTGTCTAACATCCCTCACTTTTGTTTTCTCTCTTATCCACTCGTTTCTCTTCTTATCCATTAGTTTTATGTGCAACATTTGTCTTTTCATTGCTCTTTGGGTTTTATGATTTTGTCCATGTTTGCTTTTGTAGATGTCCACGTTTGGGAACCATAAGTAAGAACAGGGAGTACGCATTGATTATATACTTTGGTCTTAAGATGCTGTGGATATCTTTTGTTTTTAAGAATGTAGCTTCGTTTGCCAAATGCCGTCCATTCCAGTATAACTCGTCTCTTAATCTCTGCTGTTTGGTTCTCTTTGTTAAGTTTTATAGCTTGACCAAGATATATAATCCTTAACTTGTTCTATTTCATCTTGTCCGATTCTCATTGTGATGTCTTCATCTGTATTTGTTATAGTTTTGGTCTTGCTGTAATTCATATTAAGGCCTATCTTTCCAGCTTCTACGTCCAGTTCTTTCATCATTTCAAATAATTCTTCTTTTTTATCGGTTATCAATACGATGTCATCAGCGTACCTTAGATGGTTCAAGCGTATTGGTATTGGTTTAGTATTTACTAATTTGCGTCGCTCTTTTTTTTGTGCTTATTTTAACTTCCATTCTTATCATTCTATGGTCGCTACCAGTGTTGAATGCATTTAGGACCATTACGTCTTGTATGATTTCTTTGTTTGCAATTATAAAGTCAATTTCTTTTTTTGTTTTCTTTACGTCACTTAGTACGCTCTAAATGGTAGCAAGATTGCCATCCTAATTTGTTGGATAAATGTCCGTTTACTTCTACCATACTGTATATGTGACTGTGGCCATCCATATTTTCCTTATAAGCACGAAATAATTTAATAAAAAAACAAACGTAACTCGATTCAAAAATTTAATGTTTTAACAAATTATTTTAAATTAAAAAAAATATTTCGAGAAATTGTAAACTTTTTTTCATATAAGAAACTAACATTGTTGAAAATTAAAAAGCATATTTAGGGGGTCAAGTCAATTGCGTTTTTACCTTGTTATAAGCTCTATGCTTCTTCAAGGATGGGTTTTATTATTTGGATGCTAATGCTTGTTTGGTTTGAAATGCCAGTTTTCGCTCATACGACTTCAGGTTCCGGACTCCCAAGACTAGGGGCGCCGCCGCTAAAGAAGTGTATAGGAAGAGGAGGAGGACGGGAAGGATAACGAGAACAAGAAGAAGGCAAGAGGTGGAAATCGTATCTTCCGGAAGAGTTAGCCAGATAAACCAAGCCTGTCACGAAGTACAAGTTCCGTGGAAAAACGATTCCTTTCAGATTGTTGGCCATTTTTTTATTCTGTAGCTATTTTTAGCATTGAAACCTACACTAAAAAACCTGGCCACGGCTATGACGTAGTTTACAATAATCAATCATATTTTAATTTTGTACTTATTAATATAATGCATTACCTAATGAACGTAAACATAGTTCTATAAGTAACCAACTGGTAATTTTGTAAAATTGCTCTAAATCAATTAATAAATAACTAATAAACATTAATAAATGTCACAAATGATTACATAAACGAAATCGAGAGATAACGATATATGATTATGCACTATCCAATATAGAAGTAAATAGTTACGCGATTATCTGGATTGCATAGATTCATTCGATGTAGAATTAGTTGTTTAACAGAGCCAATAAACGAATAATTACCGACATAAAAGTATTTCAAATGGCAGCCTATTTTAATTGAATGATGTTGGTAAAATTTGATATTTACACAGTTAGCTATGGCTTTGATTTAGCCTCAATTTATTTTCTAGGTGTTTAATAGAAACATATTAAATACTGTCCTGTTATTTTATTAGCTTGTTTTTATTGATACAAGAATTTTAAAAATCCATAACGGATTGGTATCCGGCAAAAATTAGAAACCCAATAGGTCTTTTTTTTATTATTAAACACATCAACCACGCAGGGTCATTAGCGTATTTAGGTTAATGAGTTGATACAATAAGTAAATATACAGAGTGGCCCAAAAGTCTGGAAACGGCTAATTATCTCGTAAAATGCTAATCATAATTGTACAAAATTTGGGGTACACCTATTCTGGGATACGGAAATTCCATATTTGATATTTACAATGTTGCCAGATTTGCCGTTTTTCTTATATTATTAGTAACTTTGGTTTTTCAAATACATCACCCTGTATATTTAGTCACTATTGGAATCTCCTATTCAATACTAGTTCAACCATATGTAACACTTATGATTTTATGTAATCTATAAGGTCATAAATACATAAAACCGAACTCTGGCAACGCCTAAATTGTTTCAATAAATTTTTTAATACTATTTTCAAATACATTAAAATGTAACAACTGATAGTTTAGAACATTTTTTAACAAAGTAGTTACGTTATTAAGTGTTCAAAATGTGCTCAATTTGTGAGTTGACAGCACCCTAATCGATGGTAGAAGGCGTCTACCACATTTCTCCAAGATTGTCTAGAAATTATTCGAGATTCATTGATAATTCGTTGCCTTAGCTCTGCAAGACTTGCTGGTTAAGTTTTGTAAACTGAATTTTTCAAGTATCCCTAATAAAAATAATCTTTAGGATTAAAATCGGGTGAACGTGGAGGCCATTCAATTCTACCTTTTCTACCAATTTATAGTCCAGGAATTATCTCATCTAAATATCGCCGAACATTTACACCAACTATCTGACGTTAAATTTCTTTCGACAAAAAATGACCCAATTGAATAAGTAACTACTATGTCTGACCATATATTTAATTTTGAGTATGGTTTTCACGCATTTAGTCTTCAGTGTTAATTTACGTCAGACCAGTACCTTAAATTGTGTCGATTTACACTGCCACACAGTGTAAAAGTTGCTTCATCGGAAAAACATATTCTGTTAATTTATTCTGTTAATTAAGTTAATTGTGTATGATTTAAATTTATTTTTACGTAATAAACGTAAGACTGAAGAATGAACTACATCATGTACTTGTGCAACCCTGCCCAGCGATGTATGTGGATCTTCAACAAAACTTTGCTTATATCTGAAGTTTTGTTATCATTGATAACTCGTTTCGGTGAACCTGATCGGTATCTATCTTTTACTTCTCCAGATTCCTCAAATCGCCTTACAGTTTTTTGTACCGTCGTCTTATGAATACGAGAACGGTTTAGAGAACGGCATTTTAGAGAAGCAATTTAAATTGCAGAACTTTTTGAACCACAACTACTGTCAATTTTAGTTCATAATTTAAATGGTGAACAAATGTCAAAATCACAGCATTCTCCATCTAAATATTTAAATTTATTAAAATCTACATATTTTGCACTGTTTTATGTATTTACGATCTTTCAGACTACATAAAATCAAGTGAACATATGGTTGAACTCGTATTGAATAGCAGAACTCGTGTAAAATTTACATTGAATGCGTGAAAACCATACTCAAAGACCACAAAAATTAAATGTATGGTCAGTTATAGTAGGTACATATTTAATTGGGCCATTTTTTATCAAAAGAAATTTAACGTCAGATAGTTGGTGTAAATGTTCGGCGTTATTTAGATGAGATGTTTGCCGGACGATAAATTAGTAGACAAAATAGAATTGAATGGCCTCCACGTTCACCCGATTTCAATCCTAAAGATTATTTTTGTTAGAGATACTTGAAAAATTCAGTTTACAAAACTTAACCAGCAAGTCTTGCATAGCTAAGGCAATGAATTATCGATGAATCTCGAATAATTTCTAGACAATCATGGAGAAATGTGGTAGACGCATTCTACCATCGATTAGAGTGCTGTCAACTCACAAATGGAGCACATTTTGAACACTTAATAACGTAACTATTATGTTAAAAAATATTCTAAACTATCAATTGTTACGTTTTAATGTATTTGAAAATAGTATTAAAAAATGTATTGAGACAATTTAGGCGTTGCCAGACTTCTGTTTTATGTATTTAAAATCTTCCAGACTACATAAAATTATACTGGTTGAACTCGTATTTAATAGGAGATTCCAATAATGACTAAATATACAGGGTGGTGCATTTGAAAAACCAAAGTTACTAGTAATATACGAGAAACTGAAAATCTGGCAACATTGCAAATACCAAATATGGAATCTCCGTATCCCAAAATAGGCGTATCTCAAATTTTCTATAATTATGTCTAGTAATTTACGAGATAATTAGCCGTTTCCAGACTTGTGGGCCACTCTGTAATTTAGATCTTTTGAAGAAGCTGACAATCTTTAAGATAGGAAATTATTTTCGGGTATCTGTATTTTCTTCTAGGGCATCTATTAGGAAGTTGGGTATGTTGTATTTGATTCGAGATATCACTCACTACTGTTATTATATTTTATTGTAAAGAAAAATTTAATTTGTTTGTTAATAAAGACATTTATAATTATTATTATTATTATCGGTCCTTTCATCATTAAAGAGTTCCTCAATGTACTCTTTCTATCTGTCTATTTTACTCAACGTCTACTGTACTCAATGCTACGTCTTCTCTGTCCTTTTTTATGGTGTTCAATCGTGGACCTTGAACGAAGATATGTGCAGAAAATTGGAAGCATTTGAGATGTAGCTATATCGAACAATACTAAAATTCCGTGGACTGACCAAATCACCAATGAGGAGATCCTCAGAAGACTGAAGAAGAACCGAGGGGTACTGACCAACATTAAATCTGTTAAGTTACAATTCTTCGGACTTCGGAATTACTTAAGTGTATAATACATTCAAGAATACTGGTGGGCCCAACGGATCCGAGTTAAATAAGGTTTAAAAACTATAAAAACCATACCACATATCTATTTATTTTTTTTTTATTATTTATTTAATTAACGGATATACCATTTTTACAGAAATATGACGTCAACCTTTACCAAGCTTATACATAGGTTGCGTTAATAAAAAACAAACCAAAATTAAAATCAAACAAAATTCAATTAAAGTAGTAGCTTACGTTATTAAATAATGCTCAAAATCTCTCAAATGATTTCTTAAATGTTGCTGTAGACATTCCAAATAACTCTAAACTATTGCTGTGCTCATTGGCAGTTCGTAAAATTCTTGTAATGGGTTCATTGTAGCCATAATTCGTAGTATGGAATAGAATGTTGAAAATCTCAGTATTACGAGTTCTTCTAGTATTAACATTAAAACTTATTAAACTTAGTAACTCTGGATCTTGAACATATCCATTTATAATTTTAAAAAGGAAACATAAATCCGTTTGACATCTTCTATCATGTAGTGATGAGATATTTAGTATTGACAGTATATCATCATATGTGTATTGGTGTCTAATAAAAACAATTTTGTAAGCACATACCCTCAAGAATTTATTTTGAACTCTCTCGATACTGTAGATGTCACTGGTATATGAAGGAGACCAAATGAGAGAACCATACTCCAAAACTGATCGAACTAAACTAAAGTATAACATATAAAATATAACAAGTTTGTACTAAAAACTGATTACAGTTTCTAAGAATAAATCCCAACATTTTTAAAGCTTTAGCTGAAGTTTCGTTACTATGATATTTAAAATTAGTTTAGAATCAAAATTTATACCTAAATCTTTAATATTATGATGTGCCTCTAAAGGTACATTATTTATACAATAATCATAATTTACAAACTCTCTTGATCTTCCAAAAGTAATTTTAAAACATTTTTGTATATTTAAGTATAGCATGTTTACCTCACACCAACTAGCTAAGCTTTTAATGTCATTCTGTAACAAAGAGGCATCAAGTAGGTCATTAACTATTCGAAATATTTTAAGGTCATCGGCAAACATTAGAAATTTACTATTTTTTATCAGTGAGGATATATCATTAACAAATATATTAAATAAGAGAGGCCCAATATGAGACCCCTGAGGACCTCCTGAGGTTACATATACTCGTTGAGATAAACAATTTCCATATTTAACATACTGACATCTACCAGATACATAACTACCTATCCAGTCAATTATTTTACCTCCAAATCCATAGCCATTTAATTTAGCAATAAGCAGATCATGGTTAACTCTATCGAAGGCTTTTGAGAAGTCTGTGTAGATAGCGTCAACCTGACCCTTCTGTTTCACTGAATTAGCTATAAAATTCGTATACAATATTAAGTTCGTGCATGTAGACTTACCTTTAGAAAAGCCATGTTGTCTAACATCAATTAAATCTTTACAATTCCATGTCAAAAAGTTATTTACAAGACTCTCAAAAAGTTTGGGTAATACAGATTGGTTACAAACCGCTCGATAATTTTCAACATCATTTTTATTACCAGACTTGAAAAGTGGTGTTAAATAACTAGTCTGCCAAAGATCAGAAAAGATGCTGGTACTCAATGAAGAATTAAATAAGTAGCAGATAGGTTTTAAAAGAGTAAAAATGCAATGCTTGAGAACATAAGCTGGCAAACAATCTGGTCCAAGCGATATTGGGATCTGATTAATTTTAGAATTAGAATATGTAGTTGAGAAAAACTTACCAAATAGATTAACTATGTCTTGAGCATTATCACTTGTACTATTACCGTAAAACATATTAGATGGCAGATTATAACTTTTACGTTTATTATTGATATACTTCCAAAAATGTCGAGGATTAGATAGAATTCCATTCTCAATATTATTCAAATAGTTACTATAACATTGAGAGAAGACTTGATTACATTCATTTCATAACTGAGAAAATCTTAAATAATCATCCCTTCTACCAAATAATTTAAACTGCTTATGTATTTTCTTTTTTAAATATATCAACTTCCTTAATTTACTATTAAACCAAATCGGAAACGAACTTGTTTTAAATTTTTTGATCGGAACAAAGAAGTCAAAACCTGTGTATTGTATTATGCTATAAACAGTTTATTTTATATTTTTTAAATCACTTTTGATAATTTAATGGGCCATAAAATTTTAAAGAGGTCATTAAACAACAGACTTTTAGCAAAATATACAAAATATTAATTACAACACTCTCGTGCAAACACAAATTATTTTTCCTTCCGCTGAAGGCAGCTGCTTTTTTAAGTAAATATTAAATTAGGACTTGTGCACAAAACAAAAATCTGTTACATCAACCAGAAACTTCTTCTGTTCTGTCTGAGTTAAATCTCAGAAAACAAACAATTAGGAAATATTTAGCTGACTGCCCTAATCTCTCTTATCCCGAAGCGGAAATGGTAAAGAATGTCAAGGAAAACCTCAAACAGTGAAACATTTGCCAAAGTACTTAAATGGTTGGAGAGTATAATCAAGGATTTTACACTCTAACACTCTTTCGAAGTCGACATCTCACGTTCTGCGGTCAGCACACGCTGGGGAGATTCTGTCCCTGCTTTTGCTATTTATCTATCCAAGTATTTCTTACACAGTAATCGAACTAAAATACTCTTTGTAATTCTTAAGAGTTTAAAATATCTTTTGTAGAGTTTAATTAAAATCAAAAGATAATTTGTTTCTCTTTACTATTCGATAATACTGCTGGAAAAAAACTTGGAAACTTTATATGCTTTAACTTATTTCTATTCAAATTTTAAAAGTGAACAAATTTGAGAGGTAATGCTTTTTGTAAATTATTAGTCTGGTGTAGAGCAGTCTACAACATTATTATTGACATAAAGTAATAAAGACATTAACAGTTTTTAAGTAATAGGGATTACTTTGTATTAATAATCACGATATGCGCTAGTTGCAAACATTGAAAAATAACGAAAATGTTTGCTTTTTGCGTCATTATTTTTGTCTACAATTTGAAAAATGTTGCTCCTACAAAAAAAATTGTAGACGGTGAAGTTTTTTTTTTCAATTTTGTAGAAGTTTTTCCATAAAATTATTTTGTACCCTACAATATAATTTACAGCTATCATATCGTCCATAGAAAAACTTTATAATGCAACTGAAATGTATGTTTAATTTCGTTAGGTATATATGGAATATATGGCATATATGGCATATAAGTTACAAAAGTAGGAACATCTAGGGAGATCATACTTCTAGGAGACTCCAACAGCAGAGTTGGATGGGAGTTGAATAACAAAGTGGTAGGAACACACGGTGAAAATACCAGAAATGATAATGCAACCAAATTAATAACAACATGTACCTACACAAAATAACTTAAAAATATTAAATGTATTTTATCCACATCGCGATATACCCAAATACACGTGGATACAACAAACCAGAAATCTGAAATCTATAATAGATTATAGCATTGTAAGACAGAAAACTACAATTAAAATACAAGATGTACGAGTAGCCAGAGGGCCATCATGTGGCACCGATCATCATCTGCTAAAAGTTAAAACGGTACTCCCAAACAGATACGAAAAAGAAAAAGAGCGCATCAAGTCAAATCAGTTAATAAAACAAATACGGTACAACCTAGACAGTTTAAACCATGAGAGTGTTTCAAGCTACTGTATAAAAAATGACTAGACCAAAAATTAGAAATGAGGAGTTTGGAAAATACCAAAGAACACTACGAACACATCAAAAGGTCGATTCATTTAGCAGTAGAAGAAGCACTGGGGAAATGTGACGAAAATCATAAAGGAATAAAACCGTACTGGTGGGATGAAGAAATAGAGAAGGAAATTAAAGATAAACGTCGGAAATATCAAACATTTTTAACAACAAAAACAGAAAACGATAAAACAATTTACAAAGAAGCACAAGCCAAAGTAAGAAAAAAGATAACTAAAAAAAAAGAACGAATCATGCGAACATAACTGCCAAAAGATCAACACCTACATAGGAGGTAGAAGAAGCACAGAGAGTTGGCGATTGATTAAAAGTATGAGAAATAATAAGAAAAAAGACGTTATATCACCAATAACAACAGAAAAATGGGAAGAATATTTCAAAAAATTACTAACAGAACAAAGACCAGAATTTGCTAACATGGAAGACAACACGATAGGTATACGTATAAATTTATCACCATTACAAATCAGTAAATCAGAGATGGAAGAAATAACCAAATCCCTGACAAATGGAAAATCCCCTGGTCCCGGTGACATCCCTGCAGAATTAGTGAAAGACGGTACAGACAAACTCCAGGAACAGTTAAGAAAACTCTTTCAAGACTGATTGAATGGGGCCGAATTACCAAAAAAATGGAAATTATCTATCATGTCAACTATCCATAAAAAGGGCAGCAAGTATCGGTATGAAAATTACAGAGGAATTGCGGTAAATAGCACAATAAGTAGAATGTATGGGACTTATTAAGACCAAAATAAAAAATGACTATAGAGATTACGAAGCAGAGGAGCAAGCTGGTTTTAGAGCTGGGCGATCAACAGTAGACCACCTGTACTCTATTACGCAAGTTATTGAGAAAAAAACAACCATCAATAAAAAAGTTCACCTGGTGTATGTAGACTTACAAAAAGCATATGACAGTGTACCCCTAAGTAAACTATGGTCAACCCTACAGCAAACCAACATTAAGCATGGTCTTATCAAAGCAGTCCAAAGTCTGTATAATGGAATGACTGCAAAAATTAAAACTGGATCAAGGATATCTGAAGGATTTAAGGTCACGAAAGGACTAAAGCATGGTTGCTGTATTTCGCCTACCATTTTTAAAATTTATCTGGAACAAGCACTCAAGCTATGGAAAAAAATGTAATGGCATGGGAATCCCTCTCAATGACGAGACTACACTGTACACCTTATGTTTCGCTGATGACCAAATACTGATTGCCCAGGATCATGACGACTTGAGTTACATGATTCGGAAGCTAATAGAAGAATATAAAAAATGGAGTCTCGAAGTCAACATAAAGAAAACTGAAGCCATGTGTATTAGAGGGACAAAGCAGTCCATTATATTAGACGATGGGGTAGAAATTAGAAACTGTGATGAATACTAGAAGTACTTGGGTATGAAGATAACTCAAGATGGAACACTCGATGCTGCTATAAAAGACAGAAACATACAGGGTAGAAAAGTAATATCCATGATGAACGGCATTCTATGGGACCAAACAATATCTAAAGCGAACAAACAACTCATATACAACACCATACTTAAAAGTGTAATCACATATGTGGCAGTGAAGTTTGGCCAATGAAACAAAGATCAGAGAAACTGTTACTAGAAACAGAAATGGACTTCTGGAGAAGAGCAGCAGGCAAATCAAGAAGAGATCGGATACCAAATAAGAGAATACGAGAAATGGTGGGAGTCAAGCATATAATAGTTGATGACATAAAAAAAACAGTTAATATGGTACGGCCATGTACAGAGAATGCCAGATGACAGGATTCCAAAACAGATTTTGACGTAGACACCACAAGGGAGAAGGAAAAGAGGAAGACCGAGAAGAAGCCGGAGAGAGGGAATTGAAAAAAAAACTAGAGAAAAGAGAAATCCCTCCAGGCCTATGGTTGAATAGAGAAGAATGGAGGTTATGAGTAGGAAGGCGTCGGAGAACGCTGTAAACCGATAGTAGTAGTAGTAGTAGTAGGTATATATGGCAAATGAAAAAACAGGAATATCTGGGCCACATAATGAGATGAGAAAAGTACTCTCTGCTTAGACTCATAATCCAAGGAAAAATCTCGGGAGAGAGAAATGTGGGACGTAGGAGAATTTCCTGGTTGCGAAATTTAAGGGAGTGGTATAGGTGCAGTTTAATATAGTTGTTCAGAGCTGCAGCCAAAAAAGTAAAGATTGCTGTGATGGTAGCTAACCTCCGATAGGAGACGGTACTGCAAGAAGAAGAATATATGGCGCTTCAGAAGAGGTCAAAGAACGGAGGTAAAGGAACTAATACAACCAAAACACATAAAAAAGGATACGTGGATTTGAAAAGAGGAGATATGTCCAACAATACAATTTTTCTAACGCTTTGCTACTACACAACCAATTGAATTCTGTGAACTAAGAAGGCTTAAAATTAATGTTATACGACTTGCCTGGTTTTTTTTTTAATTCCTTTTTTAGTCCCATGTTTAAAATACTGGTTGGTCGACTATGTAAAAGAACATTTCTTTCATCTTCATTTTTCCAATACCTAAACAGAGTCTCTAGTATATTACACACCAAGTCATTAATTGGATTCATGTCATTTTTGTTTTTCAAAATCTGATTTCTAAAATAATGTCTTTTGGCGCTTTTTATTAATTTATTGAGCTGATTTCTGTAATTACGATAGTTAGTTTTTTATTATTATTATCTGGATATTTGATGGATTTGTGATAGAGTAAGTTTTTGGTATTTGTAGATTTCACCAATCTATCTGTTAGTCAAGATTGACTTAATTGGCGTTTTTTGCATTTTCTAATATAATTTCATAATTTTGTGGGGCATTATGTTGTTAGTTTCTAGATTGCCTCAATAATTTGCTGTAAGGCCGGTATTTATCATTATGTAAAATGGAAGACTAGTATGGTTTTTTCATAGCTAAGTTCCGATTTGAATTATTTTACTACAATTTAGTTTTCTATAAAATGATTTAAATTGTTTGTTGTTTTGAATAATTAACTTTTTATAATACTTTCTTTCCTGGTTTTGGCATTTTAAAGTTTTCATATCTTAAATTTCCCTCATAAATACGTTTCTTCTTTTATTCGAGCTCCAAAGAAATCAATAAATGAAAACAACACAGAAATATGGAACACATTTAAAGATCTTACCTTGAAAGTAATAGAAAAATATTCAACAACGTTACACAGGTACAAAAAACAACAATGGATGACTGACGAAATCCTGGAATTAATGGAGCAGAGAAGGAAACTGACAGGTAACAAGACAGAATATAAGGAAAAACAGAAACTAATTAAACAAAAAATAAAGATGGCTAAAGAAAAATGGATGGAGGATAAATGCAAGGAATTAGGAAAGTTGAATGAAAAACATGATACGTTTAATATTTTTAAAAAAGTTAGAGAAGTAGCTGGTCTTTATCATAAGAAAACTCCACATACTATAACCGATTCGTCGGGAAAAATGATAATAGACGAACATGAAATTCGAACAACCTGGTGTAATTATATAAGTGAACTGTACAATAATGATAGACCCAAAGAACCGGAGACTTTAGTTGAAGGTGAAGGACCAGAAATACTAAAATCAAAAATACTGCATGCTATAAAGTTATCAAAGAACAAGAAAGCCGTTGGCCCTGATAACATACCGACAGAGATGTTAAAGCTTATAAATGAGGAGAACATTGAAATACTGGTCAAACTTTTCAATGATGTTTATTCGACTGGTGATATCGCTGAAGATTGGTTAAAATCTGAATTCATAACACTACCAAAAAACAACGTCCGAAAAACTATAGCGATTATAGAATGATAAGCCTTATGAGCCACACTTTGAAAATATTTCTACGCATCATCCACAGTAGAATCAGAGATAAATGTGAAGAAGATCAGGATGAAACACAATTTGGCTTCAGAAATGATCTGGAAACTCGGGACGCCCTCTTTGCACTAAATGTATTACTGCAGAAATGTCGAGATTAAAGGAAAGACGTCTTTGTTGTATTTATTGACTATGAAAAGGCCTTTGATCGAGTACAGCATCACAAATTAATTACAATATTAAAAGATAAAGGAGTTGATAGTCAAGACATACGATTCATAGAAAAGTTATACTGGCGTCAAACAGCGACAGCTTGCATAAACGGAAAATCAACAGAAATATGTAAAATACAAAGAGGTGTCAGACAGGGTTGTATACTATCCGCAGTGTTATTTAATTTATATTTAGATAGAATATTTAAAGAAGCGCTGCATAATTTGAAATGGGGCGTGAAAGTTAATGGAATTCTGATAAATACAATCAGATATGCAGACGATACTATGCAAGTAGGAAGAGAGTTTGGCCTAAACATAAACTGTTCAAAAACAAAACACATGGTGTTTAGCCGTTTAGCACATCAAGATGCACGATTATATGTTGATGGTCATATAATTCAAAGAATGTCCAGTTTTAAATATCTTGGTTGCCATATTACTGAACAACTAGATCCAGATCAAGAGATAAAATGTAGAATCGAGATAGCCCGCACGACATTTTAAAAAATGAGGTCATTCTTCTGTAATGATAACTTGCAACTTCAACTTCGAAAGCGCATGGTTAAATGCTACATTTCGTCAGTCCTCTTATACGGTGTCGAAGCATGGACATTAAAAATATCTACGAATAATCATCTGGAGGCCATTGAGATATGGCTGCACAGACGTATACCAAAAATTCCATGGACGGCTATGTTGACAAATGTGGCAGTCCTTGAAAGACCAAATGCTGCTCGCGAGCTGCTTGATAACATCAAATGTAGAAAGATGGTCTATTTTGGACACGTAGTAAGGGGGGACCGATATAATATTCTTCAACTTATTATGATGAGTAAAATCGAAGGACGCAGAGGAATGGTAGAAAGCAGGCCTCTTGGTTGAACGATATCAGGGAGTGGACAGGAATAAAGAAAGCTGAGCAACTATTTAGAATAGCTCGAGACAGAGACAGTTTCGCCATGTTAATCGCCAACGTCAAGGGGACTTCATAGGGCACGTTAAGAAGAAGAATTCGGGCTCCATATTCACTGGTATATTGGCAGTTGCTAGTGATCTTCTTTACTTACAAAACTATATGAATAATTTTTCTTTGTACCTCAAAATATATTAACTAAATAAAAATAAAGGCTACTTCAAATTTGTCAATTTATGAAGTTTTGGAGTTATTTTGAACGTATTTTTTTCACCCCATCTTGGGTGGTTTTCAATACCCAAGTAAAAGCAACCCTGGACTCAAGTCCAAAACTGAAGTAGAGGGTAAGGGAGACATAAACCTAAATTTTCAAGCAAATCCATCGTGATAAGAAAAATGACACCCCAAAAAGGTCATTTACTTGAGTATATTGAGTGGTTTCATTTGACAGGTACTTTGGGTAAGGAATCTATTTATTTTAAAAGAAGAAGTCTAAGAAGAGTTTTATGAGTCTGTTGAGTGTGAGGTTTAATATTTATATCAAAATACAATAAACTATTGATAATATCTAATTATAATTTAATTAACTCTTTTCTTTTTTTGTTGCAGGGACTACTACTATGACAGGTAAGATTAATTTATTCCACATAAATAAAAATATACCCGATTTATTCTACTAAAGAGATAATAGATTTGTCTGTTTAATATTAAAAGCTCGTATTTAATTTGCCTTCTCCTCAGCTACTCTAGCTCTTTAATTAATTTCCAGCTCAATTCTGGCTCCATATTCACAAATAAAATTACAAATGTTTCGTGAATATGGTGAATGCGATAATTTTAATTAAGTCCGACTAAACAAAAATGTCTTCTCCCAAAACCGCATTAAATTCATCTGCCACGCTGAAATTTTCAAATAACGGGATCCACACCGAAGCATGGTCCTATAAATTTGATTTTAGTTTTGTCATGTAGAGGGTTCTACGCTGTGTAAACACCTATATAGATAGTATGGATGGGTATACCGGTTACAATTTTGTCGCTTGACATAACCGCTAATATATACTTGACTAAAAATATATAATAATATATTATAATGTTTTTATTAACTCTAATTTATTTTTCTTATTTTAATTTACTAAAATACGGTAATTTATTATCAATTTATTAAACCACTGTACAACACTTTATTTGCTACTAATAATTACATAATTTATTTATACGTGCGTTACATTTTAAAACACGATCGCGAGCTTCTTTTCTAATTGGCCTCCCCAATGAAAATCCCCGTTATTTATATGAAACCGCTAGACTAGAAAAGTCGATCGCCTTCTTGTCTGGTAAAAAAAGAATCCCATGGATGTTGACCTGAATTGCCTCGAATAAACTGGAACCTAGACTGTTTTTTTTATAATGGCTCGGAGAACCCATCGTCTGTAAGGTAGGTATTACCTAGAAAATTCGTGAATAAATGAGAATATTAGTACTAATAGTATATTACATAACGAGAGTTGTAAGAAGCTTATTACATGCGAGTAAAAAAGTTGCGCGTGAGCCGCGTAGCGGCGAGCGCAGTAATTTTACAAGCATGTAATAAGCTTACAACTCAAGTTGTGTACTATACTTTTTCTACCATTATTTTTGTTTATCAAAATGAAAATTAAATTACCACTATATTTACACTGACAGATTAATAATTTTTAACCTGTCAAAACAACGCCTGTTAATTCGTTTCCATGGTAACTCGACCAATTGACTTACAAGGCTTATGTGATATTACACATTTTTACAAAACTGAAGCGTAATTTTTTTTATTACGTGCTAGTCATTACGTGTCAGTATCTGTTATGATGCATTTACTTAGCATCCAAATAGTAGGTAATATACAATTTACTAGTAAGAGAGTAGAAAAATATATTTACGGTTTTGGGTCAGAATTTATCGTAACAATATTTGTCAAAAAAATAATGATCAACTTAAAGGTTTTCGAGATATGCCAAGCTTAATCGGTGTATACATTCAAGGTTTTCCAATATTATTTAAGGCAACTTCTAGTCTACTGTATGTACAGTTGCGGTCACGGAATAGTTTACAGGTTCACGTATCTAGGAGCCCATTTTTTAAATTTTTACTTCGTTTAAACGCACCTTTTAAGTCAAAGTACGTTGCCAGTGGTGTACTAGCTAGAATAGGTAGATTAAAATTAAAATATCAAAATATTTTACAAAATGAAAAATATAGAAAACAGTTTTTTGAATAAAATGGATTATGATCTTAATAACGAAAATAAAGAAGTCTTTTTTTTAATATGCATTTTATTTTAAATTTATTTTATATTAAATAACGATAAACAATGATAAATAATAATTAATATTTGGTGGAAGCCCCATTCTTGTCAATACAATCTTCTAGTCTTCTGTTCATAGATAGCACCAATCCCCTCATGTTATAGTTAACAAGCTCTTCCCATGCCTGCTCAATTGCTTCCCATAATTCAATTCTATTCCGTGGTCTAAGGTTTCTTTCATTTAGTTTCTTTGTTAACTCTGCCCACACATTTTCGACGGGGTTAAAGTCTGCACTACGGGAAGGCCACGGAAGAACATTAACATCAGTTTCTTCTAGCCATTCTCGAACAATTCTACTCTTATGCACCGGGCAATTGTCATGTTGGAAGATAAAGTCGTTGTTGGGGAATCTCTGGATCACCGATGGCAACATTGTGTGCTCAATAATATGTTTGTAATATAATCCTGTTAACTTCTCCTCTACATGATAACAAACGCCCGGGCCTTCGGCACTTATCCATCCCCATACGTTGACAGAGAATCCTCCACTATTTCTTAAATGATGCGTATACTGTTCATCATACCTATGATTTCTCGGCCTATAAACTCTTATTCGACCATTATTATACGACTGAAATACTTTTTCATCGGAAAATACAACCCTAGACCAAAAATTCTCATCGCGGTTTATAAATTCATTACAAAATTCAACTCGTCTCCTCTTGTGATCCTCAGTCAAAAAAGGTTTCCGTGCAGCTACACAATTTAGCAGTCCACTTGCTTTAATTCTTCGACGTGCAGTGCGAATACTGCCTGGAAACGCTGCCTCTTCTCTTGCCTTTTGAGCTGTGGCAAAAGGAGATTCTCTCAAATAATCTACTAACATCTCATCCTGTTGATCTGTGGAAATCTTCTGCCCTCCTGAACCGCCCAACCGTGCTATAGAGTGAAAATTATCCCATCTTTGTTTAATCTTCCATATGCACATATGACTCACGTTCAAATCAGCAGCAACTTGCCTTAGTGACCAACCTTCTTCGAGTTTGGCAATTGCTCTTGCTTTTTGCGCATAATTCAAATGTATTCTAACCATTTTGGAAGAGTTTAATATACTTCTATTTTATTGTTGAACACTCGCGAAAGCATTGACGTTTTGAAATTTTTTGACTTTGACATTTATCAAATCCGTACGACACTGCAATTTTACAGTATTACAATATAAAAAGTAAGGTGTAAACTATTCCGTGACCGCAACTGTACAACACTTCTTCTTCTTCGTTCTCTTTATAAGCAATTCTGCTTGTCCGTAATTGTCGAGCAGGTTGTTGTTTTTTGCTTATCAGCATCCACTTTGTCTTCTTGAAGTTGTGGCTCAGGCCACATATATTTCCTTGGAATAAATATTGAATAGGAGTGGGGAAAATATACACCCCTGACGGACACCTCTTCTAATCTGCACACTTCCAGTGAGTTCGTTGCCAGTTTTTGCTCTTGCTGTTTGACCCCAGCATAGGTTTGCCACAATTCGAATATCATTGTCGTCAATACCTGTCTTTCGCAGAATATCTTTCAATTGTTCATGATTGACATTGTCAAATGCTTTCCTAAAATCCACAAAGCACAAATACACGTCCTTGTCAACGTCTCTACACCGCTGTATAAGCACCTGGAGAGCGAAAACTGCTTCTCTAGTTCCAAGTGCTTTCAGAAAACCAAACTGTGATCTATCAATATTTGACTCACATTTTTGATATTTATCTTTTCATATTAATAGCCCGAATCCATCTTTTTCTTTTCTCTAATTTATATGTAATCTTTGAAAACCTATAAAAACTACACTTACTATTTGTGCTATTATTAGCACAATTAAATACGCAACATGTATTTGCACCCATTTTTGATCAAATTTATGCGTGAAAGATAGGTCCAATTTTGTCATATTTCGCCGCTACGCACGCTGGCATCGTTTCAAGGTACTCCTACCATGGTTGCGCACGGAGCGAATAAGACACCTTGATAAAAAAAACATGATAATTTAATAATTATATCGGTCTTAGATTTAATTAATTACCTATGTGTTTAAATAAATAATTAAATTTTTTTTTGGTACCCCTCTGCAAAATTGATAAGTGGAATATAATTTCGTTTAAAAGTTATCGTTAACGGCTTCATTAAGTGCGATGTTGCCAAGTAATCACCTTCAATTAAAAATTGTTTTAGTATAGAATCACCTGTTAACAACAGTTGTTACCAAGAGTTATAGTGCGAAAATGGCAGACTGATTAAGAACGAAATTTTCTAGAAGTGGCTTTGAATGTTGGAAGACTAATTTGATACTGGTATTTAGTATTAGTTGTACAGTGGTGCCTTGTTTTCAAAAGTTTTTTAATGGGGGCCAATGACTGACACAAATATTAAATATGGCCAATCACTAGGTATTTTACCCTACCATTAGAGAGAAAATTAAGCATCCTTTAAAATAGTATGGCACTTGACCCCCTTTCGTATTTGAAATTGTAAGGGTAACAGTTTCCCTTAGTAGTGAGTTAAACTTTGAGGGCTAAAAATATTCAATAAAACCCATTGAAAACAAATTTGTCGTGTATTTCTGATTTTTTATATTATTTACAAGAATAAAGATATTAAGGATACTTTTGAAATTTTCGCTCTGTATATTGTTGTCTTTTTATATATATTTAGATTATATCAGTCTCTTAATTATTACATAGTGTTTAAATACTATTTTGTATAAACAAAAGTTGCTGTGAAACAACAAACCCGGTGATTATTCCAAACAAATTCACTTTTCACGCATCTCTCCCTTGTCTATAGAAACTACTGTTTAAGAAAGCTCAAATAGCTCATTAATATGCAAAGATGTTCCACGAATCTTGCTAATAACCCAAACGAAAGCACACCTTTGTCTCACCCTGTGTGCTTTATACGGAAAATAATAAGCTTAGGGTCGTTAATTAATGCCGACAAATTCTGACAAGATTAAACGGTGTTCCATGGCGGCAAAGTGGTGCAGTGTGCAGCGTAACTTTGCAGGTTCAACACTCCACACGCCCAACGGACCTAAATTATAGCACTTCTCGATTTGTACTGCCATGGCTTTTCCACGGCGATTTTATTTCGGCAATTAATTCTTTTGTTTTTTCTGCTGGAGGTAGTAGAATTTTTCTGCTCATTATTATAAATATAAAAACGAAGAGAATAAAATAAAGAAAAACATGCCGTTTATCCGCGAAGTTTATGGTAAGTACAGTCGAGCTGAAATCAGGCGGTAATTCTAAATGTTGGTTGTACAGAAAAATAATATATCGATTAAAATATAGCCCGGTAGACACGCATTCTATAACTTACAACATATTAAGTATATTCTTAATGTTTTCAAGAAAGATGTATTCAAATCATTGAAGTAAATTGATTCTCTTAAATATTGATTTACACAGTCAAATTAGGTTTTAACAAAAACACTAAATCTTTCTTCAAATTACTACTGAGATACTTACATACATTCACATAACAAATTAACAAAGTATAGTTCAAATTTAATAGAGTAAATTGCGATAGACTAAGATCTTCGTCTAAGGCAGGGTTGTCCAACTGGCGGCCCGCGGGCCGCATCCATCCCGCGAGGCTATTTGTTGTGACCCACGTAAGATTTTCAGAAAGCATATATTTTCTTTAAATGCTGCCACTGTGAAAAAAGATTTTTTAATTTATTTTATATTTTATGGTTTAGCAGTATTTTTACATCACAAGTACTGTACCGCGTGCCGCTTCGCGGATGTGTAACGAACACAATCGTCCTCCACCACTATGAGAACTGCACTGATTACTGCGCATTACAGTTCACGCAGGCCACACCTCCCACTGCTTACCATCCGTCGCCAGCCGCCATTGTGCCAGTGTGCTACTGACACGTAGGCTAGTCGGCTAATCTATTACGTTGCTAGTGAACAGTGAACTTGATTAATTCTTTGTCTTGATTCCTCTTATACAATAGTGAGTGTAAAACCAGTAAAACGGAAAGTTGATAGTGAGAACAGAATTTACAAAGAAAGTTGGAAAAGTGATTACTTGATTGCTAACAATAATGGAAAGTTGCAGTGCTTAGTGTGCATGAATGTCGTCTCAGTGCCTAAAGAATATAATGTGAGAAGACATTATACAACAGTGCATGAATATAAGTATGCTACATACACAACTGAAAGTCGGCGTGCTCTAGTTGCAGATTTGAAAAAAAAAGCTTAAACACCAAACTGGTATGTTCAGTAAAATATTACACTTTCAAACGCATTCTTTGCATGCATCTTATATCAAGCGAACGCTTGAGCTGGCAAAGGCAAAAAAAACGTTTTACCGATAGCAATTTGATAAAAAAATGTGCTGTTGAAATTGACAAATACGTTTCATCTGACACAATTGAACTGGAAGAGCAGTTTAAGGATCCAGAACTCTTAAGGCAGGTAGCTTTTATAGCAGATCTGACTAATCATCTTAACATGTTAAACTTGAGTCTTCAAGGAAGAAATCAGACGGTTTCAGATTTGTTCGGAATGATAAACGGATTCCGGGATAAGCTGAACGTGTTTAAACGTGCTTTGAAAAAGAACAACCTGACACACTTCCCTAGCTGTCTGCGAATTTAAAGTCAAGCAGAAGAATTAAACGGTGAGGAAAATATTGAGTTTTCATCCTGCATTTCACAAATTGAACAAATTATTGATGAATTCAATACAAGATTTGAAAAAATTGAAAGTCTCAAAAGCAGTGTACTACTTTATAATAACCCTCCTGGAGTAACCATTGATGATCAACCACCCAACTTACAGCTTGAGTTATGTGATCTTCAAGCAGACATGTTCCTAATCATCAGACAAGAAAGGGGACCTGAATTTTTCAAATTACTGTCAAAGGAGAAATTCCCAAACCTGCGAGATTTTGGACTGAAAATGACGTTAATGTTCGGAAACACATATACATGTGAAAGTGCCTTTTCCTCCATGAAATACATAAAAAATAAAAACGGAAGCAACCTTACCGATTCTTCCTTACGTCATCTTATGAGAGTCTCTACAACTGAACTGGAGGTGGACATTTCTTCATTGGTGGATGAAGCCGATCGACCACAGTCCTCACACTTATTGGATACATCTTTTTCGTTATACAACAAATAGAAATCTTTTCAGATCCGCAGTTTGCAAAATAGCATATAAGCATTTAAGTAGCTTAGCCATTTTTTGAAATGCAAATCTTAATTTTTTATTGACGTTCATACCAAGGTAGGTGTATGGTTTTACCCTTTCTATTGGTTGACCATTTACACTAATTCTTTCAATTTGCTGTTTCTTCTTAGAGACCATCATACATTTTGTTTTCTTAATGTTCAGTAAAAGTTTATATCTCTGACTTACTTATGTGATTCTATTCATTAACTCCTGGAGGGCTTTATAATTGTCAGCGAATACCACCGTTTCATCCGCATATCTATTTATCTTTATACGTTCTCTGTTAATATAAATTCTGGCTTTAACATCCTCTACTGCCTCTTGAAAGATTTTCTCAGAGTATATGTTGAACATCAGGGGTGATAGTATACATCCCTGTCGGACACCACGTTTAATTTTGATATCGTCGGATTCTTCTGCCTCTTTACAGATAGAGGATGTTTGATTCTAGTAAAGATTGCTAATTATTCTTAGATCACAGGTGTTTCTGTCAACTGGAATAGTGAAACTTCAAGTAGAACTTTCCCACATTAGCTTAACGTTTGTTAAATCACAGTATTAGAAAAACTTTTTCTTCTTCTAGTAGTTGTCTCGTTTTAGAGGTGTCAAGTCTCCGGCGTGTATGTTAATAAAGGTCTAATTGCTGCTTTATAGATTCTTGTTTTTGTGTCTTGTCTTAGGTGTTCGTTCTTCAAGATTGCGTAATTAAAAAATTCCTTTGCTTTACTTGATTTAAGCTTTGTTGTCGTACTTCTTCTTCAACATCTCCGTAACTAGTTGTATCTATTTTCAGATATCTAAACCTTGCTTCCTGCTTTATTATTTTCCAATGGGTATTTAGATATATTATATACATCTAAATACCCATTGCATATATCGAGACTTTACTAAACATACACCAAGAGGAAGAACATGGAGAAAATATGTATTTTAGGGTGGACCGACCGGTAGAGGATCCCAAAATAGATAAAACATTGCAAGCAATTAACAAATTAAAGAACGGAAAAGCTCCAGACTCTGACAATATCTCTACAAAGACAAACATACAAACTAATAACACAATACATGGTCGTATCTACAATAAATGTGAGGAATACCTGGATGACACTCAGTTTGGTTTCCGTAACGGATTTGGAACGAGAGAGGCACTGTTTGGAATATATCTGTAGATATATACTGTTGTTTTATTGACTTTCAAAAGGCATTTGATCGTGTTAAGCACTCTATATTGATCGAAGCTCTAAAAGACATTGGCTTGGACGGCAGAGATGTTCGAATAATTGCAAATTTATATTGGAATCAAACAACATCAGTTTTAGTAGATGGTGTGGAATCACAAGCTCTCAATATTAAAGGAGTAGTACAGCAGGGATGCCTCTTGTCACCCCTACTTTTTAACGTTTACTCCGAAAGAATTTTCAGAAAAGCACTTTCTGAAAAACAAGAAGGAATACTTGTGAACGGCGAAGTCATCAATAATTTGCGATATGCGGACGATACAGTACTCCTAGCTTCTAGTCAAGAAGATCTGCAAACACTACTTGATAGTGTCGTTGAGAGTTGTAGGGAGGCAGGTCTGGATCTTAACATAAGGAAAACCAAAATACTCGTAATAAGTAAACAACAGAATATAAAACCGTCTATATATGTAAATAATACCAAACTTGAGCAAATTGATAAAATCGTCTACCTTGGACAGCAATTAAATTGTAATGCAGAAAATCACGGCGAAATTAGATCCAGAATAGAGCAGGCTAGAGCTGCTTTTAGAAAGATGTCCAAGGTGTTATGTAACAGAGACCTAAAATTGGCATTAAGGATCCCCTACTTCGCTTGCTAGTGTTCTCGGTCTTACTTTATGCTGTCGAGTCCTGGACTGTGAATAAAAATCGATCTAAATCGCCTTGAGGCTTTCGAAATGTGGGAGCTATAGAAGAATTTTAAAAGTTTCCTGGGTGGAGAAGATTCGTAACTCCACATTACTCGAACGTTCTCAGCAAGACTACTGAGATCATAAAAAGCATCAAGCAGAGAAAGCTGGATATTTCGGACATGTTAATGAGAGGTCCCAAATATAAGATTGCTACAAAATCATGCAAGGAAAAATAGCAGGCAAACGCAGTCCAGGACGAGAAGAACCTCTATGGTTGAAGAACTTGCGAGATTGGTATGGTGTAGATACAAGCATGCTATTTAGGGTGGCAGTGAATAAAATTAAAATAGCTATGATGGTAACCAACGTTCTGAAAGGACATGGAACATGAATAAGAGAATAACATATTATATGGAACGGAAGAGAAAATATACCCACACAAAAGGCATATAAAGGTTAAATATATACCCATCCATATAAAAGGGAGACAAAACCAAAATATATGCTCTAATTATAGGGGCAAATCTTCCTACTTAATATGGCATATAAAATCTAATCGAAACATCCCTATTAAGATAGACAGACACGTTTGTTTAGTAAAATTTCGATGGGGGAATACCAATGTCGACTTCAGAAAAACATAGGATCGACCATAGATCAGAATCTTTACCTGTAAGACAGCTGCTTGAAAAGGATGGGAATTCCATAGAACTAAACCATAAACCCTTCATAGATATGCGTTAAGTGTACGACTACATCAAAGGGATCAGATGGTGAACTCTCAGGACTCTCTCGAAACAAAGAGATACGCTTAATCACCTCTCCTATATTAATATCATCCCGGAGAAAGTCGAGAAGTAGCAATACAGCATTTAAAAACAGCATTACTGAACAGTAAATGGACCAAAAATTACTACTAGCATACGCAGGATGACATTGACGAATGTGAGAAACACTAGGACAGTCAGTAACCCAAATATGAGGTTATTATTTGCAGACAGGTTAGAAGGCTATAGCTATGTATTTTAGAGGTAGAGTCATGTACGTTTTTATCGTTAAACGAACCTGAACGATTTGCATAAACAAGTAACTAGGTTTAAATTGTTTAACAGTAGTTATCAAAAAAATGAGTACATAAACAAACATATTGGCATTATCGTATATGTATGGTGTATATATATGGTCGTAGCATTTTGCAAATTCATTGATTTTTTGTGTGAAATTTGACATCCCAACGAACATTATTATTTCAGCATTTGGTATATTTTTCAAGTTAGAGTGAACGAATTTTAAAGAGAATTTCGTCATTCTTACTTGGGGTCCATCACATATTTATTTTGACAATTCTTTAATAGATAGTAAATTAAATGAAAATATTATTCAATTACCATTTGGCAAGAATTTTACTCACAATTATTTAAAGTTATTTGCAGAGCTAAAAATGTATTCTATGGCTTAGCATCGCGGCCCTAATTACCACTATTAGAGAATTTTGACATTTTCCTTTTCCATATTCATAAGAAAATTTAACTTTGAATTTTCTTAATAGCTCTTTCTAGCCGAAGGAAATATAATGAAATTGTTTGAGACTAATTGAAGTTGCAAAGTCATTAATTCTCTTGTTTAGTACCGAGTTGGCGTTTAGAATGTGAAATATCTGCCTAAAACAAAATGACAAATTAGAAACGTTCAAAGAGAACTACGTAATAATACATTTTAAAGCGAAATAAAAAATAAACTAAATGTGGTATAGTGTGCTTCGTAAATTTTAAACTAATATTTTTATTGGTATGTTGATACAAGTTTTTTGGTTTAGTTCAAAAATTTCTGTTTTTTCATAATTCTTAATTTTGGGATTTGTTGATATGGTTGATATATTAATCTTACACTGGTTTCAAAGCTAATGAGAAGTCTAGTTACCTTAAGTACTCTAAAATGTATAATAAGTGAGAGACAGACCAACAGACTCGTATTCTTTTGCTATTGATAAGTCTTTCCGTATCGAATAAATGGTCCTTCGGTTCACATTTTATTTTTTATCCGCAATAAAAAAATTCGTATGAGAATAAAACAAAATTATGCATCCAGGAAGTCGACGCTTAATTCTAAATCCATTACAAGGTTATTATTGGGGATGGAGGTGCGAGGAACAAGAAGGGGGTTGCTTTTTTACTGCTCGATGCGAAGTTTGTGTACGCGCGCGGTCGGCAATGGTCGGATCAACCATTAAAGTTAATTGAATTTCCTTGGCGTCTGCATGCGGGATGTTGAGTCGCTAAATTGACTTGGAAATGACCGTGAAGGCGGCAATGTATTTCGGAATATTTGAATGGTTGAGCACCTTGAGGAGAGATCTGACGCAGTGGCGGAGAAAATGATCTCGGCACCTTTTATTTTTAAAGAATACGATTCCCAAAACGGGTTTTGTTGCTTGTGATCCTTTTGTATTATTTACCACTAATGTTTACGTAAACTATTAAAATACTAGTATCTAATCTATTGCTATACAAATAACTCCACGTTATACAATCATCTGTGAATCATCAGTTTTTGAAAAAAATGATTGTCTCCTTTGTCAATTTTAACGAAAAATTTCTTTATTGTCCCACTAAATAAATGGGCATGTCAAGACGAACTAATATATTTTTGACTGAACATTTAGATCCAACTTATTTTTACAGGCTTGTGGATAATATACTTTTATAAAGTTTTTAGTTAATAAAAAATGTTTTCGTGTTAGACTGTAACATACAAGTCCCATTGAGATTAATTTTTGAAAGCAATGACACTCACAATTATATACCACACATTGAAATATACAATTATGGACATAATACATTAAAATTTTTAAAATTTATTGTAAAAATTGTAAAACTTGGTTGATGGCATGTTTTACTGGTGTATATTAACTCATAAGAGAATGGAAAGTAAAAACACTGTAATTAATATGTAATTAGCTGTAATTGATGTTATCTTTCTTTTCAAGAAATACTAAGAGGCCCTTCTTAGGTGACTATACTTTTTAAACCTGTCTTATGGTATGCAACATATATACATAGAGGTGTAATTTATGTACAGGTAAAATATTAATTTTATTTTTCTGTGTTTTTCCAGCACCAGTAAAAAGACAATCCAAAAAGACAATAAAAACACCTCCAGTAAAAAGACAATCTCAGAACGCTATGATGTTAAAATAACTGATTGTTTAAACGTATAAACTAACATAAATAAAGAACACAATTAGATTTTAAATACATTTTACATGTATAGTGAACTTAGTGGGTATGTCCTAATGTTTTTAATATTATTTTAATTGTGACATCTACTTGTTAGTTACGAATTTTTACATGCTTGGTAAGTCAAAAGTAAACTTTTAAAACCGTATTATGTCTGTCATAAAATGTGTTTTAGTCAATATTATTTCTTGAAAAAGGCATGGATTACCTGCCGAAACGTCGAAAAAATATATGAAAATGTTATAGTATCAAATCAATTTTTATTATGAACCTAAGCCCAAGAAAATCAACTAAAAAAATATATATTAAGGTTCAAGAACTAAACTCAAACCTATATATATATATATATATATATATATATATATATATATATATATATATATATATATCTATATATATATGATATATATATATATTATATATATATATAAATATATATTTAATATATAATGAATACCAGAAGTATTTACTGACCACGGTAAGAAAGTAAACTTTAAACTATTGGGTATGCAGTAATGCAGCAATAAAAATGAAAGGTGTACTCATTTTAAATTTTTATTCCAAGCTTCGGACATTGGTTATGTCCTTCCATCAGGGAGCAACAAATGTGATAGAATAATTTTTACAAATTTGTATAATTAATTAAAAATTTGATACTTACAAACTTAATGATGTATCATAAATGATTTTATAAAAATTGTTGATACAAATTTATCACAGTCGGTTGAAGCTAAAAACCTATTCCTATATTTAAAATTTTAAAAAATTACTTAACATTCACACAACTTAATTATTTATACACAAATCTATGACATTGATATTGACATTGGCAAGTGAAAATCCTCACATCCCTACATATCAAGCAACTGCTAGTACCAAACAAATTATATGCTTATTAATAGGTATATCGTGGAAATATATATATATATTTTATTATTGGCATAGACTAAGGTGTCAAATCAGCCAGTTACAACATGACTAACTACCTTAAACATAAGAATTTTATTACCGTAAGGTCCATAAAATACTCAAAAACGAGAGAGCTGAATAATATGTCTTAAAGAGCTAAAATAAAATAGGATAAAAGTTAAATATATAGCATCTTTTTAACATCATCAGTGTGTTCAAAAAATGGTACACACTAAATATAATTAAAAATAATACATATTAATTATATTTTGATATTAATCTCACTATATATCAAAATATATTACAGTATAAACACAGATAGTATGACAGTGAGTTCTCAGAGTTCCATAGCAAACTCTTGAGCAGCTATCTACTCAATTCGACAGCTGCTTTGCTATGGACTGTCCAAGTTGCTCACCACAAGTTTGTATATACATATATTTTTTTATAGTTGTCACTAAAAGACCATTTTGGTACCTGACAGAAATTTTACTAATGCATTATAAATTTCTCATTTCCATTAGCTAAGAGACTGAGGATATTAAACGGAGCCTGTACATTGAGATCATGTAATTGTTGAATAAATTGATCTGTTTCATCCTTATATTTTTGGCATTCGAAAAAAATATTATCTAAATCACCTTTTTTGCCACAATTTTGAACAAAGATCATTTTCAAGAACATGAATTTTACTGGAGATGTGTGGGATAACAGGCGTGGCCAAATCTAAGACCGTGTTATCGTTGTGATATAATTTTCTGGAATAATTATATTGTTGGAACCACGTTTTTATTCGGTATTTGATTTTGTATACTGCAGTATCTAGAAGGGTTTGGTATAAGTATATTGTGACCAACATTTATTCCAAATATTAAGAATATTCATTCTAATATAAGCTACTGCATCACAAAAACTTACAGGTAGTTGATTGGTCAAACCATTTTTTACACTATTTCTTTGCCAGCATATCCACCATACTCGTTATGTTCGAGACCGATATGTGCTTTAATCCATACAAAATTAATGGTGTTTGTTAATTTTTGCAGTTCTAAAATCCGTTTTTTAATTGCATATATGATATAATTGGAGCTGTAACTTGGGTATTTTGCTAAAACCAAGGAATTTAAAAACAGACAGGGAGTCCGATATAATTACTACAGCAGAAACAATTGTAGATTGTGATAAAAATGTCAACGCTTCGTAGATTGCAATAGCTTCAGCACTAAATATAGAAAATATGTTATCCAGTTTGTAGGAATAAATTAATATTTTTGGAGGGAATATAAAAAGGACATCCCACACCATCCTTGGACTTTGCAGCATCGTATATATTGCCACAGATTCCCCGAAGCTTGCAAGTATTGAGTATAATAAGTTAATGTTAATGGTGAAGATTTTCGCTATATGCAGGTTTTACAATCTTATATTTAGAAACAATGCATTGTAATCATAAGATCTAACAAAATTGAGTCTGGATCAATATAATCACTAATGATATCTTGATTACATTGAAGTGCGATACACAGTAGAGGAGAATTTTTTCAGACCAATATTTATTTGTCAAATCTTGTTCATTTAATACACTATATTTGAATATAGATTACTGTTGTGTTCTGGAATATTTTAAAAAGAAATTTGTCTGCCAGGAACTGCCTCCTGGATTTAAATGAGACCCAATAGCTTCTACATGAAGAGGTTCGACTGGGGTTGTTTTCATGGCACCAAGACATACACTAGGACTGAGTTCTGCAAGATATCTATTTTGTTTAAAATCGGTGAACTAGCAGAGCCGTACAAGATACATCCATAATCCAATATGACCATATATAGCCACGAATAGAATAGTAAGGCGGTTTCAACGCCAGCTCCCCACCAAGTGCTTAGTAACCATTTTTAAAAAATTTAAACCCTTTATACATCGGTCTAACATGTAATTAATATACATTTTCCATGTCAATTTCCTATCAAGTACCCTTCCAAGCTATTTAACGGAGTCCTTAATGGAAAATTATAATGAACCTAGGACACTGTAACTTAATTTCGGTATGGTGTTGTCTACTGAAAACACCACAAACTTCAGACTTGGAGTAGGAAATCTGAAATCCATTTAATATTAACCATTCATGAACAACACCAAAGATGTCTTTGAGAGAAGCATAGTGGTATTAAAAATTCTTATTTTCAGGTATATATGCAGAGGTTATCTGCATACTGTACTATTTTTAAACGGAATGTGATTAAAACTTAATTGATGTAAGTCAGCAGTATACAAATTAAATAGAAAAGGGCTTAAAACTGAGCCTTGTGGAAGTCCGTTGTTGTTATTTCGTGAACCTACAATTGTGTTATCAAAATTTCTTAAAATATTTTTCTATTAGTGTAGAATTTAATAATCATGTGATTACCTGATTTGGAATATCTTCAGGTATCACTGATTTTAAGGACACCATTTTTCATTTCTTTAACTAAATTAAGTTTTATTGAATATTTATGGTATGACCAATAATTGAGATATCGACCTTAATTTACATTCAATTTACATTAGAATGTGAAAATGCTACAGGCTCAGATACTTTTTTAGATACGAAGTTAATACGAAAAGGTACCCATTTGCTGGTTGATTGGTACAGAAAACCTCTCAGTTTAGGTCGATATCTCAATTATTGGTCATACCATAAATATTCAATGAAACGTAAATTAGTTAACGAAATGAAAAATCGTGTCCTTAAAATCAGTGATAACCTCTTTCCATACAAAAAATCTAAAAATCCTTTATAACCTGTTCATTGAAAACTCATACCCAAGTATACTACTAAAGAAAATTTTGTTTAACACTCCACAAAATTTAAATAGTCATTTAAGAAACGAAGAAAATATGTCTTTATCACAAGATAGGATTGGATCTGTAGATCCTTTACAAAACCAAACCACAATTAGATATGTATCTCTTCCATACATTAAGAACATTGGGCATAAACTAAGTAGAATGTTTTCATCAATTATTAATATCAAAATTACATATAAAACGGTATTAACAGTTAACAAAATTTTTTTCTAACATTAAAGACCAATCCGCACTCTTATCCTTAACGGATGTTGTTTATTGTATACCGTGCGGCTCATGTGAACAAGTATACTATGGTCAAACATCAACATGCCTTAAAGACCGTATTACATCCCACAAGTCTGATAATAGACTACATCCTGAAAGAAGTGCATTGGGTGAACATGCATTTAAAAATGGGCATCGGATAAACTACAATAACATCAAAGTAGTAGAACAGGAAAGTAACATCACCAAAAGACTTTTTTCTGGAAATGGCCTACATTTGCCAAAATAATAATGCAATGAATCATAGAACAGATATTGGCCATCTAAATGAAATGCTCTCCTATTTGTTACTACTAGATAAATGCAACAATAAGACAAACAATAATTTTATCAATTGACATTTAAGTAATTAAAAAGTTCATTTTTGAGGAAACTTATTTTTTTTACAAAGTTAGTTTTTTTAAATTTAATAAATTTTGTTTACACACAGATACTGGGGGTCATACAAAACAAAATCACAATAAATTGTAACGTTTTTAAAATTACGACCTTATTTATTTATGTTAATTTAATAGGCTTTGTTTTAAAACATTGACAGGTTGAAGTTTCACTTCCTAATGATATTAACAAATATAAAATAATTTATATTTCCACGATATACCTAATAATAAGCCAATAATTTGTTGTACTAGCAGTTGCTTGATTTAGGGATGTGAGATTTTCACTTGCCAATGTCAATATCAATGTCATAGATTTGTGTATAAATAATTAAGTTTGTGTGAATGTTAAGTAATTTTTTAAAATTTTAAATATAGGAATAGGTTTTAGCTCAACAGACTGTGATAAATTTTATCAACAATTTATAAAATCATTTATGATACAACATCATTAAGTTTGTAAGTATCGAATTTTTAATTAATTATACAAATTTGTAAAAATTATTCATCACATTTGTAGCTCCCTGATGAAGGACATAACCAATGTCCGAAAGCTTGGAATAAAAATTTAAAAGACTTTCATTTTATTGCTGCATAACCCAATATTTAAAGTTTACTTCCTTACGTGGTCAGCAAATACTTCTGGTTCATTATATATATATAATATATATATATATATATATATATATAAATATAATCAAAATATATCAAATATGTTACAGTAAGTCACTGTTTCTCATATTATACACACCCGCAAATATCTATACAATTTGTTCTGTTTGTGGAGTTCCGCTACTTAAATTCGATTACCGTGGGTATCGTGGAATTCGAATGAAATTTCTAGGGTATTGGCTTCTTATTAATGATTAATTCAAATCGAAAGGAAAGGATGTGATCTGACCTTAATTTGGACCAAATTTCTG
Source organism: Diabrotica balteata (assembly GCA_918026665.1). Lineage (NCBI taxonomy): Eukaryota > Metazoa > Arthropoda > Insecta > Coleoptera > Chrysomelidae > Diabrotica > Diabrotica balteata. The sequence continues at coordinate 11,905,391 of OU898284.1, forward strand.
AATGATATTTCAGTCGAAAAGTTAAGAGGTGTGTGTGAAAATTACTAGTAACTGTTTTCAGAGAAAAAATTAGCTGCTAATGATACAATTGGTAGATAATTATTAACATCTAAATTGTATACTAAAATAATGTGTAGATTATAGCAAATGATTAACGATCTTACAAGTTTTTTTTATTACAGCTGTTAAAATTCAAGTTATTAAAATCTAGAATTAGTTCTTAAATTTTTTCTCTTTTTCTTGAAATACCGTGAGTTGGCTTTTAAATTAGCTACATTAATTTTGTTAAAGGCAGCTCCAAAAAATAAACGCAGAGGATCTGTCAAACCACAGTGGTGTTAAAAAGTCTTGCATCACCTAGACGCCTTATAGTTTTTGAGGTTTAACACACGTTTTTTTGTATATTTTTGCTAATGAATTTTAAGTTTGTGCATTATCGGTATACTTACTAATGTTTTTTTAAATACCAGCTCAAAAGTCTACAGAAAAGATTTAAAAAAATCTGATTAAGGGGATTTTCCATATTCCGAGAAAATTATGAGGTGATTATTAAGTCGTTAAGTACAATTAAATTGAGTCAATGACGATTTTGCCACATATTTTGACTATATAAACACTATAGTTACGTTAACATATTTATTCGCTCTCTGATTTTTGATAAAATGTTCAAAATGTCATCCTAGACCAAACAAACTGAATTGTCGGACGAAAAGCGTTTTGAAATTATTTTTCACAATAAAAACGACAAATCTAGTGTAGAAATAGCATCCGCTGTAACCTGTGATCAATCTACAGTAATTAGAGCCATTAAGAAGTATGCTGAAGAAAGTAGCCGACCATAGAAAAACTTCTGTTAGGGATGACGCTGCGTTAAGAAGACAAGTCTGTCTGTGGTCTGAATCAACAAGTGTAAGCGTGTGCACGCTGTGAGAAAAAGACTGCTTAGTTTTGGACTTAGAGGATGTAAGGTACGGAAGATACCACTTCTTTCAGAAAAGCAGGTATTACATTGAGGTACTACAAAATAAGATGCTACGTAAGTGGAAAAGAGCTGTTTGGCGGAGAAAAATTTATTTTTCAGGATGATAATGCTCCTTGCCATAGAGCAAAATTGCTTTAGTATACGAGTACTAATCGAACAAATCACCAAGAGAATATCTTTCTAATTAAATAATATAATTTTCAGTTCCAAATAAACATTAAAATATATCTGACATACGACCTAGAGAAAATTAACGCAATCATTTCAGAAGGAAAACTACATTATCTATACTAACAATAAAGTACAAAATAATTTTATTGACATCTGTATCGGTTACCATTAACCGCCCACCTCTTTTAAAGTTCCTACTAAATCTATGAAAATTACATTTCTCTTATCAGGTAAAATACCGCAGGAATAAGTTTCCATCAACAACTCTTAAATTTTAATGGTCTCCTTAGGAAGAGAGACACAAAAAGGTTATAAAAATTTGTTTTCAGCTAGATGCAGTCTGGAATACGACTTTTGAATTACCAAAAATGAGAATTTACAATGTTGTTATTACTAACTCGGTATTGTTCGTATTGAATAGAAAGTATATATAACCAGTTTAATGTTAGTTGGTTACTTGGTTATGCATGGTGTTGGTGTCATTAAAAAAACAAAGGGTGACAGAAGCGGTAGAATTTATGCTTACTAAACTTTAAGTACAATTTAGTAGTAGTGTTTACTGTTACTGTAGAGATTTGTTAAAAAAAAAAATTTTAATATTTTTCTATATATATGTAATTCCATAATTTTTTTGTTAGGATTTTTGGAATCAAAAAATTAATATAAAATTGAATCGTTAGTTTGTATGAAACATAAAACTTCTAGGATTTATTATTAGCATATATTGTAATATTTTAAAAATATATTTAATATTACAACGTATCTTTGACGTAACCTATGTTTTTAAATAATAAAATTATTAAAAATTATTTGACAAATTCACAAATAACCGACCACTTTTTCCAGTTTTCGACCACTTATGCACCAATATTCGACCACATGACAAGTACATTTCTGTACCCATGAAGGTAAACAATACTATGTCACAATTTGCTAATGGTTCAGGAGAGCAAATAATATTCAATTTTAAGTTATAAAAATTTGGTTCTTCGTATCTAATAGAAATTTTTTAATGAAACCCCTACAAATTTTGAATAGTACTCTTAGGCAAATAGGAATAGTGATTTTGAAATCTTAGTTATGATAGTTACCTTAAAAAAATCATATATGTACACAAACATTTTTTGTGTACATAGTATGGTATACCTCTAGGCTTGATATGTGTTGGACTGGCATAATATAAGAGTATTATTGTTGAAAATTATTATTATTCACTATTCAATTTGAAATATTGTTTCTTAATATTGCTTTTATAGCAGGTATAATAATATAACAATCGTATGATAGGACAATAATTTATTAAAAAACAAAACAATTCAAAATTTTATAGAACACTAACATACACAGTACAGGGTATTTTCTTTTAATGAACTAATGTGACAGAACGATAAAACAATATTTTTAAGTAAATCAAGATCACTATCACTATCGATGGTTAGGTAAACTCTGTTGTCAACATTAGTTTTTTACAGGTTCCTATAAAATCCCTTGAAATAACTGGGAATAAAAATTAAGAGAGAAATTAGGTCATTGTATTTTTGTTCGGATATTGGAACAGCCTCCTTTTGTCGAAGGGCTGATGGAAATGTAGGCCCACATCCATCCAATCTTGAACTACTTCTTGTATTCCTTTTTAGGTCAACTGCTTGGAACTCCCTATTAAATGATGTGTTTAGGAAAATCATTCCAAGATTTTCCTACCTCAACTGTATGTGTACACAAATTGACATAAGAAATTTCTCATTCTAAATGGTTTTTTTTTCTATGTATAAATGATGTGTTTTGACCCTTATACAGTGCATCAAATTGTTTAAAATCTTTTTGTTCCATGTTGTATACATGGTATTTGATAGAACAATGACGTACCATTTGCTGCCAGTCCCAGGGAGTGATAATTGTCAGCTTGTCAAGTTCTTTCCGTTTTTTTTTCTATTAATGTATGAATAGAATCAGCCTCCATAGGTTTGTGCCCTTTAAGGAGGTACTTTACGTTGATACACTGTAGTTAAGGATATTTTTTTATAATCCAGGAAAAGCACAATACAATTAAAATATTTTTATCTTGCCCAAAGAAATTATCGGACCAAAGTGTAGATAAGTAGATATGGTGGAAAGGTGTTGGTAGATAATTCTGGATGTCGCCAGTTTAAAACTTTGTGATTAGGGTTTCTTTTTGACATTTTGGTGTCATCACTTTTCAGTTGTACCTTTTTTGCCTCTGTGAGGTGTGAATTGTATTTAGCATTTATGTTTTCTCTGTCTGCCCCACTTAAACTGCTGTCTTTCAAATTGGCCTGAAAAGTATCACAAGTGTCAACCTCCGGTGGCATAAAAGATAACTTAAGCTCCTTATCAAAAACATCAAAATACTCCTATTTTGGAGCAATATGTTCAACCTGTATGTTTTTTTGTTGGCAAAATGTCAAATATAGATTATACATTTTCTCTTTATTTAAATGAGGACCAAAATATCTACGTTGTGATTTTTCATGACAATAATGACTCTCATACGGAGGGATGGAAGAAATATGTTGAACAACGTTATCTAGACATTCTTGTGGTATTTTGTTTGTGGGAACTTTTACTTCTACAGTCAAGTTTAACTGCCCCTCCTGGCTGGGAGTTTTTCAACCAATTTACTACAACAATGCTTGTAATTGCAAGAGTGTTAAAAAACATAACCTTGCAAACCTTAACTTTGCTAAAGTTCACAGTAAAATAGTACTGTATAGTATTATGTTTGGCTTTATTATGAATTTTATCGCTTTCTGCTACGTCCAATAGGAATGGTATTCAAGCAAGATAAAATGAATTGCCTCTTACATTAGGGCTTTTTTCTTTGAAGGTTCATTCTCGATTAAATCACTGCTTGTTGGTTGCTGATTTCGGTTACCTGAAAAATAAGATATCAGTAAAAACCAATGTAGGAACAAAACTATTTATACGAAAAAATCCACAAGGAAAACAATTCCTGTAGCTGGCTGTATACCACGTATCACAAAAAAAGAGGTTAGTCTTCGTAAGTGGGTATATTTATTTAAAAAATTCCTTAAAAGGCTACATCAAAAAAACAAAACGTTTTCGGACTAAACAGTCCATCATCAGGTTTAAAATCGCTAGGTTAAAATGCCTGAGCCACCAAGAACACATGGGTAAAAACCCTTTAAATTACATATAGTTATAAAAGATTATACAACAAGATTATATAACAAGATTAACAACAAGATGTATAATCTTTTATAACTAAATATGTAATTTAAAGGGATTTTACCCATGTATTTTTGGTGGCTCAGGCATTTAAACCTAGCGATTTTAAACCTGATGATGGACTGTTTAGTCCGAAACGTTTGTTTTTTTGATGTAGCCCTTTTAAGGGTTTTTTAAATAAATATACCCACTTACGAAGACTAACCTCTTTATTTATACGAAAACTCTTCAAATTGTCTACAATTTATTTCAAAAATGTTTAACAATCAGTTCTACTTTTTCACATAAGTCAACTTGTAACGAAAATATTTTGCCTACCATACGGGGTAAGATTATGGGGTATAAAATTAGGGACTGAAACAATGGGGGTGAAGATAGGAACAAGCAAAATAAACGAAACATATGCGAACGGCACTCAGGGTTTGGTAGGAGAGCTGGGGTCGTGGATAAGTAAAAGATAAGGGGGTTGGATTGGGGCAACTACAAAAAAATGAAATAAAGGAGTACTTATACAAATCTCTTGGGACAAACAAAACAAAAAGAAACAGGAAACACCTCAAGTAATTTAATATAGGGCGCCACTTTGAGGTGACTAATTATACCTATTACAACCGCTAGTTGTAACTAGGGAAATAATTATAAAACATCAAAAAAACATATCTTATCCAACTGCAAACTCAAAAAGGGTTAGTTTAAAAGGTATAAACAAAATGTTAAGAAAAACAAAATTTAACATTTATTGTGTCTTACCACAAACAGTTACAAAACATAAAGGACACAAGAATGCTCAAAAAAATAATACAAAAATATTACCACGATAGTTGCAAAACACAAAAACTTACATGCGTTCTACTAATTTACAAATTCAGGAGATGCTACAAAAAACTTACTAATGTATAAACTGTGGCAAATATAAAAATTATTACAAATAAAAAATATTATCTTTTTAAACAATGAAAGCAATTATTACTTCAGCAAAAAAAAAATGTCTGTCTTTACTTTGAAAATTACAACATTAAATGTTACCTTTAAATTCACATATTTTTTGCACTTAAACTTCTGAAAATCCTGTAAACATCTCCAGAGCAGAAACTAAATGAACCATTTCTGAACTGGAACAAAAGAAGACCATCTTCGTAATCTGGAACGACGATCAGAGACGACAAAAGAGGTTGTTCAGCAAACAGACGACAAACGAAGTTTTGGTATACCCTATATACTGCTTCAAAATTATACCATGTTCTGGTATACTACACAATTCATTTTTCACTGCTACATACTTCAAAAACAGAAACAAACAAATTCGACTTATGAATTTGGATTCATACTCAGCCCATAGCGACCCAAGTAAGAATGACGAAATTCTCTTAAGAATTCGTTCACTTAACTTGAAAATAAACAAACGCTGAAATAACAAAACATAACGAAAATTAAAACGTAAAAGATTCCATTTCCACGACGTATAAAAATTATAAGGCGACTTCGAATAAAACATTAAAAGAAAATGCCGAGAAAGTACTTACACATCTTTAAAATAATAAAACAACTCTGAAATGGTTTAATTACTTGGCGACGCTGAAAAGAACGAAATATTATTTGGGTTTCAAATTGAACGATAAGAACGAAAGATACATTAAAAGATTTTTCAAACATTTATGAGGGGATTTCAATATATTACATATACGAGGGGATTTCAATATATACCAAAAAAAATCAATGAATTGCAAATGCTACAAACTTATGTTCTTTATAACGTCTAAAGATTCATAGGAATTGAAAGGTTGAAAAAGTACGCTACTTAAAATTAATGTGAAATAAACGTCTATGACTTATGTGCTTAAGTCAGTCGGCGGAGAAAAAATATATTGACAAATGCATGTTAAAAAAGAAAAATGGATTTTTTTGACTTATATGCTTTAGTTTGCCGGCCCTAGATAGGTAAAATATAAGAGCTTGTTTATAATTTACATAAAGTTAGTGCGGTGGTGATGGTGTTAATGACGATATTAATACGTGTTTACTTCAAACTGTCAACTTACTGACAAAGCTACTTTGGAAAAGCTCCAAATAGTACACCAAAGTACATAGACGTTGTTTGAAATCTATAAATATTTAAGACACAAACTTCCTCATGAACTTAAGGTAAGATAAAAAAAAGCGTTATTTATAATATATCTCTAAGTGGGTAAGCTCTCTATACATCTATAAAACCGCAAACAAAAGGAAAGTTCGCAAGGAAAGAAAGCGCAAAATGCAAATGATTCTAAAAGGAAATTCGCGAACAAAAACTTTGATATTAATGTAACCAAATAAACAGGAAATTGAGCGTCTCAGCGAGAAACTTTAAAAAAACATTTAAAATTTATAATTTAAATTGACATAGCGAAATTAGATGAAGCGCACTGTAACGGAAGATAGAAGTTAAAGAAGAAAACTTTGAAATAATAAAATTCCAAAGCTTGTTCTAAGAACGGTGTTTTATTTAAATTTTCTAGTCAAGTTTCTGAGCTTTACGGACCGTTCAAAATAAAATCGTAACGGTTCCGTTATTGTATTTTGTAAAGTTTTATTATTCTCTTAACTAAAGCTCAATTAAATTAGGATAATTGTTGTTAAAAACAAAACCTCAATTTTTATTATATTTACTAAAAAAGCAAACGAAAATTTAATTTGTAGCAAACTGTCATTTAAAATAAGCCTGAGAGATGTTTCTAAAATGTAAATCTTAAACACCAGTTTTTTATACCTCTTTTACTTACTTAATATATTACCAATTTTTTACATAAATACCATTTTTTAAGAACGTTTATTTATTTTATTACCCTTATACAAGTGTTTTCAATCAGTGTTAATTTTGTGCCTTCATATTTTATTTTATTTTTTTAACACCGCCTGGGGTGATTGCGGGGTGGATTGGGTAGCTCAGCGGTTACCACAGCCGGTCCCAATTCCGGATAAAATGTGGAGGTGATTGGCAAGGTTAGCAACAGCAACCTACAATTTTGACGGGACCGACATCCAACAAGTAAGATCTCTTGGCCGAATGCAGTACTCATTATTGAAGAATCTACGTGATAGGTATCAATGCAGATCGATTGATTTGTTTAGAGCAGCAAGTTCAAAAATAAAAAAAAGCCATTATGATTGTCAACCTCCGTAGAGAGACGGCACTCTAAGAAGAAGAAATCTTTTATTTATTTATTTTTGCCTTATGTAAAATGGACTGATATATTCAATCCTTTCAATATTAACAAAAATAATATTTAGATATATGAGAAAAATTTTAGTTAACATAATTATTTCTAACAATATGTGAGCAAAAAAATAAATTAACCTCAAATACTCTGGCTAATCGTCTAAACCAAATCCATTATGTAAAAAAACTTATTGACATTAACGTCAATATGGCAGTTTTTATTTTGTATAAAATATTCGCGAAATATAACAAATTATATTTATTGATTAGAAATAACCACAGATTCTGCCAATTAAATCATCAAACAGAAACATCAATAAATTATGAGTTAAGCATCCCATATATCCTTTTCCAACCTCTCCCTAGAAAGTTTCTCCGAGGCGGAATAAGTGACGCCTATCCATTCAATCAAACGTTTCTTGACAGGTTCCTCATATTCTTCGATAGCTTTGCCGGCGTACTTCTCAGTTTCCTGATCAAATGATACGTTGCGAGAAACGCGACACCCAACCCGGAGATTAATTCCCATCAGACAGGCTTCATTAGGGGATTTACCTGTTTCCCCGTGTCTCAGTTAACTTTTGAGTTACGAGGTTTGTCAAATTAAAATCTAGTTGCCGACCTGATTATAAACGGAGATTTCATTTCTAAATGAAAAAGATTTATTTAATATTTATTGAACACTTAACGAGAGGGAAATGAATGATAATACGTTATTTCATGAATTTTAAAAAAGTATTTGTTTATTATTAAGATTTAAAAATTGCGTTCAACATTTTCATATAAATTGTTGGGTTTAAGAACAATATTATATACAGGATTTTTCACGATGAAGTTACACAATCTATATATCAGAAACTACTTACACTCTTATATACGAAACTTGGTTACAAAAATTGATGGAGATTGCAAATTATAACGAACTTAACAAAAATATTTTGACACACAATCACGCTAAGCGATCAACCCTACCCCTAGGAACATGTGTATACCAATATAAGAATGGGATCCACATGTCCGAAGATCAAACCGGTCACACTTCACTAGTTGAAGTGGTACCTATCTGACCCCCAGGTTTTTCGTCCACCCCTCCTCATCGTACGACTGACGTGAGGAGGCTATGATCTGAAAGTTTACCTGAGATGCCCTGGGTAATGAGACATCTCCTGTTTTTAATGACTGTGGTTATGCCACCTAACTGTAGGGGTAGCCACATCTAGGCTTTTCTCCCTAATTACTTTACTGACTCTATTGATTTTACTCGGACTGCACTTCGGGACTGAAGTCCCTAACATAAAAAGAATAAAAATAGCGTGTGTGTTCCGTCCATGAAGTCGACAGCCTGGGCTGTCGACTTCATGTCCGGAAAGATATGTGTGTGCTCGGTCACTCAGCCGCCGATTTGGCAAAATAAATTTTGTTCTCCTCGCCGGCTGGGCACCCGAGAGGGTCCGGCCACCAAGCTCATGTTTGCCGCACATGGTCTCAGTGCTCGGGAGTCGCGAAAGGATCAGTATTCATTTGATCCGCCTTAAGGGCCAATTCCGCATCAGCGGTATATAGAAGGCCTGACGGGTCTTCTTTCTTGCTGTGTCGTCAGCGTAAAGACTCAGCAGGGATCCTGGTTCTTTTGGCGTGTCGGCCGTATAGATGGTATACAGGTAAGGCGACAACACAGCTCCCTGAGGCACACCCGCTTCCAGGATTCCGACTTCGGACAGGGTTGCCCCTGTTCGAACCCTGAACCTTCTGTTGGCTAGGTATGATCCAAGGAGGCATGTCATCGCCTCGCTGTACCCCATGGTGTTCATTTTATAGATGAGTCCTTCGTGCCAGACCCTGTCAAATGCTTTACTGACGTCCAGAAATGCTGTTGCCGTGTACATTTTTTCGTTGTATCCTTTTGTTGCAAATTCCGTGAAACGTAGAACTTGTAGTTCACACGAATGTTCGCTTCTGAATCCGAATTGCGCTTCTGGTATGGTGCCTAATGCTTCCGATTCATCATTGAGTCTTTTTAGTATAACTCTTTCTGCTATCTTGCTTATTGATGATAATAGGCTGATAGGTCTATAATTTTACGGAAAAGTGCCGTCTTTCCCTGGTTTTTTTATCATAATTATATGTGCCTCTTTCCATCTATCCGGAAAATATCGTAGTTTAAGCATGTTGTTAACGATGTTTGTTATGTAGACAATAGCTTTGTTGGGTAGATTTTTCAGAGCCCTGTTTGTGATATTATCGGGACCTGGGGCTTTTTTGGCGTTAGTTAGCTTTATTAGCTCTTTTATTTCTTCGGGGGAGGTATGTGTAATTCCTACTCTGCCCTTTCTTCTCTTTATTCTTCTGGCTGTTCTTTCTACCTCTTCTTCGAAGTCTATGTCTTCGTTGGGGTTTTCATTATTTCGACATGCTCTTTCTAGTTCGTCCTTTAGGACTTCAGCTTTGTCTATTTCCGTGTGGACAATCCCGTTTACTCCATGTAGTGGAGGTATGGGTTTCTTGTCCTGTCGGAGGATTTTTGATAATTTCCAGAAGGCGGATTTGTTAGGGTCTAGATCTTGGATATAGTTGTCCCAGCTTTCATTTCTGTGATTACGTAGTTGTCTTTTAACTTCCCGGTCTAGCTCATTTGCAATCCTTTTGTCTTCTACTGTTCTAGTACGGTAAGCTCTTCTTCTTTTCTGTTCTTTTCTTGGATTAATTCTTGTAGTTCGTGACTTATGTCTCCGAATCTTCCTTTTTTGTCTTGCTGTGGTTTCCGTTTTGGAGCTGGCATCGATAGCGTTAATTATCGTATTTTCTAGTTTTGTTACTGTGTCTTCTAGTTCTGTGATGTTATTTATTGTTGGAATGTTACCGATGTTTTCGCTCACAATTCTTCTGAAGTTTGACCAATTTGTTATTTTTCTTTGTGGGGTTGCAAATAGTTTAGTTCTATTGCTCCCAGGGTCAGGACGATTACATTGTGCGTTGAATCGCCTTCATTTAGAGAGTGTATCTCGTATTGTTGACCCACGTTGTGTAGGATTGCAATGTCTATATGTGTTGGAAGTTGTCCGTGAAAACAGGTCGGTTCTGTTGGTCCGATCACATATGTATTTGGTCTATTTTCGAGATGGCCGCAAAGACGTCTCCCGTTATTGTTGGTCGCTCTATCGAACCAGTTGGGAGATCTCGCATTAAGGTCTCCAATAATTACCGTAGGTTCATCTGTGTCGAGGATTAGGCTCAAGTCTTCATCGAATATCGGTTCGTTAGGTCTGACATAAGCTGACACTATTTTTAGTGTTTCGTTGTTGGCCTTTAATCTTACTAGCGTGGCTTCCATTGTGACCAGTCCACCTGGTGTTGGGATGTGTTCGTGTTATAAGCCTTTTTTAACTAGTATGGCTGTTCCTCCTGATCTTGCTCTGTGGTCAGTTCTATAGATATCGTAGCCTGGAAATTTAGTTTTCTTTCTTTCCACTAATTTTGTTTCTTGAAAAGCTACGATATCGAGCTCTAATCTATTTATTATCTCGTCCAAAAGGTTGAGTTTTTTGAAAATTCCTCCGGAATTCCAGGACCCTATGCGTAGATCTTCCGTATGGTTTGCTAGCATTGTCGATTTATTTCACCAAATGCAGTCATCATTTTTGTGGCCCTATCCATCACGGACATCATCTCCATCATTCTTTTATTATATTCCGTTTGGAATGAAGCAATGAGTGCGGCTGCGTCTTGCATTGTTGGGGCCGCTTGTTGTGGGGCTCCTTTGGTTGCTTGCGCATAGCTGAAACCCGCGGTTGTTGTTGCTGGGTTAATTGGTTTGGCTGCCGGTTTGACGGGGGCAGGGGTCTTTCTTTTAGGAACTTTAGAGCATCCTCTGTAATTGGCCGTATGCGCCTGGTCGCAGTTGGCGCATTTTGGGGCCGTTTCTTTGCTCTTTCCGCACTCATTACTTAGATGATTTTCTCCGCACCTTACGCACCTCGAGTCACAATGGCAAGCCTTGGAGCTGTGGTAATATCCCTGACAGTTGAAGCACTGTAGGGTTTCTTTGGTTGTTTTGAATTCGTCTTCGAAACGAACTCTCATGTAGCACAAGTTTGTAACCTTTCTTATTTTGTGTGTGTCATCCTCTTTGAGGGTGATCATGAAAAAAGGCAGTATTGCTTTTCCTTCTTTTTTGGAGTACATGTTACTGACTCTGGTTACATATATGTCTTTATTTCTCAATTCATTGAGAATAAGTTCTGTACTTGTGCTCGATGCGAGCCCTTTTAGTATAACCCTCTTCAGCTTATCGCTGTCTATTGGGTAGGCAACGTACTCTACCTTAGGGGAATGTTCCTCTAGGATTTTTACGACTCCTAGGTAATCTTCCCTATTATTTGTGTTAATGACAATAGATCTGCCTGATCTGGCAAACTTATTGTCAGAAACGATACCTTTTTTGGCCGCTTTCTGCAGGATTGCTTGATGTTCTGCGACCGTCTTTAAGATGATCGCAGGAGGTTTTGGTTTCTTAACGTTAACCTCTGAAGGTATCTGAAGGTTCCTCATATTCTTCGATAGCTTTGCCGGCGTACTTCTCAGTTTCCTGATCAAATGATACGTTGCGAGAAACGCGACACCCAACCCGGAGATTAATTCCCATCAGACAGGCTTCATTAGGGGATTTACCTGTTCCCCGTGTCTCAGTTAACTTTTGAGTTACGAGGTTTGTCAAATTAAAATCTAGTTGCCGACCTGATTATAAACGGAGATTTCATTTCTAAATGAAAAAGATTTATTTAATATTTATTGAACACTTAACGAGAGGGAAATGAATGATAATACGTTATTTCATGAATTTTAAAAAAGTATTTGTTTATTATTAAGATTTAAAAATTGCGTTCAACATTTTCATATAAATTGTTGGGTTTAAGAACAATATTATATACAGGATTTTTCACGATGAAGTTACACAATCTATATATCAGAAACTACTTACACTCTTATACGAAACTTGGTTACAAAAATTGATGGAGATTACAAATTATAACGAACTTAACAAAAATATTTTGACAGCCATGCCACTTCCGGTTATACCGGAAACGAACAACAACTTTAGTATTTTATTCGGCTCCACCCTTCCTCAGAAACTACATCTTCAGTTGTACTTTGTTTTCGACTTCGCATATTCATAGTTAGCCTTTCTTCGTATAGTATACTGTCACTTGTTAAGGAATCTAATAAGTCATCAAAGTCCGAGTCTGCATCCGAGTCATTAACATTCTCTGCCGCGAAAGAGTCTTTAGAATCAAATACCTCTTGTTTTTTAGTTTTCTTGATTTTTCGTAACTTAAAAAAAATAATTTCACCTCATGTCCAATATAAGAATTTTCATTACTCTCCCATAATGTACGATGGGGAATTTAAATATTAATTTGGATCCTTTTTTAACCATATTTAATTTACGCCAATACACTTCATCAAAAATCAAAATCAAAACAATGATAAAATGCAAGTGTCATTACAATTAATATAATATCCTTACATACAATACTTGATATCAGTTTAATTTCGTATTCAATAAACGAAAACTTATCTTAATTTTCTTCAATTACTTTATTAGTCTTAGTTCTGATTATACTTAAAAATTTCCACCATTATTAATGATTGTGTTATGTCTAACTAATATTAAATATGTGTTTTTTATATAACTTTTTAATGTTAATAATAATAAGTAAATAACAAATCATTTGAATCGCTATAAACCATTTGTTTTATTAAGTAACCAGTTGTTTTTTTGCTTTGTTCATTTTCCAACACACCTTAACCGAAAATGACACGAAGAATTCGATGTACCCTATGAAAGGGCGATTTTACACCCTAGCAGCACATCTGAATCGTTCATTAAAAGCCACAGCCGCCTTCAAAATTTCGTCACGCTTTACGCATTTTCACTTGAAAGCCGGGGGAAAAGTCATCTGCCACGTCTAGTTGGTGCGATAACAGAATAATAGAGAAGAGGAAAAGTTGCGACCTCTCCTCATAGCACTCAGTTTCATACCTGTTGCTCTTTCCAGATGCGCATATAGACCAGTTAAATTTCGTCTCTAACGTTTGATGACATGATTAGATCAAAACAAAAGCTCTTTATATACGGAAACACGCTCTGACGAAAGCAATTTGAAAAATATGGTATAAAACCAAGAAAAGAAATTTGGTATAAAATAAACGAAAAAACACAGGTTGCAAATGACGGTGATTATAATTAACGACAATAAAGTTTATAAATATAAGCAAAAAATTTGTGTTTGTAGAATTTCCAAATTCTCTTATAATTTTATTTAATAATTTTATTATCTATACCTTTAAACTATCCGTACATTATATTATTGCCCAATTAACTGCATTCGTACACATGTTTTATTGTTTTGTTATTCAGCTATGTATGAAGATCGGTTTGCTATTTAATTCTGATAACTGTATTACTAGTGGACCAAGTAAGGGAAGATATCTGTTACAACAGGGGTGCTCAAACGGTCGATCGCGATCGACTGGTCGATCGCGAGTGCTTTTTGGGTAGATCTCGAGAAGAAAAAAAATTTTAATAAGTAGGTAGGTAACTAAACTACTGTCAGCAGAGTTAAACGTTTTTATTAATACTGAACTATACAAATACATAGAATGCTTGACTAAGCATCATTGCAATTCAATGAAGTGGGGACAACAAAATACTGTCCACATAGCATATTTTATATTTACATATATTAACTAATTCTTTTATTAATTCAATATTTATTATAATTATTAATCAAATTTGGGATGATATTATATCAACTACAAAAATGGATTACGTAATAAACTAACACTGCTTGCGGCAAAAGGTGGCTTTATCAAAGGAACGCGCGGTACTTGTCAAAGAAAACCCGTGTTGTTTCTAGACGAGAGACAGTACAGTCTAGTTTCGGGCGGCGCGTTTGACGGGAAGATTAGAGACTTTCGTTCATGCCGATATAAATGTTGCGCCTGCAGGAATTGAAGTTATTCTGAATTGTAACTTGATAGCGATCCTACGTCGATACAAAGTTTATTATTAAATAGTGGAAAATGAGTGCAGTGAAGAAATCTAAAACGTATCATTTTAATAAGGATTGGGAGGAAGAATTTTTTTTTCTATGGTGAAGGATAAGTGCATTTGTGTTATTTGTCGTGCGTCAGTTGCAATACCTAAGCATGGTAACTTAGAGAGGCATCATAAAACGGTTCATAAAAACTATGAAAAGGATTTTTTGCCACAGAGTGAATTAAGAAAATGAAAAGTAAGTGATTTGATATCACGTAAACAACGTCAGGTGTTTGAGTCGTGGAAAATTCCTAGAAAGGTTTCAAGATCACTCAGATTTTGAAAGACGAAAAATGGCTAATTGATTTGGCATTTTGACCGACATCACAATGCACTTCAACACCGTTAACTTGGAGCTTCAAGGTAAAGGAAAAACTATTATTGAGATGATTAGCGCAGTAAACGCATTCAAAAGTAAATTGCAACTTACGATAGATCAACTGAAAAGAAAGGATCTGAAACATTTTCCGTCTTTGAAAGCAAGGATTCCTCAGTTGAATTATGATACGTATGAGGCTGAGTTATCAAATATTTTGGGACAATTCGAAATGCGTTTTTATGATTGCAGTAAATTGGAAAATATAGCATCATTTATGAGTTATCCTTTTTCATGTAAAAACATTGAGGAATTAGCTACTGAAATAGCAGGTCAGTTTAATATGAACTCATGTTCTGTTGAAAATGAGTTGGTGCAGATTATATCAGATATATATCTCAAAGCTACAGTATCTGATACAAATTTCTGGCGTTTTATATCTGAAGATAAATATCCGAATGTAAGGCAAATCGCCCTTCAACTGACGGCATTTTTTGGGTCAACTTACTTGTGCGAGTCTGCATTTTCTGAAATGAAGATAATTAAGTCAAAATATCGCAATCGAATAACTGACGATCATATGATATCATGCTTGCGATTAGCACTCAGTGGTTACGTACCATCTTATGAAAAGTATGCTGAGGACATGCAGTGCCACGCTTTAACATCCAAAGCCACTCCTTAGTTAAGTTTAACACCATATGTAACTCTTTTGTTTTGTAACAAAAAATAAACTCGCAATTTTGAATAACTATGAGTTTTTTCATTGATATTGTAGAGAAGAACCTAACTAAACCTAACCCAAACTTTGACTTAAATAATGTACCTATATTGTGCAGAAAGCTAATATCTATATATGCTACTGTACGCCCTACCTAGGTAGGTAGGGTTTATCGTGTATGTATGACAACCCTTTATCACACACACTTGCAGTCTCTCAGAGTCGATCGTAAGTAGTCTAAAAATATTGAGGTAGATCGCCAGCAGTTCAAGTTTGAGCACCCCTCTATTACAACATCTTTATGTATAACATTTTACTGCTCTATTGTGCCAATCAGCGCGGCTCAATTACTTTTCGGAATAGTACGAAATATAATATTACCAGACTTGTACAGTGAATTAATTAACAAACATGTTTTAATGATTTTTGTTTAATTTATTGTGATATATAATGTAGGTTTACCAAATAATCAAAAATTATGCCATTAAAATAACATATTATTATTATAAAAATAAGGTTTTATCCACATAAATATCATTAAAAAATGATTCATGTTATGTAAAAACTGTTATCAACAAAGAAGTATGTACTGCTTTTGGAGACACCTTGCAGTATATTTGTAGAGTTAACAGGCTATGCTAAATCTGCGTAGATATAGACCCTTTCGAAGATTCAAATCTAATGTAAGCATAATATTGCGATTTCTCTCCATTAGTGGGGTTAGAGAGTAGTCCAGCAATGCAAACCAACGCAACTGATGCAATGGGCGAAAGAGAGTTCAATCAAGAATTTTTGTGTGTCACTCTTATGCTCTATCGCTCACGTTTATGCCTGGTTACGTTCACGATCGATGAACAAAGGTTCACGAAGGTTTCTAAGGCCCATTTTTTGTCAATTTTGTTAAAAAATGTTACTATACGCTATTCGATATACTTTAGATTTGACTGCTCCATCGATAATGCTTCTTTGAGTATATTCTTATTTTAAAATTTGTTAGTTTAAGTATGCAAAAAAACTAATTTTCTACTTATTATCCATTATTTCTAATTATTATTAAACCATCCTGCGATTTGTTCTTATCATGACCACATATCTCTTCATTCTCCACCCCTGGAAGAGTGTTTTAGTTTCCCAATCACAAACATACTTCAAACACTAAAAAGGTGATGAGCATATTCTACTTTAATATGTATGGTAAAATAAAGAGGTGTAAAATTTGAATTTGTAATTTAAATCTGCTCCCCTGTTTTCTACCGTTTTATCTATGATAACTAGCAAATGTTACTTTACATACATTACGTGAAACACAAAACTACACCTGAAATTATAAGTTGCTGCTGACACGTGCATAAGTTAAAGTTGCAGCATATGTTTTACAACGGAGTTCATACAATAAACCCTAGTTAATCGCATGTTATAATAAATGTAAGTTGTATTCTTCATTACATAGATTTATGAACTAGAGATGGGTGAAGTCGTTATTTTATAATAACAGATATTTTTTTGGTAAAAATATAGTTATACAAGGCATGAACATAGATACAAATGTCCCAAAGACTCTAAAACATAAAATAAAAAATTTTATGCAGGTAGAATTAGCAGTCGATGTTCAAATAGAGAAGGTTGTGAAGCTGGGAGAAAAAGTTTGTCTGGTTGAGCTTGAAAAAGAAGAGGACGAAAGAAAAGTCATGCGAAACAAAAGCAAATTAAGAAACCGAAGAAAATGTCTAGTTTATATCAATGATGACCTGTCAAAGAAGGATATAATTGTACAGAAATGTCAGACAGAAAGCGCAAGAACTAAGACAGGAAGGGAGAAAAGTGAAAGTAGGATATAAGAAAATATATACCGATCAGGAAATATGGCGCTAGGATGGCATGAACCAAACGTTGTTAGAAGAGACCAAAGCAAAAAACTAATCACCAGCATGAAAAGGAAAGAAATGAAGACGAACAATGCGAAGAAAAGAATTACGAACTATGAAAACGAAACAAAACAAGACAGGAATACAAAGGTAAAGCCGAAGAAAGACAAGATACATTTAGCTACATGGAATGTCAGAGGAACCTTTTATGAAGGTGCGCTAAAAGAACTAAAGAATGAGTCAGGGAAGTAAAAAATATATTTAATGGCTCTTCAAGAGACAAAACAATTAGGATCGAAAATAACTCGTATAGAAGATATGGTGCTCTTCAAAAGTGGAGGTAAATATATAATGCTTGGAACTGGTTTTCTAGTTGCTTAATGTATCAAGGACAAAGTGATAGCTTTTAATCCTATCTCTGATAGGATGTGTTCGATACGAATTAAAAGTAAGAAAAGGAATTGGAGTATAATTAATATTCATGCACCGTCAGAAGACAAGGACGACGAAATAAAAGATATTTGCTATGAGCAGCTAAATGATGAATACGAGCGCCTACCTAAACGTGATATAAAAATAATAACGGATGATTGTAATGCTAATTGATATACAGCCAACTACAGGAATATAGTTTCATTGTGAAAATGAATGTTAATTTTCCAGGTTTCTCTATAATAACAATTCTACTACTATACTTTCATTTTAATCGTTTTCTTATAATTATGTCATCTAAAACAATATCTTGATAAACATTCCATACTAGATAAAAATTCATCCAACTGGCAATCATCACTCGTTTCTCTGAATAAAAAATTTTCTTTATAAAAGTTATAAACGAAAATAGGACCACATAGGAAAAAACAGAAAAATAATTATGCTTGGAGACTTCAATAGTAGAACGGGATATCAGAAAAACAGTAGAGTAGTAGGACCTTTTGGAGAAATGGCAACTAATGATAATGGCGGTAGACTTATACACTCATGTGAGAGCTATGAGTTAAAAATTAGCAATGGATTCTACAAACATAACGACATACATAGATATACCTGGATTCAACAAACACGCAAGGTAAAATCAGTCATCGATTATATTATTAGTAAACAAAAATCTGTGTTGCAGTGGAATGATGTAAGAGTTCTCCGAGTAATAACATGTGGATCCGATCACTACTTAGTAAGAGCGAAAATTTTGTTCCCATTTAAGATAATACACGGAGACCAAAACCTAGAAGACAAGCAAGACTTGCAGAAAGTGGACACTCCGAAGTAAAACTTCAATAGTTTTATACATGATAGTACTAAACAGCTATACCAACGACGACTAGATGAAAAACTACGAGAAATATAGAGGCAAACATTTTCAGATATTTAGGAAAATATTATTGCTAGTTTACACTAGGCCTCTAAGGATACACTCGGGACACAGTAAAACAAAATTAGTAACAAAATATGGTGGAGCGAAGAAATCGAATATATGGTAAAACAGAAAAAAGAACAGCATCTAAAATCGCTAAATACAAAAAATACTGAAGACCACCAAGCTTACAAAGAAACCGATAGACAACTACGAAAAATAATAAAACAAGAAAAAAATAAAACATGGGATTAGAAATGTCAAGAAATCAATACATACATCGGAGGGAAGCAATGTACAGAGGTATGGAATTTTATACAATCAGTAAAAAATACAGGAAAAGACAAAGCACACATACACATCATAAAACCAAGACAATGGAAAGATCACTATGAAAGCTTGCTGATAGAGACAAGACAAGAATACCTAGCGAACTTCCCAACACAGTCAGTATTGAGTCTCATACAAGGAGAGGAAGCGAAGGTAGATATCGAAACAGTAAGGAAGGCTGTAATGACCCTAAAGAATGGTAAATCCGCTGGACCTGAGGGAATCTATGCTGAAATGCTTAAGAATGGAACTCATAAACTATTTGAAAACTTAACTTATGTGATCAATCAGTGTCTAAATGGACACCCAGTACCAGAACAGTGGAGAACGGCATACATGTCCTCAATACACAAAAAGGGGGATAAAAGGAATTGTAATAATTATAGAGGCATATCGGTAACCAGCACCCTGAGCAGACTGTATGGACGAATTTTGAGAAATATGATCGAGGAAGAATATAAGCACAATGAAGAGGAAGAACAAAGCGGGTTCCGTGCAGGAAGATCGTGCACCGATAACGTATTTTGTCTTAAACAAATAATAGAAAAAAGATCAGCTAAGAATCTAGAAACTCATATTACTTTTGTAGACCTGCAAAAAGCATATGACAACATCCCCTTAACAAAATTGTGGACAACGTTGCAAAGATCTAACATCAACCACACATTGATAAATGCTGTACAAGAACTATATGGAGACTCAAAGGCACAGATAAGAACAAGAAAATGCCTAACGGAAGAATTCCTGGTTACAAACGGCTTGCGACAGGAATGCTGTATCTCACCAACCATATTCAAGATATATGTGGCAGCAGCATTGGAAAGATGGAAAAGAAAGGTGCATAGGATGGGTATAGAACTTAGCAATGAATGTATATATACACTCCAGTTTGCTGACGACCAGGTAGTACTAGCGACCGACAGGGAAGAGATGCAGTACATGCTTAGAAAACTGATAGAAGAATATAACGACTGGGGAATGAATGTCAATAAAACAAAAACCAAATATCTTTGTATTGGAAACGAGTCAGATAACATAGACCTCAAAAACGGACAACATATTTCCTGCTGTCAGAGCTATGACTACTTGGGTGTTGCCTTTGACAATACAGGAACTGATACACGGGAAATAGAAAAACGAATCACTCAAGCAAAGAAAGTCTTAGGATGTCTCAATGGTATACTGTGGAGTAAAGAGATAACGAATGGAAGAAAATTTAATATATATGAGACCATGATTAAAACTACTCTTCTTTATGGCGCTGAAACATGGAAAATTAGTGAAAAGAACAAAAAGCGAAAAGAAGCAGTAGAGATGGATGCAATGAGAAGATCTTTAGGTATTTCCAGACGAGACCGAATCAGAAATGATGTAATAAAACAATGCATGAGAATAGAAGGAAATATAACTCAAGATATAGAGAAGAAACAATTAAGGTGGTATGGGCATGTTTAACGGATGCCAGCAATAAGACTTCCCAAAAAAGTAGTAGAATGGCAACCGATAGGTCGACGGAAAAGAGGAAGACTCAGATTAGAATGGCAACACGGCGTAAACAAGTCCATGATCGAAAGAAATTTAACAACAAACGACTGCGAAGATAGGAAGAGATGGTGTTTAGGTATCGGACAACGTCGAAAGACGTTCTAAACCGATGTATATATATATAAACGAACATCAGATACTTTGTGGACATACCTGGTATACATAACTATCTTAACATTACTCGAAAGAAACTGCTCATCGACTTGTAAATATATCTCTTAAAGTATTGTTCTTCCATTAACACACAACATACGGCTTTAAACTAGAACTAATTATTTATTCTGATTTATGGTAAATGTTTCCCACAATACACAATTATCTGATTCTAAAGTACTATTTTTAGAACTCAATAACATGCTAGAAGTATTGTTGCAATAATTACTAAACAGAAACAATGCCGTTATAACATGGAAAAACAGATAGCTTACAAGATTTTGCGCCTTACATGTACACGCAAAGTATATAATGCATTAAGAATCGGTAAGGGTTAGAGAGGAGCAATGTACATAACCGATGCTTTCTTATTTTAAAGCGTATTTTAGTTTTAGTTAAAAAATTACTATTTTTACTAAAAATAAGCCAAAATTTAAGATTAAAATAAGTTTATTTCAGATATTTCAATTTCCACTTCGGAAATCGTTCCCAAAATACAAAATATTAACAAATTAAATTTGTTTTTTTTACGCACAACAGGCCGTTAAGGCCTAGGGCAATTTTTGTAAACATAATCCTAATATTAACTAATTAAAATTATTTTAAACAAAACTTTAACTTAAATATGCATATACAACATTCTTAACTACTCTGAAGGACCTGATGGACAATATTTCTCCATTCGCTTCTATTTTGTGCTTTTCTTTTCCAGTCCCTCACCTTCACGTGTTTAAGGTCTTCCTCCACTTTATTAAACCGCCTCGTTCTGGGTCTACCTCTTATTTTTGGGCCGATTAGTTTTCTGGTTAATACTAGTTTGGGCATTCTGTTTGCTTCCATTCTTTCCACATGTCCCAACCGTCTGATTCTTTGTGACTTGATGAACTTGGTAATGGTAGGTTCTTTGTATAAAGCCATTAATTCATTGTTGGTTCTTCTCTCCCAACCATCTTCTGTCTACCATTCTCCAAATATGCGTCTCAGTATTTTCCTTTCCCATCTTTCCAGAGTATCCTTTTCCTTCTTATTTAATATCCATGTCTCACCGGCGTATGTTACTGTGGGTCGAGTTACTGTTTTATATATTCTGAGTTTACCTTGTCTAGAAATGTATTTTGAGTTTAGTAGGACTCTTAAACTACCTAATTTTTTATTCCATTTTGCTATTCTGGCTTCCAGCTCCCATTCCTCTTTTCTATTTTCATCGAAAACTACACCCAGGTATTCAAATTTGTCCACCCTTTTAGAATTATAGCTTGTACCACTTACAGACCTCACACTAAAGTCTTCTTTTTTCCTTTCTGTTCCTCCCATGATCATATATTTGGTTTTGTCTTTATTTAGTTCCAATCCGAATGTTTGTGCTTCTTCGAGGATTTTCTTTACAACTCTTCTTAATTCTTTCTCGGTTTTTGCTAGGATCGTTAAATCGTCAGCAAATGCCAAGCACAGGTGCTCATTTTTCATGATTGTCTCTTCCACCTTCATGTTGCTTTTTGTAATTCTTTGTTTTTTGTTACTTCGTGAAAAAATCTTGTATCTTCTAATTTAATTTGATCTAACTCATTCATATTGTCAATTCAGGCATATATTATATATTTCAAAGTAGAGGACTTTCAAATTAAATGTGATTTGTCGTGAAAAATATAACCACATGCAATGATGACAGTAAAATTCTCCTGTTAGTGATTCCATAGTAAATCTAGTGGTCAAATATTGGTGAAGATGTATTTTTTATATATTTATATTATACTATGCTGAAAATGGAAGGTCTTAATCTTAATGAAAGAAAAACTGTGTCTAAGTCACAGTCAAGACTAAGTCCACTTCCAGTCAGAGGTAAACAACACAACCATGTGGACTTGCTGTTGTTTACCTCTACTAAATGTGTGCACTCTTATTTACCATCCGGACATAGTGTTATGTACCCTGGTACCTGGTGGAATTTTCATGAACTTAAATAACTGTAACCAATTTATTTAGTTCACAATAGTGTTACATTGTTAAAAGTTGTATAATAAATCCGTTTTTTAATATTTGCAAAATGGATCCGAAGTCTCGTGGGAAAAGAAAACTTCTACCGAAACAATAAATCGTATATATCAACATATCAATTCCTTCCCAAAGTACGAGAGTCATTATTCCAGAGAAAGGAGCAAGAAAAATTATCTGGGCACAACTTACAATAGAAAAGATGTATCAACTGTACATTGATTAATGCAATAAAAGACATGTAAATAAAGACTTCAAGTTGTCGTTTAAACCACGCGAAATAAACACTTGCGATTCGTGCAGTACATTAACCGCTCAATTGAAAAATAATCTTACTGCAGATAAACTAACCAGTGTACAGGTTCGGTATAACTTAAAACAATTAGACTTTATAATGGCCTAAATATTCACCAAAACATAAAGTACTATCTGGTGATTTGCAAAAATGTTTTCCTTCACTACTTACAAACAATTGTATTAGTTCTCGTGGCTCGTGGTGCAAATGAAATTGTCTTGACAATTTTGAAATGGGCTGACAATATAATTTCAGGTAGTCGATTAGAGGACATCACCCTTTGGACCGATATCTGGTATGGACAAAATAAAAATATAAGTATTATAATGTGCTATTTTTGGATATTGCATACGTACCCTCAAATAAAGACGATCACTCAAAAGTTTTTAATGAAAGGACACACAAATATAGAAGAAGACAGTGTTCATGGTTTGATCGAGAGGAAAAGAAAGAAACTTTCCAATTTGGCCATTTTAACACCATGGGACTGACAGCAGCTAGTTACGTTATATCAGGTAAATTACAATAGTGTGTACAATAGTGTGTAAATTACAGTGTACAATATAGAACTTGCAGATTTTAAAAACTTTAAAACGGTGTTCGATAAAAAACGGTCACCTAATCCTCATTTTGATAGTAGAAAAAAGAATGTTAACAAAGAGCCTGTCCTACTGTGAACACATTAGAAAGCTCTTTTATAAGACCGATTTCAATAATCAAAATAATCAAAATATGTATGAAGTGGAATTCATGAGGTATCAAAGACAGCAAGTAACGTGTCCAGCCCAATTAAGTCAAGTCTCAGTAATCCAATTACCAATCACAAAATAAAAGTACAATGACTTAGTTGCACTATTGCCTTTTGTTCCGTCGGTTTGTCATGCGTTTTATTATATTAC
Source organism: Diabrotica balteata (assembly GCA_918026665.1). Classification (NCBI taxonomy): domain Eukaryota; kingdom Metazoa; phylum Arthropoda; class Insecta; order Coleoptera; family Chrysomelidae; genus Diabrotica; species Diabrotica balteata. The sequence goes on from OU898284.1 coordinate 11,929,516, forward strand.
CACAGCGATGTAGACACAAACGATTACCCCCAAGAAGATGAAGATGATATGGAGACTGTTCAACAATTTTGAGACTTGTCTATAATTTTGCTTAATTGTTATAACATAAAATTTGTCTCTAATAAAATAATAGTATAGGCTGTTTATTGTGTTTGTCTTGTTTATTTTCTAGAGACCTTAACATGCAATGTAACATTATTTAAAAAAGTTTTTAGAGGTAAACAACACTATGTCTAACTACACATTTTAAAAAAATTTGGATACAATGAATGGTAAACTTCAGATATATAACACTTCATGGAAGGAAAAACGATTATACACACAACAATAATATTATATTAATCCTAGTTAAATATAAGAAGCATTTGAGTATTTACTGACTACAAATTTAAAAAATGTTGAAACTGCTCTCCTGAAAAAGTAAGAAAATAGACATAGTGTCCTTTACCTTCGGGATATTATGTATTTATGTATTTACGTAGTTGTGGTTGATTGTGGAATACCAAATTTAATCGGTGCTAGTCTCCTGAGGTGATGAGTTAACTGAGAATTTAAGGACTCAAAAAACCGTTAAAATACACATGAATTGCAGAAAATCACACATTTGGAAACATTCAATCGCTGCAGTGAAAAGACAACGTAAGGAGAAACAGGCTAGTACTGTTTATTTTTTGGCAATGAAGCCAATGAAGAAACTGAAAAAAATAATGCACATCTTCAAAAAAAATTGTAATTTGACGTAAAATTCAAAGTATCCCTTTTGAAATTATCTAAAGATCGATCTGATGAGGTTTCAAAGGCTGTTTTTGAACATATTAATTTTAAGTATGATTAAGTCGCTGTTGATGCAAATACCATGAAAGTTTTCCCAAATCTTTCTTAAAACATAATACTGCTGGTAAAATTGGAATTAAATAAAGAATTGAATGAAGATTATGATATTAGAAATCTATTTGTTTTGCAAAAGAAATACACAACTTCAATACGGCTCTGGTTTAATGTCCGTATTCCTGCTTCCGCATGAATTCCCCTAACTGCCGTTTTGGCTCCATTGTTCCTCGTGCCGTCGTACCTTTACTAACCATTGACCTTCTTCGAATGTAAATAGGGATCAATTTTCTATTCGTTTCCTATGAAGAAGTGGAGGTGTCTACTTTTACGACCGTGCCAAATTTCACTCCTGGGTAACTCCAAAGCATATCAATGAACAAAACGGTATGTTAAAAATTTGAATTGGATGTCTGGCTATTCCGTCTACAAATTTTTGTGTAGTAAAATTCGTTTTAGGTATGAAACACACAATAAAATGGTTTTTAAGCTTGGTAAGCTATTCAGTAAATATTTAATGCGAACAGCACAATTTTAACATTTTCTAATGAAAATGGAACTTAATTAGTGTTTAACAGAAAATTACATTGTTTATTCATTACTCAGAAAGCTATTTTCTATTTATTAGTATGGTCTGTTTTTTAACCAGGAGGAGTAATTTAAATTTTCCGCGCCGCAATGCTTGTTTGTAATTGGTCTAGCCGCAGGCAAGTTTACTCCACTAAATTATGACTTATTGACACTAATGACATTTGTGAAATTTTAAAATTCAATATTTATATCAACGATTTTTCGTTTGCATTTATATAAAAAAAACAGTTCTTTTCAGAATCATTTAGCGACATACTAGTGTTGTTAAGATAACAATATGGATTTAATTAGTGGTAATTATTCTTCTCCAGCTTAAAAACGCCGAGTAGATTTGGGTCATTATCACCAAATGAGAAACAATGTATTATAAACATGTAACTGATAATTCTGTAACATAAAATTAATATTTCTGGTGAAAATAACAGCCACGTAAGCAAAAATAAAACAGGCAGCAGGTTAGTTTTGCAGAATAGTTATTGTTAAAATCAAAATCAAGACTTACTAAAGTAATGTGCTAATTTTAGGTGTTGCTAATTCAACTATTTACCGAACAATTAAAGAATATAAGTAGACTGGAACAGTAAGATGTCCTAAAAATATTAACGGTCGACCTTCTAACGATGAAAGAGTTAAAACATCTGTAGGACAGATAGTACACAGCTTCTTTTTCAAGAATGAAATGCCACTTTAAGTAAAATAGTTATACTAAGGGTGATAGGGTTGACATTAAAGCAAATCAATTTGAAGTAAGAAAATATGGGTTAGCCACAATTGTATAGTAAAATTATCTAAAACATTTTATAGGTTTCATTTTTATAATCAGGTATATTATTGTTACCACTAAATAGTTTTTGTAATTAAACTGTATGAGCTACATGAGAAATGATTGTAATAGTACCCCCCTTTTGTTTGTCAAAATATTTTTCCTATTTATTGAGATAAGTACTGCAAACTGGAACTTGGCCATCTGCAAAAAACCCTTGTCGCCAACAGTTACTCCAAGTCCTACATCCCCCTTTACACCCTAGGACGACAAATTCAGAATCTTCGGGTAATACTCCTGTGGCTTTTCTTCCGTATATTCGAAGTGTCACTGATAGGATTGGCAAAATTCTTCGCAAAGAAGGTATCAGGACTACTTTTCGACCACCCAAGAAAATCTCACAATATCTACCCTCTCCTAAGGACTCATTACCGCCCCTATCTTCTTGTGGTGTCTATTCTATTCCTTGTTTATGTGGACATGTGTATATTGGCGAAACTGGTCGTTCCGTCAAAACTCGGATTCAATCATCAAAGATGCATTCCATCAGGTCTTTTCTCCCATTCTGCAGTTGCAGAACACTGCCAAGAAACCGGTCATTTCATATTATTCGAAAAAACCCATATTATTTCTAAGAGCCCCTTCTTTTATTCCAGGAAAATCCGTGAATCTCTAGAGATCCGAAAAAATCCACATAATATCAATCGAGAGGAAGGATACTACTTGTCTTCCATCTGGAATCTCAGTTTAGAGCCGCCGTCCGGTCCCGCTACCACGATGCAGCCACATGATTGGCCAGCGCGCGCTTCTTGACGTTCGCGCCACGGAGTGTGCCGATACGTCCCGACACGACAGGTCACCGCGACTATAAATAGAGCGATAGCGGAGTAATCGTCGGATTCACTCCCCGCCTCTCGACGCGTTAGTGTTCTGAGCTGTTGGACGTGAATCCCTGTCCTGGCATTTGGTTTTCACCTCTGGCTGCGTTAAGTATTTGAGTTACTGTAACCAAATGCCCATCTTGGTAGTTAGTATTCGCCTCTGGTTGCGTTGAGTAACTGAGTTACCGTTGCTAACTACCCATATTCCTGTCTTTTGATTTCTTTTCTTTTGTTCTCCTGAAAAAGCTACATACAATTGTAGCGAAACGTCGAGATGAACCCACTTTTGGGTCACTCACAAATGACACGGTCCAAACCCGGAAGACGAATAAACTATAATTAGTGTATACTTGTTCAGAAACATTTTCATTTTTTTATTTGCTCATGTACGTATATATATATAATGTTCATTATAATAAAAGATCATTAGTAAAGTAATTTTGTATTTTAGTTTGATTTTATTGATACAGTTGGTTTTGTTCTTGCTGGTTATAGATCATCACAAGAAAACTGCAAAATTATGCTAGAATGTAACATTATAGATTGATCCACAAGGAATCTACGTTCCTGTAGTTGGCTGTATACCATATATTAAAAAAAATTATTAAAAAAACATTTATAAAAGGTATATATTTAAAAATCCCAACGGGCTAATTATACAAAACGTTTTCGGAATCCATATTCCATCATCAGTGTCTAGGAGTATATGAATGTAGCCACTAAATATATGGGTAAAAACCCGTTAACAAATAATTAGTTACATTTGGTTTACAATATTTGTTATAATATGTTATGATGTTACAGTTACCGTTGGATAAGGTAACATGGCGACATATGACTCCACGTTGAAGTTGCTAGTCCTGAGACGGTGTGTCTACAAAGACTGTAGAGTTGCTTCCATACAGTCCTTGTATACAGTACAGAAGGATTGAAGGAAAGAAAAATAACAGGAAAAATTAAATAAAGAAAATGAGGACTGATCTACGTCGTAACATAGATCTAGAGTGCTTAAGCGGCGTAACCCAGTGTGGGGTGTTTAGCCACAATATATAATATATATGGAAAAAATGATTTTTTAATATTTTTTTTGGATTGTTAAAGAATCAAAGTAAAATCAGTTGAACGTCTTCAAGGATTTTTCATTAACTATCCCTCATATAGCCATTAGAACATTTGATAAAGTGTATAAGATTTTTCAGCCATTTATTTTTCTTTACTGGACTAATTTAACTAATTCCCGTGCAGTAAAGTACCACCGAACGATTAGTCGAAACGTTTTCATGTTTCCTACAAATAAATTTACATAGTTAATCAGCTGGCTTTATAATTTTCCTACAAAGCAAATTTTGTGGTAAATATAATGAATAAGCGATTACATTGACAAACAAAATTTAATCTAGAGTACATTGCAGTTTATATAACTATCGGTCTCAGTCGAAACGCTGAATGAAAATGGGGTAATATTTTAAAAGAAAATTCTCCATTTAAATATCCTCACTTTATACAAAAATTTGGGTTTCTCCCAGCAAGCATAAAAATAAAAGTGGATTAGCGCAGTAAGTAAGGGAATGGGGGACAATGAAGGGACTAACAACACGAGAGCAAATATTCCTTAAGCTGTAATAACCGGAAAAGGAGAACGAGTGCATCCTTTGCAAGGACCCTCTTACATATTCATCAGGGGTTATCTGTTGGACAAGCTGCGGCCTGTTCGAGACGATAAAGGAATATTTACTTTACTTACAGACTGTAATTAAGCACACCTATATTTGCATGGCAGATTAAATCAGGGACTCGTCTGATAGCCATTTGCATGGAGTTTTGTTTGTGTTCAGGTAATCATGTCACATTCTAACGTACAAGGTTTCTTCTTTCTCCGATCGTAAGTTTTATTGGGGTTTTCGGGTCCTTCCCACAATGGCCACATTGTTGATCTTAGCAGGAAATCGTCGATGCTACTGTCAATATTTGAGGAGAGTATATTATTCCCGAATATAGTTGTGAAGTTCAATATCACTTTAAAGTTTAGGTTTGCCGAAGGATTACTACAAAAAGTTTTATAAAATACTTACATAAAATGTTAATGAAAGTTCAAATTTTACATATTAAAATAATCCTTATGAATTCTTTTTAGCTCAAAGATATATAAACACTTTGAAATTTAAATTTTAAAGATAACAATAACTTTAAATCGATATGCTTGTTTAGACAGGGCGAAAAGTTCGGATGTGTTCGGAAAAATAATGTCTATATTTTTTTGGACAATCACGTTCATGAGATACCCCAAAATAAGGTTCAAGAGGTCGCTCAGGCGAATAATTGTTCAAATTTTTTTAAACAAACTGTAACAATAAATTTTTTCAATTGTTTTTGAATTTTTAAAAATTCAAAATTTTTTTGTTAGCTTAATCGTTTTCGAGTTATAAACAATTTAAAACTGAACAAACACAAAACTACGATTTTTAAGGCTCAAAAACAGGAGTAAACAATATTATTTTTGAATTCACTAAGGATCCAAATTCAATAATTCGCTTTTGATTGATAAAAACAAAAACCCACCAAGACGAGCACAACATAAATCAAAAAAATCCTTCAACCTGTCAATAGGGACATACAATATTAGATCAATGTCAACGGATTAAAACGTACATGATCTGGAAGAAGAATTAACAAACATAAAATGGGATATCATATGCCTATCAGAAACTCGACGAAAAGAAGAAAACCGAATACAGCTAAAATCCCGTAATCTACTATATTATAAAGGAAATGAAATGAATAGTAAATTTGGAGTAGGATTTCTAATAAATAAAGCTATAAGTCTCTTTCTTCAATCCTGACCCCCCCAGGGGGAGTGTAGTGATCGATGTGATGTCGTGTATTGTCCGTCTCCAGAGATCTCTGTCTCTGCTCATTTCTTTTAATTCATGCATAGGTATTTGGCATATTCCTGTAATTTGATCTATCCATCTTGTTGGGGATCTTCCTCGTGATCTTCGGCCTTCTACCTTTCCTTGTATTATGAGTCTTTCCATGTTTTCTGTGTTTGCTATCATAACATGCCCAAAATATTTTAATTGTTGGAAATGGACTTTACTAGAGAGTCGTTGCCTAACTTTTAGCTCTCTTAAAATTGAATTATTTGTTCTACGGTCGGTCCAAGGAATTTGTAACATTCGTCTCCAACAGAACATTTTAGTGGCGTCTATCTTTCTTCTCTCCGATTGTCTCAGAGTCCAAGATTCACATCCGTAGGTCAGTATTGGGAATATTAAGCAGTTGATCATTCTCATCTTTATTGCTCTTGAAATTTGACAGTCCTTCCATATTTTGGTCATTTTTGCTGTGGCAACTTTTGCTAGATCACATCTACGTTTAATCTATTCTTGTAATGACCCTGTGTTTGTGATTAATGATCCCAGATATAAGTATGAGCTCACAACCTCGAACCGGTCAATTGTGGTTATGTGTGGATGATTGTTATGTAGTCTATCCACTATCATGATCTTTGTCTTTGATATGTTTAATTGCAGACCAAATATTTGACTTTCGTTTTCTATCAGTCGTATAAGTTCCATCAGCTCTGCTTGACTATTTGCAAGAAGGGCTGTGTCATCTGCCAAACATAGGTTGTTTAGTTTATGACCATTTATTGGGAAGCCCTTTTCCCATCCTTCATGTGCTCTTCGCATAATATACTCCCCATATATGTTGAATAATTGTGGAGATAGTATACATCCTTGTCTGACACCCCGTTCTGGATGAAACTCGTTCGAAAGTGTGTCAAGTACTTTAACTAATCCAGTAGTGTGTTCATATAGTTCGGTTATAAGCGTAATTAGATGTTGTGGTACGCCTACTTCTTTTAGTATTCGCCATAAGTGTCTCCACTTGACCCTGTCGAACGCTTTACGGTAATCTATAAAACAGATGTATAGTGGGATGTTAAATTACCTAGATTTCTTGATTATCTGTCTTATATCCAGCAGGTGTTCTCGAGTGCCTCTACCTTTGGTAAATCCAGTTTGCTCTTGTGGAATTTCTCTTTGAAGGAATGTTTTCAGTCTTTCATTGATTATATTTAGCATTATCTTGCTGGTATGGGATATAAGAGAGATAGTTCTATAATTGTCGCATTTATGGAAGCTGCCTTTTTTATGTATGGTCGTTATTGTAGATTTTGTCCAGTCTTCAGGCCATTGTTTGGAATGCCATGAAGCTGTAAGTAAGCCTGTCCAAATTATCAAATGTATATCAGATCGTGTCTCCTATGTCATACTTAAAATAAGAAGAACATCAATTAAAATTATCCAGGTATATGCCCCCACGACAGCTTACGATGAAGAAAATATCGAACTATTTTATGAAGATATATCAAAGGTTATGGAAGAACATAAAAATTGTCTTACACTAGTAATTGGAGATTTCAATGCCAAACTGGGTAGAAAACTAAACAAAGAAGAAACTAAAATAGGGGATTTCGGGTATGGTCAGAGAAGTGATGAAGAGGTGATACTTTGATGAACTTCCTAGAAGAAAAGCATCTATACACAATAAACTCCTTTTACAAAAAGAAGCCCAAATGAAAGTGGACATGGATCAGCCCTAATAGATCCACAAAAAATGAGATCGACTTCATACTGTCCACGGAACGATATATCATTAAAGATGTAATAGTTCTTAACAGATTCACAACAGGTAGCGATCACAGGATGGTCAGAGCAAAAATTAGTATTGACGGTAACTATGAGATGAAAAGAAAAATAAGTAGAAACTGGGATCTAGTAGATAGAAACAAACTAGGGCAATATAAAGAGATACAAAGACCTATTCAAAGAACAACTTACCCAAAAATTAGACAGTGATGATAAAGATATAGACGAAATAGACAACACACTTACAGCAACAATGATTACATCAGGAAAAGAAATAGCAAAAAAGGATCTAAAAAAGAACAACAACATCTGTGAAAATCCTAATAACCAGCTTATTCAAAAATTTTAATAATAAATTAAACATTGATTTGAACCAGTGATCATGATTACAATCATAATGCAACTCAAATGTCCCAAAAATCATTCCTTTAATATAAACATTATATCACTCCATCTTCACGTCAATCTAGTGGAATTCTGATGATTTTTACCCTTCCGTAGTGAACTGTGTAATAGGTAGACTTTAAAATTTCTCGATTTTTTTTGTTAAATAAAATCTGTTTTGATAAATTTTTAGAACATTCTATACTACTTTTTTATAAATAAAACTGAGAATACTTGTTCGGACTCCACTAATATAAGTACATAAAAACGTCCTCAAAGTATATGCTGAAACCACCATGAAATTTATTTATATTTACCTGGTACATAAAGAAGTTTATACGAAATAAAACTAAGTATCCAATGAATTTTCTGTATTTATGACAACTTGAACGTTTACAGCACTCCTGCGTGCCATATACTTTTATTGAGATATAAATATTTACTTATTTCGAACCATAAAATTGCCAAAGAAATAAAAGAGCCGAAACTGTCGTATGTGTATGCCAGTTAAGAGGTAGAAAGGTAAATAAAATTACGTAATTTTGAGTATCACTTACAAGGATCCATTAGATATTATTTTTGGAAGAAAAATTGTAGTTTGAAGTGACCCTAATAGAGACATAGATCAAAAACTGTAAAGAAAAAACACAAAAGTCACTGCTTCGTAAATTTTAATTAACTCTTTGGTCAGGACAGCAGTTAGAGCGTTAGAGGACATTTCTTTTATAGGAAACTAATATAATCAGATTTTGGAGTGGGAATCGTTTTCTCTTATATTAGTAGAAAATATTTTATCAAAAATTATGTATTTTTTTATATACGGGGGATTTTTTAAAGCGAAGCTTCTGTTGCGTAACAACAATATTTAATATTGTAGCATATTATTATATCACACTGTGATTTAAGTTTGCATATTTGCAAATTCTTACAAAAATATTTAATGTTTGGAATTACTAATAGTCATCAAAGACTTTCTAAAAATTAAGTGTTTAAATTAAATTTTATGTGTTCATCACATCATACAGAATGACATTAGTTTTTAAATTCATTGCTCAAGGTCAATGAATTTAATTTTTCAAAAAAACTAATGTCATTCTGTATGATGTGATGAACACATAAAATTTAATTTAAACACTTAATTAAGAATTTAAAAAACAATCTCTATTTCCTATACTTATATGACATTTGTCAACTGTCACTTTTGAAAATTTAAAAGGACCGACATTTGATTTCATTAGTTCTATTCTGCCTACCTCCTCAGATCAAACAATGGTCGGGTTCTTACACCCGCACCATGACAAAAAATTTTTTCAATTTTTTTAACGTGTTTGTGAAGTCCAGTGTCGGTTTTTTATAGGGTAGACTGGGTACGGTTGTAACAATTTTCCTTTGGTGCCTTATAGCACAGCTATTATAGCTGTAAGCAACGATCAAAGTCTTTGATGTGAAGTAATATTCATTTGTCTTTAAATTATTGTCAAAACCAATAGCTCAAGTAAAATAGTTTGGAGGGAATATGTCATTTAAATAAGTGTGTGCGATTGTTACAACCGACCCCATACCAGGGGCGGTTGTAACACGAATAGGGGACAGTTGTAACAATCAAAAATAATACATAAATCACACATATAAAATCAGTTTTATTATTTTTTAATCAGATTTATTAATTAAAAATACCAAACAAAATCAAAATCAAATTTATTAATAAAAAATATCAAACAAAATCTGAGCTTAAACAAATTATATTTTCCTATATTTAATCAGACTCATCACAGTTGTGGCATATATAATATCTACTTCCATCAGTACAGGCCACGTGAGACCATTGTTTGCAGCTACCTTGGCACTGAATCCAACTGTCTCCAGATCGACTCGCTGAATAGGTGTCTAAGCAAATAAGACAATAATATTCTTCTTCTGATGATGATTCTGATGGTGTATTAATCTTCATTTTCTTCGCTTTTCCTTTCCCTTTGTTTTTGATTATCTTTCCAGTAGATGACTCGAGTACTTTTTTCTTTGTTTGTCTATTTTTCAACCGCTTCTGTCGCTCTTCATACTCCTTTCTAGCAGCTTCCTTTTCTGGAGTATCTGTGTAGATAGCAGACTTTTTGGTTTTTCGACCTCTGTTTCCTAGTTTTCTAGGTGGAGCTTTAGGGTAAGGCCGTAAAGTCTCAGGCGAGAACACAGACTGCTTGCTTGTAGACAGTTCTGATGGCTGACACAAAACAGCATCACGAGGAGAGATGTCTGATTCCAGATTTATTGTACCAGCTTGCCATTCTTGGCTAGGTTCTAGAGATGTTTGTCTAGGCGGTGTTTTTGTTGCTTCGAGCTCGGCTATTTCAATTGGTGTGAGCATTTGATGGTCAATGAATGTTTCCTTTTTAGGATCACTGTTAGTAAATGACTGCGATGCAGCCTCTTTAGCTGAAGCTCTATTTTCGGGCTCAGTTGGGCTTACTGCGCTGAATGAAGGTGGATCCTCATTCAATAACGAAGGTGATAGTAATTCGTCATCAGGTGCAAGTCTAATGCTATGTTGATTAGAAATGCCTATCTCTTCAGTAGCATTTGGATTAGGCCTGTCTGTCGCGAACGATGGCGCAAAATCAATTTCTTGAAACAAATCGCGGTTAAATGGGAAGATCCCTGTCTTTCGAAACCCGGCCTGGATATTCACCTGAGTGAGAGCAAGTGGCATTGCGATAGTTATAATACCCGGTATGTCGTAAATAGTCATGACTTTTCCTGGATGATTTCGCATCCAGGCATCACAGGCAGTAATAATGGCTTTTTTGAAAGGCCCATAAACGGATCTATCTAAGGGCTGTAGCTTGTGAGAGCAGTGGGGCGGAAATGACAGTAATACTATCCCATTATCTTTGCAAAAATCTAAGGAGTTGATATGTATATGGGACGAATGATTGTCTAGCACCAATAATATCTTATGCGACAAAGAGGCATTCGTATGTTTTTGAAAATGTTTAAGAAATATAATGAATGACTCATCTTGCATCCACCCTGATGGATTACCGGCACCGATTGATCCCACTGGTCCGTCTCTAATGAAATGCTCTTGATATCTAATTCGAGGAAACACGAACATAGGTGGAATGGCGTTGCCTAATGCGTTAGCTGCAAATGCTAGTGTGACCAAAGTGCCTCGTTCAGCAGAAGTAATTGCGCCCACCTGCCTTGTGCCACGTCTTGCAACAACTCTGTCAGGCTTCTGTACTGTAGTAACGCCGGTTTCGTCGACATTATATATATCCTGAGGTTCAAAGTGATCGCGATCCATAACAGTCTGAAGATTATCATAAAACACATTGACAATATATCGGTTGAAACTTGTCGCCCGAGACAGGCTTGTGGCTTGAGCAGCGCGGATAGATAGTTCGGAATTTCTCTTCATGAATGAACGAAACCATTCTTCTCCAGCCATTTTATTTTCCAGCCAAGTGGAAGGAGCGTTTAAATTATATTTTACGGTAAGTTTAAAGGCCAACTTTCTTACCTCTTTTGTGGAGAGACCAAAATATATATCCGCACAACGAATGAGATACTTCGCTAATTGCCGTTCCTGGTCTTCGTTAAAAACTCTGTTATGAGCCACATATCCCATTTTAATATTTTCCAGCTGTTCCTGGGCATCTTCATTTACCGCATCTCTTTTTCGCTTGTATCTCAAAAGAGAAACATAATTAACGCGGTACTTATCTGCTGCTCTTCTTAAAGAAGCACCTAATTTAATTTCATCGTAAGCGTTCTTGTACAACAATATGTCGTTTTCGCCTCTCGAGGTCTTTCTTATGCGTTGCCTAGGCATCTGTAATACAAAAATAGTGCCTATAAAATTACAGTAATGTTAAAATTACTGTTACAACCGTCCCCATGAAAATCGTTACAACCGTCCCCACCCCCCATTTTGATAATAATACTGTCGCAAGCACGAAGTAGCATAGCCTATACAAAAACAAATAAGCTTATTATAATCTCTAAACTGCGACGATTATATAAGCATATTTTGAAATACGTGATAATATTAATATTTAAGTTATAACAGAAAGAAATTCCTCAAAAATACTTACTTTTGGTTGACAAAACACAATAGGTCTCACTAATAGTGTAAATACGGCGCGAAAGGTGATGCAGTACTGAGAATCGTGTCGGGCCACGTTGTCTGCGTATCCCTTCCCTTGTGCCCCACGCCTGCCGTACAGAGTTTCGATAATATTCGAGTTGTTACAACCGTACCCTGTTACAACCGTATCCAGGCTCCCCTATGTTTTTTTATATGTTCTAAGAATTTCAACAAAAATCATAATTTGGAAATATAAGGAAATGAGATCTCTTCTTTGTAGTGGTATTTAAAAAAAAAATAAATAAATAAAAAAAAAAATTGACGTAAGTTAAAATTATAATCTTTATCAATTAGTACTTATAAGAACATTTTATTGCAGCATAGCTCTGATGATGGCTTTGTAAAGCCGAAAGCGCTCAGCTAGGAATTGCCTAAAATATACACACTTCAAAAAAATACTTTTTTACATTTTCTTTCGAAATATATATTTTTTTAAAAACGATTTTCTGAGTGGAAATCGAAACGGCAAAAAATAATTTTAAAATGTAATTTTTATTACAAGTCATTGTAGCTTAAGCCCATATAAACAATATTTTGTTATATAGTAAGAATATAAAAGTTTTTAGATTGTATTATATTAATTCTCAGTGGTCTATTTTTAACACAATTAAAACATGTTAGTAGCTAAAACAAGACATTTCTCTATTTCAGACGCCATAAGACAGCGACAACATTAAGTTGAAATGTTTTTGTCTCGTAATTTCTCAGCTGTCGTCTCGTACATATTCTTGTTAAATACAACCACGTAATGGCCCTTATTCTCAAAATATGCGGGATTAAGTCAACTGCTGGTCATATAGGACCTGGGCGGCCCTGGGAATCCTTTTGAGTAAGGAATGTGGCCAGGCCGTCTTGAGAATGCTTCATTTATAATGGTTGAAACAGATTTAATTGTTTACATGCAAAGTAAGCATTTGCGGTATTTAAACAACGTTAGTGTAGCTCTTTGCATTCGCTGTTTTCAGTTCTACACAATAATGGAGTAGTTTTAGTCGACCGACAGCGAACCCGAGAGATTTTTAACTCCTTTTGTGCATTCTCGTTCACTTCAAACTTCAAACGCTTACTTAAAACTAACCGTATGCATTACAATATATTAAAAGCTAAAATCAGAGAATACCATTTTTATGTGTTTATATATTTACGATTTAAATTTAATAAAAAAATTATTATAACCCTGACTTAATACAAATGTCAATATAAGGTTGAATGTTCGAATAATTAAACTTTGATAGTATACAAGGCAACTATCGAACACATTGATTAATTAAATCTTGCCTAAGTACATTCGATCAATAGATGATCTTCAGGGGCATCTGAAATAAGCCAAGAAACGTTTTTTTATAAGAAGGAAAATTAATTCACTTAGATAAAAAACTCCAAGTTTATGGTTGAAAAAAGTTTGTATGTGATAAACGTTTATAGACTTACTTCGTCAGTTGTGGCCTATCCGACATGAGTAGAATGTCATACATGTAAATTTGGACATAACAATACAATACACAAAGACAAACAAACACTTTAAAATTTTTAAAACGGAGAAGTTACATGTTATATAGAAGCCGGAGACAGAATGGGCTCCCGGTCTTGCGGAAATATTGAGATGACATGTGACAAATGACAGCTTGTAAAGAGAGGTTATGTGATCTGCACCTTTCAAAATTCTATGAAACTAAGTATTGGCCAAAGGTCCAACTGACACCACTATAGGAAATCAACTGATGAAATATAAAATTAGTATATTTTTATGTAGATTGAATAATCCAAATCTCACACTCAAACCTGTCTATAATAATTAGGATGTTAGTTTGAGATGTAACACTACAAGGTAGTCATTTAAATTTAAATTAGTTCTACTAAAATGAGATACAAATTACAATATTGTTAAGATATCAAACTTGATAAATCTATTACAATTATATTATATTACAAGTGAGTTGTTCCATACTCATTATATCATATTTAAAAAAACCACATGAAATTTATTTCCCTTCCCCAATATCAAAATTGTATTATCTCAAAATATATTGTATTACAAAATATTATATCAAAAAAAGTGAGTTTGGTCAGACTCTCTATATCCTAGTTAAAAAAAAAACCTAATAACCCATGAAATGTAATTTTTTCCCCAATATTTTAGAATTAGATTATATCAAAAATTTATTCACCTAATCATATGCATATGAAGAGTGTACACTTATAAATAGAAAGTAACAAAAAATTAAACAGTTAAACAACTTATCTTAAAATCACTATAAGTCCCTAGGGAACTCCTCTTGGCACGGCAAAATTAGTTCATCGTTATGATGACAAATCCCATGGGAGTACAAGGTAGTAAAAACCAGGCACTGGTCTATCTGATCCGAGAAATCGGTAACTCCATAGACAAGTTGCTAACTATTCAAGAAATTCTATTACTAATGAATATTTTCCAGTGAATATTCTTAAATGAATATTGTCAAGTGACGGAATCTAAAAGGATTAATTATTAGATTTAGTTACTATTTTATTTAATACTTGTAGCAGCATAGACTGACTGCACCAAAACAAAAACATTAAAACATTAGGGTCATTAGGTTAGGTCCAAAATGTCAAAATTTCCGAAGTTCATTTCGTAGACATGACAGGCTTGCGCCATAAAATGAACATGCGCAGAATACAGAAGGCTATACCACATTTGTAGAACCTTTTATATTCCACCAAAAAAAAAGTTACATAAAAAGGGAACCAAAAAAAAAACTTAATGATAACGACATGGACTAAAACAGAATTTATGTTTAACTATATAAAAAATGACCTTCTGTTCTTTGCAAATAAATCAAGGAAATTTTATATTTCAATTATTTCGGAACTCAAAAATAAATCTCTAAAGAAATACTAAACTGTAATGATAAATTTTATTGTATGATAAGGAGGTAATACGTATGAAATGATGTACTTACTTGGAACACGCACCTACGCCAAAAAAAATATCTTTTTATGTGGAACTCTTAGATTAGAAAATCTTGATTTTTAAAATTTACTTATTATTATTATTTTTACTGAGATATGATTATTGAATTAGATATTATATTATTCGTCCCAGATTATTTTATTGCTCCAATTCCGTCACTTTGAATTGATTGACGTGGCTGCGTATGAGTCTCTTGACCAAACTTACTGCTTTGCTTCCGCACAAAATCGATCAATCCTTTCAAAACGCTCCCAGCGCGTGAGTGGAGAAATGTCGATTTAAAAATTGATCGCGGGCGGTTTATAAGAAATTTTTTGAGGGGGTTAATCAGTAGCGTAACATAACAAACGTCTTAAGGATGGCCGATGGAATAAAGAAATCGGGAATTGGCGACCAAAAAAACCACGAAGAAGACCGCAAATGCACTTCTTCTTCTTCAAGTTCCACTCCTATCGGAGATTGGAAATCATTCTGGCAATTATAATTTTATTGGTTACTCGCCTGAATAGTTCAATTGAACTGCATCCAAACCACTCACGGAGATTGCGTAGCCACGAGATTTTACGTCTTCCTACGCTTCTTCTACCTTTGATTTTACCCTGCATTATATTCCTTAGTAGTTCGTACTTTTCACCTCTCATGATGTGCCCCAAGTATTCCAATTTCCTGATCTTTATGGAATTTAAAACTTCGCATTGTTTTCCTAGTTGTTCGAGAACTTGTTCGTTTGTTTTGCGATCCATCCATGATATTTTCAAAATGCGTCGGTAACACCACATTTCGAATGCTTCTAGGTTTTTAATGTTGGATTTTTTAAGTGTCCAAGCTTCAACTCCATACAAAAGGGTAGAGAAAATATAACATCGAAGCATTCTTATCCGGAGCGATATATTGATATCGCGATTACAAAAAAGTTTTCTCATTCTATTAAAAGTTGACCGCGCAATTTCAATGCGGCATCTTATTTCTTTTGTCTGATCAGTATCTTCTGTGATCCATGCTCCAAGGTATTTGTACGAAGATATTTGTTCAATTTCTGTATTATCTAGTACTAGCTTAACTTTGATGTTTTGTGCTTTTGTAAATACCATGAACTTGGTTTTCTTCAAATTGATTTTTAGTCCATAATCGTTGCAATATATATTTAGTTGTTCAGCAAGGTGTTGCAGTTCTTCTAGTGTTCCTGCCAAAAGGACGGTGTCGTCAGCATATCTTATGTTATTAAGTGGCTCACCGTTTATTATAAGGCCCTCACTGATCTCGGCAAGCGCTAATTCTGAGATGGCTTCACTGTATAAATTGAATAACAAGGGTGATGAAATACACCCTGGCGGACCCCACGGCGAATCTGGATATCCTTGGTCAGTTCGTTTTCAACTTTCACTTTTGCTGTTTGATTCCAATAGAGGTTACAGATGATTCTAATGTCTCTACTATCTATGTTTTTATTTAATAAAATTTCTTTAAGTCGATTATGCTGCACTCTGTCAAATGCCTTCTTAAAATCAATGAAACAGGCATATACTTCCTGATTAATATCTAAGCATCTCTGCGAAAGAACACTTACTGCAAACAGTGCATCTCGTGTTCCCAGACCTTTCCTAAATCCCATTTGTGTATTACTTATGCCTTCATCTAATTTCTTATGTATTCTATTGTGAATTACTTTTAAAAACAATTTCAAGACATAACTCATTAAGGCTATGGTGCGATGTTCATTACACTCCTTTGCATTGGCTTTTTTGGGAAGCAGTATGAATGTTGATTGGAGCCATTCTTTAGGTATTATACCTGTTCTATATATGGTATTGAATAGATCCAAAAGAAGATCAATAGATTCAGTATTCACAATTTTAAGTAATTCGATAGGAACAACATTCGATAGCAAATGCACTGTTACGACGATATTAAAAGAATTGCGGGACCGCTGTGGAAACGTCTTACAAACAACAAAGATGAATGACGAGAATTAGGAGAGGCCTATATTCGGCAATCCGAAAAGAGAGAAGAGCTTAAAAAAATACAGTTCTAACAGTAATTATTGGCACAGTTTTTTTGTAATACCAAGAAAAAAACAAAAAACCAACTCCACTATTTAAATGTTTGAAATTTTGAATCTAATTATTTTCAGAATCCCCCATTTGCTAATTTAAAAACACTTTCGCATGCTTAGTAAGTTAGTGTGGCCTGGAAACCCCCTTTTTACTTTCTATTTGTATTCAAGTTGACACCCGAACGGAGTTTCCAATTTTATAGGATAAGGATTTAATGCGACAACCGGCCATTTAAACTGAAACATACATTGGCTTTTATTTGAAATCCCGAAATCAATATGGCTACTGTAGCAGACACGCCGTTTATCTAGGGGCAACCATTAATGATGTAGCACAAATCTTATACGTTTCGGTTTTATCTCCGTGTCAACACCAGTTGCCACTAACAATACACATTTGAGCTTGACACAGCGTCATTCCTCTTTTCGTTTTAAGGACAGCTCCGTATCCGGTTGATTGGCGTTTCGGTGCAATGCGCTCAAAAAGGAGAAAGTTTAAACGGGAAAATAAAAATTCTGCATTTAGAAATATGAACCCAATTTAAATTTTACAATTGATGTATGTACCCTGTGCCATAAAGACCTCAGACTGACGATTTCATGTTCTTTAATTATTGCACTACTAATTTTGTCTTTTGATAAATAGTTACTGAAGAAATTGATTTTAAGAAAAGGGTTTAAAAACATTTTTTTCAAAATCACTTATTTACATACGGCGACCACGATTTCTCAGAAACTATTTGATCGATCCTTCTCAAATTTTAACCAATTATTTGTTACACATTTCAGTTTCGCATAAACTAATCAAAAATTACAAAAAAATTCGAAAATGTTATCTCTAAACTCCTGCTATTCAGCCATTTTTTTATAGAACTTATTTTTTTCCAAAGCACGTGGTATTCGTGTGTATTAAGGTATAAAAAAATGCTTATTAAAAGCTTAAAATGTTTATTATAAAGAAGATCTTTTCGGAATTGAATCATTCCATCATCAGTCTAATAAAAAGTTGTCAAAAAACATTGTATGGCCACATAAAAACATTGGAAGGACATCCGTATTAAAAAACAATCCTCATGGTATTTATATAGACTTTTGATTAATAAAAACTGCATCTTACATGACTCATGCAAATGGGGGCATCTTACATGACCCCTGTAGCTGGTGAGGTTTTATCGACTTACGTTACCTCCAGGTAATTCAAAGGTTAGTCAAATATATTTTGTTCACCAAAAACATAAATATTCTATATACTGTTATGATTGTTTATTTTTACTTTGATTTTAATTTATTGAGCCAATCAAAATAATGTAACTTAATTGTTATCAAATGTAAAATAAAACTCCTTATATTACCTGTGTTCGATGGATTCAAAGATTTTCTAGTTGTCCTTTATCGGGATAGAGAAAAAGGATAATAATAAAAGAAAATATTATATTAAAAAAAATTACATTTCTTTATTTTATATGAACGAATAAAACAATAATCAAATTCTGCCGTTATCTTATCAATCAGCATACAAGAAAATAAATGAAATTTTTATAATAATAAGATTTTAAATCTACATACATTTATATTCAGTGAAAACCAATTTTACTTCAACTTTACTTTACTTGAAAGAAGAAAAAAAACAAAACAAAAACTTTAAACTTTTGATTAGTCAAACAAAACTCAATTCTCAAATTTGAATGATGTCAACGATGAATAACCATGATGTCAACATAGATCCTTCACAAATACCAATTTCAATTGTTCAAACACTTACAGCTTTTTTCCTTATTGAATTGTATGTTGGAACATACCCAGAAAAGTCCAGTCTCCTCAACGATGTGATCCCTCCTTTTTTGGCACCTCGGCTCCTTCCTAACGTCTCTGCAAACCTCCTGCACTACCCAAAAAACACCTGATTCACTTCTCCAACAAACTTAGCTACTTATTTATGACACAAGGACCTGCTTTTGTCAACTTGATGCCGTAAAAATTACTTTGATATATAATTCACAAAATGCAGACGGTAGATACACGGACTCCTTTTAATTCTTGTTATCTCCCTCTGCAACACTATTCACTTCTTTTCACAATGCCGGTATCCAAATTCACGAACCACACCCTATCTTGAGGCAAACGACTGTTTCCTTCGATGGCCAAATTATATCTAACTTCTCTGGTCCTCCTAATCGGCTCACAAATTCCCATTCAAAAAACGACCGTCCAATCAAAAGATCAAATTGTGTTTACCATGATTTTGGAAAAGCCTAATTTCTGTTTCAGAGAGAAACTAAATAGCTTACTTTGAAATTGGTTTTGTCAATACACAATTCATACATATTTCAAAAGATTAGAATATGGTAATTTAATACTCGATTAAACAAACAATGAAAAGATTAACTTACAGGTAAAATGTCTTCTTATTCTCAACAAAGGGGTTTCTTGATAATTTTGTTGGAAACGGAAAAGGTCGTTTGCCAAACAAATTTCTATTCTTATCAACACTAAATCTTATCTTAAATTACTATATACAATTTGTTTATACTGATATCTTAAACTTTTATTCCGATGGATCTTTTTATTTATTTTCCTTGGTTGGGAAAAAAGAAGTATGACAATACATAAATGTGGAAACAAGAAAGTATTGAAAGAAACACCAAAGTCGAAATAAAGTAAAAATACAGAATATCAATAAAAAACAGCGTCAAGATGAATTGAAACAAACATTGAGATAAACATTGAAACAAACATTGAGATAAACATTGAAATAAACATTGAAATAAGCGTTGAAATTAACTTTGATAAACACAACACATGGAAATACACAACTTTCCAAATAAAAACAGAGTATGGTAATAACTAAAAACACGATAATTTTCACAAATTTCTATGAAACTCGGAAAAACAAGGGCCAATCGCACACAAAGCTGGTTTTGCAGGACATGTTTCACAACAGTATGAGGTATCCTTCCGAATATTATTTTTATAGTATAGCACGCAACGCCGCTAAGCAATTTTTTTGATTTTGTTGAAATGTTTCGTCTCCAACTGATGTTCTTGATTACGTCTTATCGTACGGGACGACGTAGTAAAATTATTGTTGACGGCAGCAATTGTCTAATGACCTGCAGCCGGAAATCGTATAAAGACATGCGTGAGTTGCCGTATCTTTTGAAAAGGTGATACGCGTTAGTCAAAAGAATGTGAAAAATGTGTACTCCTAATTTTTTGTACCACCTGATACTTTTTCTTTCGAAAGGGTAATAGGCCATCATCTGGTCTTTTCTATCTACACCACCCATATATTTGTTATATTCAAGAATTGGACGTGGTTTCTCTCGAACTTGGTGTCTTCGTGTTTCAAATTGCACCATGTCATTGACGAATTCAGTTGAAATATAAACTACTTCACGTTTATCTAGACCATTTTCCGATCATGACGTCATTCGCATAGCATGCTAGAGTGTTGCCTTTGGCCAGATTTTTGTTTTTTAATGTCCCGTAGTGTATTTTTTCTATTGCTCCGAAGGGTTCCTGTGCATAAAGTTTTTTCTTTGTAATAGCTAAAGAGCTAAATCATAGCTATTGTAATAATTGTCCATAAAGACAGAATGACCCGTATCCAGTTTGTCCGTTCATCAACTGCATGACCACCTTGCTGGTGATGCGTGACCTTTTCCACCATCGTCGTCAAGTGCTCCAGTATAAACAGAGAATTTTATGACAGTCCATATCGGGTTCCGTGAGCGCATACAACTTTATTCCGTATTTTTGACGTTTGTTCTTGATGTACTGCCTAAATAGAAGTCTTCCACGCCAAACAAGCATCGATTCGTCGAGGGACAAAAATTTATCAGGGTAGTAAATCTCCATCATTTTATCATTGAAGTAATTTATAATCGGCCGTATCTTGAAAAGTCTGTCCTCAGGCACCGGTTCGTTACTTTCAGGATTTGGCGAAAAATGAAGACATCGAAAAATCAAGAAGAACCTGTCACGGCTCATATTGGCAGAAAAGATTGGTATATCAAATAGTGGATCTTTTTTCCAGTAGTCCTGTATGCGATTCAAACGAATTGTACCCATGTGTAATAATAAGCCAAAGAATATTTTCAGTTCATCCGTCGTTAAATCCTTCCATCTAGTTATTCTAGAATATTCTTCATGCCCTACAGACAGGAGAACTCGGACAGCATACTTATTGGTGTCTTGAGCAATGACTTCATAAAAACATCTCGTTCACTACTAGATCAAAATAATTTGTAGGGTGGTTTCCATTAGGTACCACAAGAAGCTAGCGTTTTTTCACGAAAGTAAATCGTTGAGGCGCTATCGGCAGATTATATGACCAAGTAATAATCGGGGTTTACCTGTTTGTTGCCCAGGATCTGCCGGTTGCTGCTGTTGAGGTTGCACAAGGAGGAACGTCATCTTTCGAAGTTTGGGTCGTATCAGCAGTTGATACTGTCGAATCCAGCTTCTCCTCTTCAGCTTGCCCTTCAGTAAAAGGGCAGCACGGGTTCGGCGTATTTTCCCATGTTAAATCCCATAAGAAATCGCTAAGGTTCATTCTGGTCATTTTTGTCTCTTTTTTTGGTGGGGGTAAAACGGCTCGTCGGATCGTGACGTGTTGGGTATCGTTGGAAAGCGGAGGGGACGGGGAACATGTTGAGACAAAAAAACAAAGATGGCGGCGTTGTCAAATGGGCGCTAGATCGTATCTCCGTTGTTACTGGTTCAATTGTGACGTATGAGGGCTCGTTGGAACGGGGAGAGGGTAACGAATATGTTTAGATAAAAACAAAACGAAAAAGACAGTGCCAAAAGGACACTAAGCTTGCAACGTCCAAACGGCTTAACGTACAACAACGTGTGAGGTATCGATGGAAAGGGGAGGTGGTAATGAATATATTAGCATAAAAAGCAAACGCAAAAGACAATGCCAGAAGGACACTAAGCTTGTAACATCCAAACGGCTCAACGTACAACAATGTGTGTGGTATCGATGAAAAGGGGAGGTGGTAAAGAATATGTTTAGATAAAAACAAAACGCAAAAGACAATGCCAAAAGGACACTAAGCTTGTAACGTCTAAACGGCTCAACGTACAACAATGTGTGAGGTATCGATGAAAAGGGGAGGTGGTATAGAATATGTTTAGATAAAAACAAAACGCAAAAGACAATGCCAAAAGGACACTAAGCTTGTAACGTCTAAACGGCTCAACGTGTGAGGTATCGATGGAAAGGGGAGAGGCTAACGAATATGTTTAGATAAAAACAAAACGCAAAAGACAATACCAAAAGGACACTAAGCTTGTAACATCCAAACGACTCAACGTACAACAACGTACGAGGGCTCTGTGGAACGGGGAGGTGGTAACGAATATGTTTAGATAAAAACAAAACGCAAAAGATAATACCAAAAGGACACTAAGCTTGCAACGTCTGAACTACTCAACGTACAACAACGTGTGAGGTATTGTTGGAACGGGGAGGTGGTAACGAATATGTTAAGATAAAACGCAAAGACATCGACGCTAGCTTGTAACGTCCAAACGGCTCAACGTGAGAGGTAGTGATGGAAAGGGAGGTGGAATATGTTAAGACAAAAAGCAGACGCAGACCGTGCCAAACGACGCTATGTCCTATCTCTGTTGTTATTAGTCAGATTACTACATGTAACACGTTAAATGAAAAGGGGAGGTGACGGGAAATATGTTAAGACAAAAGACAATGACTAAAACGCCGCTATATCGGATCTTTGTTTAGCATAATAGACATTTGAGGAAAGTGAGGCTAACAGAGAATCATCGTCAAAAACGGTGCTATATCAAATATTGGACATAGTTTGAATGGGATTCCACGAGTAATACAGTTCATCGTCTCGTCACGCCACCTCTCGACCGCATCTAGCACCTGACATCGTAAAAAAGACACACAGCTTCTCTCTCTCTCTCTCTCTCTCTCGAAACAATGCGAAAGGTGACGCTGAAAACGATATAACGCGCAACAACGTGTGTGGTATTACTAGAAATAAAACATAAATCGGAGAACATATATTATTCTTACAGTATGACCAAACCAACAAACATTCTCTGATTAAGTACTACTATACACGGAACTTACATTACTAGTCAGCACTATTATTCTGTATATGCGTATCCACGACAGTTCGAGTAGTATTATAAAAATTATAGAATACAAATGTATTGTGAGTTGCATACTATATCTTACCTATGTCAATTCGTGTGATGTACAAAATTAGCGAATACAAATGGTGAGTTGTGACTATAACAATTCGGGTGATATACAAAATTAGCAATGTAAAAATATTAATATTCAAATTGTGTATTTGTTAGCAAAACAGGATGAAGACATAGTATTGTAACATCTAAACGACTTAACGTACAACCATGTGCAAGGTATTGTTAAAAAGGGGGAGGGAGTAGCGAATACGTAAACACAAAAACAAACGCAGAAGACAATACCAAAAGGACACTAAGCTTGTAACGTCTAAACAACTTAGCGTACAACAACGTTCAAGGTATCGTTGAAAAGGGGAAAGAGTACCGAATACGTCAACACAAAAACAAACGCAAAAGACAGTGCCAAAAGGACACTAAGATTGTAACATCCAAATGGCTCAACGTACAACAATGTGTAAGGTATCGATGAAAAGGTGAGGTGGTAACGAATATGTTAAGATAAAAAGAAAACGCAAAGACATTGCCAAACCGGCACTAGGTTTGTAACGTGCAAACGGCTCAATTTACAACAACGTGCAAGGTAATGATGAATAAGGTAAATGGTAACGAATATTGTAAGATAAAAATAAAACGCAAAGACATTATCCAAACGACACTAAGCTTGTAACGTCCAAATAGCTCAACGTACAACAACTGGCAACGTATCGATGGAAAAGGTAGATGGCAATGGATAGGTTAAGATAAAAATAAAACGCAAAAGTTATTGTCAAATCGGCACCAGGCTTGAAACGTCTAGACGGCTCAACGTATAACAATGTGTGAGATATCGATGGAAAGGGGAGGTGAGTACGAATATGTCAAAATAAATATCAAATGTAAAGACATTGCCAAAAGGACACTAAGCTAGTAACGTATAAACAACTCAACGTACACCAACGTACAAGGTATCGATAGATTAAAATAAATATCAAACGTAAAGACATTGAGAAAAGGACACTAAGCTTGAAACGTCTAAAAAACAACATACGACAACGTGCATGGTATAGATGGAAAGGGGAGGATAAAACGAATATATTAAGATAAAAATCAAACGTAAAGACATGTCAAAAAGGACACTAAGATTGAAACGTCCAATCAACTCAAAGTATAACAACGTACAAGTATTTGATAAAAGGGTAGGTGAAAATGAATATGTGAAGAAAAAAAATAAAACACAAAGACATTGCCAAAAGGGCAATAAGCTTTCAACGTCTAAACAACCCAACGTAAGACAACGTGTAAGGTATCGCTGGAAAGGGGATGTGAGAACGAATATGTTAAGATAAAAATCAAACGTAAAGACATTTCCAAAAGGACATTATGCTCGAAATGTCTAAACAACGCACCGTACGACAACGTGTAAGGTATCGCTAAAAAGGGAAGGTGAGAACAAATATGTTATGATAAAAATCAAACTTACAAACGTAAAGACATTCCCAAAAGGACACTAAGATTGAAACGTCCAATCAACACAACGTACAACAACCTACAAGTATTTGATGAAAGGGTAGGTCAAAATGAATATGTGAAGATAAAAATAAAACACAAAGACATTGCCAAAAGGACAATAAGCTTGAAACGTCTAAACAACCCAACGTAAGACAACGTGTAAGGTATCGCTGGAAAGGGGATGTAAGAACAAATATGTTAAGATAAAAATCAAACGTAAAGACATTTCCAAAAGGACATTAAGCTCGAAACGTCTAAACAACGCAAAGTACGACAACGGGCAAGGTATCGCTAGAAAGGGAAGGTGAGAACAAATATGTTATGATTAAAATCAAACGTACAAACGTAAAGACATTCCCAAAAGAACATTAGACTTGAAACGTCTAAATAACTTACCGTACAATAACGTGCAAGGTATCGATGGAAAGGGAATATGTTAATAAATATGTTAAGATAAAAATCAAACATAAAGACATTGATAGAAGAACAGTAAGCTTAAAAAGTCGAACCAACTCAACGTAAATGGCATCGATGAAAAGAGGAGGTAGGAAAGAATATGTTGATAAAAATCAAATGTAAAGATAACGTCAAAACGATAGTAAGCTTGAAAAGTCTAAACAACTCAACATACGACAACGTGCAAGGTATCGATGAAAAGGGTAGGCGGAAATGAATATGGTTAGAAAAAATAAAAAAGCAAAGACATTGATAAAAGGATACTAACATTGAAACGTCTAAACAATCCAACGTATAACAATGTGTAAGGTATCGATGGAAAGCAGAGGTGAGAACAAATATGTTAAGATAAAAGCAAACGCAGACACAATGCCAGAAAAGTCCTAAGATTAAAACGTCTAAACAACTGTATAACAATGTGTAAGGTATCGCTGGAAAGGGGATGTGAGAACGAATATGTTAAGATAAAAATCGAACGTAAAGACATTTCCAAAAGGACATTAAGCTCGAAACGTTTAATCAACTCAACATACGAGAACGTGCAAGGTATAGATGGAATGGGGAGGTGAAAACAAATATGTTAAGATAAAAATCAAACGTAAAGACATTGTCAAAAGGACTCTAAGCTTGAAACGTCTAAACAACTCAGCGTATGTCAACCTGCAAGTATTCAATGGAAAGAGTAGAGGGTAATGAATACGTTAACCAAAATAAAACAAGGATGACGACATTTCCAAAGTACACTAAGCTTGTAACGTCTAATAGGCTTAACTTACAACAACGTGCAAGGTATTGATGGAAAGGGAGGTGGTATCGAACATGCTAAATCAAAAATAAAGCACAACAACATTGTCAAAACAGCACTACAGCAAATCTCTGTTGTTATTAGTCAGATTACTATGTGTAACACGTTAACTGAAAGAGGAGGGATATCTTATACGTAAACATAAAAAAGCAAAAGACAAAGACATTGTCAAAATGACACTATATCGGATCGTCGTTGCTACTAATCGAATATAAGAAATAGTGATCAAAGTAGTCTACATATAAACATTAAAAAAACACATAAACATCAAAAGGCATGAGAGGCAACACGCTATGAAAATACTTTTAAAAACATTAAAATCATAAGAGGCAACACGCAAACAGTAATAAACACATACAGCTGGAAAGGAAATAATGATCAAAAGCAGTATACATCAAAGAAAATACGCTTAAAAAATACTAAACAACATTCTCAATTATACAAATGAGAATGGAACTGTAAATTACACAAACGAGACATGAAACTGTAAATTATCAATAAAGAATATTAAAACATAGCGAGTACATACCCAGACAGGCGTAATCTTTGGAAAAAACGAAAGACAACTGAACAAAAAATTTGTGCTATGTAAACTACAGTCACAAATAAAGAACTGTAAAGAAGAAAAAAACAAATACTTCTATAGAGGTAAAATGCTAAAAATATAATAAAACTATGTTAAATACTGCCAAAATAAATACCTACAAAAAAAATAAACAAAATATAACGTGAAAATGCTAAAATATAATAAACTACGTAAACCACAGTCAACAAACACCCTAAAAAGAAAGAAGAAGCAAAAAGAACGAAAAACATCTTAAAACAGAAGAGGTACTAATGTGTACAACAAGTAAAAAAAAAAAGTAATAAACACGTACTGACGGATAGCAAATAACGTTCAAATAAAATCGACATGCAATGAAGTAATAAAACACTTATCTACGGATAGGAACTATTGATCAAAGCAGTCGACATGCAATGAAAAATGCATTAAAAAAACGTTAAACTTATAAGAGGCAACATGCACAATGTAATAAGCACCAACCGACTAATAGGAAATAATGATCAAAGCAGGTGACATGCAATCAAAATATATTAAAACATATCAAAATTATAAGAGGAAACATGCAAAAAAGGAAAAAACACCTAAACGTGGGAAAGGTAATAAAATACAGTTAATACAATAAAAACATATAGAATTATGCTAAAAAACGAGACATGAGACAGAAAATTAGTGACATATAGCAAAGATCATCAAAAACAATTACAAATAGCTGAGTACATATCCCATAGACGTAATCTTTGGAAAAACGAGGCAAAAAAGATGGAACTTCTGTGAAATATGTTAAAATACAATAAAACCATGTAAACTACAGTTAAAAAACAAATACCTGCAAAGAAATTAAAAAAAAAATAATAATAACGAAGAAAGATATCTTAAAACAGAAGAGATGCTAATGTGTAAAACAAGAAGGGATACAACCTCACAACAAATACATAGTCTCACGAAAAAAAAAGTAAAGGGCAAAGCAGCCTAAACACATTAACAATAAAAATAAAACATTAAAAATCGTTATTCCTAGCAGCCGTAAAAAGAAATAATACATAAAGTTGACGAAATACCGTGAAAAATACATTAAAAACATCAAAAAACATACACACAAAATGTTAAAAAAAAAAAATAAAAAAGCAATCTGGCATTTAACATGTAATCGTAGTAATAAAAAACATCAAAAATACAAGAAGTGTTATGCATAAACAAAAATTACTAGTCACCATCTGACGGCAAAAGAAATTAGTGCATATGTCATCGAAATACAGTGAAATAATAACAGTGCCAAAATAGTAGAGTAGAGCTAGACATAATCTTTGGAAAAAATGAGACAAACCGAACGAAAAATCTGTGAAATATGCTCAAATACAATAAACTTATGGAAACTGCTGTTACAAATAAAGAACTGCAAAGAAATACATAAATACTACATGTAAATTATTGTCAAAAATTAATACCTGCAAAGAAAAGAAGCAAAATATAACGTGAAAAAATGCTAAAATATAATAAAACTATGTAAATTACAGTCACAAATAAATACCTCCAAAAGAAATACACAAATATACAGGGTAATATGCTAAAAAATAATAATAAATACTACATGTAAATTATTGTCAAAAATTAATACCTGCAAAAAAAGAAGCAAAATATAATGTCAAAAACTGCTAAAATATAATAAAACTATGTAAATTACAGTCACAAATAAACATCTGCAAAAAAATAAGCAAATATATGACGAAAAACACGCTACTGCTGCAGAAGCCTGATACTGTCTACGTACAAAACACGGCGACCTACGTGTTCTCAGAAATTAACACAGAAACAGTAGACACACTAACAGTGGATATATGTTGCAAATGCTACAGACTCTGTCACTTTAGTGTCACACTCCGTTTGTACTGTTAAATATCACAGAATACTAGCGGTGTGTAACAATATAGTTTCTGAACGATACAACATCAAATTTTGATGACTGAACACTTACATACTGATTTGAAAACTGTACAACCAAGTGCTTCCAACCCATACATCGATAACAAAAAATCCTTTAAAAACAAACACTTAAACATATTTACTACTTTGGCAAATTTTCTAGGCAGGGAATATGACCAAATAATGGACCACACAATATTCTTTCAGGAAATGCTGTTTTCGATCTAACACGAGACTGTACGAAAACGATAACTAGTAATGTACTACACAAAAACAATTAACTTTATCATCTGTAGTTTTAAAATAAAATTAGGAAATAACAAAAACCTAAATATGCATATAATTATTCAGCAATGATGTCCGCTAGATTGGACTCCTAAAATAGTATCAAATAGCGAATAAGGCCTCTCGTTCGATAGATTCAATAATATGTTATTGTTATTGACCAAAAAAAAAAATCAATAAAATCGACAGTTTTGACAAAAACACAAAAAATGTGTGTAATAGAACCACTGAAATACGAAAAGACCAATATTATCGATCAACAAAACCAATAGTGATTGATAGGGTCTGTGACATGCAACCGCAAGGACAATACCTAAAGGTCACTAAGCTTGCAACATCCAAACGGCTCAACGTTCAAAAACGTACAAAGTATTGATGGAAAGAGGAGGTGGTAACGAATATGTTAAGATAAAAATTAAACGCAAAGACATTGCCAAAACGATACCCAAACGGGTCAACGAATACAAAATGCAAGGTATCGAAGGAAATCTAGGTGGTATCAAATATGTTAAGATAAAAATAAAACGCAAAGACATTGAAAAAACGCTACTTAGCTTGTAACGTCCAAATGGCTCAACGTACAACAATCAGCTACTAAATAACATCGGCAAATAGAATACCGAATTTTTTTAGTTTCGAATACTGAATAAAGAAATTTTACGTTAGGAGCACATACTAGAAGAGAAAAGTCACTTACATTTAAGATTAACTGATACCATTGGTAAATATATTAGGTTAGAAGGTCTCTGCGTACCGCTGTCTACGTGTCACAGATGGCTCTGTGCGCCTCTGCATGTCTCAGCGTACTTTTTGTCTACGTGTCATAGATGGCTCTGTGTGCCTCTGAATGTCTCTGCGTCAAATGTCGCGTGATTCACGCCATTTCACGTCAAATATCTAATGTCACATATTATGTCACGTCATACATCAAATATTACATAATATGTCACATTTTATGTCAAACGTCACGTTATATATCTAATGTAACGTATTATGTCGAGTTGTATGTACAAACGCAACGTCATACGTCAGATGTCACATTAGTATATATAACGTGACGTTTGACATAAAATGTGACATATTATGTAATATTTGATGTATGACGTGACATAATATGTGACATTAGATATTTGACGTGAAATGGCGTGAATCACGCGACATTTGACGCAGAGACATTCAGAGGCACACAGAGCCATCTATGACACGTAGACAAAAAGTACGCTGAGACATGCAGAGGCGCACAGAGCCATCTGTGACACGTAGACAGCGGTACGCAGAGACCTTCTAACCTAATATATTTACCAATGGTATCAGTTAATCTTAAATGTAAGTGACTTTTCTCTTCTAGTATGTGCTCCTAACGTAAAATTTCTTTATTCAGTATTCGAAACTAAAAAAATTCGGTATTCTATTTGCCGATGTTATTTAGTAGCTGATTGTTGTACGTTGAGCCATTTGGACGTTACAAGCTAAGTAGCGTTTTTTCAATGTCTTTGCGTTTTATTTTTATCTTAACATATTTGATACCACCTAGATTTCCTTCGATACCTTGCATTTTGTATTCGTTGACCCGTTTGGGTATCGTTTTGGCAATGTCTTTGCGTTTAATTTTTATCTTAACATATTCGTTACCACCTCCTCTTTCCATCAATACTTTGTACATTTTTGAACGTTGAGCCGTTTGGATGTTGCAAGCTTAGTGACCTTTAGGTATTGTCCTTGCGGTTGCATGTCACAGACCCTATCAATCACTATTGGTTTTGTTGATCGATAATATTGGTCTTTTCGTATTTCAGTGGTTCTATTACACACATTTTTTGTGTTTTTGTCAAAACTGTCGATTTATTGATTTTTTTTTTGGTCAATAACAATAACATATTATTGAATCTATCGAACGAGAGGCCTTATTCGCTATTTGATACTATTTTAGGAGTCCAATCTAGCGGACATCATTGCTGAATAATTATATGCATATTTAGGTTTTTGTTATTTCCTAATTTTATTTTAAAACTACAGATGATAAAGTTAATTGTTTTTGTGTAGTACATTACTAGTTATCGTTTTCGTACAGTCTCGTGTTAGATCGAAAACAGCATTTCCTGAAAGAATATTGTGTGGTCCATTATTTGGTCATATTCCCTGCCTAGAAAATTTGCCAAAGTAGTAAATATGTTTAAGTGTTTGTTTTTAAAGGATTTTTTGTTATCGATGTATGGGTTGGAAGCACTTGGTTGTACAGTTTTCAAATCAGTATGTAAGTGTTCAGTCATCAAAATTTGATGTTGTATCGTTCAGAAACTATATTGTTACACACCGCTAGTATTCTGTGATATTTAACAGTACAAACGGAGTGTGACACTAAAGTGACAGAGTCTGTAGCATTTGCAACATATATCCACTGTTAGTGTGTCTACTGTTTCTGTGTTAATTTCTGAGAACACGTAGGTCGCCGTGTTTTGTACGTAGACAGTATCAGGCTTCTGCAGCAGTAGCGTGTTTTTCGTCATATATTTGCTTATTTTTTTGCAGATGTTTATTTGTGACTGTAATTTACATAGTTTTATTATATTTTAGCAGTTTTTGACATTATATTTTGCTTCTTTTTTTGCAGGTATTAATTTTTGACAATAATTTACATGTAGTATTTATTATTATTTTTTAGCATATTACCCTGTATATTTGTGTATTTCTTTTGGAGGTATTTATTTGTGACTGTAATTTACATAGTTTTATTATATTTTAGCATTTTTTCACGTTATATTTTGCTTCTTTTCTTTGCAGGTATTAATTTTTGACAATAATTTACATGTAGTATTTATGTATTTCTTTGCAGTTCTTTATTTGTAACAGCAGTTTCCATAAGTTTATTGTATTTGAGCATATTTCACAGATTTTTCGTTCGGTTTGTCTCATTTTTTCCAAAGATTATGTCTAGCTCTACTCTACTATTTTGGCACTGTTATTATTTCACTGTATTTAGATGACATATGCACTAATTTCTTTTGCCGTCAGATGGTGACTAGTAATTTTTGTTTATGCATAACACTTCTTGTATTTTTGATGTTTTTTATTACTACGATTACATGTTAAATGCCAGATTGCTTTTTTATTTTTTTTTTTTAACATTTTGTGTGTATGTTTTTTGATGTTTTTAATGTATTTTTCACGGTATTTCGTCAACTTTATGTATTATTTCTTTTTACGGCTGCTAGGAATAACGATTTTTAATGTTTTATTTTTATTGTTAATGTGTTTAGGCTGCTTTGCCCTTTACTTTTTTTTTTCGTGAGACTATGTATTTGTTGTGAGGTTGTATCCCTTCTTGTTTTACACATTAGCATCTCTTCTGTTTTAAGATATCTTTCTTCGTTATTATTATTTTTTTTTTAATTTCTTTGCAGGTATTTGTTTTTTAACTGTAGTTTACATGGTTTTATTGTATTTTAACATATTTCACAGAAGTTCCATCTTTTTTGCCTCGTTTTTCCAAAGATTACGTCTATGGGATATGTACTCAGCTATTTGTAATTGTTTTTGATGATCTTTGCTATATGTCACTAATTTTCTGTCTCATGTCTCGTTTTTTAGCATAATTCTATATGTTTTTATTGTATTAACTGTATTTTATTACCTTTCCCACGTTTAGGTGTTTTTTCCTTTTTTGCATGTTTCCTCTTATAATTTTGATATGTTTTAATATATTTTGATTGCATGTCACCTGCTTTGATCATTATTTCCTATTAGTCGGTTGGTGCTTATTACATTGTGCATGTTGCCTCTTATAAGTTTAACGTTTTTTTAATGCATTTTTCATTGCATGTCGACTGCTTTGATCAATAGTTCCTATCCGTAGATAAGTGTTTTATTACTTCATTGCATGTCGATTTTATTTGAACGTTATTTGCTATCCGTCAGTACGTGTTTATTACTTTTTTTTTTACTTGTTGTACACATTAGTACCTCTTCTGTTTTAAGATGTTTTTCGTTCTTTTTGCTTCTTCTTTCTTTTTAGGGTGTTTGTTGACTGTGGTTTACGTAGTTTATTATATTTTAGCATTTTCACGTTATATTTTGTTTATTTTTTTTGTAGGTATTTATTTTGGCAGTATTTAACATAGTTTTATTATATTTTTAGCATTTTACCTCTATAGAAGTATTTGTTTTTTTCTTCTTTACAGTTCTTTATTTGTGACTGTAGTTTACATAGCACAAATTTTTTGTTCAGTTGTCTTTCGTTTTTTCCAAAGATTACGCCTGTCTGGGTATGTACTCGCTATGTTTTAATATTCTTTATTGATAATTTACAGTTTCATGTCTCGTTTGTGTAATTTACAGTTCCATTCTCATTTGTATAATTGAGAATGTTGTTTAGTTTTTTTAAGCGTATTTTCTTTGATGTATACTGCTTTTGATCATTATTTCCTTTCCAGCTGTATGTGTATTACTGTTTGCGTGTTGCCTCTTATGATTTTAATGTTTTTAAAAGTATTTTCATAGCGTGTTGCCTCTCATGCCTTTTGATGTTTATGTGTTTTTTTAATGTTTATATGTAGACTACTTTGATCACTATTTCTTATATTCGATTAGTAGCAACGACGATCCGATATAGTGTCATTTTGACAATGTCTTTGTCTTTTGCTTTTTTATGTTTACGTATAAGATATCCCTCCTCTTTCAGTTAACGTGTTACACATAGTAATCTGACTAATAACAACAGAGATTTGCTGTAGTGCTGTTTTGACAATGTTGTTGTGCTTTATTTTTGATTTAGCATGTTCGATACCACCTCCCTTTCCATCAATACCTTGCACGTTGTTGTAAGTTAAGCCTATTAGACGTTACAAGCTTAGTGTACTTTGGAAATGTCGTCATCCTTGTTTTATTTTGGTTAACGTATTCATTACCCTCTACTCTTTCCATTGAATACTTGCAGGTTGACATACGCTGAGTTGTTTAGACGTTTCAAGCTTAGAGTCCTTTTGACAATGTCTTTACGTTTGATTTTTATCTTAACATATTTGTTTTCACCTCCCCATTCCATCTATACCTTGCACGTTCTCGTATGTTGAGTTGATTAAACGTTTCGAGCTTAATGTCCTTTTGGAAATGTCTTTACGTTCGATTTTTATCTTAACATATTCGTTCTCACATCCCCTTTCCAGCGATACCTTACACATTGTTATACAGTTGTTTAGACGTTTTAATCTTAGGACTTTTCTGGCATTGTGTCTGCGTTTGCTTTTATCTTAACATATTTGTTCTCACCTCTGCTTTCCATCGATACCTTACACATTGTTATACGTTGGATTGTTTAGACGTTTCAATGTTAGTATCCTTTTATCAATGTCTTTGCTTTTTTATTTTTTCTAACCATATTCATTTCCGCCTACCCTTTTCATCGATACCTTGCACGTTGTCGTATGTTGAGTTGTTTAGACTTTTCAAGCTTACTATCGTTTTGACGTTGTCTTTACATTTGATTTTTATCAACATATTCTTTCCTACCTCCTCTTTTCATCGATGCCATTTACGTTGAGTTGGTTCGACTTTTTAAGCTTACTGTTCTTCTATCAATGTCTTTATGTTTGATTTTTATCTTAACATATTTATTAACATATTCCCTTTCCATCGATACCTTGCACGTTATTGTACGGTAAGTTATTTAGACGTTTCAAGTCTAATGTTCTTTTGGGAATGTCTTTACGTTTGTACGTTTGATTTTAATCATAACATATTTGTTCTCACCTTCCCTTTCTAGCGATACCTTGCCCGTTGTCGTACTTTGCGTTGTTTAGACGTTTCGAGCTTAATGTCCTTTTGGAAATGTCTTTACGTTTGATTTTTATCTTAACATATTTGTTCTTACATCCCCTTTCCAGCGATACCTTACACGTTGTCTTACGTTGGGTTGTTTAGACGTTTCAAGCTTATTGTCCTTTTGGCAATGTCTTTGTGTTTTATTTTTATCTTCACATATTCATTTTGACCTACCCTTTCATCAAATACTTGTAGGTTGTTGTACGTTGTGTTGATTGGACGTTTCAATCTTAGTGTCCTTTTGGGAATGTCTTTACGTTTGTAAGTTTGATTTTTATCATAACATATTTGTTCTCACCTTCCCTTTTTAGCGATACCTTACACGTTGTCGTACGGTGCGTTGTTTAGACATTTCGAGCATAATGTCCTTTTGGAAATGTCTTTACGTTTGATTTTTATCTTAACATATTCGTTCTCACATCCCCTTTCCAGCGATACCTTACACGTTGTCTTACGTTGGGTTGTTTAGACGTTGAAAGCTTATTGCCCTTTTGGCAATGTCTTTGTGTTTTATTTTTTTTCTTCACATATTCATTTTCACCTACCCTTTTATCAAATACTTGTACGTTGTTATACTTTGAGTTGATTGGACGTTTCAATCTTAGTGTCCTTTTTGACATGTCTTTACGTTTGATTTTTATCTTAATATATTCGTTTTATCCTCCCCTTTCCATCTATACCATGCACGTTGTCGTATGTTGTTTTTTAGACGTTTCAAGCTTAGTGTCCTTTTCTCAATGTCTTTACGTTTGATATTTATTTTAATCTATCGATACCTTGTACGTTGGTGTACGTTGAGTTGTTTATACGTTACTAGCTTAGTGTCCTTTTGGCAATGTCTTTACATTTGATATTTATTTTGACATATTCGTACTCACCTCCCCTTTCCATCGATATCTCACACATTGTTATACGTTGAGCCGTCTAGACGTTTCAAGCCTGGTGCCGATTTGACAATAACTTTTGCGTTTTATTTTTATCTTAACCTATCCATTGCCATCTACCTTTTCCATCGATACGTTGCCAGTTGTTGTACGTTGAGCTATTTGGACGTTACAAGCTTAGTGTCGTTTGGATAATGTCTTTGCGTTTTATTTTTATCTTACAATATTCGTTACCATTTACCTTATTCATCATTACCTTGCACGTTGTTGTAAATTGAGCCGTTTGCACGTTACAAGCCTAGTGCCGGTTTGGCAATGTCTTTGCGTTTTCTTTTTATCTTAACATATTCGTTACCACCTCACCTTTTCATCGATACCTTACACATTGTTGTACGTTGAGCCATTTGGATGTTACAATCTTAGTGTCCTTTTGGCACTGTCTTTTGCGTTTGTTTTTGTGTTGACGTATTCGGTACTCTTTCCCCTTTTCAACGATACCTTGAACGTTGTTGTACGCTAAGTTGTTTAGACGTTACAAGCTTAGTGTCCTTTTGGTATTGTCTTCTGCGTTTGTTTTTGTGTTTACGTATTCGCTACTCCCTCCCCCTTTTTAACAATACCTTGCACATGGTTGTACGTTAAGTCGTTTAGATGTTACAATACTATGTCTTCATCCTGTTTTGCTAACAAATACACAATTTGAATATTAATATTTTTACATTGCTAATTTTGTATATCACCCGAATTGTTATAGTCACAACTCACCATTTGTATTCGCTAATTTTGTACATCACCCGAATTGACATAGGTAAGATATAGTATGCAACTCACAATACATTTGTATTCTATAATTTTTATAATACTACTCGAACTGTCGTGGATACGCATATACAGAATAATAGTGCTGACTAGTAATGTAAGTTCCGTGTATAGTAGTACTTAATCAGAGAATGTTTGTTGGTTTGGTCATACTGTAAGAATAATATATGTTCTCCGATTTATGTTTTATTTCTAGTAATACCACACACGTTGTTGCGCGTTATATCGTTTTCAGCGTCACCTTTCGCATTGTTTCGAGAGAGAGAGAGAGAGAGAGAGAGAAGCTGTGTGTCTTTTTTACGATGTCAGGTGCTAGATGTGGTCGAGAGGTGGCGTGACGAGACGATGAACTGTATTACTCGTGGAATCCCATTCAAACTATGTCCAATATTTGATATAGCACCGTTTTTGACGATGATTCTCTGTTAGCCTCACTTTCCTCAAATGTCTATTATGCTAAACAAAGATCCGATATAGCGGCGTTTTAGTCATTGTCTTTTGTCTTAACATATTTCCCGTCACCTCCCCTTTTCATTTAACGTGTTACATGTAGTAATCTGACTAATAACAACAGAGATAGGACATAGCGTCGTTTGGCACGGTCTGCGTCTGCTTTTTGTCTTAACATATTCCACCTCCCTTTCCATCACTACCTCTCACGTTGAGCCGTTTGGACGTTACAAGCTAGCGTCGATGTCTTTGCGTTTTATCTTAACATATTCGTTACCACCTCCCCGTTCCAACAATACCTCACACGTTGTTGTACGTTGAGTAGTTCAGACGTTGCAAGCTTAGTGTCCTTTTGGTATTATCTTTTGCGTTTTGTTTTTATCTAAACATATTCGTTACCACCTCCCGTTCCACAGAGCCCTCGTACGTTGTTGTACGTTGAGTCGTTTGGATGTTACAAGCTTAGTGTCCTTTTGGTATTGTCTTTTGCGTTTTGTTTTTATCTAAACATATTCGTTAGCCTCTCCCCTTTCCATCGATACCTCACACGTTGAGCCGTTTAGACGTTACAAGCTTAGTGTCCTTTTGGCATTGTCTTTTGCGTTTTGTTTTTATCTAAACATATTCTATACCACCTCCCCTTTTCATCGATACCTCACACATTGTTGTACGTTGAGCCGTTTAGACGTTACAAGCTTAGTGTCCTTTTGGCATTGTCTTTTGCGTTTTGTTTTTATCTAAACATATTCTTTACCACCTCCCCTTTTCATCGATACCACACACATTGTTGTACGTTGAGCCGTTTGGATGTTACAAGCTTAGTGTCCTTCTGGCATTGTCTTTTGCGTTTGCTTTTTATGCTAATATATTCATTACCACCTCCCCTTTCCATCGATACCTCACACGTTGTTGTACGTTAAGCCGTTTGGACGTTGCAAGCTTAGTGTCCTTTTGGCACTGTCTTTTTCGTTTTGTTTTTATCTAAACATATTCGTTACCCTCTCCCCGTTCCAACGAGCCCTCATACGTCACAATTGAACCAGTAACAACGGAGATACGATCTAGCGCCCATTTGACAACGCCGCCATCTTTGTTTTTTTGTCTCAACATGTTCCCCGTCCCCTCCGCTTTCCAACGATACCCAACACGTCACGATCCGACGAGCCGTTTTACCCCCACCAAAAAAAGAGACAAAAATGACCAGAATGAACCTTAGCGATTTCTTATGGGATTTAACATGGGAAAATACGCCGAACCCGTGCTGCCCTTTTACTCCCTTCGTCAGATTCTTCTTCGTCATCAGAGTCACTCCAGCTAGATTTTCTCGCTTCCTCATGTAAAGAAAAAGTCGGGTCGTCGTCATCATAATCCGAGTCGCATAATATCTCTTCTAACTCCTCTATGCTAAAGGGAGATGAAGATTTCCGCTGTTTTACTGTTTTTGGGGTACTACATCCCGTAGTTCCAGGCACAGGTTCACTCATTTTCAAAACTGCACTCGCGTGGTAAACGTATTTTAGAATGCCACAGTTTGGTGCGCCGACAGAAAATATGCACTACCGGTCAGTGCTAATGCATTACTGACCGGCAAAGACAAATCGAACGTGGGAGGTAAAATCACGGCATGCGCCCCACGGTGTTGCGTAGGCATGACGTAATATTACGTCATCAGCACTGAACGTGTTAAGTATTAGACAAGATGAAATTACGATCATGCATATTATAATGTTCAACGAGTGGCTTTAAAGTATTTCTATATCTATACAGCCCTAAACATCCATCCTTGGATATAGGCCTCCTCCTTCTTCTTCCATGCCTCTCTATCTTGGGCAATTTGCATCCATTTTGACCCGGCGTGTTTCTTCAGGTCATCTGACCATCGCATTTGTGGCCTTCCCGTTTTTCGTTTGTGATTCCATGGTCTCCAATGTATAATTGTCTTAGTCCATCTTTCATCTTTCTGCCTTAGGGTGTGTCCGGCGAACTTCCATTTAAGCTTTGCTACTTGGGTTCAGACATCTGTCACTTTTGTTTTATTACGGATCCATTCGTTTCTTTTTCTGTCTGATAGTTTAATGTTCAGCATTTGTCTTTCCATGGATCTTTTTATCTTTGCTATTTTTTCCATATTTTCCTTTGTAAACCTCCATGTCTAAGAGCCATATGTGAGGACAGGGAGTACACATTGATTGAAGACTCTCTTTTTTAGGTATGGGGGTATTTTGAATTCTTCAGAATATAAGACAGTTTTCCGAATGATACCCAGGCCAATCTTATTCTTCTCTTTATTTCTTCGGTCTGATTTTCTTTATTTAATTTAGTGATTTGGCCTAGATATATATACTCTTTTACTAGTTCTATTCTTGTTTGTGCCACTGTAATTATTAGTTGTTCTGGTTGATTAGTCATGGTTTTTCTTTTACTGTAATTCATCTTGAGTCCAATTTTTGTCGATTCTCTATCTAGTTCTTCCATCATTCTTTGTAATTCTTCACTTTTTTCTGTTAATAATACAATATCATTATAGTTATTATATTATTATATAGATATTAAAGTATTTATTTCTAGATAATAATTTAAATATTATTAAATTAAGATATATGTTAAAAATAAATAGTTTAATGTTTGATAGATATTATTTTACCATTTAAAAAAAAATACCAACTAAAAGTATATTTTTGTTTTTTAAAAGAAGTACATGATGGCTTTTTTCGTATCTGCTTAATCCTAACAATTCATTGTCAGAGATAGCATTTCTTTCCAGTGGATTTTTTTTCTGCAAAGCAGTCCAACACTGCCTCTCATCCACATTTCTAGAGCTTTTCCACCTCATAATCCAGGCTGGCGGCGTTTCTTAATAGAATTTCACCCTGCTCTGAATAATTTTGGTGTTGCTGGAGGTATGCATTATGAAGTGTTATTTGAAATTTACAGGTATTAATCTTCTTTAGTGATAATCCGAATAAACAAGATTAACCAAAGAGGGATTTGACATAATATTTTTTAATTTGTCATGGCGGCAGTAAAAGTGGAATGGTGGATTTGAATAAAAGCTTGTTTTTATAATTATATGTAAGGGTTGCGGTAATTGTACCCTTTCTGACTGTATGAAGGGGTCGAC
Source organism: Diabrotica balteata (assembly GCA_918026665.1). Lineage (NCBI taxonomy): Eukaryota > Metazoa > Arthropoda > Insecta > Coleoptera > Chrysomelidae > Diabrotica > Diabrotica balteata. The sequence continues at coordinate 11,969,570 of OU898284.1, forward strand.
GACATTAATGAGAATAAAAGCTGACAGAAACAACTCCCTAATACCAATAAATTTTAATTTAGAAAAAATTATTACCAGTAGAGGGAAGGTTGAAAATGAAATAGGTTAGGTTATTTAAAGGTCCTTATGATGATTATAAGTGCTGAATGGGTAATTTTAATATTACCTTATAGAAGAAAATACCCAACTGGTCACATATAAAAGAAATCAACATAAATCTTAAATATGTTTCTGTAAAAGAAGGAAGAAAAATAAAGGCCTTTTCTTTTTCGTCTTTATTTTCTTCTTTTTTTGTGTAGATGTGATTGTCTATTTTTCAATGTGCCTTCAGTAAGTTGTTGTTTCAACATTTTTGTGGTCTTTCCACTGATCGTTTTCCTATTTGGGAAGCGTCTCTTGCCGTCTTTAACCAGGCATTTGCCAGATTTCAGTAAGAGCCTAAGAGGGTATTCATTGAATTCTTACAGGCAACTGTGGGGGAAATCTTTTTTGAAAATCGTATATCATTCCGATCAAATCTGAAACCGTCTGGTTTCTTCCTTGAAGACTCAAGTTTAACATGTTAAGATGATTAGTCAGATTTGTTATAAAAGCTAACTATCTTAGGAATTCTGGATCCTTAAACTTCTCTTCCAGTTTAGTTGTGTCAGATAAAACGTATTTGTTGAGGAATGCAGGGATTTCCTTTCTTGTGCCAAAAATCGTTCTATGTACTTTCCTGCACTCAGCCACCTTACATGTTTGTACATTAGCAGGTCTATTTACTCAGCCTCTGTTTCCACTAAAACTGCTTAAGTTGCCTGTGTAAAAGAGGTCGATTTCCACCTCTAATCATATTATTCTTAATCACGGTTTGGAAAACCTTGACTGATTTTCCACATAAAGCTCACTGATGTATAATACAATGAATTTTTGGGCAAGTGACACCATTCTCTCGAAGCAGACCCACTAATCCAATTATTTTACCTGTCATTGATGGGACCTCGTCTGTTGCTATAGCTGAACATTTATCAAAGCCTCCAATTCTGTTAACTGTTTTCTTTACAGCCTCATAGATGTCTTTTCCTTTTGTTTTTCCATAAAGAGGACAAATATCAAATAACTCCTCTTTACTGGTAAAATCATCAAAAGTAGTGCGCACAAATATTAACAGCTGACTTACATTGGTTTGATCAGTGCTTTCATCCAAATAAAGTGAGAAATATGAACTTTTCTTAACCAGGCTAAGCATAGATTTTTCTACTTGCACACCCATAGCAACAATCCTTTTTTGTATGGTTTGATGTGAAAGGGGCACTGATTCAAATTTCTTTGCCATTTTAGAATCACCGAAAGCTTTGGCCATTTCAACAGCACATTTTTTTATCAAATTGCCATCAGTGAAAGGTTTTTGCCCTTTCCAGCTCAAGCGACACGGCATAAGATTTATGCAAAGAATGTGTTTGAGAGTGTAATATTTTACTGAACATGCCACTTTGCTGTTTAAGCTTTTTCTTCAAATCTGTAACTAGGGCACGCCGACTTTCATTTGTGTACATAGCATACTTATTTTCATGCACTGTTGTGTAATGTCTTCTCACATTATATTCTTTAGACACTGAAACGACATTCATGCACACTAAGCACTGCAACTTTCCATTATTGTTAGCAATAAAGTAATCACTCTCCCAACTTTCTTTGTAAATTCTGTTCTTAGTATCAATTTTCCGTTTTACTGGTTTTACACTCATTGTATAAGAAGAATCAAGACAAAGAATTAATCAAGTTAATTGTTCACTAGCAACGTAATAGATTAGCCGACTAGCCTACGTGTCAGTAGCACACTGGCACGATGGCGGTTGGCGACGGATGGTAAGCAGTGGGAGGTGTGGCCTGCGTGAACTGTGATGCGAAGTAATCAGTGCAACTCTCATAATAGTGGAGGACCATTGTGTCCACACGTCCGCGAAGCGGCACGCGGTACCGTACTTGTGATGTAAAAACACTGCTAAAGCATAAAATATAAAATAAATTAAAAAATCTTTTTTCACAGTGGCAGCATTTAAAGAAAATAATATGCTTTTCGAAAATCTTACGTGGGTCACAACAAATAGCCTCGCGTGCCGCCAGTTGGACAACCCTGGTTTACAACATTTGTGTACTAGACCATCGATATGCAATATTTTATGTCGTACTTTTAGCTAAAGAATATATTAAATTATTTCACATTTACTAAATTATTAATACCTAAAAATTTAAATTACGGTTATGTCGTAGCTTGTCACAAGTTTCTCAATTAAAGCCTGTATTTCCGTTATAAGATATGACGTTGGAAACATGCATAAATATTGGCTTATATAAAGCACAAAATCAGACAAATCAAAGACAAAAAATTAGAATAAATTAACCAGCAATAGAATTACGAAAAAAATCTTCAGTTAGAAGATTCTTGTATAATATTGCTAAATTACTCCGTTAACTAACACCGGTATGTGTTTTATAGACAAACTATTTCCTTTAAACTGATTTATGGATAAAACGTCTGCACTCTCCATTAACCATTTATGCAACGTAGTTTAAAAATAATTTTTGTGAAAAAGCTGGAAAATTATTCACGAGATAATACTTTTTCGCTCAATTTCACTTTATTTTACGACGTTAGAGGACTTGTGCAATTACTGTAGAGGAAATAGCATGGAATGGTTAATGCAATACGATGTCCTTCTCTTGTCTAGAATATAAATATTACTTTATGTTCATTGGTAAGTAGCAAAAGTTTAACACAGGTAAAAATGTACATTATGGGATGTTTCTATCTTCGACTGATCACAATCCACCTCAGAGCTCTTTCTAATTGATTAATTTACGAGCATGTACCATTCATGGATTTATTTTCTGCAATACAGGGTAAAAAAGTTGAAAAAAAAAACGTAAAAATTTATTTGAGATCAAAACACTTACAGACATATACATGTCACGAAAAATTGGCATGAAGTATACCATACCTTTATATCTAGAGATTTGGCCTTATAACTTACTTATGCAAAAGTATACCCATAAAATATTACAGGGTGTTAAATTTACAAAATAAAACCGATTCTTTTCATATTGCTCTAAAATGGTTGTGTCGTGTCCAAATAATTTTGTTAGCATAACTAAAACCAAATTAGCAAAAATTTTTTTTCGATTTTTCTAGATATTTAGAGAGGGCCTCCAAACCTTTTCCTCTCCCCACCTATTTTGCAGAACAATATTGAATTAAGGGGACAGTCTCATGCGATTAAAAAAAAACGTCACATTTTAAAATTAAAGCAGAAAAAGACTATAATATTTATTAACATCCTTTGGAGATTATTAATCCTTTTGGAGATGATTAAGTAAGTCTTGAAGTGCATAAAAAAAATTTAATAGCGATTTTAACTTCATTGGTGTCCTGTAGATGGCGTGTAGTAAAAAGTGCGTTTTTGGTGGTAAGACACTTTGTGGGTCACCTGTAACAGATATTTAAAAAATTCAAAATGGGTTGTATTCGTGAGACTCAAAACTAGATGATAAACCTTTGAAATATGCAAATTGTATTATGTTGAAGAGTTTATACGAATTTTTTCAAAAAAGTCGAAAAAATCGCTATATTTTCGGTGGATTTACCCATATATAATAAAAGGGGGGTGGTTTTTAAATATTTTAAAGGTTTATCATCTAGTATCTTGTATATACATTCGAAAAATTTTTGGTTTTTTAAAATCGGTTAAGAAGGTTCGGAGAAAAGTGTCTGACCAGTTTGAAAATGTTACTTTTGAGAAAAAAGCATTTAAAGTTTTTTACATAACTGAATTTTCGTGAATAAAAGGCTGATAACTTTATACTCACGTTTAATCGGCCATTCCTGGTGAATATTGAGGACCCTCTTTATCCAACAGTTGTTGTAAATGGCTTTGTAAAGCTTTTTTCTTTTTGATTCGGCCTTCTTTTGAGTGCTCGCTACTCCTTCTACCAGCTTGCGAGACGCGGGCTTCGTCAACTTTTAGCGACCAGGCCGTTGCTGTTTCGCCAATTTTTATACCCATGAGATCCATAACTGCCAGGTAAGTTTTAAACCTTCATTATATGTCAATGCTGCAATCCAAGCTGCAATTTCAGTGACATCATTGCCAGAAAATTTACTTTTTGGAGAAATATTCCAAGTTAAGTTATTGTAATTTTCGTTACTATTCTGGGTAATTTTTCCAAGACATCTTTGTAGTAAGTCGACACATCGACACTACTCCTTATTGCAGTATTCATGTCGAGGTTCTTTGTCAGTCGAAATTTTATGGTAATACCCCGAAAGAATCTCTTTTTTCATGCTCTCAACGGAATCAGGATATCTTTGAATAGCAAGACTATAATAAACGAACATTTCTCGAATCAGTTTCAAGGTAAATTTGGTCGTTTTAGGTTTGTTAGCGACATTTGTAGTGGATTTTGTTTTATCTGCTTTTGATTTTCTACCTCGTTTCGCTGGGGGTTTTATTTCTTCATTTTGTTTTTTTCTTCTTCTCTCTATTTTTTTCTTTCTCTGATAATGTATTTTTTTTTTAATTTCTGTTAAACGGCGATACATACGCTTGCCTACATGGAGAACATACTCCAATTTATTTATAATAAAATCATCTCCATACGGTTTGCTGTCTATTACATTTGTGAACGTTTTGCTTACGTTTAACGTTTAACTTATCTTTAGATCTTGCAAAAATATTTACAGCAGAATCTGTTTCCATTTTTCCTGCAGATCCTTCGTGATTAGATGAACATTCAGATTTATGATCGTCGTACCACATCGAAAAATCAAACGAGATGTAAATAGAAACAATACTATATTTTTAAAACCACATGCTTTGTCTGATCTCTAACGGTACATCTTCCAAATAGGGCAGATCGTTTTAAAAAAATGATAAATATTTTTTTTTCGTTTCACCCTTATCCTGGCAAGGTGGGTTCAATGGGCTCGAGACGCCAATTCTTTTATCATAAATTGATAACAAAACTTTAATTTAATTTTATGCATCACTGCATGTAGAAGTATGTTTTCGTCAACAAAGTCATGAGCTATTCAAAATATGTACAGCCAAATCTGTTAATCTGCCAGTCAGGTAATGTTTTTGTGGATTTTCTAAACGACTTTTATGATTCCAGAAATCCAACAATAAAAGTCTAAGCGTTTAACAAAGGATGTAAACATCCTTACAATAGATGTTATTTCTGCATATGCATCTTCTTTCAGTCGTTTGATATCGATGTTAGTGTCAACAACTACATAAGGTCCTAAAATTCTATTGAATTACAGTGAAAGTAGATAGTACAAATAAAATTTCCAGAAAACTATTATCAGCTGCAGAACTACTAATAATTTATAAGATTCCGATTATGAAGAATGTCCTGAAGTAGATGGCATTGAAAGTGAGTCTGAAATTAAAGATCATCTTTCGAAAGCAAGTGAAAAGAATGATCAGAAAGTAGTATTGGGTGGTAATAAAGAAGAATGTGTAGCTACAAGTTCCTAAATTTTAAAGTGTGTAATTTTTAAAACTAAGGATGGAATTAACTGGAAGAGTCAACCACAACCGACAGGACGTATGCGATCCTGCCACAAAATAAAAAGCAAAGTGCACAAAATAATGTTAGCCTCTCATCAAAGTCTAGATAATATTGTTAATTCCTTTTGTTTGTGTGTGGAAGAAAAAATTGTTAAGGAAATAGTGAAGTGTATAAAGTGTACGAAGTGTACAAATAAAGAAATATTGATAGCCCAAAACAAGAATCAGTACAATTCCTCTACAAACTTAGACTAGCTTCAAACTAACTCACTTAACTCAAGGAGAAAGAGCCGAAAAAGAATATCAAGATATAAAAAATTGCATTAATCGGACGGCCAAAGAGGCATTGGGGTACGAAGAAGCGGACAAAAGAAAAAATCCTGAGTGGTGGAACGAAAAAGTAAGAAAATTAATTGAAGATAAAAAAGCTTATCAAACATGGCTATCCACGAAAGACTCAGAAGACCGTAGAATTTACAGTAGACTCAACAGGGAAGCAAAGAAGGAAGTCGCTAGAGGAAAAAACGAAATGTGGGAAGAGAAATGCGAAGAGATTGACCGATGCTTAGGAGGAACGAAAGTGACACAAGCTTAGAAATTCATAAAAAGTGTTAGAAAAGAAAGAAAAGATGAGGGAAATATAAACCTGATTCAAAGTAAAAATTGGGAAAAATATTACGAAACGCTGTTAACAGAAAGTAGGCACGAATTTATGGAAAGACCTGACCATATTTCAATGACTGAGAAATGAGAAAACTCAGAGGTGCATAAGATAAACAAAGAAGAACTGAAAAAATAATTGAAACAAATGAAAAATGGAAAAACACCTGGGCCTGGAGACATTCCCATCGATTTGGTGAAACATGGACCGGATTCTCTTTTGGAAAGCTTAGTGAATATTTTTAGTAAATGCTTAATTGAAGGCCAAACGATTCCAGATGATTGGAATTTGGCCCACATTAGCTCCATTTATAAAAAGGGAGACAGGAAAGAGTGCGGAAATTATAGAGGCATTAGCGTAACTAGCTCGCTGGGAAGGTTATATGGTCGTATATTGAAAAGAAGAATAGAAGAGGAGTATAAAGAAATTGAAGAACAAAGCGGCTTCAGAGCAGGAAGATCGAGCGTGGACAACACATTTACCCTTCACCAAGTAATTGAAAAACGAACAGCTCGAAATCTCCCTACGCATCTGATATTTATAGATCTGGAGAAGGCTTATGATATAGTTCCTTTAAAACTCTTATTTAGTGACTTGACGAAAACGGACCTTAGTAAAACATATCTAAAAGCAATACTGAACATACATAAATGTACTCAAAGCACTGTAAAAACAGGAGATACTGTCTCAAGGGTATTTACAGTAACATGAGGCTTGCGACAAGGATGTTGTCTTTCCCCCACCCTATTCAAAGTATATATCCAAGAAGCACTGCACCAATGGAGACAAAAATGTGCGGGAATGAAGTTGAAGCTTAACAACCATTATCTGACAACGCTGTTCTTTGCAGATGATCAAGTACTAATTGCAAGCTGTGAAAAAGATGCAGATTATATGCTTAGAAAGCTCAAAAATGAATACAAAAAATGGGAGATGAATATATCAAAAACAGAATATATGCGAATAGGCAGTGAAGACGAAGACCCGGATTTGGAAATTAGACAAATGAAAAAGTGCTACGAATACAAATATTTGGGAAGTATTATCTACAGTAAAGGAACAACGGAAAGAGATATAGACTATAAAGTGCAAAAAGGCAGGAAGAGTGTTCAAATTCTGAATTCGATACTTTGGTCCAACAATGCTACTATGAGAACTAAAATGACTATCTACAAAGTAATTGTAGAGCCCATTCTTACATATGAAGCATAATGTTGGCAAATGACAGTAAAAGGAAAGAAAAAAGTTGACACGGTTGAAATGGACTACCTGAGAAGAGTTTGCCGTATATCAAGAGTAGTAGTAGTAGTATCAAAAACAGATAGAGTACATACAACTTCTGAAAGAATAGAAACTAGACCGTTAATATGGTATGGACACGTACAGAGGATGGACGACAACAGATGGCCAAAAAGAGCTATGGAATACAATCCAAGTAATAAAAGGAAACGAGGAAGACCAGCCAAGTCTTGGATACAAGGTGTTATGGAAACCATGAAAGACAGAGCCATTGATGAAGACACCTGGAGAGATAGAAAAATATGGCGATCGAAATGCGGGAAGAGGGAGAAGCTGTAGGATCCCCGCTTATATATATATATATATATATATATATATATATATATATACAAATAAAGAATCCGAAAAGGTATTGGGGATAGAGAATTAAAAATTGCCAACATCTATAATGTAAATACACTTTGAAGTTTGTTTTATGGACCTACTATATTTAAAGCTACCATGAGGTTAAAACGATTCAAAAATTTGCTAAGATTTGTTCGATTTGACAATAAGGACATAAGGTTTGATGGAAAAAGAAACAACAAATTAGCAGCAATACGCCATGTATGGAATCAAGCCAACCAGAACTTTCCGAAATACTATTTACCAGAAAAAAAAACATAACGGTAGATAAGGAACTTGTTCCGTATCGAGGTAAGTACTTCAAGCAGTATATGCCTTCAAAGCCACATATGTATGGCATAAAAATATAGTAGACCTGTGACTCGGAAACATATTACCCTTTAGGTGGAATACAATATACAGGAAAAAATGGAAATATAGTAGCCAAAGGTATTGCAGCTCGAGTTGTAAAGCAACTCGTTAAGCCTTATTATAATTCCAAGAGGAATATGACTTGCGATAACTATTTCACTGATCTTGCTCTTGCACATAAATTACTGGCAAATCTCTTGTTCCTTACGTTCCAAAAGAACGAAGAAGTGACCTAGTTCTGTCTGTAACGATGATTACTGTGCAGATGATGTTGACAAAAAACCAGATATGATACTTAATAACTTAATGCTATTATGTCAAGAAGTTTATATATTGAACTCATATATAAATTTCTGGTCCATGTCATCGTTAAAAATATTGTTTGGAATATACAAATAAACTTAAATTCATGAAATTAGTATTTTCTATTTTAAAAATTAAATATGAATTTTACCCTTATTTAGCGGTTTTATTAAAGTCCGGATTTTAATTAATTCTCACGAAAAGTAAACAACAATGTTATATTTTCCTCCACGCCACGTACGGTATTCTCAGATCTAAGTACTAAATTCTCTACTCTCTGACATTTTGCACTTTTGCAGTTTGCAATTTTTCCTATTATAAACTTACTCCTATTTTATAGACCGAGGAACTTTTAAATTGTTTTAATAATACATTTTTTAAGTTAAATGTTACGTTTTTATGGGATTGACTCTTAAGTTTTAACCTTATTTAGGCTTGCGCCTCTTCAAGGGATGGAAAACTCCTTTTTTTTCGACGGAGTTGTGGGTGGTGTGAGAAAAACGTCAATTGAACGAAACGCAAGCTAAGAAGTAGAGAACTACTTAGGAAAAGAGGGAAAAGAAGGTGGTTATTTGTGTGATCGATAAGAATCGATAGAACGCACAAGAAGAAGTTGGATTTGCCTAGCATGCAGTGTAAGGTACTTCAGGGGTTACCAGCCACATGGTAGAAACGGCTCTTTATCAGCGTTTTTGGCGCTCAGTTTATCTGCGATAGTAAATAGGGAAAGATTCAAGAATATCGAAATACTCATCAGGAAGTTCAGGTCCGGCGTTGTGAAGAAGTTTAGCTGGAGGGAATGAAACTTTCTTGGCAGGATGCCTGGTGAGTATTTGCCCTCTATGCGAACAAGGTGTCTTTATGTCCGTATATGTGGGCTGATGGATACAGCCAATCTTTTCTCATGCAGAAGCGTAGGATTCTATGCTCGTGGCAGTGATAGCGTTGAGTTCGTGGCTCTTCAGAGAGAGGTAAACGCATGCCTTGTATTCGATTATCGGCCTGATAAAAGCCTTGTAGGTGTGCAACAATGTATTAGAGGACGTTCCTCCTAGCTTTCCGGCTAGCACTTTCAGGAGATTAAACCTTCTTCTCGTCCTATCAAGGGATTCATGGACGTCAGCCTTCCAGTTGAGAGTTCTCGTAAAACGAACTCCCAAGTAGAGAACTGAGTTCCTGAGAATAAGGTCCTCTCCCAAAAGTGTCACTTGGCCCTGGAGGTCGCGTCCGTAAGAAAGTCTGAAGACTATTGCTTGAGTTTTGAAGGGGGTTTAGAGTGACGCTCTATTTGTTGCACCACCTCACGACTCTATCAAGATAGGCTTGCGATTTTTCGAATACAGACTGTCGCCCTCCCTCTTTGCAAGAGCCTGAGGTGAGAATAGCTGTATCGGCAGCGAATAGGAGAAGAAACTCTGATCCTTGCCGTGGACGTGGGATGTCGCTATTGTAGACTGTGTATATTATTGGAGCAAGTATTGAGCCTTGGGGTACTCCCGCTTGTGGAGTGAATGGAGTGGAGAGATGTTCTCCTATTTTGATCCTAACCATCCGATGGGAGAGATAGGAATTTATTAGTTTAACGAAAGGTGTTGGCAGTCCAGCAAGGTGGAGTTTCTCGATCAAGCCTGCGTGCCAGACCTGATCGAAAGCCTTCTGGACATCAAGGAAAATGCCTACGATGTGCTTCCTTTGGTTAATGGATTGATAAATGAAAGTTGTTGCTTCAACCAATGCATTTTGTGTGGAATGTCCAGCCCTGAATCCGAATTGGTAATTTGGAATAAGGAAGTGAGCGTCTATGAGTCTCTCCTTGAGGATCCTCTCGTAGACTTTACCTAGGGTGCTCAGTAGTGAAATTGGTCTGTACGATTCAGAGTTGGTGAGGGTTTTCACTTTCGTAGGGATCATGACGGTGCTGGCCACCTGCCAAGGGATAGGAAAGTAGCTCAGCGCAAGAGATGCATTGATTAAATTGGTGAGCAACGGGATGATATTCTGTGGATGATTTTTGAGGCATCTTATGTGGATGCCATCCATACAGTGAGATCCATACGGACCTAGAAATGGATACTGTTTACAAGATCATTGAAAAATTTGCCAAAAGTGATTAACACAGACTTCTCCAACGCTTCAATATTGAGGCCATCCATCTCCTCGGCATCACGGATCTGACTAGAAAACTCAAGAGAGAAACCCTTTGAGTCAGTTAAGTGAAAATCAGAGTACAGTGCAAGCGAAGGTACATGTTAATATTTGTACAATAAACTAACAGATTCTAAGGGAGACTAGTAAGTTTGCCATTAGTCTCAAGGTTTTAGTAATAATTTAGGCTAGAAAAAACTAGCTCATTGATCATATTGTTTTATTAGATTTTGAATGTTAAAACTCCTACTAGTGTTGATAAAAAAGTCTGCTTTTTTAGAAGCATAACTTTTCTTCTGCTTCTTTAAGTTCTATCTTCTATCGAAGGTTGGAAATCATCATGGCTATGCGGACTCTGTTGACTGCCGCTCTAAAAAGTTCTGCACTACTGCATTCAAATCATTCTCTTAAGTTCTTAAGCCAGGATATTCTTCGTCTTCCCACATTTCGCTTTCCTCGGATTTTGCCCCGCATAATAAGTTGTAATAATGCGAATTTTTGCCCTCTTATCACATGTCCTAAGTACTGAAGTTTTCGTATTTTATTAGTTAATATTATTTTCGCCTTATTTCCTATCCTTCTGGTTACTTCCACGTTTGACATTCTTTGAATCTATGATATGCGGAGGATTCTTCTGTAACATCAAAATTCAAAGGCGGCCAACTTATTCAGATGGACTTGTTTAAGTGTCCACGCTTCCAAGCCATAAAGAAGAGTAGAGAAGACGTAACATCGAAGCATTCTCAAACGTAGTTCTAACCTTATATCCCGACAACAAAGATAACTTTTAAGTAGCCTTTATTGTTTAGCTTTTAGCACAATTTTAATTGCGGCGTTCTTTGCAAAAACTCCATATGTCAGTTTTGTTCGGAAATGGACTACGCCATATGTGGATTGAATGGACTACACCACAGTAGTCCAAGATATAAGCGACAAAAATATAGGCGATAAACCCCATATGTCAAGTGCAATTTCCTGCAAAAACCACAGTTGTTAATGACTATTGGTGTTTTTGAAGGTAACTTTATGGCTCGGCTATCAGTAGGTTTTTTATATGTTAACGATCCTTCGAATAGTTGTGTTGTGTGATTTTATAAGTAAAGACCATAAACCAATTTAGTAAAATGAGTTTTATAATAATAGTTTTCGATCACTTTTATGTTTTGTAAACTAAAGACCAGCAAGATAGTTATTCGGTGGGTAAAATTAATCGCTTTATTTAAACAATTAAAATAATAACACGTATATTTTATTGTAGGGCTAATATCTTATCACATTCCAATGCAAAGAAACAGCCGAAAAAACGCTGAAATTTGGGATGTTTTACTAACAGAAGTAGAAAATGATGCGTTTAGCCAAGGTAATAATCAGCAAAAACTCAAACCCAACATTCTGCTGCCTATAATTATAACATAAGGTTGGAAAAATAAGAAAAAACCAGTATATGTAAAGGCTTTTTGCGGTCTTTTGACTCAAAGGAAAGGGGAAAGAAAATTTGACTCAGCCGACTCAATAAAAATGTCTGTAACATCATCTTCTTCATATGCGATATCTAAAGCTTCCTGTAGTGTAATTCCACTGAAATTATAAAAACATATGTTTTGACTACATAACCGCCCAGTGGGTCCATATGGGTACAGCAATATTTACATGAATTTTTAATTCCTCCTTGTAATTTTAAGACAAAAATATGCACACTACGTTATATTTTAATATATTTTAAAATATGTAAAATTGATTTGATCCTAGTATTCCCAAAAAAGGTACTGAAAATTAACTTACATAAATCGCAGTCCATTATCAAACACTTTTTACTATAACACGATTTTCTAACTTCCTTAGTCTGTAAAATCTAATAAAACACTGATGAGTATTCATCAAAGCAGGTTCAGACAAGTCTAAATTAAGTAGGTATACATGCGGTAAATGTAATGTTGGTTGCCTGTTATATTATAATTTTATTGTGTTAAACAATACCCTTACAGCTGGGTCCATTTGGTGGCTGTAGGCGCTAATGGGTTAATTATATGTCAGACTAAAATTTTTTGTTTAAATTATCTTAATGATAGAAAGTTTTTAAGGTGTCGTTGCCCGGACTATTAGGGAATAGCCGTTAACCTCCTCCTTTATTTGTTATTTGCTCAACTTTTTTATTTTTCCTCTTAGCTTCGTTAAAAGTTTTTCAAACAATATAAAAATTCGTGCCGTGGCAGGGCGAATGTTATACCACAATACAGTCGACAATGGAATGGAATTTATCAGCTTAAACAAACATAGACAATAATCAGAATGTAAATCTAAAAGTAAGCACTTCCAAAGTAAATATAATTAAATCTTGCAACCACAGTACAAAAAAGTGAACCATAAGAAAGTTCATTAGAATGACAAACAAGGTTTAAATTCAGAAGTTGTTCGTTCAAAATGCCTGAGCGTGGATTTTGTTTAGAAACGGGATGAAGGGAGGCAGCAAATGAGGGATTTTTTAAAATCCATGAATCAGTTCCCAATTATAAAGTAAAGTAACAAAACATTTAGGTGTTTATAGCAGATTATGTTTACGCGTTTTGCCATTTTAATGATGTACTGAGAGCACGTCACATTTGTGTATTTAACGACTGAAACTTGGAGTTAAATACAGCACTTCCAAAAGTTTACCTATAAAGGGAATTAGCTAATTCCTTTTTCGAGTGCGTTAATATAATATTCAAGTATCAATATTCAATGTATCTCTAAATGCGAAACTGGTGAAACTGGGAAAGACCTCTTATTTCAGAGAAAATAACTTCCATTAAAATATGCAATCTTAATGCAACAGGCAAATCATATAAATCCTGTTAACCAATATGTAAATGCAGACCCTCTTAGGGATATTTTTGCACCTTGGACAATTTGCATTTTTTATATTATATATATATATATATATATATATATATATATAATATATATATATATATATATATATATATAATTTCTAACTCTGGATCTTCTTCATCATCCCCTATTTTAAGATATTCTGTCTTTCTTCTTCTTCTAAGAGTGCCGTCTCCCTACGGAGGTTGGCAATCATATTGGCTATTTTTATTTTAGAACCAATGACATAGATTATTTAACCATGAGTTCTGCCATCGGCCAACAGATCTTCTTCCTTAAATCTTTCCCTGTATTATCAGTCTCAAAATTTCTTATTTTGGTCCCCTTATCACGTGGCCTAGGTATTCCAGTTTTCTGGTATGTATAGTGGTGATTAGTTCTGTTTCTTTACCCTCTCCTAACCCTCTCCAGTACTTCTTTATTTGTAATTCTTTCAGTCCATGATATTTTCAATACTCTGCAATATAACCAGAGTTCGAAGGCCTCGATTCTTTTTAAATTACATTTTTTAATGTCCAAGTCTCAGCTCTATATAATAATATTGAAAATATATAACAGCGAATGTACGTAGTCTGATCTCCAAATTTAGATTTTTGCACGTTAGGAATGGCTTAATTCGTATAAATGCTGATCTCGCAATCTCTATTCGCTTGTTTATTTCTGCAGTATGATCATTGGTTTCATTGATCAAAGTTCCCAAGTACTGATATTTTTCTACTTGTTCTATCACGGTACCATTGATTGTAATAGGTGATGTATACTCCTTGCTATGATCACAGTGTCATTTGCATACCTTAAGTTGTTTATTAATTTTCCGTTAAGGGTGATTCCCGCTTCGATATTATTGAGCGTGTTTTGGAAATTTTTTTCAGAATATAAGTTAAACAAAAGTGACGATAAAACACATCCCTGTCTAACTCTTCTACAGATCCTCATTTCTTCTAAGTGTTTCCCATCAATTTGAACTATGGCACTTCGGTTCCAATATAATGTTTGCACTAATTTATGATTTTACTGTCAATGCGCTTGTTCATAAGTATTGATATTAGTTTTTCATGTCTTACTTTATCGAAAGCTTTTTCGTAGTCAACGAAGTACAAGTGTAGATCAACATTTACATCCCGACATCGCTTACTCAATATGTTAATGGCAAATAGTCCTTCTCGAGTACCCATTTCATTTCGGAATCCAAACTGCGTCTTGTTAGCCCATTTGGTCCCACTGTACTCGTCTAAGTACAGCAGCCAAAATGGCCTAGTAGTGACACATCTGGCAAAAAAGTGGTACTCCACGTGTATGTCCGATTCTATTAGGAAGTGTTCTACTAGACTTTCACAAATTATACTCTAGATGGCGGTTTTCTTCGTATTTTGACCGCAGTAATTATAACCTAACCTCGATATTTCTGTTGGATTATTGAAGTGCTTGTTATTTTGTGATTTTAATATTATTTATCATTTTTTTAACTTTTACTGTTGTAAGGGTAAGTACTAGTAATGTTTATTTATTCAGTATAAGATTTTTTTTATTATTTTTGTTTTTATGTTACAAAATAGACCTGTACTCGTCTGAGTACAGTGGGTTTGTATGGGATCAAAATGATTAAATGGTTGTTTATTGTTTCAGGTTCAATATTGGTATTATAATGGATTTTTAAAAATTGCCGCCTATTAGTCCCATTGGGTTTTATGGAAAACGTTATAGAACTCTTGCTTTAGCTTCAGATGACATAGCGAGTTCCACTCATAAAGATGCATCAGTGGTAGTCATTCCTCCTGAGATTGACTATCAAACTGACAATGACGACATAGATGAGGATGATCTTCAGACTCAAAGCCTTCCGAATGACGTTCCCGGAGAAATAGAGGTTTATTACACGAGTGATAACTCTGATGACGACGAAGAAGACAATCTTCCTCTTGCCATTAGAAGAGAAAATTTACTGAATGGTGAAAATAAAACAAAGGAATCTGACTGGACGGAAGAAATTACTGACATTAGTATGACATCGACAACAGGTTACGAGGGTCGTCTGGATAATATGAAAGTAACAAATCCAAGGTAAATATCCTATAGAAATATTTGAGAAATTTTTCGACCATGAAATTATTGAATATATTACACAGCAGACAAAATTATATGCCGCTCAAAATAATAGCCATCAATTTCATGTAACGCAGGAAGAGATAAAGATATTTCTGGCTGTTTTACGTTTTACTGGATACCATAGATTGCCACGAGAGCGCAACTATTGGTGTTTAGATGAGGATCTTCATATTTCCTTCGTGGCTAATGCAATTTCAAGGAACCGTTTCCAAGAAATTAAAAAATACCTACATTTGGCAGATAATTCGAAAATTGATACAAGGGACAAAATGTATAAAGTGAGGCCTCTCATGAACAAACTAAATAAAAAATTTCAACAATTTGGCATATTCCACAAAGATTTATCAATTGATGAAGCGATGATAAAGTATTTTGGGCATCACTCATCAAAACAGTTCATAAGGGGAAAGCCAGTTAGATTCGGGTACAAGGACTGGATGCTTTGTAGTTCAACTGGTTATTGCTAAAATTTTGACACATATTGTGGAGCATCAGTGGATAAACCAAAAGTCGCGGCTTTGCCTTTAGGATCACAAGTTGTTCTAAAAATGCTTGATGTCGTTGATGTGCCTACTGATCACGAAGTATTTTTTGACAATTATTTTACTAGTTACAATTTGATGAAAACTTTAAAAGAGAATCTTTAGAAGAGAATTTAGAGCAACAGGCACAGCAAGAGAAAATTGTATAAAAAAATGTCCTTTGTTACCTTCCGCTGTAATTAAAAAGAAGAATCGTGGACATTTCGAATATCGCTTTGACAAGACAAGTCTACTACTTTTTGTAAAATGGAACGACAACAATGTTGTCACAATGGCATCACATTAAGATAGTACTGAACCACTTTCAAAAGTGAACCGTGTTGGAGTGCTGCTGCCAAACAAAAAATTAATGTACCCCAACCAAATATTTTCTCATCATACAATGCTTCAATGGGCGGTGTTGATCTCTATGACCAATCGGTTAATAACTACCGAGTCAGTACACAAGGTAAAAAATGGTGGTGGCCCATTTTTATCCACATGCTCAACTCAGCTCTTGTTAACTCGTGGAGGTTACAAATATTTGCTGGAAATAAAGAAATGGATCTTTTGGATTTTCAACGAGATGTAGTACGTCATTATTTAAGAAGTTTTGGAAAATCTACTTATTCTAAAAAACGACTAGCAGGATCTGTACCAATTAGTCTAAAAATAGATGGAAGCGGTCATTTTCCTAAGAAAATAGACAAACAACTTCGATGTCACTTATGCCATCAAAGAGTACGTTGGACTTGTATAAAGTGTGAAGTTACTCTGTGTATTGAACGTGATTGTTTTGTACAATTTCATACTCGTTAGATTATAATACAGGATGTAACCAAGTATGTACCTATATATAAGAAGAAAATAAAATATTTTCATTTTTACACAATGTTTTATATTTTTGACTCCCAATCAGCCCATTGTACTCGTATGAGTACACCTACTTTTTACTAAAAATTTAAATTTTTTTTGTCAAATAACAATGAATTGTTACTATTTAACCCAGATTCAACAAGGATATTCAAAAAAATCTTGTATTATCGAAAAAAAAAAATGTCGTGGAATCAAATGGGTTAATATCCTCCTCTAGCCTTTTGTATATTCTCTTATGTATTACTTTTAGCAGAACTTTTAAACTATGACCTATGAGGCTCAGTGTTCGATAATCAGATCACTCTTTTGCTGCTTATTTTTTGGGGATAGTTATATTTGCTGTCTTCAGCCACTCTTGTGGGATTATTCCCGTATCTTACACCGTGTTGAATAAATCTGCCAATACTTCCTAGTTATCCTGTTTCACTAGTTTTAAGAGTTCTACTGGTATTTCAAATAATCCAGCTGCCTTATTGTATTTAGAGTTTTTGATAGCGTATTTGATTTCATCTATAATCTTCTGTCTCTCTAAAGGATTTAATTCTTATATTTTCTGCATTTCACCTCTTTCACCTTGGAAAAGTTCTGTAACGTACTCCTCCCATCGTCTAAACTTCTCTGGTAAATCTATTAGTAGTACTCCTTTTTTATGTGTCTTTGCTGTCTATTTTGACCCATTCCAGTCACTTCCCTAATTTTGTTTACACTCATCACATTGAGGCCCCATTTTTTATATTCTTTCTTTAGTTTTCTAAACATGTAGTCCATGTCTTCCTCATCATTCGCTACGACGACCTGATCATCTGAGATCATTCCGGATACTTGTTTCCTCCGCTGCTCTAGCGATAATTGAATATATATTTTAAATAAGATCGGAGATAGACAACATCCTTGTTTAAGTTCCTTTGCTATTGGAAATGATTTAGATATAAAGTTTCCTTCTTTAACGACACTTCTTGCATTGTTCTATATATTTGCGATAGAATTCGCATACTCTCTATTGAGACCTACTTTCGTCAATGTTTGAAACCGGTTTTTCAAAGGTACCGTATCGTATGTCTATTTGAGCATCCACATACTCTATACTGAGACCTACTTTCGTCAATGTTTTCTTCTTGTTTACTAACGTTTGCATATTCTCCGACCACCATTCTTGATTTTTTGTTTCATGTTTATCTTTATATCCCAAAACTTCTCTTGCAGCTTCATGAACGCATTTTTTAAGTAGCTGGTATAATTCTTCTGCTGATATATTTTCTCGATCCACATTTTGTAATTTTGTGGCCAGTCGTAATTTGTAAAGAAATTTCGTTGAATCTTCTTTGAAGCTTTCTAGGTTATATTTATGGGATGTTACTCCTTGTCCCGTTTCTATATTCTGTACTTGAGTGTTATTGTTTTTGCGATAGGTAACTATAACGTTGGCCATAAGTAAACGATGGTCGGATTCATATTCTGATCTATGGTATACTCTTATGTCAGTTGTCTTTAGCTGGAAAGTTTGACGTTGGATTACATAGTCGATTATTGAGTGCAGATTCCTAGTAGGTTTATCCATGTAAACTTGTGGAAGTCTCTATATTGAAAAAATCCATTCATAACTTTGAGAGACATTGTTTCACAAAAATCTCTAAGATCCATTCCGTTGTCATTGGTTATTTGTTCCCCATATCTTCCTACGACTCTGTTATTATTTTCTGTTCCTACTCTGCCGTTTAAATCTCTTAGTATAAGGATTTCACAATTTTCTTTAATTTCAGTGAGTATCTCATTTATCTTGTTATAGAAATCGTCTTTACTTTCTAGATCTGCATCTTTATTTGGCGCATACATTCCGACAATTACGATGTTGTGCCCATTGTTTTTCAGTTTCAGTATTAACATATGTTGTTCATTTACTTCAGTGCACGATTTAATATTGTTTTTAAGATTTTTTCAAATGACAATAGAGACTTCTCTCTTAGCTCTGTTATCTTTACTCACTTCACTGTAGATTTGTATATATTATCCAATCCAGCTGTACTCAAACTGTGGTACGCGTACCACTGGTGGTACGCAAAGAACTTTAAGGTGGTACTCTATAAACTAGAAGAAACGAAGAATTTTAATCAAATTTATCAACTAATGTTATCTTTTACGTGGTGCATGGCAACGCTGCGAGTTGGAAACACAAGCGCGTAATGTCTTATTCATTGTTGGCAACACTGGAATCCCGGCAAACTGCCACCGCCTTTGATTCACGTCATCAGTGGTCATTAGTTTCCTCGTGGCCGTCAGTCGTTGTGGTTAATTTTGTCGAAACGAGTAATTTGCTGTTACTGATTCGTGCTAATTTTTGCATATAAAAAATGGATAAGTGGCTTAAAAGAGACAACAGAACATCTGAAAATCCCGGTATATCGAGCTCCACTTCAGAGTCGGAGCCTATCCAGGGTGATGACAAAAATAATTATTTCAAAAAACTAAAAGTGGCGGTTAGGAAATATGATCCTGAATACATTAATATGGGATTTACATTTACGAATATAAATGATGAGCCAAGGCCCCAATGTGTAATCTGTTCGGTGACAGATTCAAAATTCTTTCTAACCAGTGTGTGAAACCTTTGCTATTAAAACGCCACTTCAGTACAAAACATTCAGTGTTGGAAAATAAACCTAAGGATTACTTCGTTCGGAAGTTAACGGAGATGAGAGGCACAAAAAAATTAATGTCGAATTTCACCGGCAGCAACCAAAAAGCAGTAGAGGCATCCTTCCTCGTGAATTTAAGAATTGCGAAGTGTGGAAAAGCGCATACAATCGGCGAAGAACTAGTTCTGCCTGCCGCACAAGGTATGTTAACGTGTATTTTTGGAGATAATTCAGGTAAACAGCTTAGTGATGCATAGCCATGGTAGTTATCCAGATGATCACCCTGTGGAGGGTTGTTAGAACGTCGTAGATAGTAATTACAGATCCATCAGTCCCCCCACTAATAAAGAAAAAAAGCCCACCTTTCAGCCTATCTTTTCGGTTTCGAGTGATGTATGTGCCTCCCCTGCAGCAACCCCCCCATCACTCCTCAAATCGTCATTAAACAATACATTATCTTACAACACTCAAAACCCCCCCCCCACTTCCCACTCTCTGTAACCCAACAAAAGTAATTCTTTTTTTGGTTTCTAACACTGCCCCTCTTTTACCACCAGACTTCCTCTTCATCCCTACGGAGATCCCTCCCCACCCCCAGTCCATAAAAAAAATTATTCCCCCCAGTTTTCCACTCTCCCCTTCCCAGTGGAGTTCCCCCCAAAAACTGTTTCTGAAGTTATAACTCTATAACTTTCTAATGATATCCCCGTAATTTCTCACCAGTCTCCTTCCCCGCGACCTTCTGTATTAGCCCTAGTCCCCGCATCCCACGTACGCCCTCGCGTATACCATTTTAATGCCTCCCCCGAATACCATAAAATACTGCGCCTCACCGCCCAATACTACACTTCCCTTTCGCCGTCCTTCATAATCTTTACTCCCCTACTCCATTGCCCTCAGGATTCCAAACACACCCTCCATAACCCCAGTTTTTACCTTCCTAACCTTGACACTTACCCAAAAGCCATCCCCTACTGAAGCTTCTCCAAGAATCACCCTTAATCCTGCCCATTGAAATGCTTCTATAACAAATAACCCTCCACATCAATCATTCCCATGTCCTATCACCACAAACCCAAACAAATCAGCCCCTTCCCCCGCTTTCTTCACCACATTCACAAGCTTCCCGCCTTCCACCCATAAATCCTGTACGTATGCTGGTAAACATACGATAAGTCGTAACTGTCCGAAGCAGATGTTTCTAATATATAACATTCCACTCAGCAAAAAATTACGCAGGTCGATTCAGACGGTACAAGTTATGCTCATCCATATAATTCAGACGTCGATCACCCCATCTCAACCCTAAACCCCCTCACACAACCTCCCTACTCAACCCATTCGCCACTTTTCCCAACCCCTGCATGTCGCCCTTACCCAGCCCACACCAGACTCAATAACCTATACGGCCCGTATAGTTTTCCCCCCACCCCATCCTGAAACACCCCTCCCATACACATCATCCCTCCTACTATTAAGAACTTTCCATGTCCCCCCCTTCCAAAATCCTATCTAAAATCCCCCAGGCCCTATTAACTATCACTCCCAAAAGAAATAGTTATTAATCTTTACGCATCCCCACTCCTCCAACCGTCTCTCATTCTACAACATTAAAAGAACCCCTAGCACAACCCTTATCTGCCAATCATACCCACATCTACCAAATCATTTCCTACCACTTACCCCCCACTCCTCCCTCCACACCCCAACCCGCCCTTCCTACTATTAAGATTCCTCCTCCAACTATCACCGGTTTGTAAGAACAAATCCTACCTTGCTGCTACAGTTAATAGTTGTCTTCCTCCCCAAGGATTATGATGGGCTAAATCGTTTATAACCAAAATTTCATGTCTTCTCCTATGGACTCCGATTGACCGTACTCAACCCATCCCTTTTTATTTCTCTCCCGTCCACAAACCACTCCCACTCACAATATCGATTTTTCTGTTCTTAATCCTCCAGCTTCTAAAAACTACCCAACTTTCCAACTCATTCCAACCGACATACATTCACCCAAACACCCATCCATAGCCGTTTACACCCCCCTCGACCCAATACACCAGAACCCGGTTTACTCCTAAAACAAGATACAAACCACGCGTAAATAAGTTTCATTGGGTAAAAAAATTCCAATATTAACCTCCTCTGTGTGTGTATGGTACTTCCCCACCCATATATCCCCATTCAAAAAAAAACTACAATTCACGCATCTTGTTACCCCCCCATCCCTCTCCCCAAACCCTAAGGTAACACTATACTGTCCTCACTTTCCATAATCGCATCGGAATCACCAGAAAATCCGAATGAAACTAAGCACAATTGATCCTGATATCGATTCACTTGTTGTAGCTATGCAGAACCATCCTTCTCACTGAATTTTTGGATTGGGTCAGACTGTAAGTTTTATTTTGTAACATTTATAATGCCCTTTTTTAAATAAATACATTTTTGCCACAATTAGTAAATTTTATTATCTACTTTTTTAATAGGTGGTACGCGATTGACGCAGAATTTATGTAAGTGGTACGTGTAAAAAAAGTTTGAGAATCGCTGATCCAATCTCTTCATTTCCTTTTCCCTTTTTCTTGGTCTCGTTAGGAATACATATATCTATTTTCTTTCAGATAATTCTTTGAATACTTCTGCTTGTTTGATTCTAAGTCCTGGTACATTCCATGTAGCCAAAACTATTAAAATAGTGGCTCAAATTTAATCAAATATTTTAGCTTAAATATTAAAATAGTAATTTCCATTTAATAAGAATTTTTATTTTACCTTCGTTAAAAATATTTTAGTAAGAAATATAATTCAAATAAATAAGCAAATAATAGTTGCACGTTCAACATGTACATTCAGACGGAGCTAAATCTCCCGAGATCGCTATGGCTTCAATTTCAACTTTGGCATTTACGGGCAGTCTGGCAGCTTGCACAACACATCGAGCAGGAAAATTTTTCTTGACATCTAAACGAACAAATAATATTAAGTACTGGAATATAAAAAATATTTTCAAGATTACTAGCTACGAGGTACAATCATTGGAGCTAGTAATCACGGTTAACGAAAGAGTTAGTAATTATTTTATTGAATAGAGTCATTATATGGTATACCATGGAACAAACGATCACGTACCGGTAATAAAAAATCTTATAGAAAAATGTACTGAATATAATAAACCACTAGCTTTAATATTTGTCGACTATGAAAAGGCATTTGACACCGTAAATCAACAAAAAATGTTGGAAGCCTTGACAAAATGCCGAATTGACTATTGGTATATAAATATAATTAAACACATATACCAAAACGCAACAGCCAGTGCTAGAGTGGGTGATCGCCAAACCCAAAAATTCCCGATACAACGTGCAGTATGCCAGGGGGACACCATATCGCCTGTTCGAAACTGTTCACTACGCTTTTGGAATATATATGTAAAAGGGCAAAACTGACCGACGAGGGCATAAACATAAACGGAGAAAAGCTTAGCCATCTAAGGTTTGCAGATGATATTGTACTAATAGCTGATAGGATAGATGAGACCAAAGAACTTTTAAATCAGCTCTACCTTTCCTCGCTAGAAGGGGATTGAAAATAAATATATCTAAAACCCAGATGATGACAAATCTTGTAGTCAGCGAAGATATATGCGTAGGAACAAGATCCATAGACCAGGTTATAGCCTATAAATACCTAGGTCATGAGACTTGCATAGAAAAAAAACCAAATCGTTGAGCTTCTCCGTCGTATAAGACTGACTTGGGTAGCATTCGGCAAGCTGAACCATATTATCAAATCGTCTGATATACCAATATGCCTTAAAACAAAAACCTTTAATCAGTGTGTTTTGCCAGTGTTGACCTACGGTGCGGAAACGTTGACCATTACAAGGAGAACAGTTCAAAAGATCCGTGATTGTCAAAGGTCGATGAAGCGAAAAATGCTATATTGGGCGTTTCACTACAAGACAAGATCCCAAATCGCCAGCTACGAGAAAGAACAGGAGTGGCTGATGCAGTAGAGAGAGTAGCAACACTGAAATGGAACTGGGCAGGTCACGTGGCTCAAATGACAGATTATAGATGGACAAAGCGGATACCGGCATGGAGACCAAGAGATGATGCCTACGGAAGTAGAGGTCGTCCACCAACACGTTGGGACTGACGATCTAAAACGTTGTCATAGGAATTGGATGCAAGAGGCACAAGATCGAAATAGATGGAAAATTATGAGGGAGATTTATGTCCAGCAGTGGATAAGCGAAGATTGAATGATGATGATGGTATACCATAAAACCTCATAGTTATTGGAATATATTTAGAAGAAAGATAAATGCTTCAATAAAAATGGAAATTAACATGGTGTCAAAATAATCAGAATAAAGAGAAACTAAAAACGCTGTACCTATAACCTAACATACATTTTGCCGTAATAGACTAAAACGATTTTCGTTCAATCTTATATCTACTTACACGTTCTGTAAATTTCGTTCATCTTAAAAAAGTCATTCATGTCTTCTAAAAATATGTTCACCTTAATCAACTTATCGAAAGACGAATTGCCAGCTCTTAGTATGGCCTCCAAATTTTTCATCGCTTGTTGCATCTCATTGTCAAATCCTCCTTCCACCAACTTTCCGGTCTTAACCGAAAGTCCAAGGGTTCCCGACACGTATAACGTTTTTGAATCAATCAAAATGGCCTGGCTGTAAGAAAAATAGGAGATCTAAGGGGATTTTTAAAGCTAGTTATAAATTATTTACCTATAAGGAGCATTATTTACTGGACCGGGAGCAAATGGAGTAGAAATCAGCTTTTTTGTTGTCATTTTTAGTATATATTTTTGATTGTATATCACTCAGAAATAATTTTGTATTAAAATTTTGTATAAAGTGACAATGTCAATAATTTGAATTTTTTCTTCTTCTTTTTTTGGCTACATCATTGACAATTTATTCAGTTAACTTTTGGGTTAACAAGTATTATAAGAAAAGTGGCCTTTCTAACAGAAAGTCCATATTCTACCATGCGCGACATCGTGAAAAGTGGTGTTAAAAATAGAAAAACAAGATCGGATGCTGGAAAACCTAAACAAATTAATATCGTGACTCCTAAATGTTTAAGGAATTTGGTTTGCGAGGAATAAACACAAAAAAAATGTAATATCAACAATTTATATTATATACACCAATCTTGTTGCGATTGAAGAAGTGGTCCTAAAACCACTTTACGTAGGCGGCTGAAAAAAACTCGAGTTCAAATAAAAAATCGTTGATGAACACATGGCTATTATGAAAAATAATAAATAACTAATAAAAATGAGAAGAGAAAGAGTTTTCCAAAATTTGACGCAAAAGTTGTCGATTTAATTCGATATGAACTATCAGAAATTACAAGTGCCGACTGGAAAAAAGCAGTAAATTGCAAACAATCCGTAATAGCATTACCTCGGTCAAGGCATAGAGACGTCGATATCAAGTTAGACCATAATCCACTGATTTGCAAAATGGGGGTCAGGCTAAAGAAGATTTGACGTATTGTCAACCCAAAATACAAGGCTACTCAAAGGCCAACGCACAGAACAGAGTGTAGTATTGTATATACATAGCAATTTGAATACCGTGCAATTCTTGCTCTAATAAATCAAATGGATTTAATAGAGCAAGAGCTTGAAAAATACCATAGAGTTTCACAAGACTTACAAAAAATATTTCTTAAACTACCAAAAATTAAGAAGAAATCGTGGATGATAAATGAGATTCTAAATATGATGGAAGAGAGGCAAAAGGTCAAAGATCAGGGCAAGACATTATACAAAAGAATAGACAGAAAGATCAAAAAAGCAATCAGAATGGCTAAGGACACACACCTGAGAAAACAATTCGCAAAAATATAGCGATTAAAACAGAAACACGATTCATACAATATGTACACAAATGTTAAAGAAGCTGTAGGCTTCTATAATCCTAGAAGAGTTGGATGTTTGGCAGACAACAAGGTAATTCACTACTAAGTGTAGAAGAGAGACTAGACACTTGAAAAAATATGTGGAAGACACATTAGGCACCCAAGAAGCTAGCTCTATTCGCTATGCAAGTACGTATCCAGAGGTGCTGGGATGTCAACTTTGTTTTATCGACTAAAAAAGGCATTTCATAAAGTAAAACATGGCAAGCTTATATCCATCTTTAAAGAAGCGGGCTTAGATGATAGAGACTTGCGAATTATATATAATTTATATTACATTTAAACTGCCAACATTACAGTAGATGACCAGTTGACAGAGATAATCTTCATAGACAAAGGAGTAAGACAAGGTAGCATTCTGTCTCCAGTGCTATTTAACATGCACTCGGAGCGTATCTTCGAGCAAGCACTGGGAAAACTACAAGAAGAAGCTTAGTTAACGGAGTATGTCTACATTAGATATGCTGACGATGCAGTAGTTTTTGCAGATATAGTAGATGGTTTACAAGCAATAATTATGCGCATATTAGATATAAGTCGAGAATATGGGCTGATCTCAATACGAACAAACCAAAGTACATGGTAGTTAATAAGCGCGTAAAATTAAATACACTTCTTTTGGTAAGCATCATTAACAAATGACCTTAAATACATCATGAATAGACTAGATACTATTAGTCGTGAAGATGGACTTAAAATTAATGTACAGAAGACCAAGATAATAATAATCGATCGAATTCGAAATAACCAGCCGAAAATACGAAACGTATCGGGGTTTGAAGTGATAAGTCGTTTCAATTACTTAGATTCTGTTATCACAAAAAATGGTGGATGCGAAGAAGAGATACGTCGATGCCTTACAATGGCCAGATCAGCAGCGGTCAAACTTACTAAAATCTGGAAAGATACGAACATAATCAGAAACACGAAACTGCGCCTAATGCGGACGCTTATTTTTCCTATCGCTACCTATGCATCAGAAATTTGGTTCGACTATTTATTTAGTTGGTGGTTGAGGGCAAGGTATATGGTAAAAGAATTCAAGGAAAATCGCCACTTCGATGGTCAAACCAAATAAAGTGCGCTACCGGTTACTCTCTGTCTGAGGTAACACACTGCGCCCAGGAGAGAGAAGAATGGATAGCAACCATTCGTCAAAAACCATAACGTCACTGCATCCTTACGAAGGATAAACTATAGAGGACGAGGAAAAAATATTCTTTGGTATTGCTTTGTAAAAACAAATCTTGGATATGAACTGACATAAGCGATCCAGATTCTGCGAGGCGTTAGATAGGGATGTATACTTTCACCTATATAATTCAATATATATTTAGAGGAAATATTTAGTGAAGCCTTGGAAAATTGCGAACATGCAATTCTTTTAAATGGAGATCGATCGCCTTAACAACATCTGCTATGTAGATGACACCGTTATTTTGCAGACAGTGCAGACAGCATTTAATAAACAAAATCAATGAAATAAGTAAAAGATTTAGACTATAAGTAAACATATTAAAAACTAAATTTATGGTCATCAGCGAAAATAAAATTAGAGATATTCAACTGCTTATCATGAATACACCAGTGGACCAAGTAAAACAGTTTACCTATCTTGGAACAATAGGTAAACGAACAATAAGATCAGTCACAAAAAGTGAAATGTAGAATAGAGAAGTTTGGGAGCGCATTCAACAACATGGCCAAACTCTCTAAAAGAAACAAGCATAATCTGGAGATAAAAGTAAGGCTCCTACGATGTTAAATCTTCTCGATATGATACTACGGAAGTAAATAAAATGAAAAAACTTCGCGAATGTGGCTATACAGAAGAATCCTAAGGATATCATGGATGGACAAGATGACCAATGAGACTGTACTACGAAGAATGGGAAAAGAAACAGTTGTGATGTATACGATTAAAAGAAGAAAGTTAACATAGCAGACAAATATCAAGAAACTGTATTTAATACAGATTACTGAAAATAATCGTTCAAGACAAAATATTCGGAAAGCGCGGAATTGGGAGAAGAAAAAATTTATGGTTAAAAAACCTGAGGAAATGGTTCTCCACATCAACAACTAATCTATAATCTATTTAAAGCATCAGTTAATAAAATAATTATGGCCAGAATGGTCGCCAATATTCAAAACACATAAGCACCAAAAGAAGAAATTGGTTTGTCTGGTTATTAATATCTGCTAAGAGCAGCAAAGGTCAATAGACATTTTGTATATGCGATTATTCGATAGATTTTGTGGGCATTAGATAAAACCAAATACAGATAGATATATAAAGAACTTTCGTTAAACTTAAAGTGCTAACTTTCTATTTCAACCCACGTTTGTAATGACCAGCAATATATATCTACCCAGATTAAGGGTTAACTAAGAAAAACACTGCACCAAAGTTTATAAGAAAGATCTAAGGCGCAGACTATATTTTAATCACTGCTTGTAAAGCTATACATATAAATATATTTTTATTAAAAAACTTTACCACAAACTCGTAGAAGGAAAATAATTAATATGTCGCTTTTAACGTAGAAATATTACTAAACATTTCTAAAAATGTTCCCGTATATGTAGACAGTTTTTATGCAATACAATTAATTTGTTATGGAAATATTGGCGACAAAAGGTAAATATAGAATTGAGCCGAAATACATTATATTCCTATGTTCCGAATTTATTTCGTTCAATCTGTATAAAGAACTTTCGTTAAACTTAAAGTGCTAACTTTCTATTTCAACCCACGTTTGTAATGACCAGCAATATATATCTACCCAGATTAAGGGTTAACTAAGAAAAACACTGCACCAAAGTTTATAAGAAAGATCTAAGGCGCAGACTATATTTTAATCACTGCTTGTAAAGCTATACATATAAATATATTTTTATTAAAAAACTTTACCACAAACTCGTAGAAGGAAAATAATTAATATGTCGCTTTTAACGTAGAAATATTACTAAAAATTTCTAAAAATGTTCCCGTATATGTAGACAGTTTTTATGCAATACAATTAATTTGTTATGGAAATATTGGCGACAAAAGGTAAATATATATACAAACAGAATATTTTGAATTGTGATTAAATATTAAAAACAGTTTAAAATTTATGAAAACCTAAAGTACTTTGCTAAATGAAATATTGGATAAATTATCTGATTATGGCAAACAGTTATGGTTGACATCAAACAAAAGCAGAAATTCGTATTTTACGACGTACTCGAAAAATGGCTTTTTCGTTTAATTTTTGTTAATGTGTAAAATTTATTTTATTAAATTATTATAAAATTGTATAAATTTAGACAAATTAAATAGCTATAAAACTTTACAATCAGTAACCGTAACGGCCGGTTTCAGAATAATTTTAAATTAATTTGTTTATAACTGTAACAGAAAATTAAAAAATTTAAAAATAAATTTCATAATACCGTACCTCGGAGGTAAAGGACACTATGTCCATTTTCTTACTTTTTAAGGAGAGCAGTTTTAACATTTTTTAAGTTTGTAATCAGTAAATACTCAAATGTTTCTGATATTTAACCAAAATTAATGTAATATAATATATTAATTTTGGTTAAATATCAGAATCATTTGAGTATTTACTGATTACAAACTTAAAATACAGTTATAAACAAATTAATTTGAAATTATTCTGAAACCGGCCGTTACGGTTACTGATTGTAAAGTTTTATAGCTATTTAATTTGTCTAAATTTATACAATTTTATAATAATTTAACAAAATAAATTTTATACATTAACAAAAATTAAACGAAAAAGCCATTTTTAGAGTACGTCGTAAAATACGAATTTCTGCTTTTGTTTGATGTCAACCATAACTGTTTGCCATAAACAGATAATTTATCCAATATTTCATTTAGCAAAGTACTTTAGGTTTTCATAAATTTTAAACTGTTTTTAATATTTAATCACAATTCAAAATATTCTGTTTGTATATATTTACCTTTTGTCGCCAATATTTCCATAACAAATTAATTGTATTGCATACAAACTGTCTACATATATGGGAACATTTTTAGAAATTTTTAGTAATATTTCTACGTTAAAAGCGACATGTTAATTATTTTCCTTCTACGAGTTTGTGCTAAAGTTTTTTAATAAAAATATATTTATATAACAATAAAACACTGAAAACTTTGTTTTCAAACTTCCACAAAATTTATTTTAAATCTTTTCACTACAGCAGTTTCGGCTGATTGCCTTTCTCAAGTGATCTATTTTTGGCTTGGGTTTACAAATTTATAGTCTCTAATAAAATAGGTTGAGGAGGGGAGAACTGTTTGTCTCAAGTTGGTCATTCAGAATTATATCTGTATTTTTTAATTTGTTGATTTCCATAGATTCTAACAAAGATAGCTTAAGGCCTTTATTTTGAATGTGAAGAATTTTAAATTTGTCATTAAAAGAATGATTATGATCTAGAAGGTGAAGTGCGTATGTCGAATCTGTTTTTCTATTCTTGAAAGCCCTTTTATGTTCTGCTATTCGTTTATCAAAGTTTCTACCAGTTTGACCGATGTAAGTTTTTGGGCAGTCGCCACATTGAAGTTTGTACACACCACCATTTAAGTGTTTTTTTATTTTGGCTCTTGTTATGTTTAATATATTTGCCTAGGTTTTTATTTGTTCGGAAAGCTGGTGTTATTCCTTTCTTTTTTATGTGTTTGACAATTTTTTATGTTATTTTGCCTGAAAAATATCAAAAACAAATTAAGCTAGCGTTAGAAAATTCAAAATCAATACTAAATCCAATAGAACAGAGATACCTCAATATCATGAACCCACAGCCTCCTAAATTATACTCTTTCATTAAACTACACAAACCGGATTACCCAATAAGACCTGTAGTTTCTTTTTATACAGCTCCGTCATATAAAATTTCAAAAAAACTGTTAGAGATTATTTTAGAACACAATAAATTTTCACCTAAATTTACCATAAAAAAATACAATAGAACTAGTTAATAAAATACAACATTTTCAATTACCTAACTTAATAATCTACCTTACCTAACTGTAATAATACTTAATGAAAAAAATAACGGAAAAGTATAACATATAGACTGGATATAAATACCAGCAAAACCAAGCTAATGATCATTAGCAAGGTAAAACATAACGAAAGCAAATCTGTATGTGAACCAAATGAGAATTGAACGTGTCTCACAATACAACTACTTGGAAACTTTCTGTTCAAGAGCCATGACCTCACCCTAGACACAAAAATAAGGCTTCTTAAATGTTACGTATACTCAGTGCTTTTGTACGTAGTAGAAACGTGGACATCGAAGGCGAAAACTCTATCAAAACTTCAGGCTTTTGGGCTATGGTTATACAGAAGGATCCAGAAGTTACCATGAACAAAGTCACCATGGACAAAGTCACCAATGAATAAGTACTGAGAGCATGGTATAGAAAGACCTCAACACAGCTATTTTGTATAGCAACCAACAAAGTAATCATAGTTAGAATTATCGCCAACGCTCGGAACGGATAGACACCCTAAGAAGAAGATCAGCTTCCAAAACATATTCGTATTAAGGTTTATTAACTACAATGTTGTCAGCAGCTTCGGCAAAATCGTAAACAATGAAACATTTTTTCTCTGCTACGCACTTTATCTTAAAAACGGATGGCGTTACAATTTTTTTTTTTACTAAGCAAACCCCAATTATTGTTCAGTTTTTACCTATCCTAGAGACCGTGCTACCTATTTCTTAAACACCCTGTATAAAGAAACTCTTTAAGATATTTAGGTAGATTAGTGTACTTGTCAATAAAAAGAAATTTAAGTCAATTTGGTCGCTTACTAAAATTTCTAATATTCATGTTAGTATCACTAACCATTTCAAGCTACATTAATATAGAAAATAAAAACTACTTTTAGGTGCTGCAACCCAAGTAAGTTCTTTCCTTTTTCTTTCTGTCCAACCCGATCCAGTCATTTTAGTATAATTATATATCTCAGCATTAGACCAGGAAGTAACTCCAGTGTTATACTACTACAAAAACATCCTCATTATTTTATAATAGCAACGTAATGATACATTCATACTTGTTATGTTGGGACCTGGGGGAAATAAAAGAAACGAAAGTTTTTCGTATTACAGTTTCCAGCGAGAAAAACTTTTCGGACCACTTCGAAGAGGAAAAAAAGGCGTAAAACTTTTGGGGATCAAACGATGTGATTTAGATTTTTGGCTTTCAAAATTTTATTATAACCTGATTTTGAATTAAACTGAAGGATTGAATTTCAATACTTTTACGAGAGTTTGACAAACAGAGATTAGACGTTTGTAACACTTGTGCCGTGTTTTTCGTTGAAAGTTTTTTTTCCAATTATGTAATACGACTCTAGAAATATGTACAATTTCTGTAATGTAAAACAACTCTTTAAAATTTAATGTTTTATAAAAAAAAGTTAGAAGTGAAACAGTTATAAAAGAAATATTCTGGAGTCTTGTCTACAGAATATTTATTTCATATTCATAAAACTTTTCTTGTTCTATAGTATCATTATTTTCTGCATTTATTTGTTCAATTCTTCTTCTTCTTCAAGTTTCACTCCTATCGAAGATTGGAAATTATTCTGGTTAGGCGCCCAAATAGTTCAATTGAACTGCATCCAAACCATTCACGGAGATTGAGTAGCCACGAGATTTTACGTCTTCCTACGCTTCTTCTGCCTTTGATTTTACCCTGTATTATATTCCTTAGTAGTTCGTATTTTTCACCTCTCATGATGTGTCCCAAGTATTCGAATTTCCTGATTTTTATGGAATTTCGCAATTTTTCTTAGTTGTTTGAGAACTTGTTCGTTTGTTTTGCAATCCATTCATGATATTTTCACAATACGTCAGTAACACCACATTTCTAATGCTTCTAGGTTTTTAACCCTAGAAAGGTGGACTATTATTTACTGACAGTTAAGGTGGACTATCGTAATTTTTACGACATCTAACAAAAAATTGAAAAAAAAATACAAATGTAATTATAAACACTTTTATTACAAAAAATTAGTAAAAATGCAAGTCTTAGTAAGTGATACACATATAAATAAAGTCGATGTACACTACTCATTTGCACACATTGTACATATATTACTTCGGTGTTCGCCACATATAGCGTGATGGCATTGGTTGCAATATGTGGTAGTCATGCGCCTCTTTTTACTCGGACAATGGAAACATGCCTTGCGATTCTTTTTTTCAGGTAACGGACGTTCAACTTCTTCGGAAATTTTGAAATCTTTAATATTTTGCTTAAGATTTCGACGTAAAGTTGGAATACACAATCGTTCTCTCAGCCAGGGTTCGGCGAGATGACGAGCCAATTCAACCATATATTCGTCTCTGGATAAAACTTTTCTGTTTCCTTTTAATGTGTTTGTGGTGTAAATAACATACGAGTTAATACTTGCAATATTTATCATATTATAGAAGATACACAAAGGCCATCTCCTCGTTTTACGACCCGCATTCATATTCGAACACATTTGATCAAATGCCGCTTTTTGTTCCATTATAATCAGTTATTATAGTGGGTTTGACATTTATTTTGGAAACATCAGCACCTTCGTGAAGTGTTGAAAGAAGTAAAACTACCTTATTTTTCTTTATCATATATGATACCAATGTCTTTCTTTTATCAAAACAAAACATACATGTATTGGGGACTCTGTCCTTTACATTGAACAATTCCTGTGGAATTTCTCTTTTATTTTTGTGAAGAGTTCCGATAATTGTCAGTTTGTACTGATCTTTTAATACCTCCTCTGCTAAGCTAACTGATGTAAACCAGTTGTCCATGGTAATATTTCTGTTACTACCATGAACTGATTTTGTAAGTTCCTTTACAAAATATGTACCCAACGGCAAACCATTTGTATTGGTTTTCTTGCCTAAATAAGGAATAGCGTCGATCATATATTTCGAAGAGCTCTCACACATCATTATGATTTTGAGACCATACGAATTAGGTTTATCAGGTAAATACATTCGAAAAGGGCAACGTCCTCGAAGTCCTACTAACTGTTCATCAATAGTCAGATAGGATGAAGGTGTTTATGATTCTCTGCAGGTGGTAAGAAAAATGTCCCATATTTCGCATATATGCGCAAAAGGATCATCTTGCTGCCTTTCTTTTCGTGTTTCCTTTTCATCAAACCTAAGACAGTTTATGAGATATTTGAAACGCTGACCACTCATGCAAGCCTGATAAAATTTTCCTGATAGATAGACAGTCACCCACAGATAGACAGTCATCTATCTGTGAAATATATGTCAAACATATATTTCACAGATAGATGACTGTCTTTATTTGCTGCAGACATTATCAAAATTGTCAATAAAGCTTGTAGCTCATTTTTTCTCATGTCAGAAATATTAGGACGACTGGCATATTTTTTAGATTGTCTTGTAATTTCAGTATTTGAGTGTAACAGAGTACGACATAATATATCCTCTGAAAAAAAATGTAAGAAATATTCTTCAACTTTTATGTAGTTTTTGGCATTTCCTTTGGGACCAGCTATAAAATGAATAATATTTCTAGCTGCCGTTCTTTTTGATAATGAAGGTATTTTGTTTGAACACTTATGCCCGTTTTTACCTTTTAGAGCCTTTCCCGGATTTACAATAAACTGAGAAACAGTGGAGTTCTCACCTGATGTTTCACGTACTTCTTCTGTAGATTTTTCGCTTTCCACCACTATTGCTTTTATATCTGCATCCATTAAATTTACAGATAAACTGGATACACTAGATGGCTGGAAAATTTTGGAATTACCACTATTTTTAGAGTCATCTTCTTCATCTGAATCGTCCGATTCAGACTCCAAAGCATCTTCTAACTCCCAGTCACTTCCACTATTTTCAAAAGGTTCCTGCTCACTATCTTCACCATTCATTATACGCTGTATTTCATCGTTTGTTTCACTTGCCGTTAAAGGTTTTCGTGATGACATAATGCTACAATTAACTAAAATAATATTTACTACAAATATAAAAAAGAATTAAATAATGACTTACCAAAAACGTCACCGGCGTCCAAATAAACTTGAGAGAAAAAAACTAACGTAGAAGGTGGACTTTCGTAAAATTGACGACGTGCCCTCAAAAAATCTAATACATAAATACAGTAGTGGAGAAACACACTCACCGCCTGTTAAATCAAGACTAAAGAAACTAACTAACTAACTAGACTAAAGGGTAGGGAAAATATAACATCGAAGCATTCTTATCCGGAGCGATATACTGATATCGCTATTACAAAAAAGTTTTCCCATTGTATTAAAGTTGACCGTGCAATTTCAATGCAGAATCTTATTTCTTTTGTCTGATCAGTTTCTTCTGTGATCCATACTCCAAGGTATTTGGACAAAGATATTTGTTCAATTTCTGAATTATGTAGTACTAGCTTAACTTTGATGTTTTGTGCTTTTATAAATACCATTTATGATCAATTTTAATACCCTCAAAATCATTGATTGGTATTAATGGACGATTTTCTATTAATGAACGATTTCATTATAGGCAACACAACAGACAAGGCTTGCATAAATTAATTAAACGCTCTGTGATTGGCAGTGACCTGTGGTGTAGGCAACCAAACATATACCTATTTATATTCCCACTAAAAAATTTAAAATGAAGTAGCCGTTGTTACCGCTATCTGTCATTGTATGTCATTATTTACTTTATTGCTTAAAATTCTGTGTATTTGAAAAATCAAAAGATGGATATTGACGAAGAGTTTAATTTAACTCCACCAGAAGTGGCAGAAACTGCAAATGAAATATCCTTAAGTGTACTGCCTGAAAAAAAGCAGAGTGTTGTACAAAAAAACATACGTTGAGTTTATTGCATAGTGTGACGAGAGAAAAATAATACGATATTCAGAATCTGTATTGTTGACAAATTTTTCAAACATTGCCGTAAAAGAACTAATAGAAAATTTGTGGCCCAAATATTCGATGCTAAAATCAACCTTAAATGTAAAATCAGACATTGATATGTCTAAATATAATACGTTAATTATGTTTATCAAGAAAAAAAGAACAGATTATGTACCAAAGAAATCAAAAACACTTGAAAAATAATAAGTCCAGAAATTCATCTCTGATGCTCCTAACGACGTGTTTCTAATGATAAAGGTTAACCAGTAAATTAAGTTTATTTATTTAATAAAATATTCATAACATTTCATTTTGTAGGTTGCATCGATTTTCGGAATGGCTGGTGTATTAAGAAAGGACGAACTATTGAAATTAGAAACAAATAACGTTCAAGTCTTGGAGTCAAAGTTTATTGTCACAATAAAAGTATCAAAAACACACACACAAATAGAATATTTACCATAGTAGATAGCGAAGCAAATACCATTCTCAATGCGGTCAAAAACTATATATTTTTAAGACTGGCACACACACTACATAAACGATTTTTCATTTTTTATAAAAATAACAAATGTTCCGCACAGTCAGTTGGCATAAATACGTTTTCCAAAATTCCTTCCGTTATTGCTAAATTCTTAAAATTAAAGCATCTGCATCTCTACACTGGGCATTGTTTTGGACGTACCTCTGCCTCAATACTGTATGACAGTGGTGCAGACTTTTCAGCTGATAAAAAAAAAAAAGAGGTTAGTCTTTGTAAGTGGGTATATTTATTTAAAAACCCTTAAAAGGGCTACATCAAAAAACAAACGTTTTCGGACTAAACAGTCCATCATCAGGTTTAAAATCTGCTAGGTTAAAATGCCTGAGCCACCAAAAATACATGGGTAAAAAACCCTTTAAATTACTTATAGTTATAAAAGATTATACATATTGTTGTTAAAAAACTGTGATGTTCATTATTAAATTAAATATGACTTCAGGTAACATACATTGCAAAAAGTTTTGGGTTCTGAAAGAAACTCTGCTGTGCGGAGTTTCCAGCTGTTCTCCGTGCGTAGAGGTTTTCTCCCCGGCTCTGGAACTCAAAACTTTTTGCAATGTATGTTACCTGAAGTCATATTTAATTTAATAATGAACATCACAGTTTTTTAACAACAAGATGTATAATCTTTTATAACTATAAGTAATTTAAAGGGTTTTTACCCATGTATTTTTGGTGGCTCAGGCATTTTAACCTAGCAGATTTTAAACCTGATGATGGACTGTTTAGTCCGAAAACGTTTGTTTTTTTATGTAGCCCTTTTAAGGGTTTTTAAATAAATATACCCACTTACGAAGACTAACCTCTTTTTTTGTGATACGTGGTATACAGCCAGCTACAGGAATTGTTTTCCTTGTGGATTTTGATAAAAGAATAGGTGGCTGGAACTCGACTGCTGTAGCAGAAGGTTATATAGATAATTCCATGCATAATAAACTTGAGACCGCTAAAAAACTCTTGAGACAAAAGACCACTAAACCTTGTCAAAGTACTTCCTTCAGCACCATCGCTTCTTCTTCTATCACAGAATTTACAGAGTTCCAAGAAGACTTAGATATAAATTTGTCAAAATGTTATACAGCAGACAATCATTTATCAATACCTTCCTTTAATTTCAGTAATTGTACTATTTCGAATATTAATGTTTACAATAATAAAACTACCACTAAGGAAAATTAAACTTTGAATAAAGTTAATAAAAGCTGAAAAAATTGTTGTTTATCGTTAAGTAAATAAAAATTTAAAGTAAGATATCTTTATTTCTAAAAAGTACAATCGAAGGAAAACTTTTGTTTCGAACTCGTGAATTAAAATGGCGATTAACAATCTCGAACATTAACGCGCTCACTCCGCTCACGCGTTAAAATATCTCAATTGTTAATCGCTCTTATTAATAAACTTGCTGGTTCAATAACTATTAAAGTGTTTAACATTGTATTCGATTTTAAGTATTTTTAAAACAAAAACTAATCAATCTGAATACAAATTTAAATCGATATGTCCAAACTTACTCAATATGTTTTATTTCTAACAAATTTTGTATTGAAGTTGTACATATATAAAAAGCAATTGGGAGAAATGGACTGTATCCCAGGTGGCCTTATTCACTTGTAGCTGACACTCAATTTACTTCCTCTCTCTTTCAGGGACGCGAGTGTGACAACTATGTGAATTCCAAACGACTTGAATATCAATGATAGACGACCGTCGGTTGCGAACAATCCGATGATGCATATGTAAAGAGACAATATTGGTTTCAGGTTTATATGAAAAACGCGAACGGAAAAACAGGGAAGCTTTGAAGAAGCGTTAAGTCGACGCTTAGAAAAATCTTTGAAAATCCAAAATTTTTAAATATTGAATTCGTAGTACATCATTTTACTATAAAATTATATGTACGATAACGTGGGATGATATAAGTCGAAGGGATTTTTTGTTCGATCGTAAAGTTGTTACATGTGTTACCTTAAAAAATATATGTAGCAAGGTAACACATGTAACAACGTTTCCATGCTTGTGTGGTTTTTTTTTCATACTGTTCTTTTTAGATGAACTGATGATGCTTTCTGATTAAGACAACAATCTAAACGTCTTCAATAAATAGATGAAGTAGCCATCATCTTTGTAGCCATTGTCTTTTTCCTCCACATTTTGACTAAAAAAACCCACCACTCATCTGAGTGATCCATAATATATATTGGATTGACGGTCGTACTCCTTTTCTCGATATATATATATATATATATATATATATATATATATATATATATATATATATATATATATATATATATTGTTATGATATGTAAAATCAAGAAACTATCGGTTTGTTTAGAAATATTTCAAAGTTCAAAACATTAAAATAATTCAGATAAGTCAAATAATAAACTACAAACAGTCTTTTAATTTTGGATTACCTGTATTTAACAAAACGTAAGATATGCATAAATTATTTTCTTTGTTAAAATATATTTGTATGACGTGAATAAGCTTAAGTGAAATAAAAAACAATTGAACCGGGTTTTCCAAATACATTAGCGCAGTGATTAGGACAATAGAATAGATTTTAGAAAGATAGGTTTTTGTTAGTTTTTAAGAATTGTAGAAAAATATTATTTGTAAATAAGTTTTAGGAAATTTTATAATTACATATAGGTAAAACTTTGTTTGTTATCGAAATGAAAAAAAAGGGGAGATGGATGATGCATTTTGATTGGATGAAATTGAAAAAGGTGGGATGATTGGTTTAAGAATGAGACTTTAGTTAGTTTTTGAAACAAAAAAGATAGTCAGTTGGTTTCCAAGGGCAGAAGGCGAACGGCCGTTGTTCTCGGGTAGTTTCCCAGAGGTAGGAAGTAGTAGCAGTGAAAGTTTGTGAGTTTTCGTGTAGTTAGTGTATCTGACAGAAGCTGATCCAGTAAAATATTGTAAGTTATATTTTCTACTTATATTCCAAGAGTCACTGTT
This sequence comes from Diabrotica balteata, assembly GCA_918026665.1. NCBI lineage: Eukaryota > Metazoa > Arthropoda > Insecta > Coleoptera > Chrysomelidae > Diabrotica > Diabrotica balteata. Next base: position 12,008,633 of record OU898284.1, read on the forward strand.
CAGGCCAACGAGAGATTCAGTTTATCGTAAAGAAAAGATATTCCAAGAGTCATTTTTCACTCAGGCCAACGAGAGATTCAGTTTATTGAGATAAGAAGAAGCTAGCATAATTTTAACGATTCGTGCATTTGAAGGAGATCATTAAGGACGATAAACTTGCAATAATTTGTTGTAAGATTGCTGATTACCTAGGGAGCGGCTACGAGTAAATAGTATAGTCTACAAGGAACAAGTATTTGGACCACTCATCATCAGAGAGAGATAGTTTTGTTTTCTGCAGTTTTTTCTTTTATTGATAACACAATTTTTTACACTTAATTTAAAAAGGATATAAATATTTTAATTAGGAGATTTAGAATAATATTTGGAGTTTGAGATTTCAACTAATATTGTTTATTACCATTAATTTTGAAGGTTCACGTACGTAGAACAAAATTTTGAGAATCATTATATGAGATTTTGTTTATTGAAAACATTTGAGTGTGAATTTTATTTCATTATTTTTTTTTCAATATATAACGTTAGATCCTATATGTTTTTTTATTATTCCAGTATTCTTTGGATCTTACCTTTCACATGTAATAGCATAGATATTGAAGCACGAATTTAACCCTGAGATAAGAGAATAAAAAAGTGTTATAGAATAATAGTCATATCATTTAAATAATTTTAATTAATAAATTAATTAATTAGCTAATTAATTGCTTGGCGCACCAAGACTTTAAATATCACAATAATATATATATATATATATATATATATATATATATATATATATATATATAATATATATATATATATATATATATATATATATATAATATATATATATATATATATAAGAAAAAAGAAGTACTTGTGACTCGTTTGGAAAAAATATAACACTGTTTTTGACTCCAACCCATCAAAAACAGTGTTATATTTATATATATATATATATATATATATATATATATATATATATATATATATATATGTTACGAGCAATGTCCGAAATTGGACAATCCTAGCATTGTACGGAAAATATTGTCCACTTCTAGCACAGTACCCCTTTACTGTACAATCTCCGAAATAGACATAATCGTCGGACTTTGTATAAAGTTACAATACAAATAATATAATACAAATATATGTATAATACAAATATTCTACCGAACAGCTGGTAGAAATGATCAGCAGACATTTTGAGGAAACGTTGGAAGATCACTTGATTTTGAGAAACTATCAAGATATTGATAGTTTGTACCAATTCCTTCAATTAAAAGAAGCGAAAAGAAAGAGAAATGAGAAATAGAAGACAACATGACCAATATAATGGACCGGAAAAGAAGGTATTCATCAAATTATGACCAGAGAAACCGACATCCCAGATCAACAAACGAATATAGGCCGAGAAATTACAATAATTACAATAGACAACAAAATTACGATAACAAGAATGACACACAAAATAGAACATACGAAAATCACAACAGGAATAGAGATGCACAAAATCCTCCGAATAGGAATACTAACGAACAAAGGGACGATAGAAATAACCAGAGCTTCCAACAACAAAATAGAAGGGAGATGAATCATGTAGCAATAGGAAACGAAAGACAAATTTCTAATTCTAATCTAATATTTATAGATGCATTCATAAAACATAAAGCGATTAAAATTGTAATTGATTCTGGATTGGAGATATCGCTAATCAATAAAAAACTAGTAAAAGAAATAAATTTGGACAGATTTGTGTATAAGATTCCTAGGGTTGATTTAGTGGGTGCAAACAATACAAATTTGTCGACAGTAAATGAAGGTTTGGGAGAATAGATAAGAGTGGGAGACAAATTCCATATTATGAAATGTGTGGTGATTGAAGATTTAAATCATGATATGATAGCGGGAATTGATGAATTGAGGGATGCGTGAGAAAACATATCACCATAAATTTTTCGGAAAATAAACTGGAAATCAGAGCAGAACCAGACAACACAGACGAAAAAAAGCAAACAGATAGGAAAACAAGTTCTGAAAGGATCAATGCACAGAAAAAACGTAAAGAAATCAATATGACTGTAGAGGATAAAACAAAAGTACAAGAAAAAAATCAAACAGAAGAGAAAAGGAGAAGGAAGAAAAAGAAGAAGAGTTCGAAAAGAAAGCAGGAAAACAAGATGGAGACAAGAGAAAAACAGGAAATAGAAGGTTCAGAAGAATTGTTGGCAACCGACGATAAAACAGAAAGGAAGCAGGAAGAAAAGGAAGTAATCATCAGAGAAATGAAAGGAATAGAAACATGGTGCTCGGAATACCAAAGGGAATTAGAAGATAGAAAGAAAACAAAAAAAGAAATGGCAATAATGAACAAGAATCCAGAATTTTGTGAAGAAATATTATGGACAGTGAACACATGTGAACAGAATGAGGATGAAAGAAAAATAAATTGTGGAGAAAACATGGGAAAGAAAATAGAGAAGAATTTAAAAAAACACGGAGATATTATTAATGAAGTAAACCGAGCGGCGAAAAATTATGAACATTGTTTTAAGATTAAATACTTGGAAAAATTTAAAACGAAAATATATCCAATCCCGTATAAAGACAGGCAATATACGGGGTATTTTAACATTCACGACATTTATCAGTATCATAAGTAGGTTTTAATAACATAGTGAAATAATTTGATCCTAGAAAACTTTTGTCATTTTTAAAATTTAACAAAGAGTTTTCGGCAGATCAAATGGCGGGGATTTGTTATGATATGTAAAATCGAGAAAAATATTGGTTTGATTAAAATATTTCAAAGTTCAAAAACATTAAAATAATTCAGATAAGTAGGATAATAACCAACAAACATTTCGAAGAAGGAAAGTTTTTAAATTTTTGGATTACCTGTATTAAACAAAATGTAAGCTATGCATAAATTATTTCCTTTGTTATACTATACTTGGGTGATCCGCATAATTTTAAGTGAAATCCAAAGACAATTGAACCGGGTTTTTCCAAATACATTAATGCATTGATTAAGGACAATAGAATAGAATTTAGAAAGAGGTTTTTGTTAGTTTTTAAGAATTGTAGAAAAATATTATTTGTAAATAAGTTTTAGGAAATTTTATAATTATAGGTAAAAATTTGTTTGTTATCGAAATGAAAAAATGGGAAGAATTGTGACGAGCTTTGATTGGCGAAGATTAAAAAAGGTGGAATAGGTATGTAGGAATGAAAGTTTAGCTAGATTTTGGAGAGAAAAAAGATAGTCAGTTGGTTTCCAAGGGTGCAAGGCGAACGGCCGTTGTTCTCGGGTAGTTTCCCAGAGGTAGGAAGCAGTAGCAGTGAAAGTTTGTGAGTTTCGTGTAGTTAGTGTATCTGACAGAAGCTGATCCAGTAAAATATTGTAAGTCATATTTTTCTACTTATATTCCAAGAGTCACTGTTCAGGCCAACGAGAGATTCAGTTTATCGTAAAGAAAAGATATTCCAAGAGTCATTTTTCACTCAGGCCAACGAGAGATTCAGTTTATTGAGAGAAGAAGAAGCTAGCATAATTTGAACGATTCGTGCATTTGAAGGAGATCATTAAGGACGAGATACTTGCAATAATTGATTGTAAGATTGCTGATTACTTAGGGAGCGGCCACGAGTAAATAGTATAGTCTACAAATAACAAGGATTTGGACCACTCATCATCAGAGAGAGATAGTTTTGTTTTTCTGCAGTTTTTCTTTCATTGATAACACAATTTTTTTACACTTAATTTAGAAAGGATATAAATATTTTGATAAGGAGATTTAGAGTAATACTTGGATTTTGAGATTTCAACTAATATTGTTTGTACCATTAATTTTGATTGTTCACGTACGTACAACAAAATTTTGAGAATTATTATATGAGATTTTGTTTATTGAAAACTTTTGAGTGTGAATTATTTCATTATTTTTATTTCAATATATAGTGTTAGATCATATGTTGTTTTTTATTATTCCGGTATTCTTTGGACCTTACCTTTCACATGTAATAGCATAGATATTGAAGCACGAATTTAACCCTGAGATAAAAGAATTAAAAATTGTGATAGAGTCATAATCATATCATTTAAATAATTTTTATTAATCAAAAAAATTAATTAGCTAATTATTGCTTGGCGCACCGAGACTTTAAATATCAAAATAATATATTAAAAAATAATCCATTTTTTAAAACGGTTTTCATAGTGAAAATCAAAATGTCAAACATTAGTTAATAATGTAATTTTCATTGTAATAAATTGTGGCTTAATCCCATATAAACATAATATTTAAGGATTGTGTACACGTATATGTAGCCAATTATCATTTTATTGACATAAATTATATACTACATGATTAAAGCAACTATTTTGCACACATGTTGACACATAAACATAATAAATTATTTTTAATAGTCATTTTCAAATAGGCATTATTTTACTAGATCTCGGCATAACTATCATCGCAATAAACTGCAAGTGCATTTGTTAAAGATACATATGACGTTACAAATTATACCGCCCTGCTCGTGGTTAACAATATCTATTATAGGTTGTTAAAGAGCACAATTATAATTCCTGAATGCGGAGTTTACAGAGAATATAAGCCAATAACGATGTAGTTGAAATTATGAAGTGGATATGCTCCAGCTACTATATAACCATTTTCATTTAATATAGAAACTTGGGCTCTATTACTACAAACAAAGAGGTTCACCAGTATTGTTTTAGTAAGACACGTTTAGTTTTAACAAGAATGATCTTTTTATCGTACAAATTAATAACTTATTTATGAAACTTCTGAAATCTGGAAACTTCTTTATAAACTGACGTAAATATATACAAATTACAAATTAACAGCTTATTTCCAAAGTTATTAACCCTAAAATTTTGATTTTTTGATGTTTTTACTTTATTAAAAACGTTATAGATTTCTTCAGGTCTAGAAGGAGGAGCATTCCACCTGTATGTTGGACTTACCGAATACATTCAGTTTTTTTTTGTTAACACCTGTGTGGTGTTTGTATACTGCTGTCTGGTCAAAAATGACCAATTATCAATTATTTTCTGACCTAACTTCATAAATAGCAAATACTTAAATCTAAGAGCTTACCCTATGGCTTACTCTTATCTTATCTTTCAACTAATGCACTACAACTAACATGCAATAAATTCACAGCACTATACTCTGCTTTTTACACTAAACTGTTACACATTTACACTAACTCAAATGGTTTTGTCCTTATTAGTCTTCTCTTTAGTTCAGTGTTGTCAAGAAGCTGGATTGCCTCGACATTCAGATGACTATGCAGCCTCTGCTCGTGACTTGCTGATGTTCTCTTGATTATTTCGATCACAGTTTCCATACCCAGGTCCTGAAGGAGGTTGCTGTTACGGATATACCAAGGAGCATGAACAATGTTTTTAGTATTTTGTTTTGAAATCTCTGGATAATATGTAGATTACTAGCTTTGGTACAGCCCCAGAGTTTGCACCCATATATCCATACTGGCCTCATTACTCTTGTAGATGGATAATTTATTGAATTGATAATGTTGAATTTTTTTCAATCAGCCAATACAATTTCTTATATCTAATATCAAGCTCCCCTCTTTTCTTTTTGACATCTTTCCAGCGCAGCTTCGCGTCTAGGGTGATGCCCAAGTATTTTGCTGATGTTGCATAAGGAATTCGGGTATCATTTATTCTAACTGGGAAATTTTTTATTTTTTTTATTTGTAAAGTTAATTTGTGCAGAATTAGTCTTATTTAATTTTAATCGCTATTTTCTGGTCTAGTTATGTATTTTGTTTACTGATAGTTGCAACTTATCAGTTGCTTCTTCACTAGTATCTCCTATCGCTAGTGCGGCTGTATCATATGCGAAGGTGGCAATAGTATTTTGTTCTAATCTCTGAAATGTGACACGTATACAATAGGTACAGGACCGGACCTAAAACACTCCCTTGTGGCACGCCAGCTTTGATCTCCCTTAAGTCGGTGTACACTTCTTCTTGTTTTACTCTGAAATATCTATTCGCAATGTATGATTTCAAGATTTCTGAATACTCTTTATTCTATCTATCTATCTATAGACCAAAATCTATTCATGTGTTGAATATAGGCCTCTCCCATTTGTCTCCATTTATCTCTGTCTTCTGTTTGTCTTTTCCACATTGGACCTGCGCTTTGCTCAATGTCATCTTTCCATCTCATTTGTGGTCGACCTCTTGACTTTTTGCAGTATATGGTCTCCAGTGGCCAATTACTTTATTCCATCTTCCATCCTGATATCTTTCGTTATGCCCAGCCCATTACCATTTTAATTTCAGTGCATGTTCGACAGCGTCGGTTGTTGCGATGTTGCATCTTATCCACTCGTTCCTCTTTTCATCTCTCAACGATATTCCCAACATTTGTCTTTCCATAGCTCTTTGAGTTTTCTTTATTCTATCTAAGTTGCTCTTGGTACACGTCCACGTCTGGTCACCTTATGTCAGAACAGATAGGACACATGCATTAAATACCTTCGTTCTTAATTTTAGAGGTATTTTTTGGTTTTTGATAGTATATGAGAGTTTTCCGAATACAGCCGACCCCATTCTTATTCTTCTGGTTATTTCTTTAGTCTGGTTACTTTTGTCTCCTCTGATAGCTTGTAATAAGTAAATATATTATTGAAAGTGTTTTATGTTTGTTCCACCTGTGGTAATTACTGATCTGTCTTCTGTATTAGTCATTATTTTAGTTTTCTTTAAATTTATTTTTAGTCCTTTCTCTACTTAATATTAGATTATTATAAAATTAGGTAATAGTGTAAAAAATTTCAAATAATATAAAATTATTTTTAGGGTAGTGCATGTTATATACAAGGAAACAATTTATGTAAGTATTTGTTGTTATTATTGACATGCAAATGAAATAAAAGTTCACTTGTTTTTTTTATCTTTTAGCTAAATCTCAACAGCGTTAATAAACATGTAATGTTAAGCAATAGTAAAATTTAACTATCCTTATTAGACCTATAATAATTATGTAACTATATCTGTCTATTAAAGAAACAAGTATTTATAATTCATTATTTGCGATAATAAAAAGAAGAAAACTCGAATATCTGGGGCATATAATGAGAGGAAGCAGATCAGGATAATGCAGTTGATACTCAATGGAAAAATCGACGAAAGAAGAGGAATTGGTAGAAAGAAATACTCATGACTCTGAAACCTTCGTCAATGGACTGGCTTATCAGCAGATGAGTTATTACACGCCGCGCAAGATCGTGAACGATCTGTACACACGTGCCTGAGGGTCGTGGCTACACTGATCTGCATAAGCAAAAGGTTCTATTATTAACGTGAATTAAACTATAGTTATTTTCGAATAGCATTCTGCCATGTAATTTTGGCATGAAGTTTTTATCAGCTAATACAAGTAATGTCTAGTATTTGTGATTATAGTTTTAGGAATTCCAAAGGCTTAGGATTTTTGTACATGCTACAAAGTACTCATTTTTTTTAATTTCAATGGCTGTTTTGCCTTTTCAATTTGTTATGTTTGTCCTTAAATATTTTTTTAATGTTAATTTTTAAAATGTTTTAACATATCACAATAATTTCTTTCTGTCCAAATATACACAAAAATTGGATCTTTATTTATTTAATAAATATAATATGAAGTAATTGCTTATAAATAAGTTTCAACTAATATATCATCATATTTAATTTTCAATAAACAATTACAGGTTTGTATTTTGAGGACGATTTCCGAATTCTTCTTCTCTTCTTCTTCTTTTCTTCTCTTCTTCTTCTTTTTTATAAGTAAAATGCTTGTTCAATGTCGATTAATGCCTCTATTGGAGGTTATCACTCCATCTTTTGCGTGGTCGCCTGATACTTCTTCTACCTTTTGGTGATTTGTCCCTCGCTATTCTGACTAATCGGGTCTCTTCCATTCTGTTTATGTATTCGTTCCATTCCTTTTTTCTGTTCAGTGTCCACTCATTTATTTCCGGTATATTGCATTTTCTTCTGATCTCTTCACTCCTCATTCGATCCCTCAGTGTGTTTCCTGTAATTCTCCTCAGTAAACGCATCTCCGCTGTTTCTAGTAGTTGCTGAGTTTTGGAGGTATCCGGTCTTGTCTCTGAAGTGTATGTCATTATTGGTCTTATTGTTGCTTTGTAGATTCTTGATTTCACGTCGGTATTAATGTGGGGATTGCGCCATATCATGTTATTAAGACAACCTGCTATTTTATTAGCCTTTTGTACTTGATTTTTCACTTCCTTCTCCACATCTCCGTAGCTAGACAGTGTAATTCCTAGGTAATTTGTCTCCATTACTTGCTCAATGCTGATACCGTCGATTTCCAGTTTACATCTAATTGGTTCTTTACTGATTACAATTGTTTTAGTTTTCTGTGTAGAGATCACCATATTAAAGTCCTTTGCCCTTGTGTTGAATCTATGGGTTAGTCTTTGTAGATCGTCTTCATTGGATGCAATTAGGGCCGCATCATCTGCATAGCAGAGTATTCTGATTTCTTTGTTCCCCATTTTGTATCCTCTTCCTTTATTAATAGTATTGATGATTTCATCCATGATTAGATTGAATAGCGTTGGACTAAGCGAGTCTCCTTGTCTTATTCCATTGCCCATATCTATTGGATCTGTAAGCTGGTCATCTATTCTGACTTCCATATTGTTGTTCTGGTAAATGTTCTCTATTGTTTTTATAACATCTAGTGGAATTTCTCTATCGTAAAGAAGGTGAATTACATCTTTAAGCTTTACTTTATCGAACGCTTTCTTCAGGTCTATTAGACATATGAATGCTGGTCTGTTATACTCTAGTGCTTTCTCGGTAATCTGTTTTATGATGAATACTGCATCTGTGCACGATCTTCCTGTGCGAAAACCCTGCTGTTCATCCGCTAAGGTAATTCTCTGATTTATTTGGCCTTGCAATATTTTGGTTGTATTTCAAAGTGGTGTTTAATAAGTTGATACCTCTGTAGTTTTCAGGTTGTTTTTTATCTCCTTTTTTGTATAGTAGGATAAGCTCGCTTTTCTTCCACTCTTTAGGTATTTTATTATGTTTGATGATTTTGTTAATTAGTGCTGTTAGCTGTTCTGTTAATGCTTCTCCACCATATTTCAATAATTCATTTGGAATTCCATCTTTACCTGCAGCTTTTCTGTTCTTCAGTTTTTCTAAAGTTTGTTTTACTTCTTGTACGGTTATCTCGACTTCCTCGTTTGTAATGATTTCTGGTGTTTCTGGTTCTAACATCATTTGCTGTTCATCATTATAAAGCTTCTTTAGGTATTCAATCCATGTGCATTTCCGAACTTGGGACGTGGAAATTGAAACATCAATAAACGTACTTTAACCTTTAATTGTGGCTTATTCCCATTTAAATAGTAATTACTTTAAAACACCACAAGAAAATAGCTTCAGAACAATAGTTAGTACTTTGTTTTGATATAGGTTTTTATTGAGAAAAATGGGTTACGTACTGTTGTAAATTAATTCTTTGAGCAGCAAAAATCATAATCAATGTGGAATGTATTTTTAAACGCTAAAGGGTAGATCCTCACAATCTAAAGTCTCTTTCATTGTTGTGCTCCCTTTTACTAGTATCTTTCCTATTTATTTTTTCTCTTCCCCTTTCTTCGTTAGCGTCATTACCACATACTCAAATTGGCTGACATTTTAAATTTTTTAATTTGTTTTTTTTTGTATTTTTGTTCCTATTTTTATTGTGACGAATTTATTGTGTTCTGTTATTTCTCAACACAAATAAAATATAATATGTAGTATATTTCCTAAATATAATAAAATATTTGTTACATTATATACCATAAAAGGTTAAAAACCAACCACTCAAACTATAAATCCGTTTTCGAAACAAAACAACAGCAAAGTTGTTTTCTAGTAAAAACCGTTGATTCCAAAGTCTGGCCAAGAAATGTTGAAAGAGACTCATTAAAGTTTCATTAAGGTTAAATATAAAAGTTCTTATAGGGTTATACCAGAAGATGCAGTGTTAATTGCTTGTGAATTTACTTGAAAACTTTAAACTAAAAAAAACTGAACGAGTTTTAATAAAAATAATCGATTATACTAGCTAATAGTCATAGTATACTATTTTATACATTATTAAAAGTTGTTATAATAACTTTAGATATTCAAAGTGCCTTTGACACTGTATAAAGGTCCCTAATTTTTAAAAAATCAACAAAATGTAATTCAGCTGGTAATATTTATTTATTTTAAATTTTTTTTCTAAGAAATGGATCTTATCATTAAATAAAAACCACATCCCTTGGATATATCGCTTTACCTTAGAGCTCTTGTTTTCAGCACTGTCTTATTTTTACTTAGCATTAATGAATTTCACTTAAATATGGAACCACCAGTCTTTATATACATACAAAACTCAAATTTTTGGGTGTGCAGCGGAAGATTGGACAAAGAAGTACTCTTTTTAGTCTACCAAGCTTTGGCAAATCTTTATTTGCATCATCAGGGTGACTAATTAAAGTTAGTTGTCGTGATGTTTATAAAATGAAATGGGCAACTCATTTGACCCCTATAAATACGTTCTTTAACAAACACAATTGTGTTTAAATCATGAATGTGTTGCTTGTGTGAGTCCATTTCAAATAGGTAAAGAAATAATAAATAAGACTTACTCACAATCAATTTAATTTAACTATCAGACGACCGGTTTCACTTTCTAAAATATGCAAAGCATCTTCAGGTCTCGATACAAAGTTAAATAAATGCTAAAATAATAAAAACCCATATTAGGGTGTTGTCTAACAAAGATATACAAATTAGATGTTATAAATTACAATAATTATGCCAATATTACATGTCTGTGGTTTTTTCAAAATGAGTAAAATGAATAAAAAGGTATAAAAACTTTAAAAGGTTTAAACAGACAAAGTAAGACCCACAAATTGTTATAATTATTATAATAATATATAACATATATTATTATAATAATATAATTTTTATAATAATATATGTTATAATTGTTATAATATATTACAATCTAATAGACTATTTTATAACAATTTGTGGGTCTTACCTTGTCTGTTTAAACTTTTTATACCTTTTTATTCATTTTTATTCATTTTACAAATTTTTAGACCTTAATTTTCAAAATGGCGGCCATGGTGCGCTATTGAAGTTTTACGCTTTTTATCAATTTTTTTTCGTGTTTCGCTGGTTTTTTGGGTACAGCAAGCTAAATATGATTAAAGAAATATTTACTATATATTTTCCAATATAAATTTCCCGCTAAACAAGATCCCGGTGTCAGAATTGCCATATGACGTCATGTAAAGACGCAAAATGCGAAACAAAGGGCGTTTTTTGAAAAATTCATATCTCGAAAACGCCCTCTTCAATTTTTTTTTCAAATTTTCACAAAAGACGCCTTAGTACAAGTACTTTCAAATAAAAGTTGTCTCAGAAATCCCTTTTATATATTTGAAGCTGCTGCGCCCTATAAAAGTCCAAAAAACGCAATTTTCCCGCCTTTTTTAGCGCTTTTCCTTCGTTTTTCAGGTTTTTCCAAATAACTTTTAAAGGTTTTCTGACAACGAATTCGAATACTACAGAAAATGTTATATAAATAATAACCACAAAATTTCCAATACCACTCTTTTTAACAAAATAAAAAATCCTAAATATACGAAAAACCCAATATGCTAGAACATAAACGCATTTAAAATTACAAGTAGAAAACCAATTAGAAAACATTTAAAGCTTTTAGCGATAACGTATTCTTTGAAATTTAAAAGTGCAGAATATCTCTTAAAGCACAAATAGCCCCAGGTACAGCTCAATACACGTTATTAATAAATAAAGGAGAGCTCGCATGGTAACTAAATTAGGTAAATATTTACCGATAAAAGTAAGTTGTAATTAAAAATGAAATGATTGCATTTGAATACTAGTCTACAGGCCAAATAAGACATTTTTATGGGGTCATTGAAATCATATATATATATATATATATATATATATATATATATAATATATATATATATATATATATATACACTCGCGACTCACTACAATATATATATATATATATATATATATATATATATATATATATATATATATATATATATATATATATATCTGAAACCTAGAGCTAAGATTAATATTATTGCAAAAATTAATATCAAACTCACCAGTCTTCTGACTATACCAAGACTGGTGAGTTTGATATTAATTTTTGTAATAATATTAATCTTCTCTAAGTTTCATTGTACTAACCGCGGAAATCTTTCCGAATATATATATATATATATATATATATATATATATATATATATATATATCTCAACACCTACCGCCGCATGTTGAGAATATCCTGGATTGATCATCGCACTAACTAGAAAAACAGGCACCAAGGAAAAACTGATAGTCGAGGGTAGAGTTAAAGAAAAGAGACCCAGGGAAGATCTCCAAGCCGTTAGGTAGATCAAACAAAAATATTGATTAACCAAGGTTTTCATGAAGCCGACCAACTAGCCCAGTACAGAGAAGGATGGAAGGGAAATCGTGAAAAAACTGTGAAGACCTGATGGTGTTGGAAATTGATGGAATGGATGGAATTGATATATTGCAATTTAACCATCTAAATTTCATACCTTTTAAAACTCTACCCAGTGAACTAGCAGAAATGGTAATTTCATCTATGTCTTTCAGTTTTTCTCAAAGGGTAACATGTTGGCCTAAAATGAACAAGAAAAAATATAAAGACGCTAGCGATATTTCAGTAGGTTATGGCAAACTATATTTTAATAAGAACCTTCACTAAACATTCGAGTTCTAATAACATGTTCATATTTATTGGTGAATGAAAGTGCTAGATTATCACATACTGAAGTACTTATTGCCACAGAATAACTAGCATCTGTTTGAATGCCTTTATTTGCCAATCGTCTTACTATTGGTAACGAAGCTTCTAACGCCTCGGGAACACGCGAAAAATGTATAGTATTTAAAATACTATTAATATTTTTTAGAATAATTTAAAACTAACTTTATGAACGGCAGAAACTAGTAACAAAGTTGTTCCAGCCTTTTCTTCCAATTGAAAATAATTTGAAGCATGTTTAAAATTTCTTTAAATTATTTCCCTTAGAAAATTACTTTCACGCCCCCTAAGTCTATATATTTTGTTAAAAGCCTTAAAACTAATCCGACAGCAACGATCGATTTGTTACGCTTTTTTTTAAATGAAATATTTCGCCAAATGTTCTTTGTTCGTTTTATCTATACAAATGGGGAAAATACGTAGCTACGACGAAAATAAACACCTCTAAAATGGTTTATATTACTTGGCCGACCTAAGAAGGAATTGAAAATACTTTTTGCGTATTTCAACTTGTACGATAGGAAACTGAAATGCAATAAAAATATTCTGAGATTTTTCAAACATGTATGAGGGGATTTCAATATATTACATATACGAAGGGATTTCAATATATACCAAAGAATCAATGAAATTGCAAATGCTACACGTCTAGCATGTTAGTTAAAATGTAACCAATAAAAACGAATGATTCAACGCACACCAAAATGACAGTGACGTCATTCATTCTAATCATTCGTTTTCATTGGGTACATTTTAAGTAACGTGCTAGACGCGTGCTACTTGCTACTTGCCACTTGCCATGCCAGTTTGGCGGGCGCTCTCACTTATAGAGAATTCGATCAACTATGACGCAAGAGAGAAGGGTTTGGGACGTACTATGTATTAAATCTTCTTTTTATGTTTTATTTATTTTTCCCCCCACATAAAATAAATCAAAACAGCTAGTTCACCTACAACATATAAAGCTAGTATTCCACTAGACGCCTACACAAAACACTTAACGTGTCACAAACTTAAAACTTATCCTTTACCGCTCAAACGATGGAAGTAATCTTTTTCCCGCTTGCCGTTAAATTCTCCAACGGTTTCTCGTGGTTTTCGGATACAAAGAGTATCTAATTGCTTTTGAAGTGCAGGTATTCACCGTTCCACTATGACAAGCCAAAGTCCCTCAATTAATTAAAAGTATAAGTAATCCAAGAGGTTAATTGAATTAGCAAAAAACTTCTTGAACTTTAATTGCATTGTAATCTTATTAGAAGGCTGGGTAGGTGGGGCTGCGGTGGAACAATTCCTGCGGGGTAGAGAAATTTCTGGATTCCTGGGCATTTGGCAATTGATTAATGCTTATGAATTCTTATGAATTATCGATTATTGTGCTTCAGACAGAAGTGTGAAAGTGGATGAGCTAGCAGTGGCGTACAAAATCAAAACAATAAACAATAATATTAAGAAGACAGTGAAAATTTTATTTACAGTAACAACTTTTATTACAAGTGAATTTCTTTAGGTTATTACACACTTAATTAATTAAACTAATTTTTATTATATAAAAATATATTATATTTCTAAACTGGGTAGTACAAATAACTGACAGAGTTACTCACAATATATTTATTAAGTAAGCGACGACCGGTTTCTGCCGGTTGTAGTAAGTGTGATGCTTTCAACCGTTATTTAATTAAACTTCATTTTTTTTTTATTTCAAATTAACGTGTCTCGACATCTTTGGTCATTGACACGGGAGCAAAGGTTTACAATTGTGACAGTGATTGTGAGTTGACAATAGTGAAGAATAAAAATATTATGTAAATTATATTTTGTTAAACAATTGAGAAGTCTTTAAAAAGTCTATTAGGCTCTTGAGTGGTCTTAAACAGTTCAGAAGTTCTTCTGGACCAGTGATTCTCAACCTGTGGTCCGCGAAGTGAACAGTCATAATATAATGAATTTAAATCTTGGTTCTTAAGACGTAAATTAATGCGCCGGCCTATCTTTTTACTCAAAACGTTTCCAGACGACCAAGCGCGCCTGAACACAGGTTCATTCACCTTAATCTTCCGCGTATTTTCCCTCACGCGCCAAATAGTTAGTTGCATTATCTTCGTTTAGTTTCGGCCGCTGTCGTGTACGTACAGGACACTGCGACCACTACGTTTTTGATCGCGCCACTACTCAGTGACTCAGTGCTGACTCAACTGTCAAGTGACGGGCGTGCGTCTTTTTTGGCTTGAAGATTTTAGTTTACTAAAATGAGCAAACAGATGAAACTTTCGGGTTTTTTAAGAAGACGGATAGTGAGAACGTTAAAGCAGGATGTTCTACTAGTAATATTGCCAGTGATAGCACAATATTAACTCAAACTGGTCCTAAAAGAAAGGCTGCTAACCGTAAGTACAATCCTGACTACATAGCATGTGGATTTACATTCATTGAAGAATTTGGTGTCCAGTTACCTCAATGTGTAATTTGTGCGGAGGTATTAAGTAATGAGGCAATGAAGCCGGCAAAATTCACTAGACACTTTGAAACAAAGCATACAAATTTTGCCGGAAAAACATGGAGATTTCTTTAAAAGGAAGGAGACGGAACTAAAATCGTCAAAAAATATCCTCAAGTGATACTCAACTTATGATAAAGCTACTTTGAAGGCGTCATATCAACTTTCGCTTAGAATCACAAAAACCAAAAAACCCTTTACCGTTGGTGAGGAATTAGTTTTACCATGTATCGTAGATGCAACTAAAGCAATTTTAGGTGATAAATACGCTAAACAAATGCAAAATATTCCTCTTTCCAATGACAACGTTAGTAGGAAAATTAAAGAAATGGCATCAGATGATGAAACCCAAGTTCTAAAGAAAATTCATTCCTCAAAGATTTTTGCTGTACAGCTTGATGAATCTACAGATATTACCAATAAAGCTATTCTTGTTGTTTATATACGATTCATAGATAAAGACAACAAAATATTATCTGAGGAGTTCCTGATCTCGATTGAGTTGCAAGGTAACACAACCGGAAAAGACATTTTTAAAGCCATTGACGGATATTTCACAATTAAAAATCTTTCTTGGAAAGACTGTGTAGGACTTTGCTCTGATGGTGCCGCGACAATGACAGGTCACAAAACAGGCTTGCCAAGTTTTGTAAGGAAAGAAGGAAACCGTGATATTGTTTTAACACACTGTATTATTCATCGCGAAATGCTTGCTGCCAAAAGATTAAGTCCCGACCTAAACAAGGTTTTGACTACTGTGGTAAAGGCTGTAAACTTTATAAAAAGTAATGCTCTTAGTTCGAGATTGTTTGCTTTGTTATGCGAGGACATGGGATCCATCCATTCCAATCTCCTTCTACATACCGAAGTTACGTGGCTGTCCAGGGGCCGGGTTTTAGCCAGATTTTATGAACTTCGAAAAAAAGTATATATGTATCTTGATGAAAAAAAAACCTGATTTAGCAAAAACACTGCGTGACGGAGAATTTATGGCCAGTTAGCTTTTTTAGCAGATATTTTTGAACAGCTCAACATATTGAATATAGACCTGCAGGGACCATCTAAAACCGCATTTGACCTTTGGAAAAAAATTGATTCATTTAAGAAAAAATTGCTGCTATGGGAGTCCGAAGCTGGAAAAGGATCGTTTGAAATGTTCAACTTGTTTTCAGGTTTTATCTCTGAAAATAAAGGCTTAAATGAGGATGTTTTACATTCACTCGTTAAGTCCTACATTAAGTCGCTTCAAGATTACTTTGAAAAGTACTTCCCTGCTGATACAGATGTGAATGATTAATCCCTTTTTAGCTACCCACAATAATAATCTGTCTATTCAGGAAAATGAACAGCTTATTGAAATTTCATCCGATGATCATTTAAAAGTGATAAAATCTCACTGCGAAAATGTTGCAGATTTTTGGATAGGATTACTTGATGAAAGTCCACTGCTAAGTAAAAAAGCTTTGGAACTTCTTCTTCCTTTTCATTCCACTTATCTCTGTGAGGCATCATTCTCAACATTATATGTCATTAAGAATAAACACAGAAATAGGTTGCTAAATTTAAATGCTCCTATGAGACTGGCGTTAACTTCTTTCGATCCAAATATTGAGAAACTTTCAAGTGAGAAGCAAGACCAAGAGAGTCATTAACGTCCTAATTTGGCGCTATCTATGACTTTTATTTTGTTTTTTATATACCTTTTGTCTTTCACTATGTATTTTCTTTTTTTATTTTGTAAATAATAAATTCATTATTAAAATTTCAGTGTTCATCTCATTTTACCTATTATTAGGAAATATTAATAATAATATCTAAGTGGTGCGCCAAGAGTTCTGAAAGGTACAAGTGGTCCTCAGTGATGAAAAGGTTGAGAACCACTGTTCTAGACAATGGGTTATATTGTTGGCAATGCGGGTGGCCTGGTAGTGTTGACATTGTGTGAGGATGTGCTTGATGGTAATAGGAATATCGTTGCAGTGAGAGCATAACTGTTGGTCTGTAGAGGACATAAGATGACCGTGTGTCAAACGTGTGTGTCCTATTCTAAATCTTCGTACTTCTATCTTTTCTTTTCTGTTCAGAGATGCTAGGGATAAATAGCTGTAAACATTAGGTTGTATTTTCCTGAGCTTTGTGTTTTTGATGATCCAAAGTTCCTGCCACTTGTCTTGGATATTTATTTTGAATTTTGATTTTAAATATTCTTGGAGCTGTATATTGTAGGCGGGTAAGTTGGATGTAGATTCTTCTTTTGCAGCGCTATCAGCTATCTCATTTCCTTGGATGCCGATATGAGAAGACACCAATATTATTGTTATTGAAGTCCCTCGGAAAGTGTGGAGATGGATTAATTCTAATATTTTTTGCAATGAAGGATGTTGATTGTAAATATTTTTTATTGAATGAATTGCGGATCAGGAATCGATACACAGAGCTATACTTTGATGATTGTCAAAAGACAACTAGAGAGCTTTTGCTCTCGAGTTGTTGCTCTTTAGTATTTAGCAATACTAAAGAGTTCTCCTGAAAATACGCTACATTAGTAAAAGGGCAACAAGAGATCAAGCACAAAACACGTCATTTTTCCATGTAAATCTCCATAAGAAATTCTAAGGTCGATTCTGGTCATTTTTGTCTCTTTTTGTGGTGGAGGCGCGACGGCTCGTCGGATCGTGACGTGTAAGGTATCGTTGGAAAGCGGAGGGGGTGGGAAACACGTTGAGATAGAAAGCAAACAATAAGACCTGTTCAAGACCCGATCAAGACCCGGTGAAGACCCAATCAAGACCTCTTCAAGACCTGTTCAAAACCTGATCTAAAGCTGATTGATCATATGCCTACATTTTGCGATGAATAAATCTTCTTGAATTGATTGTCCTTGAGTTGTCTCAATTTACTTTGGATGTTTCTATGTTTCATTATAAGTTATCTTTTTAAATTTTAATAATTGGTAAAATGTATGTATACATGGAATTTCTTGAGATGATTGGACGCTTTCATTTATGTTCGTGCTAGATTCATTATTCGAAATGGAAGCTTGGGTATATGACTGTATAGGAATAATGGACGATGGGGGATTAATGCAGTTATTTGCTACATGTGCTGTTTGCTTGTAGATAAAACATTCCATTTTATCTGTAGAAAGAAATATTCTATGTTAGTGACCATCATATGGAATAGTTATTGATGTTTGTAGTTCGTAGTTATCAGAAGGGGAAAATATATAAACTTGGCGCCTGAAGCTTAAAACATGGTTGTAGTCATCTCCAGAGATACCTGCTTTGAGAAACGATATGGGGATGCTAGTTGTGAGCCAAGACTGTTTGTAGCATTTTCAGCTAGATCATGAGGGATAAGAGGTGATATATTTGAAATATCAATTCTTTTGGTTGGAGATATAAGTCTCCGAATATTTAGACAAAATGGATTAATTTGAATAAATGGATGAGAATTTATCAATTTTTTGACAAGTTGCGAATTAGATAAGTAAATACATACCCTATTATTTGATATCCTGGATGCGAAGCAAATGTTCTTGTCCCCAATGATAGTTCCGATTGCATGTATATAATCGTATAGCTTTAAAATATTCTCGGCATAAAAAACCACGGCCTGATCCTTTTTTGGGAACGTTGTTCTAGGTGCTGATTTTACTGCAGCTGTGTAAGATATGTTAGTGTTGGTGGTTGGGTTTGAGTTGGTTACAATTTGGTTTGTTGACATTGTTGGATTTGAAGCATACTCGTAGTCAAAGACAGCTTCTTGCAATTTGTTTGTATTTATTGTTGAGTGTCAGAAGACGGCAAGGCGGTGTATGATACACCATAGTGATGGAAGTTGCCTAGATATGGTGCAACTAGTGTAATGTCAAAAATTGTTGTTACTGTCTTGTACGGTTATAATATACAGTAATGAGTGCCTTATCACCCGGCTTTTTAACGTAAGAGATAGAAAACACAGTTACCTTGTGAAATAAAAAGACATGAAACTCGTAGAAGTGGGAAATAATCCATAAAAACCTATAATTTACATTACATTACATTACCACTATCGATAGTCTCATATCTTTAGACGTTAAACGTGGCTATTTGACTTGAGTCATAATTATCCGGATAACATCGAAAATATTTTATTTTAATAATTTCTAATGTTAGAATAAATCATTGAATAAATTAAGATATTATAGTAAAAGACATTAATTAGTAGCGATTTTAAATTATAAATCTTTAAGTTTATTTAATAATAAAAATAACTGAAATATTTGACTAAAATAAAGGTAGGTATGTTCTGTCCGAAAACAATTAATGTATGTGAAATTGGTGTAATAGTTAGAGACGTGGTCTATTGACAAGACAAGAAGATTGGGGTTCAATTCACACCAAGGATAAAATTTTTGTTTTATCAATCAAAAAGTTATAGAAAATATGATACATATTAGGCAACAAGTTTTCGACAAACTCATTATTTACAATTTATTTTTATTCCAGTGTTATAAAACGAAAATACAAAATAATTCAAATTCAATTCCAGTTTCACTGTCTTCAGTTGTGAATGCAAAATAATCCGGTGAAGACTGTTTATGTCAAATCAATCACTAAATTCTCAGTGTTAATATCAATTCCTCTGTACAGATAATGATTTTCAAAACAATTGACAATTGTTTATACGTTTATTTACAAAATTTTTTTATTTTTGTAGAATTTTTACTTATTTAAACATTTTTTAAATGTTCTTTTAATTTTGAAGAATTTTTACTTTATTTTCGAAACTACGACGACACTTTTTTCAATAAGATAATATATTTAACTTTAAACACTTCTAATACTAGTAACGACTGACATAAATGTTCAAAAGCAAAACGATCTCAGCATAATTTCAAATTATTCAAAAAAAAATGTGGGTTTTGAATTCTAGTCGTCTGCATCGCAGTGTCAAACTCTTACCACTAATCCACGAAGGATTGATAATTATTCCGTGTCAACAGTGTATGAAACTCCTCAAATCATAGTAGAAATTATTCTTGGTTAATAATTTAAAACTTTAGATTAAATAATCACTATTAATTAATTTATTTTATTCACATTGTTGCTTTATTGTGGTCAATCACACCTCAAAGGTGTGAGACTATCGATAGTGGTAATGTAATTTTTTGTAAATTATAGGTTTGTATCGATTATTTCCCACCTCTACGAGTTTCATCTCTTTTTATTTCACAAAGTAACTGTGTTTTCTATTTCTTACTTTAAAAAGCCGGGTGGTAAGGCACTCATCACTGTATACTTAATGAAATATTGTTTATGCAAGTTTAGCGATTATATGCACAAGTGAGAGTACACGTATATAGTTACAATGCACATTGTTATTGTCTGGAACAACAATTACGAGAACTGCAAAAACGATGTTTGAAAAATTCATTTTTTAATAATAATAATGCACAGAAAACTTCAGTTTCAACACTTCCACAATTTATTAATTTATTGTATTATAATAAATATTGTGGATTGTGGACGTTTTGAAAACAAAGTTTTCAGTGTTTTGTTGTTAAGTTATAAGTGTATTTGATATTTTGATTTTCACTTCGGAAATCGTTCTCAAAATAATAATTTGGGAATGATTGATAAGAAATAGTTACATTAAGCAACTATTGACAATACTGTTTTATTTTCCCATTTAAACCATGATAACTGTAAAACGTGGGACAAACACATATAATTTTACATAAAAAAAGAAATTCTTTATTCAATCACAGCTTGGATGTGCATTGCAACACACTGTATACCTAGATAATACAAAATTTACCTATAAAAAAATCTCCTAGCTTCTTTCGTTCGAATGCAAGTACCATATACTTTAGAACTTTATTAATACGTGATAAAGGCCAATTATTTAGTTATACCTCTTTTGAGACTAAACTTCTTGAGCTGTATTAAATTATTAAGTTCAGAAATACACAGAACGTTGCACTCTATGGCGCGATATATTCGCCGACGTTCATACAACTTTGTCGTTAATTAATAATAAGAAGTAACTTAATTAAAGACATTGTATTTATCTACTCTGGTACTTTGTAAAATATATATTAAATATGTTATCAGGTAGGTAAATTTTATCATCATCATCATGGCTTATTCACTCCTAGCGGAGTGTTTGCCGCCCTTTTGGGCTCTCTGATTCATTTATTACGGAGAATCAGCCCGCTGTTGTTTTTTTATTATTATTATAGCAGCGTGTGCGACTTGGCTTTATCTACAATTTTCCTCCATTCTTTCCGGTCCTTACAGCGCTCCTTCCAATTGTAGATTCTCAGCTTCTTTATGTCTCCTAAGACTTGATCTTTCCATCTTAATTTGGGTCTCCCCTTTGGTCTCTTTGTTGTTGGTCTCCATCTAGTTATTCGCTTTAGCGTAGAGTCTGGGTTAGCTCTTTCTGTGTGCCCCAGCCACCTGAGCCTTTTGCGTCTTCACGAACTTGATTATGTCTTCACCATCGATGACTGCTTTAATTTCTTCATTGGTTAATCTTCTAAATTCGCCTACACTTATCCTCACCGGTCCCATTATTTGTCGAATTATCTTTCTCTCTAAGATTTCCAACCTCATTTCATCTTTTTGTGTTAGGCACATCGTCTCTGTACCATAGGTGATTACTGGCCTGATTGCAGTCTTGTAAATTTTTAATTTCGTTTTCTTACTAATGTGCTTTTCTTTTAGAAATTTTTGGTAGTTCCAGTAGGTTTTCTTACCGAGTAGGATGAGTTCATTTATTACATCCGTTCTATCATTTCTGTCATTTACCATCACTTCCAGGTATTTGAAACGGTGTACTCTTTCAAATGTATATGCAACAAGCTTAATTTCTTTCTCTATGTTCGTATTCTCTCTTGAACACTTGAGGTATTTTGTTTTGCTTTGGTTTATTACTAGCCCTCTCTTCTTTGCTTCTTTATCTAGTATTAATATTTTGTTCTGCATGGTTTTTAAATCTCTAGTAACCAGTGCAAAATCATCTGCATACGCTATCAGTTGGGCTGAAGATTCGATAATCGTTCCCATAATTTTGGCTGCTCTTACTGCCCCCTCTATGGCAATGTTAAATAATGCTTTTGACTATCTATGTTTTAATCTCTAAGAACGATACTGGATATGAGACTCAGGTGTATAGAAAACCAACACACACCGTACATTAAAGGATTATCATAAAAACTTAAAAGGATAGGAAATAAATTCAACATTTCAACAACATTCAAAACAACAAACACGTTGAGATCTATTTTGTCCAAAACCAAACCTAACAATGAACAAGAAAGGACAAAGAATTGCATTTATAAAATACCTTGTGAATGCGATCAGTTTTATTTAGGTGAATCATCAAGGCCATTAAATGTTAGAATAAGTGAACATCAATCTTATAAAATAGAGAATTTGATAGATCTCAAATATGTAAACACGCATGGGACAATGAACATAGGGTTCAATGGAATAATTTAAATGTAGTCCTAAACGAAACGGATGGTAAAAAAAGAAAAATCAAAGAAGTGGCTCTAATTATGCTAAATGAGACCAATTGTGTCGCAAATTCCTCGGCAGAATGTAGTAGGATTTGGTTACCAATATTGAAAGAGGAAGTTATTAATAAGAAAATACCAGTATTAGTAAGTCAGTAACATATAGAGGATACATCATTTATCTTTTTTAAATAACGTAACATATAAAATCAGAATTTTGGTGTTTGTTGAAGGTAAACTAAATTCACGAACAAATACTTACAATGTCGGGATAGTATTATGAGGTTTTTTTCCCTCATAATTTACTATGGAATCACTAACAGGAGAATTTTACTATCATCATGTCATGTGTTTGTCTTTTTAAAGATGAATTACATGCTATGATTTTTTCTGACGGATATTCCCAAGTTAAAGTTGATTTCATGTAATCGAATGAACTATGAAGTAAAGTCGTCCCAGGAGCGCAACTCAACAATATTGGCAATATCATTTTAAAGTCGTCTACTTTAAAATGCATAATGTATGTATGAATTATCAATATAAAAGATTCAGATAAAATTAAATTATTAGAAGAATTTTTCACTATGTAACAAAAAACAAGATTTGCTTAATTTACTGTTTGTATTTTGAGAACGATGTCCGAAATGGAAATTGAAACGTCAATAAACGTATTTTTATCTTTAATTGTGGCTTATTCCCAGTTAAATAGTAATTAATTTACAATGCCACAAGAAAATAGCTTCAGAACAATATTTATTTGTCAGTAAGAATATAGTTTTTAAATCTGCCCACTGTCAACAGATGTAAGGTGACACTCATCTTACAAATCATCTTCCGGTTTTCAACTCCCGTCTCTAATAACCCCTACTGAGAATTCGGATCGGAAAAACCGCGTGCAGACATTGGAATGTCATTTACTCGGCTTTTCGACAGCAGCGGTTCTTTGTTAAGTCACCTACCGCAAGATATTCCCCTTCTGCCGCCATACTCCTTCGAAAATATCTATACCTTTCGTCTTTTTCCGATCAACGCCATCTAAACGGTCTTCGGATAGAGATAAAATATGCAACAATGCCACCACGGAAGGGTCTGATAAACCAGAGTGCAGGACAGGACTAAGACGAAATTACTACTACCTTGCTCGAATGTCGTAATGCTATTGTATAAAGAAAAGGATAATATGTTGTCGGATAATAAGTGTCTTTATTCTTGTTTGATGTTGTTTAAAAATCTATCAATGTTGTTTATATTATTTTCATGGTTAATTAAAAATTTAATTTAATTTTCTGTATCAGCAGTTACTTGGCGGGTGTCTTCTACACAATCTAGATGCTGGTTTAGCTTTAAGTATGGATCATTGTGTTCTCGTAAAGTAAACCTTGCTTTGTCGACATTGTGTCGTTTCACTTTATAACTTTAAGCATTTTAAATATAATTTCAACAAATTCAATGTTTTGTGATGAGGTTATTAACCAAGTATTCTTACGTAAGTACTATGAACCACATATTTTATTTAACAGTTAAAATTTCAACCACGTTTACATTACATAGTGGGATTAATTCCTTTTCAGTTCACTTCTTATATTTGACCTAAATTACAGCAAAATCACCATTGCTTAATAAATTTGGACCTATTTTAACCAATTTTCATCTTGAGTTCGACTCTGTGTAGGAATATGCCGCCGCTGTGGGACGGTACTTCGGGGCGGTCTTTATACGGTTATGAATGGAATTTAACGGCCACCTTCTGAAAAATTCAACACCGAATTTCAATGATTGATGTTCACTTAGGAAGTTGGGAGGATTTGTAAAGTTTTCTACCTGTAAGATTTTTTTGAAAATGCTGAAGCGTCTCATCGCTTTGGGAATTGTTTTAAAGTTTTTGTTTAGCATATAAAAATGCAGTCAAGAACACAAACAATTTAAGATGGATTGGAATAAATGTTAACGCAACCGTCTATATATATATATAATATATATATATATATATATATATATATATATATATATATATATATATATATTCGGTTTTATAACGTCTTACGACGTTTTCCAACTCCCAAACGCCACTGTATTCTGTCTTGAGTTAGGTCTTCGTCCATATTTCGAGCTCTAATCGCTTTCCTAACTCCCACGTTCCAGCTCTGTGGTGGTCTTCCTCGTTTCCTCTTCTCTGGGGGTTGCCACATCATTGTTTTTTTAGGCAATCTTTCGTCCCCATTCGGCTCATATGCCATACCATATGAGCTGTTTTCTGAGCTGTTTTCTCTCAATATCCTCAACTGTAGTGCCCTCTATACCCATTTGTTGTTTTATCACTTCATTCCGTATTCTGTCGCTCTTGATATTCTCATCGATCTTCTGATGGCATCCATTTCCGTCGCTTCGACCTTTTTCTTATATTTCTCGGTTATTCTCCATGTCTCAGCTCCATAAAGTAGGCTAGTTTTAACCATTGTCTCATAGATGTTCCATTTTCTTTTCTTTGATATTTGCTTACTCCATAGAACTCCGTTCAAACATGCTATAGCTCTTCGTGCTTGTACAATTCGATGTTTTATTTCTCGTTCGTCTTTTTCACTACGGTCGAAGATGACGCCCAGGTATTTATATTCGTCACATGGATTTATTTTTTGATTGTCATCGATATCGAGTTGTTCTGCTTCAGCTCCAATTGAGAGGTATTTGGTCGTTTCTAAATTGATATCTAATCCCCATCTCTGGTATTCTTCAATTAGTTTTCTAAGCATGTATTCCATGTCGTCTTTGTCATTTGGGATCACCACCTGATCATGTGTAAACTGTAAAGTATTTATGCAATCCTGATCGTTCAATTGTATACCCATTCCTTTGACTTTCCTTTTCCATTGTTTCAGAGCTGCAGAGATATAAATCTTAAACAGAGTCGGAAAGATACAACGTCCTGGTCTGACCCTTAGTAACTCCAAATTTTTCAGCTAAGAGGTTTCGAATTTCATTTGTGAGTTTAAACCATAATATAGATCTTTGAGAGCACTAACCAATGTTTGATGTATGTTTGATGTGCCCAGGACTTCCTATAGTTTATTTAGCGGGACCCTGTCATACGCCTTCTCAAGATCTACAAAAGTCATATGTAACTCTCTATTTGCCACAACTTTCTTTTCTATAATTTGTTTAAGACAGAAGATGATATCTGTACATGAACGACCTGCTCTAAATCCTCCTTGTACTTCGTCTTCAGACGATTGATAATCTTCCTCTATCAGGTCCCGCAGTATTCGACCGTATAGTCGACTCATTGAACTTGTGACCGATATCCCTGTATAGTTTTTACAATTTCTCCTCTCACCTTTTTTTATATTTTATACATTCATCTGGTGTTGGATGTCCGTTAATATATTCGTTAAATATCACCGTGATCATTCTGTGTAATTTATCTGAGCCGTCTTTTATTATTTCCGTAGTTACTCCCTCTAGTCCACTTGCTTTCCCATTCTTCATCCCTGCTATAGCTTTTTGAACTATGTTGATATCTATGGTAATATGCTCCCCAAGAATTTCGATTCTTGATGAATTCATATCTTCTTTAAATTCGTCTCTGTTCTCATTTAACACATGTTTGTAACAATGTGTCCAATCCTTGGGATTTATGGGATTTAGAATCACTTTCTCGTTAGTCGGCTTCTTAACAGAGTTTATAAGCTTCCACGCCTCAGTGCATTGTCGTCCTCCAATATAAGATTCTATCTCTCTGCACCGTCTGTCCCATGTCTCATTTTTGGAGGTCATAATTATCTTTCTAGTTTTCTTATTCATTTCATTGTATCGGTCTTTGTATGCGTCATCTTTTGTATTTAACCACTTATGGTATAATCTTTTCTTTTCTGCTACCGCATTTTCGACGACTTCATTCCACCAAAGCTTGTTACTAATTTTATTTTGTTTGATTCCTAAGACCTCCTGTGCTGTTTGATGAATAGTTGATATTATGTTCTCATTTATGCATTTGGTATTTGTTAGTGTTTCGTCAAGTTTGGAGTCCATTCGAGTCTTATATAGTATACGGATGCTCTCATGAATTAAACTGGACAGATTGTATTGAGGAAGATCAATTCTTTCTAAAAGTTGTTCGTCTTGGCTTGATGAGACACTGTCCTTTAATCTATATGGGAAAACAATTTTTGCCCTGACCATGTGGTGATCTGATCCGCATACTGCGCCTCTCATAGCTCTAATATCTCTTATGAGTATTTGTGAATTTTGTTTAACTTTCACGTAGACTCTAGAAGAAGCCCAACTTTTCAATCAGTCAAAAATTTCGCATGAACAAATTCAAAGGTATGTCAAAATATTGCTGCGATATATTTGTGTTTGAAAACTATTGATATGGATTTAAATTGTATAACATAAATTATGTTATTTCTTATTTTGTAATTATAATATTGTTTTCAATTTACACATAATTCTTGAAGAAAATTTTCATACAAACATAATACAAAATACAAACACGTTTTAGAATGACAACATATTTTTAAATTTATTAAGTGAGCAATCACTTAAAATAATAAAAAAAATTAAAGTTAAATTAGTGTTTTTTCCTGTAGTACTATATATCCAGTTTTTTTTCTTTTCTTTTCAGTAAGTTATCAAATGAATCGTTGCGATTTCTTTTCTATGAGGCGTACGTTCTCCCCAGCATTTTACGATTTCATAGCCATTTATTGTTCTGTTCAAACGTCCGTGAAACAATTTTGATTTTGATTGGTAATTTTTCTTTTTCAGTTATTACGCCTCGACAGCGTTTCCTGTAGGACCCACTCGGCTGGTTCCCCCGATAAAGAGACAGAGGTTGATGACCACGACGAGAAATGGAAAAAATCAATTGCAAAAAACAACGAGTATTCCTCCACTTGACCAGCTTAAAGTTTATAGTGAGTTTAAACATTTTTTTATATTATAAAATAATTTACAAATATTACAGTATAGGTTAAAAGAAAGACGGGTGTACCATAACCTTTATGGGTACGCGTGTGTGTTTTTGTATGGGTAAAACAGCCAAATGGAATAATTTCGATAATTAATAAATGAAAGCGTGTTCAAAAAAACGCCAATACACGTCAATTGGTATTTTAAGTTGCGCATATCTTGCGATAAAATCTTTTTATACAGGGAGTATTATGTAACAGTGGTCAATACCAACTTTCTTATTTCAAATACAACATTGTGTAAACTATTCAATTTTTTTATTTCTTAGAATATTCTATGAAAAAAATAGATATATTTAATGTACAAATAGACGGTATTTTGAGAGATTAAAAATTATTAATTTGCCAGTGTAAATATAGTGGTAATTTAAATACAGATAAATAAAATGAGTTCATCGAATAGTGAAGATGAATTTAGTAACACAATACCCAATATTATAAAGTTAGCTGCGAACACTACCGAGAACATATTACCAGAAAATTCTAAAGGAAGATATGAAAAGGTATATCGACAATTTATGGATTGGCGTACAACAAAATCTCGTTTGCTCCGTCCATCGTTGACCTTCGCCTGTAATCCTAGGCAGGAGCCTTTATAGGGTACTATCATGGTACAATAAAATTCACATGGTATGGCACATAATGTTCCAAAATCGGTTCGCTTCGCGCACGACGTAGTCAAGATCCCCTCTTCGCGCAAATTTGAATGCAGTTGTATAGGAAAGACTTTTAATTTTAAATTTTTAATATAATTTGGCTAATTTATTTATAGTACTTATAAGGAAATGATAAAGTTGTGTTTTTATAATATTTAATCATAAAAAATAAGTTGTATCTAATTTAATTTTATTGATTTTTGGGTACAGATATTTTAGCAAGGTTCTGAAACTGTTAGTTTATTTTGTTAACATAGGTATTCTTTATAAAACACGTTTTAATTATGTTTATTATACATACAGGTTGAACAACTGCTACTCTAGAGTTCTTTATTTCAGTTGTTTAAAAAGATACAAAAAAAAATTTATATAAAGAGTTTATATAAAAAATTTATATAAAAGTTTTGGGTCTTCGCTAATCTACAAAATGGAATACATATCACCACAATTTCATTCTCTCTTAGTGGCCTAGCCACCGCAGCATGTTCATTTTTATAGACCTACCAATATTAGGCTCAAAATTGTAGCGTCTATGTCATAATCCGTTTCCCTACACGCCTTTATAAATGTCCCATTTATACATTCAAAACAACCCAAACGTTCTTTATCACTTTTTGTTATCATCCACGTTTCTGACCAACTTGATTAGAGTTCTATATACATATCAATATTTTCGTTCTTTTTGTGACTGTTTGACGTCAAGTTTCTTTAATCCATAGTACGTTCTATTTGCTAAATATATATGTCTGTTAATTTCTGCAGTTACTGTATTACTTTGGTTGATTTGAGCCTAGATATGTGAACTCTGTTACTCCTTCAAAAGTATATGTTGCAGCTGTTAGATCTTTGGGTTTTCCTAATGACAGTAGTGGGCCCAACGGACACAAGAAGTAATTAACAGATCCAACAGAAGTTCGTGTTAGTACTAAGCACATCCTAGTTTGGTCCAAATGTCACGCTGCTAAACACCCACCGATGATAATTGAACCTTCATTGGATGTCTGGTGGACTTACTTGTATTAAAGTATTTTGGGAAATAAAAAATAAATTTTTAAAGGAACTTTATTACATATTACATTAATTTATTATTTTAATTATAATTAAATACTATCGGCTCATGAGATCAATACACAAGGATCACCTGAAATTTTTTACAATTAGTTAATTTGATAATAACACGCCAATTCGCAAAACTGCCCAATAATTTCTGTGATCCAATACCATCAGAATGGTCTAGAATAATACGAAATAATTTTATGTCATGTGCATATGCTAAGACTTTAGTCACTCAATGATGTGATAGCATCATCAACAAAAACTTCAAAGAGAAGAGGTAGGTACCAAGTTGGCATTTTGGACCACTCCAGAGGAAAGTATTCAGTTAATCATTCAAGTAAAATCCTTTCAAAATTATCCTTTCTACAACAGGATATTATCCACAGTTTCCTGACCACACTATCTTTAGGAAACGTATGAAACCTTAAGGTTTTATCTTTATTGTCACTATTACAAGTAGCAACTGCACAGCACATTTTGAAATAGTTACAAAATTTCACAAAAACAAACAGATACACGAAAGCAAATAAACGAGTAAATGTTCTTAAATCAGTCTATACAGACTATAACACATATATACTATCCAAAAATAGAATAATATCGCTAAAAACAGATGAACAATACGAGTTTTGCAAAAAAATCCACTACACAATATAGTTATACAATTACAAATAATGGCTCACAGGGACCTTTGCTACGTCCATCGAGCAATAAGACAAAAGAGGGAATCTAATCCTTATGAAAAGGAGACCAAAAAAGTGGCCTCTGATGGCGGACATATCCGGAAATGCGAATGCGCCAAATTTAAATTTTCCGACACTTATCAACAGTAGCTATATATTTCGCAGAATGTGTCTTAGACGAGAAAGTTTTAATTAATTATTAATGATAAGAGTCTAAAATGCGACACAATTGTTAAAAAACTTCAATATAAATAAGATTTCATGTGACATTTGGGACAAACAATAACATAACCCAACTAAATTTGATGTCAAACAAGGAGAGAGACTCTCTTTCCTTGTTTAATGTGGCCTCTAAAGATCGCACTTCCTGTCTAACAATATGTTTGCCCCCACTACCTTTACATTCCCTCTATTGTCTTTTTGCTCGATGGCTACGTCACACCCGCTTGACCTCAGCTGTCAAAAGTGTCAAATGTCATGCGCAAGATTCTACCATGAGAGTTTATTGTACCATGGGATACTATCATCTGGGGCAGATGAACCCATCCTCCTTTATACAGGCTTGGGACCAGCAACATAACAGCTGAACTACTCAATTCACCCAGCCGTCATAAAAAATCATAAAAATAAGGTAAAGTAAAAAGTCTTATCTTAATCAAAGATATAGTTTATTAAGATAAACAAAATAACATAAAGTCATAATCACTTGTTTTAATGGCCTGAGATTAATTTTATTCAGCTTTTATGCAGAAGTACCATCTTGTCATTCAAAAAAGTCAGCTAATTCCATAGCAATTACTTTAGCATTACTTACTGCATTTGCTACTGCATTCGAAAAGTCTTTAAAATCGTATGTTTTACCCATTTGCTTCATGGAACTCTTGGTGGTTGAATGAGTCCGCAGCCATGAAGGTATGGCCAGGCTCAAAATACTTAATACTTAATTTTTAAGGTGCGATATCCTCAGAGTTTACAATAAACGTAAAGAAATTAAACAAAGCTCAGTTTTTATTTTGAGCAGAGCAATTGTCAAGCCACATTATAACATTTTTAGAGTCTCGGTGAGACAAAAACAATTTATAGAATATGCTGGCAATATCCGACTTACTTTGTCCGGCTATTCCTTCGTGCCATAAAATTGCAGTTGGTACTGTTGGCTTTCTAGCAGTAACGAAAAAAATTTCATTAAAAGCAATTATTCTAGGTGTAAAAATAATCTCCTTAAACCTATCCATTCTCGGAAGCATTATGACCTAGAATATCACAACAAAATAAAACATTTATAATTAATATAATATTTTTGATGTATTTATTTTGATGTATAATACACCAAACTTGGTGCATTCCTCACAATTATTCACCAATGCATCCTTTTTGTGAGACGTGGATTTTAAATGCAAGTTAAATGATTGTTACAACCAGCACTATTCGTGTACTAATTTTACAAATGCAATATTTAAAGTTGCGACAACTTCTTGATCTAAATAATACGAAAACTTGATATTTTAACATTTTTAAAATAACCATGTAAATAATTACGCATTAGTTAATAAAGTAACCTTTGTTTCTTACCCAATTGTCAAATTCCCCTCTTACCGTGGCCTAGTGTTGTATGTCTTAAAAAAAAAATGCCTTGATGGGCCCCTAGGCGAGAAGAGAGTGACCCTGTTTACCTGTTCTTTGTTTTGTATATTTAGTAATATAAACTCAGACAACTATTTTTTTTACCATGTTGAGTCTGGCTGAATGACTAACAGTCTATGCCATTAAAAAAAAAAAAAAAAAAAAAAAAAAAAAAAAAACATTTTTCAATAAAATTCTGGTCCATCATTTTTATTGTGATGTCACTGGAAAGATAACGTCGTTCTGGTGCATGTTCCGATCGTAGTGTGGTTCTGTGGGTTTGAAAGATTCTATATATTCTTTAATAATTGCGACATTCTTTATAAATGCGACAGGATGTGCATTCTTACTACTAATATTTAATGCATACTGTAAAGAAATTATGAAAAAAGCTCTTGATGGAGAAACAGTAGGAATAAAGGTCATTGGAACACCAATTAACAACGTTAGATATGTGGACGATACTTTCATAATAGCAGACAACCTCCAAGACCTACAAAAGTTTATGAACAATATAGTTTAGTATGGAAAACAATATGGATTATCAATAAACTTGCTTTGTCAATAATTTTTTATCCACTCCTGAATGTAGGTCTTTCCCAATTGCTTCCATCTTTCCTTATCTTGCTCCAATATAATCCACTTTTGCCTGCTAGTACTCTTATGTCATCTACCCATCATTTTTGAGATCTTTCCGTACTTTTTGTTATCGTCCTTGGTCTCCATTCTAGAATCCTCCGTGTTCACATGTTGTTATTATATCGGGCTACGTGACCTGCCCAGCGCTATTTCATGTTTGTAATTTCTTCCACATAATCCCTAATCTTCGTTCTACGTCATATCTTGTTGTTTATAATCTTGTCTCTCAATCTCAGTGATATTTTAAGCATGATTCGTTCGGATTTTTTGGTAAGGGCTACTGTCTCCAAGCCGTAGGTACAAACTGGTAGTATCCATGTGAAATACACCTTTTTCTTTAAGTTTACAGGAATGGAGGTGTTTTTCAAAATATATGCTAGTTTGCCGAAAGCGCCCCATGCTAGTTGTGTTCTTTTAATTTCAGCATATTGATTTGGTTTTCCTAGTTTAATGATATGAACTGAGGATATCAAAAACCGAAAATAATGATAAAAGCCTGACAATTAAAGCTAAAACTTTAGAACAGCTTAAAAACTACAAGTATCTTTGCACAATAACTAATCACACAAACGATTAGTCTAACTAAATCAAAGTTCGAACAGAGAAAGCACAAACTTCAATAAAATAAGAAAGGTACTTTGTTCAAGGAACTGAAATTAGACTTGCTAGTTAGCTGTTAGTTTACGGGATAGAAGAATGGACAAAAAATGCGTCGACTACTAAAAAGTTAGAAGCATTCGAACTGTGGGTTTATAGAAGGATCCTGAAGATATCTTGGACCAAGCATGTAACAAACAACGGAGTTATGAAAAGAGTCAACAAAAGAATGAAAATATTGGAAACCATAAAGACACGAAAGCTGCAATACCTGGGGCATTTTATGTGTAATGAAAGATACAACATACTTTAATTAATTATACAAGGGAAAATTCGAGGCAAAAGAAGTGTAAGAAGGAGAAGAATCTCATGGTTGCGTAACTTCAAATCGATCGAACTATTGAGAGCGGCAGAATTTAAGGTTAGGTTAGCTATGATGATTGCCAACCTCCGTCGCTGAGATAATACGTAAAGAAGAAGAACTTTAGTTGTAGTAGTAGTAGTCAGTCATTTCAACATGATAGTCGTTAGAATTTCAATAACTTTATATCAAAACGTTTATGGAAACAACACTCGAACACAAATGGATCATCATCATCATCCAGCCGAATTTTTACATCCATTGTTGGATATAGGCCTCCTCCAAACGTCTCCAGTTCTCTCTATCTCTAGCTGCTGCAATCCAGTTTGTTTCTATTCTCCTTAGGTCGTCGGTCCATCGGGTGGGTGGTCTGCCTCAACTTCGCTTGTCGGCTCTTGGTCTCCACTCCAATAATCTCTTCGTCCATCTTCCGTCTTCAATTCTAGCAACATGTCCAGCCCACCTCCACTTTTGTTTATTGATTCGCAGTATAATATCGTCTACGCCAGTTCGTCGGCGTATCTCCTCATTTCTCACGCGATCTTTCAAGGTCAGGCCCAGCATTGATCTCTCCATTCGCCTTTGTGTTACCCTCAGTTTTTCGGCAGTAGCTTTCGTTAAAGTTAAGGTCTCTGCTCCGTAGGTCAAGACTGGTAAGATGCATTGGTTTAAATGCCTTCCTTTTCAGGTGAATTGGGATATTTGTTTTAAAAATGTCTCTCATCCGTCCATATGCCGCCCATCCCAACATGATTCGTCTATTTAGCTCGCAGGTTTGGTTGTCTCTGGTTATTCTAATTTCATGACCCAAGTATGTGTATTTATCGATTAATTCTACCTTGTTGTTGTATTGATCTGTATCTCTTCGCTGGGAACCATATTGGTCATCATTTTGGTTTTCTCGAAATTTATCTCCAGCCCAGTTTCTTGTAGTATGTCATTCAGTTCTTGGAGCATGTCTTTGATTTCTCCCAGATTATCTGACAGAAGCACGATATCGTCCGCAAAACGTAGATGGTTTAATCTTTCTCCATCGATGGATATTCCTTTCTGTTGCCATGTTAGTTTTTTAAATGCATGGATAAACACAAATGGATACTGCTCGTATATTTCATAAAACATTTACAAGTTTACTGCCTGTATCTCAAAGAACTGTGTACTTTCTTAGTTTATAGGAATATCAGATAGAGTTGTAGTACTCAAAATTAATGCTAAACCAGTTAACGTGAACAATATTCAAGCATATGCTCCAAACTTCAAAAAGCTCAGAACAAGAAATAAAAATAAGAAGTGACTAACCTGCTATAGATACTTTGGACTAGAAACGCGAAATAATAGAGGAGACCGCCTTGTTCAGTTTTGACAAGAAACTTTTTTTTAATTACCACCTCGAAGACTGTATACCTAGAAATCTCCAGCTGACTATCAAAAAAAAAAATGATTAGAAACCAGATTGACTACATCATCAACAACAAACGATTTCAGAATTTCGTAAAAGCCGCAAAAACATATCCGGGAGCAGATGTTTCATCAGACTCTAATCTTTTACTAGGACGTTTCAAACTGCACATGAAAAAAGTCTATACAAGAAAAGCATAAAAACATCCAGACATCCAGAAGTTGAAAGAGAAAACCACAAGAGACGAAGTCAAAGAGAAGATCAACAACAAAATAAACAGCATGGTAATCGCAGATATTAATCAAGAAAATATAAGTGTGGATGATATGTGGAATACAATAAAGGCGATTATTGTTAAATAGAAAATCAGTTTCGCGAAATTGAACATATAAGGCAGAAAATAAAAATGAAAAAAGGGTGGTTCCTCCAAACAATTTTTGTTATTTTTTAAACAAAAAATACTTACAGCTCTTACTTTTCATCCCTCTATTTCTAACCACTAGTCTTTAATAGATAGATAAGTATCACAAAGATAGTTCCCATATTGTGTATTTTGTAGGTCTGGTAATATAATAGGTCATTTATTTTTCATACCCCCAAGTTAGGGTGGTCCACACCAAACATTCTTTTATTTTGTAAATAAAATTGTGTACTAAAGATTAACCCTTATGTAGGTCTTTTAACCTAAAATTAAATTTACCTTTTGCTGCCCAGGGAAATCAAAAGTTTAAGTAATTTTTGGAATATATTTCGCAAAACAGTTCACTTTAAGTTTTCCATGAATACTAAATGAAATACTACAATAATCTCTGTTACTAAACACGACTAAAAATTTAAACAACTAACTACCTACATGTTCTAAAATGCTTTTAATGTTAAAGCATAAGAAACAATGTCATTATCTACAACGAGAGACATGCATCAGAATCTCGTCTGTGACGTCACACGAGGAGGTCCATTTAAATATTTAATTCGATTGCGATTAATATAGAGTGCTTATTACGCTTGTTGGCTATTGTACCAGACTCTAAACTCTGGAGGATTTTCACTGAGGTCCGTCGCCGAGACTCAAATTAGAAACGAAATTAGAATGAAGTTGAAAAGTCATTCATACCTGATGAAATGCGGTCACTGATGTTGGAAAATTATTTTGTGTATGTTAGCATATACTGTTCTGGTTAATTAACGAAAATTATAATAATTAAAGTATAAGGTATACTGAAAAGTATATTGATAGAAAGGTTAGCGTATACTAATCCTGCACTTAAAATTCATGCCTTTTAAGTTGGGGGTTGGGCAGTTGGTTAATACCTCGTTTCACTGCGCTTTAAACTGTAGCCAAGCTAAGATATTTATCAAATGAGTAAGCAGTAGATATCGTAACGCTTGGGGACATCAGATGAACAGGTAATTGCAGTTTTTTTTTATAACATTTGGCAGGGGTAAAAACTTAAACATTTTTATTTACTAGGGGCATATACCTCTATATACAGTGTAGGTAAAAGTTTATGGTCGATATGGTAAAATTTAACAGGATATCTAACGCAGATATAAAATCATATTTTCAGCGAATAGACAAAGATAACAATCATATTTCCCCTTGGTCTCCCCTTCATAAATATTTTTAACACTCATTGCTCATTCGTGAGACGAATAATTCCGATCAGAGATATTTTACATATTCTCTGGTTCCGATCCTAATATACCTAAAAAACTAGAGGTGGATCCTCTCGTTTTTTAAATTTGTATCGGAACCGTTTTTCGTAAACTGTAACTAGTTGATTGTTTACCAGTATTCAAATTAGCGAGTACACAAACATATTGGCTATTATCATTTATGTGTATAAGTATTGAAGTGAAAGAACCTAACGAAGGATATATTTCTTATATATAGTAGTAAACCAAGCCATGGGTCTAGTAGGCCCATGGCTTGGTTTACTATTCTTTTCCATTCTTTTCTGTTTGTTGCTTTATTTTCCAGTTTGGTATTTTAAGTTTTTCTATGTCTTTTTTAACATCCTTCTTCCACCTGGTTTTTGGTCTGCCTTTCTTCCTTTTCCCTCCTATTCCTCCCATTAGTATTCTTTTTGGCAGTCTCGTGTTTCCCATCCTTTGAATGTGTCCCAACCATCTCAGTCTTTGTGACTTTATGACCCCTACGATATTCAGTTCTCCATACATCTCCTCTAATTCCATATTTGGTCTTTTCATCCATATACCATTTCATAATTTACCTCCAGATATTTTCCTGAGGATTTTTCTTTCCCAGACTTGCAGCAAGACTTGCTCGGATTTGTTCATTGTCCATGTTTCATTGGCATATAATACAATAGGTCTTATTACTGTCTTATATATTCTTATCTTAGCCCTTCTAGATATGTTTTTGCTTCTTAATAAATTGTTTAGTGCAAAAATACAACGGTTACCGGCCATAATTCTCGCTTGGATTTCCTCCTTCATATTTGGTCTTATCGTGAATGTCGCTCCTAAATAATGGAATATTTCTACTTCTTCGAATTTATATGTTTTTTCATCTGTTATTACTATCAGATATTGTTCTTGTAGGTAATCTCTTTCTGTCCATTCCATATATTTGGTCATTCTTCATTTATGTACATCCCTTTCTTTCTCGCTTTCATTTCTAATCTTTTTATTATTTCTTTTAATTTTTGCTTACTTCTGGCTATCAGTACAATGTCGTTAGCGAATTCTTAGCATTGGTGTTTTCTTTGATATATAAGTCCTGACCTGTTGATTCCAGCTTCTCTGATGGTAACTTCAAGGACGAGACTGAAGAACAGCGATGACAGTGGGTCTCCTTGTCGCACCCCCTCACTGACCTCAAACTTATCTGTTTCTTCGCCATTTTATTTAACCCTATTCTCTGTTCTTCGGAGCATCACCATTCTTATCAGTTTTTCATTAATTTTTTTTTACTTTCTATGCCTTAGCATGCATTTTTTACAGGAGTCAATTTTATTGTTTTGATGTATTGGGAGAGTAACTATAAGCTTAAGTTAAGCCGTCATCTTGGAAAAAATGGGGAAACGGTTTTCAAGCTGTATCTTGTCAACTATAAACCCTACAAAAAATTTTATTGGACGGTATTTGTAGCAAATTAAATTTGCTTAATTTAATTTGGGTCTTAATATTCATAACACTCAGAATAATTTTAACTATAATATTTGTTTAATTTCATTAATTTCGCTGGATTTTACAGCGTAGTTAGCCGGGTTCTTGAATACTCGCCATCTTTTAATAAGGGGTGCATATGATATAGGAATATTATACATAGTTTTGCAGCAAACCATGATACTATGACTATAAGATAAGATATTGCGCATGTTTTTGTGACGTCATTGGAGACTTGCACGTTCGAAATGTCAGTTTTTGTATATATCAATAAATAATCTTTAATAAATAGTTTGGAGATATCCTTTTGTGTACGATTATTGTAATTATTAAACCTCTTAACTTATTTTCGTCTAGTAATTTCATCACATAATGCATACAAATCTCATTTAACTTTAACAAGAATTCAAATTCTAGTCTCCAATGACGGCATGCGCGAACCCGACCGATTTTGAGCTACGGGAAGATCCTATCTTGTTATTCATAGTATCATGCAGCAAACCATTTTCACTACAAATTTGTGTAATTTCTTTATACTGAGTTCTTTTTTCTGAGTTTTATACAGATTGAACCAAATTAAAACGGAACATACAATTTAATACATGTCTGTTTGAACTGCATTTAAAATAGTGGACCAATATAAAACTTGGATAAAAATAAATCCAAACCTGGGTATAGACATTGTATAAAATATCGTTCAACTATCTGTCTCGCA
Organism: Diabrotica balteata; assembly: GCA_918026665.1. Classification (NCBI taxonomy): domain Eukaryota; kingdom Metazoa; phylum Arthropoda; class Insecta; order Coleoptera; family Chrysomelidae; genus Diabrotica; species Diabrotica balteata. The sequence goes on from OU898284.1 coordinate 12,047,366, forward strand.
ACAAAGTTGTTTGCGTAAGACGGGTTTGTCTAAGGAGGCGAAAATAGTTCAGGAATTGAAGCTCGAAAAAAGTTAAAACCTCGCAATTTTTTCGTCCTGCATGTATCCATTTGAAATTTTAGCAGAAGGTAGGTAATAGCCCAAGGATCAAAATCTATATCGAACCGAAGTGCGCTGAAGGGTTTTAGGGGTGAAAACTACCCCTAATTGTCAAAAATTATAAAATAACATATTAAACCTGAATATGGGTAAGATTTGGTTTGAATTAATTAAATAATGATTATTTTATACTTTTGAATAGAGTTCCATCATATTTCAACCCTTAAAAAAGCAACCCTTGTTAGAGATTAATGTAAAAAATTACTAATTCTAAAAAAATGATTTCGCCTTGTATCATTTGGATAAAAATTTGGATTTAAGCTCAATTCACCCGCTGCTTTATAGTTTATGTCATGTCGACGAACCCTGATTGTTCTTAGGGGTGAAAACTACCCCTAATTGTCAAAAATTATAAAATACCATATTAAACCTGAATATAGGTAAAATTTGGTTTGAATTAATTAAATAATGATAGTTTCGTGCTTTTCAATAAAGTTCCATCATATTTCAACCCTTAAAAAGCGACCCTCATTAGAGATTAATATAAAAAAATTAGTAATGCGAAGAAAATGATTTCACCTTGAAACGACTTGCATAAAAATTTGGAATTAAGCTCAACTCACCCTCTGCTTTATAGTTTATGTCATGCCGATGAACCCTGATTGTTCTTAGGGGTGAAAACTACCCCTAATTTTCAAAAATTGTAAAATAATATTACAAACCTAAGATGAGTGAAATTTGGTTTGGATTAGTTAAATAGTGAGTTTTTTATACTTTAAAATACAAATTCATACATTTTCAACCCTTAAAAATCAATTGTTATGAGTGCTATAGGTGAAAACAATTTTTTGCCAAAATTTTGCAACTTTTCAACTTTTGAAAATCACCCTTTACAACATTGAAGTTTTTATAAACTAATTTATAAGATATAAATTGAAAAAAGTAGAATTAAATACAAAAAAAATTATCAACATAAAAAGGCACCATATATTCTTATACATTTACATAAATAGTTGAAAATATTTACATTTATAGGTAAAACAATTATAATATTAATTTTATTCGTCATCAATTACATCTTCATCGTGATCTATGTCATCATCATCTTCCTCAATTATTGGTGGACTGTTATTGCACCCTTCACCTGAGCACCCAGAACAAGTAGAGTTACAGTATAAACCAACTTTTCTGCAGCCATATGAAACGCCGCATCCTTTTTTGCATTGGCAAAAAATAATTTTCAAAAATTTATCGGGTGCAGGTTGTTTGTTCATGCGTACGGGTAATAACAAACCATCTTTGGAAAACCATCCCCAATCTGTTGCTCTGATATTTTCATTGCCAAGCCATAGACATATGAGCAGATGTTTTATTCTGTTGTATGAGATTTCAAAATAAGAACGCTTAAAATTTCGAATGTATAACGCCCCACTAGCTAATATACCGGTTTTGTAGATTATTATGCTCCGAAATGTACTGTACTATACTAATGGAATTTTCCGGAAAAAAATTAACTGGTTTTTTAAAGTATTTCCTTTAATTTTTAACGATAAATGTTTCTTCAAAAACGATTTGTAGAGGTTTTTAATAGCTAGAAGGATCTGTGAATTAAATATTTCTGGAACCCTTGGTTTTTAAATGGGGTGAGTTTAAAGGGCCCGAAAAAGATGGTGCTTGATCGTAAATCGATGCTTTAAACGGCTATATCTCGCCAAATATTCATTGTACAACAAATCTAAATAAAGGATAATTTTAGTCATTAAAAAAGCTACAATTTGGTAATTTTTATTTTTTTCATATATTCAGTATTTTCTGGCATATTTAAAAAAAGAAGGGTAAAAAATATGAAATTGTAAATCGTTTCTCGCTTTAAGCTGTACTTTTTCTAAAACTAAGCATTTTAAATGGGTCAAACTTCTTGGAAGTATTAACAATACATCTACAAAGGGAATTGCAGAAGGGTGAAGATCGATTTTAATTATGGGGGTGGTTAGGGTGTGTTTTCCTCGATTTTTTCGTAAAAAATGAGGTATTGACCTTATTTTTTTATGATAGGTCTATTTATGCTCTTTAAAAAAAGGTTTTGTGAGTTTTCTTCCAAAAATGCATCATTTTCCCGATATTTGACTTTGAATCTTTCAAATTTGGCATCTGAAGAAAACCGCTGAACATTGATATTGTATTTGTAATTGTATTTGTCTTTTTAAAAGCTACAAATTTGTTCTCTACAATTTTTTTGATAAAATGCACCATTTTCGAGTTATTCGCGAAAAATCGATTAAAAACGTGGATTTTTTCGTCTAAAAGTTGTTACTTTCAATCGCGAATAACTTGAAAAATATCATTTTATAAAAAAAATGTATAGCACATTTTTTGTTTAGAATCACTTTTCTAATCGAAACCTGTAGTTAAAGCGTAAAAAAAATTTTCACCCCGGAGATGGGGTGGCAACCACCCCTAGGCTTTGGCGCACTTTGGTTCGATATAGATTTTGATCCTTAGGCTATTACCTACCTTTTTTAAATTTCAAGTCAATCCGCGATGCACGAAAAAATTGCGAGGTGAAATGCTACATTTCCTGGACTATAACTGGTTTGACAGCATAATCGTAGATTTATGTGTAGCTTTAAATTTTTATGAGTTCAGAATCCAGCAGCCCACTGAAGTATGGGATTTTTTATAATATAATTATTTGACAATCTTTTGTTGGCCAACCAGCTACAGCAGAATTGAGCCGAAATACATTATATTCCTATGTTCCGAATTTATTTCGTTCAATCTGTAGAGTTCCGAAGTTAACCGAGTTCTTGATTTCTCGTAAGAATGCGATATAAACGAATCATTAGACTTTCTATTTAGTTTTCTATTGTATATTTTTTTATTCATATAATACTTAATTAATTTATTTTTTTAATATTTCCATATTTTTATTAATTTGTTATCAATCCGTTATAGTCGCCGTATTTCGGTGGAACTGTGTAAAAATATATTTATCTGTAATAAAAGCAGACAATAAAAATTAAAATAAAAGTACTCTACCGCTATAAACTCAATAAAACGAAAAGTAGAAGAAAAATTAGCTGACCCAATTGAAGCTGATAATGGAATAAGACAATGTCCTCTAGTTTAACCTGATCATGAATAAATTAATAAAAAGTAAGAACTAAAAAAAGGATAGCAAATAGGAGAAAAACAAATTAAACCAATCTGCTATGCAGGCGACGCAATACTACTCTGTCAAAATGAAGCTGATTGACAACGTATGCTGCCAATTTAATATAATCACCAAAAAGTTAGCAAAAATCAAGTAAATACAACAAACAGAGCCGCAGGTTGCCTGAATGTAAAGAAATAAAAATATCGGGATAAAAATAAAAAGCAGGATTTACAGAACAGTTATAAGACCAATTGTAACGATAAGACTACCAAAGAGAATTGAAATAATATTATAAAAATTTAATAATATATCAATCAACCGTGTGAGCTTATCGTCTACGCTTCGCTAAGCTCAGTCTCTCAAGTGTAAATTCGTCGTGTCTTAAACTATGAATTAAACCATGAAACCCCTGCTGGTAGTAAAGAAAACAATTATTTAACTAATCATATTTATTTAAAATAAAAAATAATACTATAGTAGCAAAACAACCCTGCTCAATGCTTTACATTAAATAAATTTAAATGATACATGTAGCATCGATGAGCTGCTTGCTTCTAAATACGTGTTTACGTTTGATGTCCTGCTTCCAGCTCCAAAATGTGTGGTTAAGTTCTCCAGAGCATGTGGTTAGGTCCTCCAGAGCATGTTATTCCATAATATTCCATAAATATATAAGGTTCATAAATATCCCATAAACAATCCAATCAAATCTTCAGTAAATCCAATAATCCCAAGAGAATTCTGCAGACGGTAAAATGAGCCTTATTATAATGTTTGCCTTATTTTATAAATCTTAGAAGCAGACAAAAACATATCCCACTATGTTTGAAAGCTAATTGACAGAAGGTAAGTGGAAAACTGTATCAGCTGTTACAATGAAGTTTAGCATAGATGCCATAGGACATAGGCCCATGATGGAATTAGCTCTTCTGTTAACATAGAACAGAATATTTAGTCTACCGGATAAAAATAAAAATGGCGAATATTTATTCTACGGGACAGATAGAGAAACAGGGCGCCAACTACTTTTTGAATAAAAAATAGTAAAAAAAATAGAGAGAATAAAAAAGTTTTGAACATCAGAGATAAAAACTCTTAGAAAAATTGATTATAAGGCACTATGGAAGAGAGCTATAAGTACATATTTACGACGTACATGGGTAAAAAATAACAGAGTAGAATGGAACGATCATATAAGCCGAATCACAACAAATAAAGTAGTAAATATGTCAGTGGAAAGACCACGAAATGATGGAACGACAACTTACTGAAGAGACATTAAAAAACAGGCAAACAAATATTACTTATATTAGTTTATACCATGGACGTATAAACATAGATGGACACAGCAATAAGATACCTTTAACACACAATGTTTTGAAGCTTCGATAGAATGTGATGCTTCCGCAATGAGCATAAGCGTGCTTGAATTATTACTCGCGGGTAATTATTCAGATTTTAAAAATTGGAAGTAGTAATAATGTATAAAAATACGTTCAAAGAATTAAAACAAACGAGAGTTTAACTATTAACAAATCACGTCTTTATAGAAAAATTTAAATACAATTTTACTTGCTTTACAATTAATACAATAAAATATTGTTGAATTCAAGTTAATTTTCAATAGGTATCAAAATAATGCTATAATAAAAAATCTTTATGTTTTCTCCTAAATTTGCTACCATAATAGTTCGATCGTCAATATTATTTGGAAACCTATATAGAAAAATAAATGAGTTTTATTCATTTCACTAATTTATTTGCATCCATGAGAAATATTAGATTAAAAAGGTACTAAATAAATCTTTTTTAATCAGATGATGTCTACTTACAATTTAAAAATGTCTACTAATTTCATGAACTTATATCTTATTTAATACATTAATGAACATGAATAAACCCAATGGTACGCCTATTAAAATGTAAACAAACACGCTTTCTCATTTCCTCATCTTAAATAATGTAAATTGTATGTACTTACAAATGAAATGAGAGATCGGGATGTAAATATTTCGTTTATTTTATTTAACTTTTCACAAATATCACTTAAAATACAGCCAAAATATCGAAAAAAACAACTTTTACTAAAAAGTAAACAAACATGGAACAGCATTTGAAGTTTGACGTAGATCCATAAGACAGAGAAATGAAAACAACCGTTGCCATTTATAAATAGTTTTCAGTTCTTCTACATATAAAATAATTGATTGATATATATTATACGCTATTATTAAAAAATGATAATGCACACCATGTGCACACTTTATATTTTGATTACAATTAAATATATTAATCTAACCAATAAATTATTATTTTGGTTTGATAGCACCTGTAGAGTATAAAATACCGAGTAATATTTTCAGCGACTCGCGAATAAGAAATTTTAAAACAAAACGTGACAATAGTTGAAGATGCTGAGAATTCAAATAATTTTGACTTCACAATTTTATGTAAATAACTGAGTCCATCTGTGTTTATACGTCCATGGTTTATACGGTTACTACTATTTCTATAATACACACAGTATCTAAACTTTATTTATAGTTGTGTAATATTGTATAGCCTTAAAACCTTAAAAATTTGAAGATAAAGTAAACATTTTGTATTCATTTTAGCTATATACTTAGCTTTAAAACTTCTCTTCGTTATTTTGTTTAAGTAATGTAAGTTTGAAAACACTTTTTACTTGTTTCAGGCAATCAAGATATATTGATATGCGGCAACTGCAGGGAACTCTTCTCCGAACTCCAGGAACTCCTCGAACACAAAAAAACTTACTGTAAATTGCGTTTCACCTGCAAATGCGATTCAAATAAATCCAGTAAGTCTCGCTTGTTTCTCGTTAGTTTGTTGTCTTGCAGAAATGTATTTACGAAAGTAGCTTTCTGTGTATTTTAAATAGGAGGATTAGTTCTTTGTCGTAATTACAAAATGTAGTTATTCCCGATTTTAACTCTTAACTTTTAATATGTTTTATCTTATTTATTTTATTTTATTTATTTGAAACTGCTTCAACCACAAGGGTTATTAGGGAACTATTTTTATTAATCTAATTTATTAACTTTATTTAATATAAAATGTTCTAATGCTTAGTTTATTAGAGTCTTTATTTAATTTATATATAATCTTACACTAACTTAATTTACACTATTCTAATTCATATACTACATTTATTTCCCGCGTTACAATTCAAACTCAACTCGATACAATTATTATTTTTAGACTAACTGTTTACAATAAAGATTTCCTCTATTTATATTTAATAATCGTTATTCTGAAGTTCCCTAGAATTCCCAGCCCGTGACCCTTGCCGAACGTTCTCGAACGCAATGGAACCCAGACAGGTTTTACTGGGGGGGACCCATGGATATTTATCTACTAAAAAATACTTATTAGAAAAATATGTTTACGGTTTTGGTATGAGTTCTGTTTATCAGAACATTGCCCCACTCTTAAAAGATGGTTCCTACTAGAGCCTTGTCGAGACTGGAACTGTTACGGTATGCTGGTATCGACAACTGGTCTCTCTTTTACAAGTTCCAGTTGTATAAAAATGACAAGGACAGATTTCTCTCCGTACCAGTAACTATACGGATTGCAACAGACTAACACCTGGATTTCGGTGTCTTTAAAGATCTCCTCCACCATTCTTCGGATAACCCTCCAATCTAATTAGCGGCACTCCAACTTTAGCATGGCTAACTTTTGCACGTCATACTCTACTACGTACTCTCTCAATTGAAGTAAGGCTTTCCATACATCTCAGTAGGTAGGTTGGTCACGGGTAGTGTCTTTTGTTACCAGGTAAAAAAGTTAACGTGCTGCATCTTGAAGTTTCAAGGCTTTCCCGGGAGCTGGCACTTGGCATTGAAGTTCTGCAACTCGACCGAACTTTCCTTCGAAAGACGGATGCCAACCCTGGTGCGTCTTTAAAACTGGCCGGGATGGTAAGGGCCAACGAGTAGTCATCGGGAAGCGAAAGTAGATCTTGCCTTTGAATTCTAGCAAGACAGGACTCGCAAAATTTGAATTTTATTATAAACTTTTTCGACAATAGCGTTATAAGTTTATATACCCCTTACATATTTCCTCCTAGATCCTACGATTTGACTGTGCAATTTTTTTCTATGGTCACATTTAAAAACTTCTATTTTTAAAACTGCTTTAGCGAATTTGGAAGTTCTTAGATAAGGAATAAATATAAATGGGAATTTTTGAACAACTTGAGGTTTGCAGACGACATAGTCCTTATTGCAGATCAGGTAGATCATGCATGCCAACTTCTTTAAGACCTTCAAAGCTCTTGTGCACGAGTTGGCCTTAAAATTAATTTTTCCAAAACACAATACATGACCAACCTGGTACTGGCAAAAAACATTTCCACTAATGGCAAGAAATTGAACAAGTGTATTCCTATAAGTATCTGGGCCACGAGATTAAATTGGGAAGAGACAATCAAACAACAGAGTTAAAAAGGAGAATAGGACTGGCATGGGCAGCTAACGGAAAACTGAGGGAAGTCTTTAAATCAGCTATTTCCATGTGCTTGAAGAGAAAGTTTTTGATCGGTGTGTACTTCCAGTTCTGACATATGGAGCAGAAACATTGACACTTACCAGAAAAGTAATTAATAAGATACAAGTGGCACAGAGAGCGATGGAGAGGTCAATGTTGGGCGTATCACTCAGGGACAGAGTTTCGAGTCAGATAGTAAGGAGAAAAAACTGGTGTGACGGACGCAGTTGAAAGAATTACAACCTGAAATGGAACTGGGCAGGACATGTTGCTAGGGTCAGAGATGGAAGATGGACAAAGAAAATTTTAGAGTGGAGGCCTAGACACGATGCTTATCGTAGTCGAGGACGTCCTCCAACAAGGTGGTCGGACGATTTAAAGCGCATCCAGTCTAACTGGATTCAAGTTGCTCAAGATCGGATGCAATGGAATTATTTACGGGAGGCCTATGTTCAGCAGTGGACGCAAAATGGCTAATGATGATGATGAGATAAGGAATAGAGAATCATATTGAAGAATTAAAAAATACTCCGTAAGTCCTAAACAATGTTATAGACTTAATGAGAAGAAGAGTTACGTTTTTTCGAGATATTGGTGGTGGACATATACATCATCTTCTTTGATTTTATTTGTTATTGCTACTTATAATTTTGTTTATTTTTTTTATTTTTGATTAACCCTTTCGAACCGCCATCAGGTGAAACGTAGTAATTTCCCAGTACGAGCAAAGTCAACAGTTGCTGATTAATTGATTAATCAGCTTCCCGGTCACAATAAGTAATTATGATGGTAATTACATATATTCATTTTTATTTATTTTTCTGTTCGTATTGGAGTTATTAGAAAAAGAAACAAGTTAGTTATTAAAAAAAAAATTTTATTTGAATTAAAAATTAATAAAAAAGCAAATGACCAAAAAAAATTGCAAAAAAAACATTAACTCTAATTTTGAAACAAATTCAACAATATATGTATATAAGCGAGATTCCTACAGCCTCTGCCGCCTCTCGCATTTCGACCGCCATCGTTCTCTGTCCATCTATTCGTCTTTTTTGATGGCTCTATCTCACATTAGGTGTCGTACATTTTCTTCTCAGGCAACTGAAGGCCTTTCCCTTCTTCTTCTTTGTTGTGGTATGTAATTTTAAGCTTTCTTTGGCCACCTATCTTCATTCATTCGCTTCACGTGACCATACCACACTAGTTTTCTGTTTTCATTCTGTCTACACTGGAATGTACAGTATTTGTCCAAATTTAACAAATTCAACAATACAGAACTCATAATTTTAAAATTGTATGATATCGTTCAAAACAACTTACTACACACAAGGGCACATTACACTTTTGATACAAGTACCTTGTGTTTTTTTCCAATTTTGCGTTTGGCACAAACGACACATCTTTTTGACAAAAGTCGCCTGTTTTCTCATAACGGATACAGCGTAGGAAAATGTCTTTCTACCAACCATAATGGACGATCACCAGCATTTGGTCTGGTACTTGGTGACAGTCGAGGAGTGCTTTGTTTATATTTTTTTAACATTTGTTTCACCAAATCCCTCTGCAAATCCAATGGAGGAATGATATTCCAGTTTTGACTTAGTAAATAGCATATTAATTTAGTTAATAATTAATTAATAATTAATTTAGTACAACCATCAGTATACAAAAAAAGACCTTTTTGTACCATTTCACGTTTTTCCTTCCGGATTCAGTAGAACTTAGGAGCATGTCTGTTCTGTCGACTCCATCCATATTCATATTGTACGTGATAATACATTCAGGTTTTTTAATTTCTTGGTTTCTGCTATTTTTTCTTTTAGATATATTAGCTTCATGCATGGTTGTCAACATTACAACGTCTTTTTTATCTTTCCATTTGAGTATCAAAGATTTGTCAGTAGAAAAGTATTGTATAGAACCTTTTTCCAGGTTATTTTTAAATTTTGGCGTATGGTTTCGATTCTGCTTTACAGTTTCGCAACAATTAGTCTTTTTTTCGAATTAAGCTTCAGCCAGTAATGGACTGCTATACCAGTTTTTCATGTAAATTTAGTGGCCAATATTCCAATATGGCTTGGTCAGTGACATAACGATGTTTCCAGATATACCAAGATTCTCAGAATACTGAGTTATATATGTATCCGCTCCGGTATATATTATGATATTTAATATTTAACCGCTTTCACAATCAACGGCAACAAAAAACTTTTAAGGAAGATATTGGCGAAACGAATTGTCCTTTGAATAACATAAGACTTTCATCTATGGAAGTATTTTTAAATGGATAGAAATTTTTCTTGAAAATATTCCTAAAATAGTCACTTATGTTTCTAATTTTCACAAGACGGTCATTTAAGTTACAATTATTGTTATCCGAAAAGTGGATATTTTTCAATACCAGAAAATATCTATCTCGAGGCATACACTGTTGAAATGTTGGTGTATCTAGTAAAGCATCTTTGGTCCAATAATCAGTATCTGCTTTTTTAGTTATAGCATGAGCAAAAATACGGCAATAAAAACCTACATCTCATCAACATCTGTGTTTTGCCAGTTTTTCATGTGAGAAGATCCAGACATTTTAGAATTGGCATTATTACCGGATATATTGGTTTGTTCAACGACTTTTTCCATTATCTCTTGTGTAAAAAAGGCTTTAAACACTTGTAGGATAGATGGAGATGAGACAGATGCATCTGACAATCCTTCAATACAATATCCAGAGGCATCGTTTGAAAAATTATGTATTGTAGGAGCAATATTTTTTTCTTGTCACTCGAAAGGATAGCATTCTTTTTTTTTTTGTTTTTCGTCTTTTGGATTGTGGAATATCACGAACAACGAATTTGGTGTCACTTTCTGAACTGTCATGGTTTTTCTCACTATCACTGCACGTCGGTTCGCAAATATTTTCCCACCCGTAGCTCTTCTCTGATTCATCATCAGTGTTTTCTGAATCACTGTTGAAAGCAAGTTCTAATAATTCTTCTTCAGATAAATCCTTTGTACCAAACATATTGTGAAAAAATGTGCAAATATAATGCGTATGCCTACGAAGTTATGACTTCAATGACGCAAAATCAACAAGTATCTACCCGTATCGGAGCTAGTAAGAATCAATGCTTGCAATCCCCACTATTGATATTTTAATGGTGATCTGTTACGTGAATGATCACCGTCAAGTTACCCATGCGATGCGCTGATTATTACGTTTTCTGTCTCGAAGTGCATCCTCTGTCCCTGCGGACTTCCGGGTATCGGACTCGTTATGATTTCGCGGATAGGTATATCAGTTTCCCGTTACGAAAGGGTTAAAGTTCTGTTTTAATGGTTTTGGCTGATTTTTTTTTTAAACAATATTAAAATTAATTTATAATCCAATGATACAAATTCACATTAAAACAAGACGTATGTAATTTTTTGCTGATATGATTTGATAAAAATAATTGTGGATAGCTTGTTATAAACAACGCAAATAATCGTACTCTTCTGTTTCAGAATCGCCAGATGATGCAAACACTTCAGCATCTCTGTTATGTGTTCAATGTAAAGACGCTTTCCAAAACGCATGGGATCTTATGGTACACGCACAAGCTGCCCATATGTTGAATATATACGAATTAGGAGTACCTTCACTCGGCAACTGTTCTCTCCCATCACGTTCTCCTAGAGATAACAATACGCCAGATAAGGTAAGAAAAATCTTATTAAACGAAAGTGACACTAAATATTAAATTAAATATTTTTTCTAATTAATATGCTCCTCGAAAATTCAGACTAATGCTGAGTAAATTTTATATAGTTCATACTTAACAAAGAAATTATTAAAAGGTTAAAGTTCTAATCTTTAATCTTTAATAAAGGCTTTAGATTGAGGAAGTGTGGTTTTCTTTTGGCAACTAGCTTGTGACTTGTGCAACAACGTAGGCCACTAAGTGTTATTATTACTGAAAATAACAAAAATCTTCAACTTTAACTTCTTCTTCTTAGGGTGTCTGTCCGTTCCGAACGTTTGTCGATCATTCTGGCTTTGATGACTTTGTTGGTTGCTATACAAAATAGCTCTATTGAGATCTTTCTATACCATGCTCTCAGGTTAGCAAGCCAGGATATTCTTTTTCGTCCTGGGGCCCTTTTTCATTCAATGTTACACTGTAAAATGCATTAAGGTAGCTCGTATCTGTCTTGATTTCTTATTATATGGCCCAAGTACTTCAGCTTCACGATATTGACCAAATCCGCAGTTGTGTTCATCCTCCGCAGTACTTTTTCAGTTGGAGTACAAGAGCGACCTCATCATCATCATCATTGGCTTTTACAACTCTTCGTGAGTTTTTGCCGCGTTTACTATTGCCTTCCATTGATTCCGATCCTGTGCTATTATTTCCCATGGCCTTACTTCCATCTTCTCAGGTCTTCCCTGACAGCGTCTTTCCACCTTTTTCTAGGCCTTCCTGTCGATCTTTTACCATCTGGTCTTTCCCAAAATACATTGCTAATCAGTCTGTCGTCATCACTCCGTACCACGTGGCCTGCCCATCTTAATCTATTGGCTTTTATGTATCTTACGATGTTGCCTTTCCCGAAGAGAGTCTCTATTTCATTGTTGTATCTGCTCCTCCATTCATTTGTCACGCTGTCCCTGCAAGGACCATATATAATTCGCAGGATTTTGCGTTCCCATACTAATAGCTTATTGATTTCTTTCTTTCTCAATGTCCATGTTTCACTTCCATATGTCACTGCTGGTCGTATTATGGTTTTGTACATTTGGATTTTGGCACGCCTTGAGAGAAGCTTTGACCTCATTAGATGTTGAATGGCAAAGAATGATTTATTCCCCGCCAGTATTCGTATTTCAACCTCCCGTTCTCCTGTGTTTTCACTGGTAATTGTTGCTCCTAGGTATTTGAATTCTTTGACCACCTCAAAATTATGATCGTTTATGGTAATGTTTTGTCTTATTCGCTGTCGTTCCTTTTTTGATACGACCATGTATTTAGTTTTTTCTTCGTTTATTTTCAGGCCTACGCTTAGTGTTGCTTCTTCAAAGTTCGATACTATATCCTTAACTTCCAGTGTTGTCTGTGCTACTGCATCTACATCATCTGCAAATGCGAGAATAATCTTTGCTCCTCTGGCAGTTATGTCTGGTTTGACTCTGGTATATATTTTTCGCATTGCGTATTCCAATGCTAGGTTAAATAGTAATGGAGACAGCGGGTCTCCCTGTCTGAGCCCGGTGCTTATGCCGAAAGCCTTTGAATTTTTGCCTCCTATTCTAATTTGTGCAAAGGAATTGTTGACACACATTCGCGCAATCATGGTCAGCTTCTTTGGTACGCCTAACTCCATCATTGCACTCCACAGTTTTAAGCGATCTATGGAATCATATGCTTGTTTGAAATCTATGAAGATCTGGTGTACTTCTTTATTATATTCCCAATACTTTTCTAGCATTTGTCTGATAGTAAATATTTGGTCGATTGTTGATCTTCCAGGCCTAAAGCCGCATTGGTAATCGCCAATAATTTCCTCTGTATATGGCAGTAATCGTTTTAGTACAACTGAAGCTAATATCTTATATGTAGTACCGATTAGTGAGATTCCCCTGTAGTTGCCACATGTATCCTTTCTGCCTTTTTTATGTATTGGCACGATAATACAGCCACTCCATTCTTTTGGCATTATTTCTTGTTCCCAGGCTTCTTTCATTAATTGGTGTATTTTAGTTCTAAGTTCATGCCCTCCTTTTTTAATCAGTTCTGCATCTATATTGTCTAGTCCCGGGGATTTGTCATTTTTTAGGGTTTCTATCGCCGTGATAATTTCTTCCAGGCTTGGCGGGGGTACTTCTATCTCGGCCGTTTGGTACTCACAATTTGCTTTATTTCCATCCGCGTCTACCTGGACATTTAGCAGACTTTCAAAGTATTCAGCCCATCTTTCGATTATTTTATTTTCAGCTGTAATCATTTGCTCATTTTTGTCTCTCACAAAGTTCGGTGTTCTTATATATGCACCTTTCTTATGTTGTCTTACTTCTTTGTAGAATTTTTTATTTTGCTTGCTTCTGTGTTCACGTTCTACTTTTTCAATTTGTTGTTGTAAATGTTGTCTCTTTTTTCTCCTTACTGTTCTTCTGGCTAAGGCTCTCTCTCTATTATATTGTTCACGTTTTTCATCCGTCGGGTTTGCTAGGTAGTCGATTCTTCTTTTGTTTGCTTCTTTTAAGGTATTCTCGCATTCTTCATCAAACCATTTTTTTCTTTTTGCTTTTCTCTTCCGACCTATACACTTCTCTGCTGTTTCTGTAATGATCGTTTTAATGGAGTGCCATTTCTGGTCTATATTTTCTCTTTCATTTTCTTTCGTTTCCAACACCTGGAATCTGTTTCTCAATTCTAGTTGGTATTGTCTCTTTCCCTCTTCTTCTTCCAATTTAGACACATTCCATCTTTCGATCTTCATCTGTTTGTCTGTTGTTTGTGTTGAGATTCTAGTTCTGAGCTTGGCCTTTACTAGGAAATGGTCTGTATCACTATCTGGTCCCCGTCTAGTTCTTACGTCTATTATACTACTGGAATGCCTCCCATCAATTAATACGTGATCAATTTGGTTCCTCGTTCTTCCATCATTTGATCTCCATGTTACCTTATATATGTTTTTCCTGGCAAATTGGGTGCTTTTGATAATCATGTTGCACCCTGCTGCAAACTCAATCAGCCTTGAACCATTGTCATTGGTAATGTCATGTAGACTCTGATTTCCAGCTACCGGCCTTATGTGTTCTTCTTTGCCTATTTTTGCGTTTAAGTCCCCTAATATTATTTTGATGTCATGTTTTGGGGCTTCCGTGTATAATCGGGTTAGGGAGTCATAGAATTCTTCCTTCTCTTCCTCTGCTGCTTCTTCGGTTGGTGCATACACTGAGAATATCGATAGATTGAACCATTTGCCCTTTATTCTTATGATACAGACTCTATCATTAATTGCTTTGAAATCTAGTATAGCAGATTTAATCCTTTCGCTTATTACAAAACCACACCCTCTTTCATGACGTGTTTCATGTCCAGACCATAGCACTATTGACTTCTCCATTTGGATTGTCCCAGACCCAGTCCATCTGACTTCTTGGATTGCAGTCACATCGTATTGTAGTTCTTCCAGCTGTTTTATTGCTCTTGTGGAAATTCCAGGTCGATACCAACTTAGTACGTTCCATGTCCCTAATAGAGTGTCCTTTATTCGTAGCTTACGTCGTTTGTCCTGATAATCTGTCCTATTCCGAGGCAATAGTATTCGTTTCGTAGCAGTGTATTTTTCCGTGTATGGATCGCTGGTCCATAGCACAACCCCCAACCTGGAGGACCGAATTTTCTGTCTGGGTTTATTCCCATAGCCGATATGTTCCAGTTTTAAGGCGCCAGAAACTCGCCTTTCACCCTCTCTCGTCAGCTACATAACGCACACCCATTGTGCGCCATGCACCCCGTGGTTACGCGGCATATTGCCTTCGAGGACGTGAGAGTAGGATTTGTTGGCAGAGCTGAGTTCTATTCCTAGAACTTCCGACTTTTTCGTCAGAAAACAGTGGACGTTTCTCAGAGTTTTATTGCAGTGTGGGCATCGACAACTCGTACTGCCTCCGAGGTCTTTTACCAACCTTTAACCACAAGAGCGACCTAGCAAGTAAAAACTTAAATGACAGGTAATCTTGAATATGTTTTTTGGGAATTTCTGCAGCTCAACAATCTTTCCTATATTGTCCCCAACTAGCTGCTCAATGCTACTTTGACATAGGCCTATCCAGCTAATCTACTCCACCCATGCTTTCATTTAAGTGCTTAGTCACTGCTGGACGATTTATTTCTATGTATTTCTTATCTTTTACTGGCCAGCGCCTACCACAATCCCAAGGGTTCAGTTCCAAATGCTGATGAAAGCCACATAGATTGGTTTCGAGTCAAACCATTTTGTAACAGCTATTTTGTTGTCGTTGTTAACGAGCATATTGTAGGAGCCTCTTTCTGATTTTCTTAGTGTCTTAAATGTCACATCAGTTTTTGGTATTCTATTTTTCATTAATGTTCCTGTTACATAAAGCTTCCGTAAATGTAATGCATCAATCAATATTTTTGACGTAAAATATCTGTCAACAAAATTACATACTCCTACTGGCAGAGTATCTGTAAATTTTAAAACAAACCTTCCCCCGATATCCAGCCGTTCTGATATAAGTACCCAGCTGGATTCAATCAATCTGCCTTACCTTCATACATGTGAAAATCAAGTGGAACCCCCCCCCCTTTAATCCTACAGGGTTCAGTTATCCTCGCACAAACTGTCTTATTAATACTTTTTCATGAAAGGGAATCATTTGCTTATCGATTGACACTTTTTCAGTTCTTTCATTATTCAGACAAGCTCTTTGAATTTGATCCAACAATGTCTTCAACGTCTTACTTTCCAGAATCTATCATTTTCTTTAGACTCCTCAGTTACAGAATCATCGTCCACAGTTGTGATTCGTGTTCGAATGGCAAAAAAAACGATTTCTTGACATTTCTGAAACTATTGGTACCCTGGTATCAATTTGCCAAAACATTCGGATTAGTGGTAAATTATAAATACCAATATGCAAGCGGCGTGCAATAAATGTTTTTTAATTCTTCTGCAGAAGTCTCCAAAGATTTCCAGTTTTTTTTACTTCCTTAGTATTTGTGTACAATGCTATAAATAAAAAAAATTGTTGTCGATGTATTTATTGAAGCAGTCAATAGGTCTTGGAATATTTTCGGGATTCAAGGGATCTTGCACAGAGGGTTATTATTTGGCAAATTGTGGTGTAAAATGTGTTCACTTCCATTCTTTCCTGTCTTTTTTAGGAATTAAATTTGCGGTGTTACTCTTCTTGAAAAGCCCGGTTGCCAAGAGCATATCATCATTAGAATCGTCGTCTGATATGTCACTAATTTCAGCGTGATCACTCATTTCTTCCTCACTTTTAATCATTCCCATCATCATCACTGTCAGAAAAAAGAGAAAGATCCAAATCGGAGTCATCTAAATTTACATTTTCTGCGATTTCCTAAAGTTCAGTTACAGTAAAGCGGCCCTAAAAATAAAAAAAGGTATATTAAATACACTACCGTTTAGAAACCATCAATCAATGGTTACCATACCGATGAGGAAACATCAATGATACCTTGTGTTTACGGCCAAAGAACTATTGTACCTATCTTCAATTTATCACAATTTCAATATAGTACCTTTTTTTATACTTAAATGCCCTGATCATACACAAAAACATGCTAAATATTATATACTCACTTTTATTATTGATAATTTTTTAGCGTCTGCTATGACGTATTTACTTACTCACAACAAAAGTCTGAAACTTCAATCGAGAAGTATGCCATGGCGATTGTTAGACACTTACCATCGTCTATGTATATTCCCATTCCGGATACTTGTTTCGTCCACTATTCTAGCCATGATTGAATATATATTTTAAATAAAGTCGGAGATAGACAACATCCTTATTTAAGCACCTTTGTATTGGAAATGATTCAGATATAAAGTTTCCTTCTTTAACGAAACTTCTTGCAGTTTTGTATATATTTGCGGTAGCATTCACATACTCTCTACTGGAACCTACTTTTGTCAATGTTTGGAACAGTTTTTTCAAAGGTACCGTATCGTATACCTTCTCTAAATCTATAAACAATAGGTAGGTAGATAGATTCCTTGCCTTCGGATTTTCGATTACCTTCTGCAGAACGAATATAACATCAGTGCATGATCTTCCTGCACGAAATCCATTTTGTTCTTCTATGTCCTCGTAATCTGATTCTATTCTTTCTTTTATTAGTCGACAGTACTACCTCCCCACTGAGTTAATAATAGTTATTTCCCCTATAATTAGAGCATTTGCGTTTATCCCCTTTCTTGAATATTGAGGTAATGTATCCAATATTCCAATCGTCAGGGATATTTTGTCCTTTTAAGCATTTGTTAAATACTGGAACCAACATCTCATGTAATATTTTTGGTCCGTTCTTTACCAACTCAATTGGGATGTCTCCAGGTCCTGCTGCTTTACCGTTTTTCGATCTTTTGAGGGCATTGTTTAACGCTCCGGTTGTTATCTCAATTATTTATGTGTGTTCGGATATTTCGATGTCTTGAAATTTACATCTATCATGTGTCAGTAAGACCTCATATTGATATTTTCACTATTTCAGATCTATTAACTGTAAGTTAGATTTTTTCTTTCCTTCCCTCCGGAGAGACTTTATCACTCTCCAAGCTTGCCTAACTCTTGTTCCACCAATATACCTATCCACCTCTGCACACCTTCGATCCCACATCTCATTTTTACTTTTCACTACTTCTCTTTTTACATCTCGAATTTAATTTTTGATATATCTTGTAATCTTCCTCCTTTCTCGTTGACATCCATTTCTGATAAACAGTTTTCTTCAGTCCACGATTTAATATTATATTAATATTATATCATATTAGTACGATTTAACAATTAAATAAGTAAGCAAAAAAAAAATAAACCTAAAAATGGCAGTTTAAACCCAGAAATCGATCGTATTTTGACTCAAAACGTACAACCCTAGCTTAAATTTTCATTCGTATATTTACTTTAAGCGTATAGTACCTTGATTATAATAAATTTGTCTACATAGTCTTCTATCTCGAAGATTGTAAGTCATAGCAACATATAAAATAGATGCCTCATAATTTCTGTAATAATTAACGAAGAAATTCTATGTACTTAATATACTAGGCAACCTTTTTTATCGCTACACCTTTTAAAAATTTTGATGGCTGTCACATTTTTTATTAATAAAGTGAAGTCAAAATTTCCCGTTACAATATTACATTTAAATTATGAGTGACCAAGCACCATCAAATGTCGATTTCGATATTGAAGAGACATCCTGGGAGGTTCTATCAGACAACAGTAGTTCCAGTTCGATCGAAAACCTTACAAACCGAACTAAGCACTCGGTATCATGAAGTTTCTACAGAAGAAAATGAATTAAATCCCTTAGTTATTCAAATTAACAAAGATTTTACAGATGAGGATAACGTTATGAAAGGAGAAAGCACAAAGTTTTGAAGACAAATCCTCACCAAAGAAGTTTTTGCAGTCCTTCTGGAAAAAATTAAAGTCCAGGTTAAAGACAAGAGTCAAATTACCTTCATATTTTACTCTATTATCGTTAGCTGCTTTTATTCTTATTATAACAAGTTCGATTGTGTTGTTCTGTTTGCTACGAATACGTGCTCTCCCAAGTTCACCAGAGCTTATTTCAAATGAAGAGTACACTGGAATAAGTGGAAATGAAGTATTTAATAATTATAATATACCCTCAGATTTAATAGACCAGTCTATAAATCACTCAATGGTTACAAACAATACATACACAACAGCTTTTAATAGCTACATTGAAGATAATGTTTGTTTTATAGAAGATACATTTAAAGAAGACAATGATGTTAAATTTAATACTCAAAATGGTGACATTCCTGTACTTTTCAATAATGCTGACCAGTACTTTCTTAAAAACCGTACTAGTAATTTTCTTAAGTTCTTAAAAGAAGCCTGTTTAGTACCAAGTATGTACCATGCTGTTATGTTCATTATTTAAAGATTTACTTTTAGTTATGATTCTTCAACAGTTAGAGAAAAAACTGCAGCTTATACCAACTACAAACAATTCTTCCAATTCTGATAAACCTATTAAATTAGAACAAATAGAAAGGGCAACAGAAAAAGACAATCTTAATGAATTCGTTGTAAAAGGCCAACCAGATCAAAATTCCGAATTAAAACCTACCGCCCAAAAAACCATTGAGTTTCCAAAACCAAATGACAGTATTGTTCAAAATGGTAACCTAGAAAATGGTAAAAGTGAGTGTGAACGAAGATTCGAGGATCTTGACACCAAGTGGAAAACAGTTGGTAAGAGCCATCGCCAAAAAATTCAAGAAATAAAAGAAGAGTTTAAATCGCAGGTTTTTCGAATAAAAGAAAAAGAAAAAGTCTCGTCCATAAGAAAACAAAAAATTCAGCTAATAAGAGATAAGTATACTCAAAAGTTACGAAAAGATAGAGAAAAGTATTTTTTGCAGTTACGGAAAATCAAAGATGAAAGACAGAGAACTTTAAATGAAGTATGTAGGAAGAAGCCAGATGGAATCCAAGAATATGAAACTGCATTGAGGAAGAATGAATATTTAAGACAATCTCCAAAACTTCCTAAAAATCTTCAAAGGTTGGTAAAATCAGAATTTCTTGGCAATGACACAGACAACTGTTTAGATGTATATTACATGCAGCAATTTAAAGAAAATTGTGATTTCTGGAAAAATAAGACTACTCTTAACCAAATACGGAAGTCCCCCTTATATTTAGAAAACAAAATAGAATTATCTAAGGAAAGTATGGAAAATGATTTTACTTGTTTTAGTAAAAATGTTGAACCTAGCAAAATATCAAACATTGTTAACTATAAATCTATTATACCCCATCTGGATATTCCTCCTAAACCTAAAAAGGTTTATAAAAGTAAATTAGCTACAAAAGATCGAAAAAAATCTAATAAACTAGAATTATTTAAAACTGAACTGTCCAATCTCACAATCAGTTTGCGTAATCAAAATTCAGTTAATCACAGCAAAGATTTCTTACCAATCGTAAACAAAAGTATCGATAAAATGACCGAAAATGAAACCTCTACATCTATATTGATAAAATTTGAAGATAATTCTGAAAAATCCAAAACTGATAAAGCCTCCCACTTGTTCAAAAACGTAGAAAAAAGTGATAATGAAAATAATGCAAAGATTATGTTATATAAACCTGAATTTAGTCCACTATTTAGCACAAAAGGAAAAAATAAGGAAAAAGAAAATGCCTCTGGAATATCTATAAAAAGCAGAGAGAGTAATTATGTAAGTAGTACGCAAAACAGTCAGTCAGTAATAGGAAAACCAAATATCAACAAGGATCAACGTTTTCTCAAATTAGAGGATAGAAAGACTTCATTTTCAAAATTAACGGACAAAACAACTGCATGGCGTGATAAAATGTCTACAGAAAACTTATTGCCAATTAATAATGCTAACATATTTAAAGAAAGTACTGACACAAAGTTCGAAGAAAAATCACAAATTAAAAAAATCCCTTTAAGAAAAATATTAAGGTCTAAAAAAAACGAAGTTGTGAGTAAACCCTTCCAAAGCAAATCTGAAAATTTTTCACCAGATGATCCAATTCACTTGAACCAAGACCAAAATGAGTTGGAAGAAGACAGTACCACAAAATCAAATCCTCACACATCCGAATTATCATTACCAAGACCCAACACATTTTATGAACCCAAAAGAACTGAAAGTGAATTGGAATTAACAGTGGAAAATGATCTTAGATGGTTAATACAGGAAGTGCCAGATAAAAGGGATCTTTACCGCATATTGTTCGGCAAGAAAGGCATGATGGTGAAAAAGAAGGAAGAGTCAATGCTGGAAAAACAGTACACAAAGAGCCAAGGATTGCCTTTATTGTTAAGTAAGAACGATCCGAAGGTACCTAAGAAAGTCAATGTTTTTAAAGGAAAATTGTAAACTATCAGAAAATTACTACAACTGTTGTAGTGTTGACTTAATATACTTACATACGTACATACAATTGCATTTTTATTTCGTTTTAATGGTGTATGGCATTTGGTTCTCTTCGATTAACTTTTTCTGTATATATTTGTTGTTAATTTTCATTATTTAGTATTTATTTTTGGAACTATAGGGCTAATCGTATCTAAAAATGTTGCAACTCTCTTCTTGCTGTTTTTTCTTGTTTAAGATCCAATTTTCTGTACCATATCTCTTTATAAATCACTTTCATCATCATTTAGCCTCAATAGTCTAGTGCTAAACATAAGCTTTTTCCTTGCGTATCCAACCTCGGTCAGATAGCTCAGCGGGCTGTGCGGCTGCCTCTCATTCGCTTCACTGTCGAATGGTTTAGTGGATGTGGGTCGAGCCCAAGCTCGGTGTACAGAAAACAAAAAGTCTAACGCAGCAGTTTAAAATTCTAGATAAATCTGCGGCTTAGACTAGGATATGCTGGTTCTGATCGGCCTATGGTGGAGCAGTACGGCAAGAGATAAGGGCTTGCGGCTCGGTGATACTCCTCCATAGATCCCTACCGGACGGGCGTAACGCCTAAAAAACCGGATATATATATCCAACCTCTTCTATCTTGCGCCGCTCTCAGCAAGGTATTATTTAACCTTCTTCATTGTTAGCCCATCGTGTATGTGGTCGTCGTATTGGAATCAAACAGCAAATGTCAAGGTTGAGGGCAGACTAACAGAAGAAATTCAAATCCGTCGAGGAGTCTGGCAGGGATGTATCTTATCGCCACTTTTATTTAATCTGTATAGTGAAGCTATCTGTGAACAAGCACTCGAGGAAGAAGATCTTGGTCTGATAATAAATGGTGAGACAATCAACAATATAAGGTATGCTGACGATACAGTTCTTCTAACGGGAACGCTAGTAGAACTACAACATCTCGTTCAAAGTTTCAATATATACTGTAACAGTTACGGCTTGAAAATTAATTTAAAAAAACAACTAAATTTATGGTAATCACGAAATCAAAGAACATCAGAGCTAATCTTGTAATAAACAATACAACGATTGAGCGTGTGCCCTGTTATAAATATCTAGGTGCTTGGATCACAGACGATACTGATCAAACAAAAGAGATTAGATGTAGAATAGAAATCGCTAGATCAGTCTTTAATAGAATACGCAAACTCTTTTGCAATCGTGATATCAATATAAAGTTACGAATACGAATGCTGCGGTGTTATGTCTTTTCTACCCTGTTATATGGAGTTGAGGCTTGGACACTAAAACAGTTGACCATAAAAAACATCGAAGCTTTCGAGATGTGGTGCTATAGGCGCATTCACAGAATATTATGGATGGACCGCGTCACTAACACGCACGTACTCCAAATTTTAGACAAAAGATTCTATTCTAAATAAGAAATTCTAAATGAGATAAAAACTAGAAAGATGGAATACTTGGGGCACATTGTGAGAGGTGAAAAGTATTTTAAGAAACATCATGCAGGGCAAAATTAAGGGCAAAAGAAGTGTGGGAAGAAGAAAGATATCATGACTTCGTAATCTACGTGAATGGTTCTGGTGTAGTTCGCTTGAACTTTTTAGGCGAGCTGCTAACAAAGTCGCAGTGGCCATGATGATTTCCAATCTCCGCTAGGAGTGGCACGAGAAGAAGAAGAAGAAGTATGTGGTCGACTGACGCTTCAATTGTGTTCTTTTGGTCTCAATTACAATAACCTCTTGATCCGTCGCACATCTGTCATTTTAGCTGTATGTCCTGCCCATCTCCATTTTAGTCTGCCTATCCTTTCGATGACATTAGTCTCCTTGGTTCTTCTCCAGATCTCTACATTTGTTTATCTTGTCTCACAGAGTTTTTCCTAACATGCGTTAGGAAATTATTTCATAATATATAGCGTCGGTGCATGATCTTCCCGACTTAAGCTCTTTTTGTTCTTCTGCTAGTGTTATATTTCATTTATTTTATTTGTATCACTTTGGTTGTAAAATATGAGAAAATCTTTTCTTTTCTTACTATTTATTTAAATCGTTATTTGTTTCTCTTTAACGTAATATTGTAGTATTTTTGACTTTCAGTTTTGTTTAATTTTTTTAATGTTATTTCCTGCAGCTTCCTTGGTTGTTCTATATGTGCTATATTACAGTTAAAATAGCGTATAATTTCAGTTGATGTCATATTACATTTTAATTTTGTTGGGTTTTGGAACTTTATGGCGACTTTTAAGGCTTAGCAATAAAGTTCCTAATGTCTTAAGACATTATTCTTTTTTGTTATGTTGTTTACTATTCTTTAAAATGGATTTTACTGGATTATATAACATTTTACTTTACATGAAATAGAATAAAACTAATTTACTGCTTTTAACTTTTACTATTTTGTTTATTAATATCGACGTATTGTAATTTTTTTTGTACCGGAAAATTGCAGATAGTTATTGGGAAATACATTTATATAATAAACGCCAAGACGCGCCAATTGATAATTTACAATATTTATATTTTAAATTCCCCTTTTTAGAAAATCTAGCACAGAACTCGTACTCCTGTAGACAAAACTAAATTAAATCTAGCTACCCCAAAAGTTAACACGTTGGTAAACACATAGAAATTCATAACTATCTTAGGAACTTAACAGCTTTAGAAGCTACTGACTAAGATTTATGGAAATCTGTAACAAAACTAAAAACGCCTCAATATATAAACCCCACCTATAGGTACTTCACATGGTCACTGGGCAAAAAGTAATAAGGACAAAGTCGGTGTTTTTGCCGGACACTTAAAATAATTTCCAACCATCATCATCCAGTCTCAAGTGTCCACTGCTGAACATAGGCCTCTTCCTCTTGTTTCCAACCCTGTCTATCTTGCGCCGCTCTTATCCAGTTTTTATTGAGTCTTCTTAAATCGTTAGTCCATCTTGTAGGTGGTCGACCGACGCTTCTCTTGTCTTCCCTTGGCCTCCATTCCAATAACCTCTTTGTCCATCGCCCATCTGTAATTCTGGCTATGTGTCCTGCCCATCTCCATTTTAGTCTGGCTATCTTCTCGATGATGTCAGTCACTTCGGTTCTTCTCCTGATGTCTTCGTTGGTTATTCTGTCTCGCAGAGTTATTCCTAACATGGGACCGCTCCATTCTTCTCTGCGTGAATCTCATTTTGGTAGCTGCTGCTTTTGTAAGTGTTTCTGCTACGTACGTCAGGACTGGGAGGACGCATTGATCAAATACCTTTCTCTTTAGGCATGTGGGCAGCTCATTTTTAAAAGTTTCTCTCAGTTTTCCAAATGCTGCCCACCCAACGCCGATTCTTCTGTTCAGTTCATGAGTCTGGTTATCCCTGCCAATCATAATTTCATGTCTCAGGTATTTATATCTATCTATAAGTTCTATGTCTTTCCCACCAATACTGATGTTCTGGTTGGGTACCAAATTGGTTCATGATTTTTGTTTTCGAGATATTTATATTTAAACCTACATTTTCTGTAGCCACAACGAGTTCCTGTACCATCTCTCTTGCCATAACCTACATTTTTTTATAATACTGTTGTATATTTATATAGTTCGAATTTATTTGTCTTTATCTAATTTATTGTCTATAATCTAATTTATTAAAACTCACGATAGCTAATTACTAATTTATTAAATAACTTTACAAATGTATTTATTTCACGTTTCGTTACAAGTAAACCGCGTTTACCGATCTTCTTATGACTGCCTGCCAAATAAAAATCTTTCATTTATATACACAACTGTGTCATCCAGAGAATTCGGCGGACTTCTTGAATAGTCTCGTATTTTGGTGAAGGCGCTCGACTCGTTTTTCAACCTCGAGACGTGGATGACTCACTAAAATTAGTGTCTAGAGATTTCTGGTAAACAACTGGTAGCTAAGCTCAGGTATATTTTGACCTACAAATTACGAGAATCAATAAAAAAGAATTAGTCATAAAATATTTACAGTTCTATATGCCATAACATTTAAAATCGTAACATTGCCCCCCTCTTAAAAGATGGTTCCTCCTGGAACCTTGTCGGGACTGGAACTGGAACGACATGCTGATATCGGCAACTGGACCCTCTTTTACAACTTCCAGTTGTATAGAAATGACAAGGGACGGTTTCTCTCCGCAGCAGTAACTATGCGGATTGCAACAGACTAACACCTGGACTTCGGTGTCTTTAAAGATTTCCTCCACCATGTTTCGTATAACCCTCCAATCTAATTGGCGGCACTCCAACTTTGGCATGGCTAACTTTTGCACGTCGGACTCTAGTACGTGCTCTCTCAACTGAAGTAAGGCTTCCCATACATCTCGGTAGGTAGGTTGGTCACGGGCAGTGTCTTTTGTTACCAGGTAGAAAAGGTAACGTGATGCATCTTGAAGTTTCAAGGTTTTACCAGGAGCTGGCACTTGGCATTGAAGTTCTGCAACTCGACCAAACTTCCTTCGAAAGACGGATGCCAACCCTGGTGCATCTTTGATACTGGCCGGGATGGTAAGGGCCAGTGAGTAGTCATCGGGAAGCGCGAGTAGATCTTGCCTTTCTTCAGTGGTAACACCATGTCTTGCTTTACCGGTACCTCCATAGGCACCCATGAATTCCTCAAACGTGAGGTCAGACACATCTTGGACTTGGTTTACTTCCACTTCTTCATCTACGTCGTGGTCACCCTCGAAAGACGCCAGCCGGTTATGGTGTACTATCATCGGCTTTCCTCTCGGAATCTTGCTTATTCGGTAAATAACATCATTGATCTTCTCCATAATGAGGTATGGACCTTCCCAAAACTGCTGCAATTTGGGAGAACAACCTTTTCGCTTTTTGGGGTTATAAAGCCAGACTTTATCGTTCTTCTTAAAACACCCCTTTTCGGCTTGCGTATCGTACCGTTTCTTCATTCGGTCACTAGCGATCTGGAGATGGGAACGGACCAACTCGTGTACATCGTCCATTCTTCTTCGTAATTCGATCACATAATCTTCACCTGCTACATCTTCTCCAGGTCGACACCCAAACTCTAGATCACAAGGTAGTCGCATCTCGCGTCCGAATAGGACTTTGGCTGGTGTCTGGCCTGTTGATTCATTAACAGCAGATCTGTAGGCCATTGTGAAGAACGGGAGATATTGGTCCCAGTCTCGCTGATGATCGGACACCATCTTTGTCAAATACTTGCCAACTGTTCTATTCATTCGTTCTACCATACCATCCGATTGCGGATGATAAGCCGTAGTCCTTGTTTTCTTCATACCTAGTCTATCACATATTCCTTGGAATAAATCGCTTTCGAAGTTCCTGCCTTGGTCACTATGGATCTCCAAAGGCACTCCAAATCGGCTGATATATTCTTGGATCAACTTATCTGCAACGGTGGCCGCCTTCTGGTCTGGAAGTGCGTAAATCTCGACCCACTTAGTGAAGTAATCCATTACTACCAACATGTACTTGCCTCCATTATCACTTTCTGGAAACGGCCCAGCAATGTCCAAAGCTATTCTTTCAAACGGGCTTCCAACATTATATTGTCTCATAGGAGCTCTCCTTTTTCGATAAGGCCCGTTACTCGTAGCACAAATAGTACATTTCTTACACCAGTCTTTTACATCGTCGGAACTGTTCATCCAATAAAACCGTTCCCGAACTCGCTGAAGGGTCTTCTTCACACCAAAATGCCCTCCTGATGGACTGTCGTGTAACTGACGAAGTACTTCGGCTATTCTGCTCTTTGGAATCACCAACTGTCTTCTCTTCTCTGAACCGTCATCATTTTCAGGACTCGTTTGAGCAAGCCATCTTCCATGATAAATGAGTCCCACTGGGCCCAATACGTCTTCACTACTGAGCCTAGGTTCGATATTTCTTGCCAAGGTGGTCGACGGTTTTCCTCTTTCCATTTTCGGATTTTCTGTATAACTGAATCTCTCTCTTGTTCTTCCCTGATCTTGGTAGGCGTCCAGTCGTCGTGGACCACCGTCGTTCTTAGCACTGCTGCTTCCTTGGATTCCGTTTTGTTGCAGTGAGAACACTCTGCTGGGCATGGCCTTCTGGAAAGAGAATCAGCGTTTCGGTGGCTAACTCCGGCCCGGTGCTCAATCTTAAAATCATATTCTTGGAGTCGTTCGATCCACCTGGCTATCTGACCCTCTGGATTCTTAAACTGCATCAACCATTTAAGGGCGGCATGGTCGGTTCGGATTAAAAACTTCCTTCCATAGAGGTATTGATAGAAGTGCTCTACTGATTTCACTACTGCCAGAAGTTCTCTTCTCGTGACGCAATAATTTCGCTCAGGTTTTGAGAGAACTTTACTAAAATATCCAAGGACTCTTTCCTGTCCTCCTTGAATCTGAGACAGCACTCCTCCAATTCCCACATTACTTGCATCTGTATCTAAGATGAACTCTCCTTCTGGCAGTGGATACCCTAAAATTGGTGCTGTGATTAAATGCTCTTTTAAGGTTTCAAAGCATTCTGGCAGTCTACATCCCAGCGGTATTCTCTTGCTTCCTCTGTAAGTCGCGTTAATGGTTTAGCGATATCTGCAAACTTCTTAATAAACCTCCGGTAGTAAGTACACAGTCCCAGAAAACTTCTCACTTGATGTTTGTCAGTTGGTTTTGGCCATTCCTTAATAGAATCGATTTTTCCCTTATCCACGGCCACTCCTTCTTTACTGACTACATGACCCAGATAATTGACTTTACCTTGAAATAGCTGGCACTTCTTGGGGTTTAACATCAATTGGGCAGCTTTAAGTCGATTAAAAACGTTTTCTAAATTCTTCAGATGGTCTTCAAATGTCTCCCCCAAGACAATTATGTCGTCTAGATAAACTAGGCATGTTTTCCAAGATAACCCTCTCAACACATTTTCCATAAGCCTCTCAAATGTCGCAGGAGCGTTACAAAGTCCAAATGGCATAACGTTGAATTGCCATAATCCAGATCCTGTGGTGAAGGCTGTCTTTTCTTTATCTACCGGGTCCATTTCTACCTGCCAGTATCCAGACTTCAAATCCAAAGTAGAAAATAATTTACTTCCAGCCAATGTGTCTAATGTGTCATCGATCCGAGGCAAAGGATAACTATCTTTCTTGGTAACGTTGTTCAGCAAACGGTAATCCACACAGAACCTCGTTGTTCCGTCTTTCTTCTTAACCAGGACCACCGGAGAGACCCACGGGCTCGTAGAAGGTTCTATCACCCCGTCTTTCTTCATTTCCTGAACAATCGTTTCAGCTTCCTCTCTTCTCGCCTGTGGTAATCGTCGAGCTGTTTGACGAATTGGCTTAGCATTACCAGTATCAATTCTATGCTTAACAACGGTAGTTCTTCCCGTCTTTCCTCCTTTCGGTACGAAAATATCACGATACTGCCGAAGAAATTCCCTTAATTTCCTTTTCTCAATCTGATTCAGAGACTGTCCAGCAACTGCAACCATTTGATCAAATTTATCGTTGGAATTATCAGACGTTGTGTCTGACGGATTATGGATGTGACAGGTACACAAGTTCCTACTTTTGTCTCTTTCTTGATGGTCACTGGGTAGTCATTGACATTAATAAGTCTCACAGGAATTTCTTTAGCCGAAGTCACTAATTCTTTTCCAATTATGATTCCACGGCCAACTTCGTCGTCATGATTCCAAGGCTCCATCATAACAGGTGTTCCTTCGTCCACAATTCCCTGTAGCCGCGCTACTATTATCGTTTCACTTCTCGCAGGCACGACTGTATCTTCTTTAACGGCTGCTTGCATAGTGTTGTCATCATGTGGATGGAGAAATACCTCCTCGTTACCAACTTTGATTACCTTATTCTTAAAATCCAATTGGAATCCATGCGTATTCATTACGTCCATTCCTAATATAACATCCTCTTCGATGTCAGCAACTATAACAGTATGGACGAACTTTTCTGCTCCAATTCCTAATTGTACCTGGATTTCTCCATGAATGTTGGCATTTTCACCTGTGGCGGTCCGAAGTCGCAACCTCGTTGGTAACAGTTTCTTTCGGCTGTTTATAACTGTCGGGCGAATAATGCTTCTGGTCGCTCCGTATCCACCAACAACGTATGCTTTTTACCATTTATTTCTCCATCTACATATACACTATCTTCACGACATTTCAAAGAAGCTATTAATATCAGAGGGTCTTTGGTAAAGTTCTGGTCGAAGCTGCTCCCCTAAGGCCGACGCGTTTCTGGTTTTGTCTTCGGTCTTATGGTCTTCGTTTTCTTGTATGTCATGCTTTTCATCATATTAACGAGCTGGTCAAGTTTATCTTCATCTTCTTCCTCTTTTACAGTCCTAACTTTACTGTAACCGCCAGAGGCCTGCGTAGCTGACTCGTATTCGAGGGCGGCGGATAAGACATCAACCAGCGTCTTGTGACGAGCTAATCGTAGTGTTCTTTGCATCTCATGATCACGAAGACCATCAATAAACGTTTGAACGGCCAACTTTTCCATCATGTCTTCGGAGCTGTTGGATAAGCATATCGCACTAATCTGGCGATATCTACTTCATATTCTTGAAGAGCCTCATCTTTCTTTTGTCTTCGATTTTTGAGCTGCGACTGATATACATGCTCCAAGTGTTCGTGGCCATATCGCATATTTAACCTCTTCTTCAGTTGTTCGAAATCATCCGTCTCCTCTACGGCTATGGTCTGGAGCACATCTAAGGCATCTCCGCGAAGAGCGATAGTCAGGTTTACAGCCTTTTCTTTTTCAGACCATCCATTCGCTCTTGCAGCTGATTCGAACTGTTTCATGTAGCTGTTCCATGATGATTTCCGTCGAAAGTTGGGACTTTGACATGAACAGAACCTCCACTTCCTTCAAATTTCGGCCGTGTTTCCAACTTACATTTCGTCTCGTCTTCTTTTGTCTCTATGGTAATTGGATTGTTTACTCTCTCTGTTGTTCCTGTTCCCTCAATCTTCCTTTCCAACTCTTTCCATATCTTCTCTTCGAAGGCCATCATATCGGCAGCAACTTGGTTTTTTAATGAAGACACTCTATCGTCGAGAGCAGACATCTCCGAAGTGACTTTAGAGATTTCCAAGGAGATGTTAGCAGAGACTTTGCTTTCTAGAGAAGAAATCTCGTTAGACACTTTGTCTTCTAAAGAGGCGATGTCGCCGCAAACTTTGGCTACATCAGAGGAAACTTTCGAAATATCTTCAGAAACCTTGTTCTCTAAATTTCGAAATCGACGAGATGACAACAGCAACCTGCTGTCTTCAAATATATGAGTTTCCGGATCCAAACCTTCTTCTTTTAAAGCGTTCTTTAGTCGTTGGACTAACTCAGCCTTTTTTCCGGTAGAAGCTAATTCTCTGTCTTCAAGATGTCTTCTTAAATCCGTAACTGTGAGCTCATTAATTGTAGCCATATTTCACTTCTTTTTATTTCAAATTCAAATTAGATTTATTTAAAATCCCGCTTATTATTTGAATATTCCACTTCTGACTCCACTGTTATATATTTATATAGTTCGAATTTATTTGTCTTATTCTAATTTATTGTCTATAATCTAATTTATTAAAACTCACGATAGCTAATTACTAATTTATTAAATAACTTTACAAATGTATTTATTTCACGTTTCGTTACAAGTAAACCGCGTTTACCGATCTTCTTATGACTGCCTGCCAAATAAAAATCTTTCATTTATATACACAACTGTGTCATCCAGAGAATTCGGCGGACTTCTTGAATAGTCTCGTATTTTGGTGAAGGCGCTCGACTCGTTTTTCAACCTCGAGACGTGGATGACTCACTAAAATAATTAGTGTCTAGAGATTTCTGGTAAACAACTGGTAGCTAAGCTCAGGTATATTTTGACCTACAAATTACGAGAATCAATAAAAAAGAATTAGTCATAAAATATTTACAGTTCTATATGCCATAACATTTAAAATCGTAACAATACCTTATCGGCTATTATAAGTATATCATCGGCGAAACCTAAGTTGTCTAGATATTCTCCATCTATTTTTTATTCCCTTTGTCATCCAATCCAAATTTTTAAAAGCATGTTCTAGCACCGTATTAAAAAGTTTAGGTGACATAGGGCCTCCTTGCCTAACCCCCCGTTCTATTTTTATGCGATTACTGTTAGTATATAAGCTGACAGTGGTTGTTGCCTGCAGGTATATTTTGTATAATAATTTAGTATATCTATAATCTAGCCTGCATTCTTTGAGCGCCTGTAATATTTTGCTTAGCTCAACTGTGTCAAAGGCTTTGTGAAAATCGATAAATATTAGAACTAGAGGTTTCTTGTATTCCACTGCTTTCTTTATTAGGGTTTTTTATACTTTGTAGATGGTCATTTGTTCCGTAACTTTTTCGGAATCCTGCCTGTTCCCTTGGTTGATAAGTCTCTAATAATTTTCTTTCCATTTTCTTAACTAGTATTCGCGTAAACAACACTATATATATATAATATATATATATATATATATATATATATATATATATATATATATATATATATATGGCTGAGGAGGCTAATCGGTCTGCAATTCTCTAAATTTGCCTTGTCTCCTGCTTTGTGTAATAGAATCATAGTAGCGTTGTTCCAATCTGTTGGAATATTGGCGCTGTGAAGGCATATATTGAAAAGTTGTTTAATTTTTTCAAGTTATACATCCTCTCCAATTTTTAGTGCTTCTGATACTATTCCATCTTTACCCGGGGTTAGATTATTTTTCATTTTCTTCAGGGCTTCTTTGGTTTTTGATTTTGTTATATCGGGCATTAAATCTGATCCTTGGTTTAATACCATTAGGCAACTATCGAACACAGTGATTAATTAAATCTTGCCCAAGTACTTTCGATCAATAGATCATCTTCAGGTGCATTTCGTCAGTTGTGGCCTATCTGACATGAGTAGAATGTCATAGATGTAAATTTGGACATAACAAAACAATACACAAAAACAAACAAACACTTTAAAATTTTTAAAAAGGAGAAGCTACATGTTATATAGAAGCCGGAGACAGAATCTGTCTCCGGACAATTTGAACTTGTTTCAAAATGTACTACAGGTTTCCTTCGTAAAACAAATTTGTATTACAAAATTTTATATTTTCTTTTTTTTTATAAACGCTAACATCAAAACAGCAGAACTTGTGGTTTTATCTGTATAAAAAAAAAAGATTTATATAATTTAATCCCAGTCCAGTCCTGTTTAAACTTATTTTAAAAACAATCTTCAGGTGAAAACTGTAAATCAGTTTCGGTTGATCTTAACAATCAGGTGGTAAAAGACCCATCTAAGATGAACAAAAAAGAGCAAAGATATATTTGTCAGAATTAAGTTCATTAAAAGGTTGGCGAATAAAAAATTAGGGTAGAAGTTAATCAACATTAATTGCGCTCAGGGGTGCTATATTTTAGAATACAAACTTGAAACCGACAGGATCATTAACTTGAGGTATAATTTCGGCCTCCCATTAGGATAGAAGAAAGGGAAAACCAAAGTTCCCAATGTGTTTTTACTCCGTTCGTTGCTCGAGCTCTGGAGAATATCAAAATAAACAAATAAATGTTCGGCGGGAGAAATAAGAGCGCCACGCCGCCGGTAAGATATACGTTCGTATCTCTGTTTGTCGTTATTCCTTTCAATTTTAGATAAAAATGCACCGCTAAATAGTGCTTTTTATTTTGTAATTTCTTTCAAATAATAACAAATATGATCTAAATTATTCAACTTAAAATATCAATTAGTAGTCCTTTCAAAAGTTACATTAGGGTTGAATTTTTGAGAGGATACGATTTTATTTTTTTTCATATGTTGTGGGGTGAAAATAAGCTTAAATTCAAGTTTGTGGTTTCGCTATGCTTGTCCTCCGGTCACCATCTTGGAAAAAATGGGCGCAAAAGGTTTTGTTAGGTTACCAACCAGGAACTTTAAGAAACATTGCTATAAAAAAATAGCGAATTGTAACTAAGTTTTTAAATAATTTCCGAAAAAGGAAATCGTAGACCTGCCTTTTGGAAAACCATGTTGTTCTTCTCATATAAGTTTTCCGTAATATTTGTTTAGTTTATTGTTAAAAATTTGAGTATATTTTATAGAGTGATGCATTTCTCTTCTTCTTTGGGTGCCGTCTTCAATGAAGGTTGGCGATAACCTCAGCAAAATCATTTCTGTCCCTGGCTTTTCTTATTAAAGATTGAGAATCCAAACCAGTCCACTCACGAATGTTCTTCAACCAGGACGCCTGCCGTCTACCAGGACCACGCTTTCCTTCTACCTTCCCCTCTATAAGAAGCTGCAGTAGCTGGTATTTCTCATTTCTGTATATGTGTCCCAAATATGAGGTTTTCCGTGTTTT
This sequence comes from Diabrotica balteata, assembly GCA_918026665.1. Taxonomy (NCBI): domain Eukaryota; kingdom Metazoa; phylum Arthropoda; class Insecta; order Coleoptera; family Chrysomelidae; genus Diabrotica; species Diabrotica balteata. The sequence goes on from OU898284.1 coordinate 12,081,173, forward strand.
CATTATTTTTAAGAGTTCTCCGTCGGTACCCATCTTGTGTAGGACCTGCTCGTTGCTCATATGCGCTGTCCAGGGGACTTTCAGCATCCTTCGAAATAACCACATTTCAAAACTTTCCAAACGCCTTAGTGAGTTGATTTTGAAGGTCCAGGCCTCCATTCCATATAGTAAGGTGCTGTAAACGTAACATTTCAGCATTCGGTATCGGATTTTGAGATTGAGTGTTTGGGACGTAAACATTTGTTTCATTTTTAAAAAGACATTTCTTGCTTGTTCAATTCGCGATTTTATTTCTATGTCTGGATCTATATCTTTCGTTATCCAGCACCCTAGATATCGAAATTTCTCGACATTTTCGATAATGTTACCATTCACGTTTAAAGCCATGGGTGGATGGATGGATGTTTTGGAGACAATCATTGTTTTTGTTTTCTTGACGTTAATGCTGAGGCCGTATTGTTCTCCGATCGATCTGACGCGATCTAAGAGTGTCTGGAGATCCTGTGCGCTCTCTGCAATTAGGACCGTGTCGTCGGCGTATCGTACATTATTTAGAACTCTGCCGTTAATTTTAACACCTTCTCTTGATTGCTCTAGTGCTCGTGCAAAGATTTCTTCCGAATATATATTGAAAAGTAGTGGTGACAATACACACCCCTGTCGTACACCTCGCTTGATATTGAATATTTCTGTGTCACCGGCTTCTGTTCTAACTGCTGCAGTTTGGTTAAAATACAGTGTTTGGATAATTTTAAAATCGTTCTCGTCTAGTCCCTTTTTGTGAAGGCAATCCATCAGTTTATCATGTTTTACTTTGTCGAAGGCCTTTTGATAGTCAATAAAACATAAAAAGAGATCCTTTTTTTGGTCTCGACATTTTTGCAGCAGTATAATAAAACTGGTTAATGCTTCCCGTGTCCCAAATCCATTTCGGAAGCCAAATTGTTCATCACTGATATCCTGTTCACATTTCTTATAAATGCGTTGGTGAATAACTTTCAAGAATAACTTTAACATATGCGACATTAAACTAATAAGTCTGAAATCACCACACTTCTTTGCTCCCTTAGTTTTTGGAAGGGGAATAAAGACTGATTTTAACCAGTCTTGTGGAATTTCACCGCTTGTATATATTTGATTAAATAATTTGACGATTATATTTAAATGTTTCTCTTCCAGTAGCTTTATGACTTCCGTATGTATGTCATCGGGGCCAGGGCTTTCCCATTTTTTGCGTTTTTGATTGCTCTCTCTACTTCTTGTTTTAATATAGGAGGACTGGTTTCATGGTTTTTATATATTATGTTGTTTAGTGGTGTGTCCGAGAATAGTTCTTCTATGTAATGTCCCCATACGTTGTTTAGATCGCTTAATTCCCATATCGTTTCATTCTCGTCGTTTGTTAATCTACAAGGGAGTCTTTGTTTTGTCATTCCAGCTAGATCTTTTATTTTTTTGTGAAGCGTTTGACTGTCGTGTTTCTTTATTAATTCTTCGATCTCTTGGCAGTTTTCTATCATCCAATTTTCTTTTGCGGTAGCTATTTCTTTCTTGATTTGACGATGTATCTCCCTATATTTTTCATTATCTTTATTTTTGTAGGCTCTTCGAGTATCCATCATTCCCAGAATTTTTTGTGTCATCCAGGGTTTAGATTTTCTTTTGTTATTAGTGTCTTTTATATATTTCTCGGCGCTAGTAAAAGCATTCTTGACTTCAGTCCATAAGCCTTCTGTAGTTGGTGATAACTCTCTTTGGAGTCTTTCACATTCCTCGTTGAGTTTAGTCTTTACCATACTTTGTATATTTTCTTGTTTAAGTAAATTGATGTCGGTTTTTCTTTTGACAGTCTTTTTTAGCGTTTTGAACTTTATTTTTAATTTAGCTACTAGTAGGTTGTGATCCGATGGAACATCTGCGCCTGGGTATGTTCTTGTATCCGTTACTGCATTTTTATATCGCTGGTTTATAATAATGTAATCGATTTGATTTCGGACACAATTGTTTTTATTATCTGCGGGTGATTTCCACGTATATAGCCTCCGTAGTGGTAGCTTGAACCAGGTGTTCATGATAGTTAGTTGTTTCTCCTGCATGTTCTCCTGTTGTGATGCATTTACTGAACTGATTTTTTTGTAGTTTTTAAAACCACCGATTGAACATGGCGATTTACCATGTTCGATAGAAATAACGTTTTCTTAATATTGTTCTGAAGCTATTTTCTTGTGGCATTTTAAATTAATTGCTATTTAACTGGGAATAAGCCACAATTAAAGATCAAGATACGTTTATTGACGTTTCAATTTCCACTTCGGAAATCGTTCTCAAAATACAAACAGTAAATTAAACAGTTTTTTGTTACATAGTGAAAAATTCTTCTAATAATTTAATTTTATCTGACTCATTTATATTGACAATTCAGACATACATTATGCATTTTAAAGTAGACGACTTTAAAATGATATTGCCAATAATTGTTGAGTTGCGCTCCTGGGACGACTTTACTTATAAGATAGTTCATTCGATTACATGAAATCAACTTTAACTTGAGAATATCCGTCAGAAAAAATCATAGCATGTAATTCGTTTTTAAAAAGACAAACACATGACATGATGACAGTAAAATTCTCCTGTTAGTGATTCCATAGTAAATTATGAGGGAAAAACCAGGAAAAAACCTCATAATACTATCCCGACATGGTAAGTATTTGTTCGTGCAATTAGTTTACCTTCAATAAACACCAAAATTCTTATTTTAAATGTTGAAATATATTTTATATATTAAACACGTTGAGATCTATTTTGTCCAAAACCAAAATCTACGTTTTTTTCCTTTTTTTGGTGATAACCATTCCTTTAATGTACTTTTAAAACGTTAAACAGGACATAAAATATATTCCAGTCTACCTCTCTCGTACTAAAACTGCAATTGTTCTTTTTCTATCTACCAAGGATATTGAGAATCGATGTATGTTGGATGTGAGAAAGGACTTTTATCGGTCATTTTATTAAGTCAAATATCTTAGATAGTTCAAAATATGTAGCAAAATAACCGATTTGTATTCAATAGATTTTTCTTTACATCGTAGTTTTTCAATGGATTAAAACTTGTATTTAGCTTGAAATTAGAATAAAAGTTTAGATAACAAATAACACTTTACTCGTCAGTTAAATGAAAAAATTAACCTCACATGCTACCTCGCAATTTTTCGTAAAAAAAACAACAAACTAGTTATCACAGTAGACAGATAGTTTTAAGTATGTAATGTACCCTATAATTAACAAAATGTTATAAAATATTAAGGCTATAACAAGTATAGAATATTACTAGACTTCGGCAAATATGCAAATAAAAATGTAGAAAATATGCATACAAATAAATAAAAAAATCGTAAAATAGTAACAATTTTATTTAAAAAAAAAAGTGTACATAACTAAATATTTCCTACTATTCATTAAGATTTACATTTATTTTAAGTAACTACATCATTTTTAAGTATGAATAAACTTATTTAGAATTATGGTAACAATAAATGACCAAGTGCTGTTCAAAATTTTCTAACAAAAACTTGTGGCTTCTGTCTGAGTATTATCTATATATATATTATATATATAATATAGATAATATATAATATATATATATATATATATAATTTATATAGGAAAAACTTCGTTCAACATCAACTGATGTAACGGGAGCATTTTTCAAACTAACCAAATTGGTTTAATATGTTTCTGAAATATTTCCAGCTAGAACACTGACTACTTCAGAAAGAATATGGTAACCTTTATTTTTTTCCATAGTAGCTTCAAATTTTTTTAAAATATCTTTTCCAATATTACCTCTAACGTTCCGACAACATGACGCAAATTCTTTTATTAATGCTGTACTTTCGAACAATGACAGTTTTGGTGATTCTAACTGAGTAATTGTTTTTTGAACAAAACTAAAATTTGATTTTATAAATGAAAGTTCTTGTTGAAGCAAGTTACTCTGAAAAGTTTGTTTAGAATCCAAAAGAGATTGGGAACTTTCATCTGTTAACGTATCAATTATGTTCTTTATTTTAACAAAATGATCTGCATAAAAATTAGCTGCTTCTAACCATGTTCCCCATCGCGTTAAAATAGGTTGTGGTGGAAGAGGAATGTTAGGTAGCATTTCTTTATAAAGTTGAATTCTTATAGGAGATTTAAGAAATACTTTTTTGACACTGGATATCATGGTATTTACAAGAGGAAACTTTTTTCGTATTTCCTCTGCAACTCTGTTTAATCCATGCGCTACACAAGTAACATGTATTAAATCTGGGAAAAATATTTTTAAATTTTGTCCTGCTTTCACCATATAAGGAAGCAGCATCCGATAAAATAAGCAGTAATTTATTAGAAGGAATAGTTGTCGGAAGAAAAAAAGTTGCTAATGTTTCTTGTATAAAACGCGAAATTGTTAAAGCATTGTTTTCTCAAGTTGCTGGCATGAAATAAGATGAGATTTTGGTAAGGTATCTTCTTTAAGAACACCAATCAATAAATGAGCAATATACTTTCCTGAGGAATCAGTGGTTTCGTCTACAGATATGTAAAAATAATTATCTGCAATTTCTTCCTTAATATTAATTAACACCGACGAGTATAGCCCGTTCACATTATTTCTTCTTAGAGACCGATCACTTGGAACATTAAGTTTGCAATATTTTTTTAGAAACGAACTAAAATTTACATTTGCTAATTTTGAAAGCGGTATGTTTGCAGACACTAATGCGCGACACAAGTCTTCATTAAAAGTTTCTTGCTCATCTAATTTTTTTGAAGTAGATTGGAACATTTAGCCATTGAAGTTTGATGTTTTCCTCCTATTTTTCCTTTTTTTGCAATGTGTGAAGCAGTTCTCACATGTTGGTCTATCTGAAATTTCTTCTCACATGCTATCTATAAATAAAAATAAAAACCTTTATTTTAACCCAACCTTTAAAATATAAAAATATACAAGGTGTTTTTGGTTAATCAAATAACTGGTTTGGAAAAAAAAACACTCGCTAAGTGTTTTAAATGCAGTATTAATCCACAAATTAGTTTTTGTTACTAACCATTAGTACATCATATAACTTATTTTAAAATTCAACAAAAGTTTTTTTTTTGTTAATTCAATTACAATAAAAATAATTGTGTTTTAGAATAGCTGACTTCATAAAAAAAAGTAAAGGTGAAAAATTTTTCTAAATACACACCATTGTATTGTACCATGGACAATTTTTTCTCACTAAAGGAAGCTATTTTTCATTTAAAAACAACCTACGAGTACTAAATTTCAAGTAAATACGTTTATTGGTTTTAAAGTTATTGTTGTTATTAACTAAAAGAATTTAATTTTTTTTTAATTTTAACACCCTGTATCTCGAAAAGTAAATAAGTTTGACCCCTCATTAACTATATCGTTTTGTTCAATTTTTCGAGAAGTATCTACAGTCAAACGTTGTAAGTGTCATTTGGAAACACCCTGTATGTATGAAATATTAGATATTTAATAGAAAATATTAGATACTTACAATTTTGCCACAGACTGAACAGTAGATTTTTCCCATATCCATAGACAGCTCTTTATAAGGTTTAATCCAAGTTGAAGCACTGGTTGTTTTAGGCATTATAAAATCACAATCTTCCTTTTTGTTACGCACAACGAGTGTTTACGCTTTGAATATCAAAACAAAAATGATTTACAAATCTGAGCATCAAATTAGAAATGTTTAGGTACCTAATTCAATAAACTGGGAGATTTTGGAAAATCCCTAAATTAGGAACAAAACTATTAGCCGTTTACCTGCTGTTAAGATACAATAAATTGTAGATAGATTTGGGGATTAGATCATAAAATGCAAATGAGCGAACCCTTAGCGATTATCCAATAACTGAATGCCTCAGTGACCGAGACTTTCTAAGAATGTTGAGGGCTACTTAAATTGATCTTCTTTGAAATTGTAAATGTTTTGTACCTGTAGAGATTACGTACTTAGATCATTTCTTGATTAAAATGACTACAAAATTTTATACAAGAATTGAAATAAATTGGTATGTTTAAAAATTTTCAAATACAGTATAAAAATCTGAACTTTTATGCACTTTATACAAACTTTTATACAAATATGCCAAAATATGCAATATGCATATTTGCCGAAGTCTAAATATTACCTATATAGATATAAATTTGAAATAGGTCAAAATTGGAACGGCCGCGCTTGTAGTGTTAACCCCTTACCGCATAGTGGGTCATATGTGGCACAATACTTGATTTTATACCTAGCCTTTTGATATCGAATCTTATTTTAAAGTATTTATGCATGGCATGTGCATATGGAGCACATATTTCGTATAACCGGTAATAAAGCTCCATCTCAATGCAGCAAAGTAAACTTTTATGAAAATTTAGTAACGAAGACGAAAGGCTATCAGATAATAATAGTACCCCTATTATATTAGCCCCAGAGTCAGACTATGAAGATGATATAGATAATAATTAATTAGATATTTTAATACATATAATCAAAATTTAAATACGAGATTTTGGCATCTTAGCGACGATATGTGCCCGAATATTGGTTCGGAAACTGTTGCGGCAACGAGAATACTTGGATAAATCAAAGGAGTGACAAAAAGGACAAAATTAAAAATTATTAGGTTACACAATCTAGTTGTGACATCAATCTATAATAAAATGAGAAAGTACATAGTAACATGGTTAGGGTTAGTTATTAGTGCCAAATTCGTAATCATTTAAGGTAAGGAATCACTACTTTATAATACAATTTCCTAAAAGGGCTAGAATAGAAGGCCAAAGAAACCATTAAGGGAAAGTTTTCACCACACATTTCTATGAAAAGTATCAATATTTTCTTCAGTAGAAACATAGTTTGTTAAATGTGAGGTTAACAACCCAGCAAAAAGTCAAATAGTATAAAGAATTAATTGATAACTAAATAATTTCCCTTTATCGAATACAACAAATTAGAAGAATAGAGCCAATAGTTACACTGACACTGTTTCAGTTATCGCATTGTACTGTATTTATTTCACCTTACCCTATGTTTCTAGTCACCATATTACCCCATAAAAAATCTCGTAAACATGACACACCGCGACGTTAATTGCTGTTAATCATTCGATTGTACAGGTACGGCATCAGCGAAAAAATCCAAAATGCAGAAAATGAAAATAGCAAAATGGGAAAAATAGAAACATGATTCTATAAAATATGTAAATAACTGGTATAATAAATAGAATATAATTGTGACACAATTTGGCAGAAAAAGAAGAAAACTTAAAAAATTGAAAATATCAAAGAAACTTTAGTAGGGATATTAAAAGAATAAAAAATGATGTTCTAAAATGATAGCTCTGATTACAATTCAGTCTTCTTGGCACTAAAAATAAAACTAAAGGATTTCTGAGAGGAAAACTGCAAGTAACAAGCCAAAGATCTATGCAACTTTAATATTATAGTTAGTATTTAACATTACAGTTAATGAGCTTTTAAAAATAGTAAAACAAACAGACGAATACATTCCCAAGAGGTGAAAATAGCAAAAAGAACATGTCGATGAACTTAAACATGCCATGCATGAAAATAGTAAAGCAAACATTGCAAAAGATAAATCTTTGGATAAAAAATTGTGAGAAGTAAAATAGAAAAAGCTTAAAATAATATCAACTAGATAAAAGGGCAAAAGGGCATTGGATGGCAAGGAAATTTAAGCGTAAATGGATAAATAACAACATAGTATATGTTCTGCCGTTTCTTTTTCATTGTGACAGAAAACGACAGCTCTTACTATCTGATTTGCCCATCTTCCTGAGATGATATCTCAGAGGACAGGACCAGTGAGAAGGCCAGTGACCATTTTGATTTCTTTTTTACTCATTTCGAGAAGGCGGTTTGTTGCAGTAGGCGACACTTTTATGAGCCTTTTTGCTTGCCTTTGCCCTAGTGTGTTAGACCAATCTACTTTGAAAAATAAGGCTATTATCGAGCACAAGTTAATTAAATCTAGCCCAAGTACTTTCGCTTAAAATAGCATCTTCAGGGCATTTCATCAAATATAAAACTATCTGGCAAGCGTAGAATGTGGAAACAACTTTTACTTAAAAGATTCTACGCTACATTCTTTGTCAGTATCTGGAGAGATAATACCTCTGGAGGTAAAATAATGGTTGTGATGGACAAGTTGCAGGAAGATATTGAACCGGTGATAATTAATTTAGGAGATGGTTTCACAGATGAGGACGATTTAGATATGAAATTCGTGCTGAGTATTATTAACGAGAAATATCTCAGATTTAATGCTCATCTGCTTTTTTAATACTCTACGTACCGTACATTTCAGTACCTATGATCTTATTGTGTATTTTATGTATACAGTGTGTAAAAGCCAAATGGAATAAATTCATTATTTAGGTTACTGTACATATTTAAAAAAAATCCCGAAACACGTCAAATTTAAATTATAGCTTGACATTCTTTAGCGTGGAAAATGCAACCCCTACCTTCAACCTCCTTAGAATGACAGGTACAACCCCCAATTTTTAAAATAGGAAGTATAGGCTTGTGATATATCGTTTGAAATGTCTTTTCATTCTCCATTCAAAAATGTTGTCGCTTTTAAGTTTATTAAGATTAATTAAGATAAAATAAATTAAAATCATGTGATTACCGAAATTTCGCTAAAATATACTTAAAACTTATTTCCCATTTAAGTCTTGATAATGATAAAGTGAACAAAAACCATAGCAATGTGGTTTTTAGATGGTAACCATTAAAAAACTTTAAAAAAATTCCGTGGCAACGTTATTTTAACCCGCATTAGAAATTGTTTTATTTAAGTTGTCAGTATTTTAATTTAAGTAAAAAGTTCGTTCAATTCAATTCTGCAAATGGTTTAGATTAACAGAAATGCATAAAATAACAGTTTTGCAAATGATTGGTTACGGAGATAACACCCGAACAGAACAGGAAGTAACTCGCCTATTCATGAGAAATTTCCTAATTTACCGCCTATATCCCAAGGAACAATAAGTAAAACAGAGAAGCAGTTTCGCCAGTTTTGGTCATGTAAGGCAGATAAAAAAAGCAGCTGCCAATGCACTGAGTGATGAACTCAAATTAGATGTGTTGGCTTGAGTTTCAGGAAAATCCACATACATCGAGTAGACAGGCATCCACTACATTCAATGCTAACCATACGTCGATAGTAAACATATTAAAAGAAAATAAATTGCATCCCTATAAGATGATACCTACTCAGGAGCTCATGGAAGACGATTTTGATGATTTTGTGAGCAAATGATGGACATGGAAAACAATATTATCCAATTAGAAGACGTTATGTTTTCTGATGAGTGTACTTTTTCACTTAACGGTCATGTTAATCGGCAAAATTGCCGCTACTGGGCCACGGAAAATCCTCACTGGATGAGAGAAGAACACACTCAATACCCTCAAAAGGTTAATGTTTGGGCAGGGATTGTAGGAAACAATATCATTGGTCCCTTTTTCATTGAGGGCAACTTGAATACTTGAATGGCAACAATTATTTGGCACTACTTCAAAATGATGTCATTCCAACGTTGGCAAATTTATATCCTGATCCAGGAAACCCTCAGTTCCAGCGAATACGATATGGTTTCAGCAGGATGAAGCACCACCACATTACCAACTTAATGTCCGTCAGTACCTTGGTATTATTGCCCAATCGGTGGATAGGGAGGCGAGGATCGATTAAATGGCCAGCGCGATCACCTGATCTTACATTATTAGATTTCTTTTTATGGGGATATGTGAAGAGCCATGTGTACAAAATAAACCTTCTGATTTAAATGACACATAATTTTTATAAATTCTTCTAAAAATATTGAATTAAACTAAATATCCTGATTTCATAGTTATGCTCTTTGATTGTTGTGTTAAAGCAATACCTCTGTATTGTAAATGTTCTTCACGGAAGCATTACCACTTAGCTTAAAATAAAATGATTTTTTTATTATTTCATTCCATGTCTATTTCTTTTATTTTTATTTTCTGGTTTAAACTGTCTTGGTTGTAAACTGATTTTGTTTACAACCCTGTAATTTTTCAAAATAGTATGTTTCCCCTTGTTCATTAACTTTACTCCACCCTTAGGCCAAGACGTTCATTCATTCCAATACATTACAAATAAATTCTAACGGTACTGGATAATCTCTAACGGTAACTCGGACCCTATGAACAATTACTTAGTACCCGATTTAGGCGACCGATGGTCGAAGAAATATAAAGCCCACTCTCTCTGTTTAGCAACCCTCGCGGGAGAAGGATGTGCTCTTAATACTTAAATTTGTGATTTTGGTAATTGCGATTCTCAGAGCATTCTCTCTCAAGTGTGTTAACAATAAGGAAAGTTGTCTCCGCGATTGTGAAACATAACAACCTTGTGTAACCTTTGTGTATATTATATATTGTACCCGTTCTATAGTGTGTTTTTGTGTTAAGTATAGTACGTAGAAAAATAAATATTAAGCTACAAGTTACTTGTATTCTTTACGTACAATAGACATCAAAATAATACAGGTCCACGTAAAAACCCCAGAGAACATACCGGCAATATAAGTTCATAGCAGAGCAAAAGCACGTGGAATCGCCACTAATTCCACCCCTAACGCCGCATTTTTCTCCATGTCTGGTATAAATTATAAGTCAGTTTAAAATTACAATGAATATTATAATATGCAAATAGAAATGATCATCATTTATTCTTAATATTAAATATATACTGAATATACCGAACAATGTAAAAAATAAAGAATTGCTCTCAGACCGGCTCAGTTCTCTCATGAAATTGCAAATGAATAAAAGGAATTATTACGCTAGTACGTACGCATAAAAGAGGAAGTATAAAATTTTAACGAGTCTGCGGAATACGAGACACAGCGTAAACGACTGATACTATCGGCCTAACAGAGACGTTACTCCTAGATTAAAACCTAAGTAGTTATAAAAAAGGGGGTGCAGCCATCTATTAACTAATTAAAAAACGGTTACCAACATACACAAACACAGCACACACACGTATATATATAAGGTAGATCCAAAATTTTTTGACTAGTTTGGAAAAAAATAATGTAAATACTTACTTCTTTTTGGTGTGATAGTCATATAAAAAATAGAGCTTTGCTAAGGCGTACAATTTATTCTGAAATCCGAGCTTTCGGTGGTTATTTGCCCACCTTTAATCAAGGTCTACAATGAAAATTACTGTGTTATAAAATTAGGCTGATGTAAAATTAAAAGTTATAAAAACATACCAGAAAGTAAGATTCATAGCATACAAAACACACAACGTTAAATAACATAATTGTGAATGCTGTATCGAATTACTGAAGGCATTAAAAATTTTAAAAACTTTAAAATGACTTAAAAATTAAAGAACATGTTACAAAGTTTAAAAAGTAAAAAATTAAGACGACATGTTTGACAAAAAAACAGTCCGTCTTCGCAGTTTGAATTCAGTCACATCTCACGAACAGAAAGAGGTAGTAGGAGGAACTATTTGTTGTTTAAATAGTTCGATGTAACTACACAAAACAAACTTTCAAACTGATGTCTAACAAAATGCTGTTGTGATTTTAAGTACTACCAACCATGTTACCAACTTGAGAATTGAGAGGGAAATTTAAAAAAAGTTTATTATGTCAAACAATAAAAAGAAAATAGTATTTAGTAAGTAGGTTTGGAAAAAACAAACAACCAAAACAAAATGAACATCTGAATAATAACTGAAGATAATCATGATAATTATAGCAATTAATAATGGAATTTAAGAAAACATGAAACACTCTGAGATGCAGAAAACCCTAGTCAAAAGTCAAAATAAAATTGTAAATTTTTGCTAAGATTCTGGATCTCAGATCTTTTATTCAGATTGTTGTTATCACTCCTGCTGACATGTACCATTTCTAAGAATGTTCTCTTAAATTTATTTTTCTCTCTGGCTAATATTTTTACATTGTTTGAAATCAATCTTATGGTATAGATCGATAGTGTGTTCTGCCAAAGCACAAGTGGGTTTATTTAGTCTACAGTCACTCTTATGAGAAATGATACGACTAGACAGATTTCTTCCAGTTTCACCAATGTACGTGGATGGACATTCAGTACATTGAATGCAATAAAACAACATATCTTGACTCTAAAGTAGTTAGGGTTTGTTTTATTTTGCTATATAGCTGACGTATGGTTTTGATGTTCTTGTTAGCTATTTTGATGTTCTTAAATTCTTTGAAAATTTTAGTAAGTTCTACGGTTAGTTTTGGAATATACGGAAGGGCATAAAAATACACACTTGTTTGAGAAGAATTGTTTTGTGCTGAGGGCACTGATTGAGAATTAGTGAGAATGTTATTTCTGTTAACAAATGGAACATTAAAAATTAATTTATTAATCAGTCTTAGAGGATATGAATTTTAAACAAAAATATTCCGTAAGAGGTTAAGATCATGTTGGAGATAATCTAGATGTGATAACCTTTTGACACGTTCTTTCATTGCTAGGACTAGGTTGATTTTCATTCTAGGAGGATGATGGGAATGGTAGCTTATGAATCTATTGCTACATATAGGTTTTCTATACCATTGTGTGTGAGGATAATGTTGTGAAAGACTGTTGTGTGCATTAGAGTGACTGTAGACTAAATAAACCCACTTGTGCTTTGGCAGAACACACTATCGATCTAGACCATAAGATAGATTTCAACAATGTAAAAATATTAGCCAGAGAAAAAATAAATTTAAGAGAACATTCTTAGAAATGGTACATATCAGCAGGAGTGATAACAACAATCTGAATAAAAGATCTGAGATCCAGAATCGTAGCAAAATTTACAATTTTATTTTGACTTTTGACTAGGGTTTTCTGCATCTCAGAGTGTTTCATGTTTCTTAAAATTCCATTATTAATTGCTATAATTATTATGATTACCTTCAGTTATTATTCAGATGTTCATTTTGTTTTGGTTGTTTGTTTTTTTCTAAACCTACTTACTAAATACTATTTTCTTTTTATTGTTTGACATAATAAACTTTTTTTAAATTTCCCTCTCAATTCTAAGTTGGTAACATGGTTGGTAGTACTTAAAATCACAAACGGCATTTTGTTAGACATCAGTTTGAAAGTTTGTTTTTTTGTAGTTACATCGAACTATTTAAACAACAATAGTTCCTCCTACTAACCTCTTTCTGTTCGTGAGATGTGACTGAATTCAAACCTGCGAAGACGACTGTTTTTTGTCAAACATGTCGTCTTATTTTTTACTTTTTAAACTTTGTAACATGTTCTTTAATTTTTAAGTTATTTTAAAGTTTTTTAAAATTTTAATGCCTTCAGTAATTCAGATCACATTATGTTATTTAACGTTGTGTTTTATATGCTATGAATCTTACTTTCTGGTAAGTTTTATAACTTTTATATTACATCAGCCTAATTTTATAACACAGTAATTTTCATTGTAGACCTTGATAAAGGTGACAAATAACCATCGAAAGCTCGGATTTCAGAATAAAATAGTACGCCTTAGCAAAGCTCTATTTTTTATTGACTACCACACCCAAAAAGAAAAAAGTATTTACATATATATATATATATATATATATATATATATATATATAATATATATATATATATATATATATATATATATACAGATTGAATATATGAAAAAAATAAAAATGTACCAAACTGTAGCTTTTTTAATGACTAAATTTTTGCTTTATTTAGATTTGTTGTACAATGAATATTTGGCGAGAAATATCCGTTTAAAGCATCGATTTACGATCAAGCACCATCTTTTTCGAGCCCTTTAAACTCACCCTATTTGAAAACCAGGGGCTCCAAAAAGATTTAATTCACAGATCCTTGTTGTGCTTAAAAACTTCTACAAAATCGTTTTGAAGAAACACTCTATCGTTAAATAGATTATATAATATCGTACAAAACCGGTATATTAGGTAGTGGGGCGTTATACATTCGAAATTTTAAGCGTTCTTATTTTGAAATCCCATACAACAGAGTAAAACATCTGCTCATATGTATATGGCTTGGCAATGAAAATATCAGAGCAACAGATTGGGGATGGTATTCCAAAGATGGTTAGTTATTACCCGTACGCCATGAACAAACAACCTGCACTAGATGATCTTTTGAAAATTATTTTTGCCAATGCAAAAAAGGATGCGGCGTTTCATGTGGGTGCAGAAAAGTTGGTGTATACTGTAACTCTACTTGTTCTGGGTGCTTAGGTGAAGGGTGCAATAATAGTCCACCAATAATTAAAAAAGATGAGGATGACATAGATCACGATGAAGATGTAATTGATGACGAATAAAATTAATATTATAATTGTTTTACCTATAAATGTAAATATGTTTAACTAATTATGTAAATGTATAAGAATATATGGTGGCTTTTTATGTTGATAATTTTTTTTTGTATTTAATTCTACTTTTTTCAATTTATATCTATTAAATTAGTTTATAAAAACTGCAATGTTGTAAAGAGTGATTTTCAAAAGTTGAAAAGTTGCAAAAAACTTTGGCAAACAATTGTTTTCACCTATAGCACTCATAACAATTGATTTTTAAGGGTTAAAAATGTATGAAATTGTATTTTAAAGTATAAAAAATCACTATTTTACTAATCCAAACCAAATTTCACTCATCTTAAGAGTTGTAATGTTATTTTACAATTTTTGAAAATTAGGGTAGTTTTCACCCCTGAAGAACAATCAGGGTTTCTCGGCATGACATAAACTATAAAGCAGAGAGTGAGTTGAACTTAATTCCAAATTTTTATGCAAATCGTTCCAAGGCGAAATCATTTTCTTCGCATTACTACTTTTTTTTCATTAATCTCTAATAAGGGTCGCTTTTTAAGGGTTGAAATATGATGGAACTTTATTCAAAAGCACGAAACTATCATTATTTAATTAATTCAAACCAAATTTTACCCATATTCAGGTTTAATATGCTATTTTAGGATTTTTGAAAATTAGGTTAGTTTTCACCCCTAAGAACAATTAGGATTCGTCGACATGACATAAACTATAAAGCAGTGGGTGAATTGAGCTTAAATCCAAATTTTTATCCAAATCGATCCAAGGCGAAATCATTTTTTTAGAATTAGTAATTTTTTTACATTAATCTCTAACGGGGGTTGCTTTTTAAGGGTTAAAATATGATGCAACTCTATTCAAAAGTATAAAATAATCATTATTTAACTAATTCAAACCAAATCTTACCCATATTCAGGTTAAATATGTTATTTTATAATTTTTGACAATTAGGGGTAGTTTTTACCTCTAAAACCGTTCAGCGCACTTCGGTTCGATATAGATTTTGATCCTTGGGCTATCACCTACCTTCTGTTAAAATTTCAACTCAATCCATGCAGGACGAAAAAATTGCGAAGTTTTAACTTTTTTCGAGCTTCATTTCCTGAACTATTATCGCTTCCTTTACGCAAACAACATTGCGAGACAGATAGTTGAACGATATTTTATACAATGTCTGTACCCAGGTATGGATTTATTTTTGTCCAAGTTTTATATTGGTCCACTATTTCAAATGCAGTTCAAACATTAAATTGTATGATCCGTTTTAAATTCATTCAATCTGTATGTACACCCTTTTTGTACAGTCTATTTATATAATGAAACTCGAAATATTTATATAAAATATTAAAAATTCAGAAATTAGATAAGTAAGTGAAACATAGCAGATACAACTAGTTATTTTGTAGACTTTTAAGTTTAAAAAGAGTACTTCATTGTTTTGTTTAAAAAGCCTCCTATTAGCGATATGAAAAAAGGAAATAAAAATTAAATCCTAATTTACAAACCCTTTCAGGTACGTAACCAAATCACTGTTTTGCATGTTGCCTAACCACAGTAATTTTTCAATAGCTTCCTGTGTCAATACACACACTGTTCTTTTGTTCGAATAGTGTATCGAATGTCTGAGCAATTTTCACCGCCTCTAAACCAGCAAGCAGACCGCATTTTACCGTTTACGTTGTCAGTAATAATGATTTTACGGCTATGATAAATTATAAGGGCTCGTGCCAGTAATCACAAGTCGCGCCCATTTCGATACGCTCTAATCTATCGGCTAATGTCTCTCTTTCGTCGATGTTATCGGGATATTTTGCGCCAGAGTCTTTTATCGGAGATATGGTTAGGAGTTTATGTTGTACCTTTATTATAAGGGGAGTTACACTTTTCTTTTCGTGGCAGTGTCCTTAGAAAGATGACGTCTATGTATATATTAATATTTCCTTGTTGTCTGCGATGTTTCTCAGGAATCTACTGAATTTTCACTTTTCAAATGAAGGCGGGAATTGTGGTATTTTAACATTCTCACCAGTGGCGCACTCACAATTTGTCTGAGGGGGGGTTAAGGAAAATAAATGAGTTAATCAACAAATTAGAGATAATAGAGATCCTTCATGCTAAAAGCATCTAGCACCCTGAACAAAATCTATTTTGGATGTATTAAATTCGGCTTATAAAAAAAACCTGAAATTTAATGGATGAGTGTGCTGTAGTAGGTTGTTAACTAAGAGAGGGAATCAATGGTTGAGTAAGAATTTTGAGAAAGGGGGAAATAGTGAATTCTGATAAATTGTTGGATTATGTTTAAATTATTGCTGAGTTTAAAACTAATGAGTAGATGGTTGATATATAAAATGATAGAGAAATAATAAAAGAAAGTGGAGTGGACAGGGATATGGACGTAGATGTGAAAAGTAGAGAAAATGATGAAATAGTAAGGTATGATGGACGCGGATGGTTATGAAGTTAACAATAGGGTCAGAAAAAAATTGGGAGGGAGGGTGTGACAATGGTGTAAAGAGAGTGGTGGTTTAAAGAAACACAAATATTGAATAAGATTAAAGGTGTGGACGTTTATAGAGGAAGGTCAGGCAAAGAAGGTGGAGCAAATTGGGAAGTGTGGCTATGAGAAGAGCTTAACTGAGGTTAACTAAGTTACCAGCTGAAGTCCGTTTGAAGAGGTCAACAATATGTACAATCTTTGGTAACCTTATTTACTTTAAAGGGTTTTTATCCTAATATTCTGCTGGCTCAGACATGTTAACCTGCTTTTAACCTGATGATGGAATTATTATTCCGAAAACGTTTGTTAAATTTGATGTAGCCTTTTAAGGGTTTTTTAAATATACCCACTTATAAAGATTAACCTCTTTTTGTGATACATAATATACAGCCAGCTGCAGGAATTTATTAATCCTTGTGGATTTTAATCCAAATATAATTAAAAGTTACGACATTTAAAATTTCGTATTCAGTTTTAAATAGGAAAAATATCCAATAATATGAACGAAATATATTATAACAACAACTAGCACTTTTCGCTGTCCCTACTTTTATCAATCTCGAATTTGAATTTAAAATCGACATACTTCAAGTCTAAAAATGTCATGCACCCTGAGTGCGTGCCACACTCTTATTCCGAACCATTTACATTTACATTGTGACAGTTGAATTTAATGATTTTTTTCCACACCCTACACCGACTTATCCGTATCAGATTTAACATGAAATTTCTATGTAAATACTCCATTTCAATTTATTTTCATATACATAATAAGTAAATCAAAATTTGGTTGGCATTTTTATTACCCATAGTGTTAAAAACGAATCAGAAGAAATTAACCAATAAAAATAAGATCGTTACTTCTTAAAATTGTAAATTAGAAAAAATTGTTTTTAGTGAGATATTTAATTCTACTTTATTGGTTAGTAATTATCTGAATTGTTTCCAGTTTGTAAATTTATTAGTCAATGTAGCAGATAATGTTCTGTAAGGGATTTCTGAACTTACTTTTAATAAAACAGGAGAATGCTCAGAAGACATATCATAACAAGAAAAAGTCCTTAAAGGACTGTTGTTTGATAAACCCATGGTGACACCAAAATCTACCACATCTGATATTTTATTTTTGTCGGTGGCCAAGTAGGTAGGTTTTTCCGTGGATATTGTTGTATATGAAGGCTTTGACTTCTTACACATATTGGGTTAGCTCTTTGGCATGCCAGAGTGCCACTTTGAGAAACTTGGTCATTTGGACAGTGTAGCGATTACTGTAGTCAAAAGATACTCATACTCATTTGTTCAATGGGTCCTTTTATCATTTGATTCAATTCGAACATATCGCCTTTGGTTTCGTATCTTGTCTGGTTTTGGTGTTGCTGCGCATTTGTGCTAGTGAGTTTCATTTGTTTATTAGATATTACCTTAGCATACGTTATGCTAGGCTGTATATATTGTTTAGATTTAATATTGGTACAATTAACTTGCTTTAGACGAAGTGATAAATATTTTTTCTGCAGTAATTCTTTGTATATTGAACAGCACTTATAGTTGGCTGAATGATTACTTGCGCATAGTATACATTTTAGATTATTTGACCTTTCTTTTCTTTGGCATTTTTCTCTTGCGTGATGCCCGATGAATTTGACGCAGTGTGGCATCTGATTTCAATATTTCTTTATACGGTCATGTATCTTTGGTACCTAGTGCATTGTGTATGTCTCTTAAAATTTCGTTTTTTTTTCAGCTTATATGTATGAAATTGTGTTTTCTTGTCTGTTAAGGCTTTAGTTGTTATTCCATAATTTTCCAATGCTTCTGGTTGGACTTTGACTTGGTCTAAGCTAACAACCTTTGTTTCGTAATTATATTTGGTAATTTCGTCAAGCAATTCTATTAAAGCAGTGATATTCATAACTCCACTAATAAATTTTGGAGATAATTGCTGAATTGCTTGTGAATTGCTGTCATTTTCGCTATCTAAATCATTATCTAGACTTTGAAGCATTATCTTACTGGCAGATAATGCTGAAGCCCTGCAACGCTTACTGGGCCTAGTAACGACAGCCTGTAGAGAATTTGGAATGAAATTGAATAAAAAGAAGACAAAAACGATGGTCATCAGCAAGCGCCAAAACAGAAGGGTGAAGGTCAATGTCGATGGAACAGATCTGGAAAGAGTAGCAAGAACAACGTACCTTGGAAGTTATCTTGATGAAACTTGGGACCACTCACTAGAAATAAGAATACACCTGGAAAAGGCACGTACAATGTTTTACAAAATGCAAAAAGTTCTATGCAACCGACAGCTGGGCATCTCATTGAGAACTAGAATACTTAAGTGCTATGTTTTCTCCACCTTGCTCTATGTTGTTGAAGCCTGGACAATTACAGAAGTAACACAAAAAATAATCCAAGCATTCCAACTGGTTACCTAACTCTGGTGTTACCGTAAAATGCTCAGAATATCCTACATGAGCCATACGACAAATGCGGAAGTCTTGCGGAGGATGAATAAGGAAAGAGAGCTTATGCTTATAATAAAAGAAGCGGAAAACACAATATTTTGGTCACATCATAAGAAATCAAAAGTATGAATTGCTCCAACTTATAATCGAAGGCAAAGTCAATAGCAAAAGAGGACCAGGAAGAAGACGCAACTCTTGGCTTATAAACCTACGGCAATGGATGAACATGACCTCCATAGAACTATTTAGGGCTGCTACAAATAAGATTAAATGGGCAAATCGACTGGTCCAACGAAGACTGTAGTAACTCATTTTTTATGTAATTGAGATAATTATAAAAATGTATTTACACTGTTACCAAAATTCATTAATCTATTAAATGGATGTTTTTATAGCATTAAGTGATACTTTTAATAATGATCTTACAAGGGTAAAACAGATTTAAGACAGAAATGGTCATAAGTGACTTTTGAATGAGTTACTATAGTTTTCGATGGAGATATTTTTAAAGTAATAAATACCAGAATTATTTGTTTCTTAACTTTATTTATATAAAATGCTACATTTTGAAGAAGCTACTGATATAATTTGCAGTTTTATATTTTAATTCAATTTTCCTCATCCGACTCTTCTTCGCTCTCAACTGAATCAACTTCGAGCTCGACTTTAGGAGGTACATAACTCTTTGAATTAAGATTTTTATAAAATCCATGGTACATTGTGGGTATTTTGCCGGTATTACACAGCCACAGTAATCCTTTTAGCTTTTTTTCTTCAATTGGTAATGGTGCATCATACAGTTTCGGTGGAAATTTGATAGTAGTGGAAGGCCGTCCTCTGCATTTTCGATTTAATTTTATGTCACAACCTCTAAAACCATCATCGAATTCGTATTTAAACATTATAGAATTTTGGTGTTCATGCGAAAATTTTATTTCTCGTATTTTGCTAACTTTTATTGATTTCTTTTCGTTGTCAAGTTTCCAATTCTCGGTATCAGTCAGTTTTTTAAAATTAAAAAAATTATCTTGGGACATTTCCGTAACATCATAAACTCTTCCTGTAGTTTTAGCCATTCTAATTAATGTAACCCACTGTTCTGGCACATATACAACCGATTGCCTTTTCTTTGCATTTTCGATAACAGCATGCATACTGTCACCCTCGTTCTGAGTGTGGCCTTTTTCCAGAAATCTGTGAACAATATCAATATGAAAATGAGCAGCAGCAAAAGCAAACATCGAAAACACAAAACGATTCCTATTTTGTCCCCCACAGTTGTCTGAGTAGAATATTATCGTTTTAACACTTTGTTGTGCCTTGAGATCTAAAAATTTCCAGAGGCAACTGGCAATTTCATTAGGACCTCTTTTAGCCACCTGCTCGTGCCATACATAGCAGTAACCCTGATTATTTCCAACATCATAAACTGTAAAGTTATATGTAGAGTATTTGCTTTTGTAGTAAAAATCACTTACGTTAGACAAAGGGGTAGCTAAAACCTTTTGAAGGTCAAAGCAAGCCACACACAAGCTCTTATCATCTAGTGCAAGCTGTTTGTCTATGTCTTTTAAGTTTCTGATAACTTCTTTGTTTTTCATATGGGACTCATATTGTTCGAGCAATTTTGCTTTTTCAGCATCACTAGCCATATTAAAAACAGAACAAACAGTACACTGGTCCTTTTTTGGTTTAAAGAACCCAATATTGAACTGTTCATTGAAAATATCTCTATACTGGCGTGACGTGGCAGCTGTAGTGATGTTATTTTTTTCGCAATGCTCGTTGTACAATCGGTACATTTTCTGGATAGTTAGCCCTTCTTCAAGGTACATCTTCATCGTATTCTTACGGGTATAATGGGAAGGTACTACAGGAAACTGATTTATGTGATTTTTTACGTTGTCTATAAGTTCTGGTGATAGTTTATGTGGTCTGTTAGTGTGCTTTCCACGTTTATCTTCCTCTAATGATCCACCATCTTTCAGTTTCCTTAATGCTGTAGTGATCCAAGTTTCTGAAACGTTAAGGGTTTCCAAAAACATAGTTTTGCAAACACGTTGTTTTTCATTGCGAATGTAGAAGTAATATTCTCGAGAGTAATTTCTTCGAGACCGTTGTTCTGCAGTAATAGTTACTTGTTTTTTGGCAACCTGTCTCACATGACGAGCAATAAAATCCCACTTTCTCGTATGATCTTTTAACTTCCAAAATTCATTGAAAAAAAGGTCTCTATCTTCTTTAGCTATTTTGGTAGCACATTTTAGTCTACATGTGTTTGCGCATGGTGCACCCATCTGTCTTCCTTTAATTTGAATACCTTTTCGATTTTCATGTTCAAGTCCCAGGTTTAGACTTGTTTTAGATTTTTCATCCGCCCACTTACTAACGTCTCTAATTCTTTTCCTACTTACTCTCTCTATATTGCCTCTGCTTCTTCTCTTTCTATTTGTGGTTGCTTCAGTTATATTCTTATTAGGTTCAATTATTACTTCAGGGATGTTTTTGTCTTCTGTCGGAATGTAATCTGGGTCAGTATCAGAGTCTGCATGAAATGGTTCCTCATCGCTTTCCTTCTCAATTATTTCATTTTCATTCCTATTGGCTTCATTCTCTTCTAAGCTTACTAAAATTAAACAAAAATGAGGTAAATGCCTACGTAATATTTTTTCATGCGGAATTTAAACCAACCTGTAGAACATTCAGGATTAATATCAGTCTCGTGGTCACCAGGATCCTCATTCGCCTTTTTGTATTTGCTTTCTTCTACAATACTTTCAGCAATATGTTTACCTTAAAAAATAAGTAGGTTTTTACTTTGCTGTTATTATTTTAAATAAAGTTTATTATAAATTTACCTTCAAAAGAACGATAAGAAATATCCGTTTCAGTGTTTTTATACGCTTTCTCAGCTAATTCCAATATTAACTCACTTCTGGAACACATTATGGCAATTATAACAAAACTAAACTTTTGAACATAACCTTAAACTAACGCAGAATACCGTAGTAACTCATGTTACGATACCTATGCTATCGCCTCAGATAACAACGAAGACTATTGTAACTCAAGATACGATGATTTTCTACGGTTGTTTTTCATAAATCGGAGATACTATAAAACTCTTACACGTAATATTGGTTGCATAACTACGTTTACTGAGATACGATTCTTTCCTGGGGAAGATATCATTATGTTTTATTGTTTTGCGCTCGTAACTCAAAAAGTGGAAAATTTGAGTTACTACAGTCTTCGTTGGACCAGTCGAAATGTAATGGCCAACGTCCTTAAGGATAAGGCACCGTAAGAAGAAGAAGATTTTAAAATCTGTTAGAAGTAGTGGTTGCCGAATTCAACCAATAATAATTAATTTTCGTTTGCTTCACAGTTCTTTTATCAGGACTGTATCTGTTTCGTGTGTATATTGATTGTAGTTTTACGATTGTTGGGTTAATTGTTGGTTGTATAATGTAGGTATAAAGGAAAAGTTTGGTACATTACCTTGTATCTTTTGTTATTGAGTGGACATCTCTGGTTATGCAAATTGCATAAGTTGAGGTTTATACTGTCCTGTTGTATGATGGTAGGTTCTATTGTAGTTTTGGTCGTTTGTGGCATTATTTGGAACGACTATATCACGACATCTTATCTCATATCTCAATGGCATCTTAAAAATTATATTAAAGTCATAAAAATAATCCGTTCTTATAGTAACATTCTTAAATAATAGACTGGACAATCTCTGGATTGCCAAACATGCGACATCCAAAGACGAATTACTTTAACGTGGGCAGCCTTTCAAAACCTGCGAGGTAAACACACTTAGGGCCAACATACCAAACCAATTAGCCTCAAAAGAAAAGTATTTGACCAATGCTTATTAGCGGTCATGACCTATGAAGCTGAAACTGTGACTCTAACCAAGACTACGGCTTCCAAATTAGGAGTGGCACAGAGACGAATGGAATGGTCTATGCTGGGAGTAACGTTGCTTGACCGAATAAGAAACAAAGACAAAAACACCAGACGAGCAAAATTTCAAATTAGAGGCCAAAAGAAGACAAACGTAAAGGGGAAAACCTCCTACACCGTTGGGCTGAGGACATCAAGCATATCACCAAAAATTGGCAACAAAGAGCACAAAATCGTATAGAATGGAGGAACTTGAGGGAGGCCTATGTCCAGCAACGGACGCGAGAAATAAAGGCTAAATAATGATGATTATGATGAATATTCTTATACCCAGCTGTGTTTATTGCTTTTTTTTTCTCCCGAATAAAGTTAGCATGGCTCAATACAATCGTAACGGAAGTATTACTGATCATGGATCACGAAAACCAATATCCGGCAGGGAAGGGCGCGCACCAGACTGTGGGGCCTCCCCGGTCGTCATCACACGAAATTCCTACAATTTTAGAAGTACGACAACTTTAAAAATGTCTAGCACTACAATCAGATTAGGTACCTGGAACGTTAAAAGCCTCTATGCAGCAGGCAAGCTCAGTAACTTAGTTCAAGAGGTTAAACGTTTAAAAATTGATATAATCGGCATCAGTGAGCTCCGGTGGCCTGGAACGGGAATATGTGAACAAGATGAAGGCACACTATACTATTCTGGAAGTGCAGAAGATGACACACATCATAGGAATGGAGTTGGCTTATTTATAACGTCTAAATTTAAGAAATATGTGAAAAATTTTATACCAGTGAACGACAGACTAGCAATACTCCAATTAAATAGCAAACCATTTAATGTCAATGTTATCCAGATATATGCCCCTACTGCAGAAAAGAAATATGACAATGATGTCGAATCATTCTATAGCCAATTAAAACAGACACTTAAAAATCTAAAAAGTAACGAAGTCACATATATTATTGGAGATTTTAACGCAAAAATTGGCCAAGGCCGAAGATCTGACCTGGTAGGTGAATATGGACTAGGGGAGAGCAATGAAAGAGGCGATAGATTATACCAGTTCTGTCAAGAACATGACATGATAATCGCAAATACATGGTTCAAATTACACAAAAGAAGGTTATACACATGGAGGGGACCAGGAGATAATTCACTACATATGATTAGAAATCAGATAGACTATATTCTGGTAAACAAGAGATTTAAGAATGGCGTCACCAGAGTAACGACATATCCTGGTGCAGATATCGGTTCAGACCATAACCCTGTAATAACTGACATCAAAGTGAAGCTCAAAAAAGTCCAAGAAAGCCCCAAAACACCAAAATTAAATATCTCAATATCCAACAAAACGTTAATAGAAAATGACTTAAACAATGAGCTAAAGAAATCAATAAATGAAAACAACACAGAAATATGGAACACATTTAAAGATCTTACCTTGAAAGTAATAGAAAAATATTCAACAACGTTACACAGGCACAAAAAACAACAATGGATGACTGATGAAATCCTGGAATTAATGGAGCAGAGAAGGAAACTGAAAGGTAACAAGACAGAATATAAGGAAAAACAGAAACTAATTAAACAAAAAATAAAGGTGGCTAAAGAAAAATGGATGGAGGATAAATGCAAGGAATTAGAAAAGTTGAATGAAAAACATGATACGTTTAATATGTTTAAAAAAGTTAGAGAAGTAGCTGGTCTTTATCATAAGAAAACTCCACATACTATAACCGATTCGTCGGGAAAAATGATAATAGACGAACATGAAATTCGAACAACCTGGTGTAATTATATAAGTGAACTGTATAATGATGATAGACCCGAAGAACCGGAGACTTTAGTTGAAGGTGAAGGACCAGAAATACTAAAATCAGAAATACTGCATGCTATAAAGTTAGCAAAGAACAAGAAAGCCGTTGGCCCTGATAACATACCGACAGAGATGTTAAAGCTTATAAATGAGGAGAACATTGGAATACTGGTCAAACTTTTCAATGATGTTTATTCGACTGGTGATATCCCTGAAGATTGGTTAAAGTCCGAATTCATAACACTACCAAAAAAACAACGTCCGAAAAACTGTAGCGATTATAGAATGATAAGCCTTATGAGCCACACTTTGAAAATATTTCTACGCATCATCCACAGTAGAATCAGAGATAAATGTGAAGAAGATCAGGATGAAACACAATTTGGCTTCAGAAATGGACTGG
This sequence comes from Diabrotica balteata, assembly GCA_918026665.1. Taxonomy (NCBI): domain Eukaryota; kingdom Metazoa; phylum Arthropoda; class Insecta; order Coleoptera; family Chrysomelidae; genus Diabrotica; species Diabrotica balteata. Next base: position 12,106,687 of record OU898284.1, read on the forward strand.
GAACTCGGGACGCCCTCTTTGCACTAAATGTATTACTGCAGAAATGTCGAGATCAAAGGAAAGACGTCTTTGCTGTATTTATTGACTATGAAAAGGCCTTTGATCGAGTACAGCATCACAAATTAATTACAATATTAAAAGATAAAGGAGTTGATAGTCAAGACATACGATTCATAGAAAAGTTATACTGGCGTCAAACAGCGACAGCTTGCATAAACGGAAAATCAACAGAAATATGTAAAATACAAAGAGGTGTCAGACAGGGTTGTATACTATCCCCACTGTTATTTAATTTATATTCAGATAGAATATTTAAAGAAGCGCTGCATAATTTGGAATGGGGCGTGAAAGTTAATGGAATTCTGATAAATACAATCAGATATGCAGACGATACAGTTATTTTAAGTGATGACATGAATGGATTACAATGCCTTTTAAATGCCATTGATACAGTGGGAAGAGAGTTTGGCCTAAACATAAACTGTTCAAAAACAAAACACATGGTGTTTAGCCGTTTAGCACATCAAGATGCACGATTATATGTTGATGGTCATATAATTCAAAGAGTGTCCAGTTTTAAATATCTTGGTTGCCATATTACTGAACAACTAGATCCAGATCAAGAGATAAAATGTAGAATCGAGATAGCCCGCACGACATTTTTAAAAATGAGGTCATTCTTCTGTAATGATAACTTGCAACTTCAACTTCGAAAGCGCATGGTTAAATGCTACATTTGGTCAGTCCTCTTATACGGTGTCGAAGCATGGACATTAAAAATATCCACCATTAATCGTCTGGAGACCTTTGAATATTGAAATGAAAATGAAAATTTGAATATGAAAATTCGTAATATTAGACAATGGTGTGGTTCCACAGTAGAAGAATTATTTCGCTCAGCAGCCGACAGAGAAAGGTTTCAGGAAATTGTAAACATGATGACGACCAACGTCTAAATACGGACACGACACCCAAAGAAGAAGAAGAAGACCTTTGAAATGTGGCTGCACAGACGTGTACTAAAAATTCCATGGACGGCTATGCTGACAAATGTGGCAGTTGGTATGAATAATATTTAATTACGTTCATTTTAAACGGTAATTAGATAACGAATAAAAACCGAATAGGAATGTAAGAGTTAAGGACTGTTTTTCAAAACATAATAGCTGTAAGTTATGATCTAAATAATGAACATTTTATTATTTTTCTGTTTACCTTTAAGTTAACAATGTTTAACTTTTACTGTAAACAAACCCATTAATATTTTTTCTGAATAATAAATAAATTTGTAAAACAGCTTGTCATTACGTGAAACTGCCAACGGATCGTCCGGAACTTCCATTTACCAGATAGTATCGCTAAGTTAGAGCCTCTATCGGGTAATTTTCCCAATTTATCAATCCGTAACTATCTATAGAAGTCAGTTGATGAGCCTCGCCTTCGTTTGAAATCTGATGGATGGCAAAAAGAAGGCACCGTGAATTGCGTGCTTTCCAAACTTATAAATAAATAACCCAGGGTCGAATACCTTTACTTTTGCCTTCGTTCCTTACTCTCCCCCCCTCGACGAAACGCCAAGGGAAATGGGAAATCTCGCTATGGCTCCAATTAGTAACATTATACTGAGGGTAGGGTGTTTTTGCATGACAGCTGATGATAAAGAACTACAATGACGGCCAGAATATGTAGACATTAAAGATAAATCATGCTTGTTTGTACGATGCGATGTGAGACTACAGAGGTGATATCGATCGGATTAAATATTTATTGGTTTGTTTATTATATTAGCTTAGACCATTAGTGGATAACATTAAACACTACTTATTATTATAAGTTTTTGTTTTTTATTTAAACAAATATACCCGCATCAACCACTAAGGGTTATTAGCAGGGGGACATACACAAACAGTAAGATACATGTCATATTGTTACATAAAAAAAATATTTTTCACAATCTCGTATATAGTTTAGTCATTTTAAGAAAACTTAATAAAGACTGTAAATTTGACGTTAGTACACTTTTTAAATTGTCACTAAGGGCACACGCGATTCTTTCGTTCTGGTACACTGGACACTCAACAATTATATGTTTTACTGACAACTGAGTGTTGCACTTGGTACACATCGGAGCAGACTCCTGGTTGAAAATATGCTTGTGGGTAAGGAAAGTATGTCCTATTCGGAGTCGGTTGATAATGACTTGGTCTTTTCTATTATTTGGTAAGATGAGTTCGGTTCCTACTTGACTTAGACATTCTTTAAGTTTGTTGGCAGTATGATCCCAAGTAGTTTGCCACGCTCTGTACATGTGGGCTTTGATATTAACTTTGTGATCAGTCCAAGGCATTTGATTTATGATAGCAATACTTTGGTCGGTGATTGCATTGCTTGCCAGAGAGTCCACTTCCTCATTACCACTTATTCCCATATGGGAAGGTACCCAGATGAAGGAAACATCTTTTTGTTGAGTCTGTAGATAAGATAACTCTTCTTTGATCTTGAGAAGTATGGCGTGAGTTGTATATAGCTGTTTTATTCCAAGTAATGCGCTCATTGAATCGGTGATGATAACAAATTTGCTTTCCTTGATAGAACCACATTGTTTCATAGCCTGGTGAATTGGCGTAAGTTCTCCGGTATATATACAACAATTTGTTGGGATTCGTATGGTAGACTTGACGTTTTCGTAGATGTAGGCTGCAGCATGTCCTTCATCACATTTGGAAGCATCAGTGAAGATTTGATGGGTTGTTGGGTATTTGGATATTATATTTTTATAAGCTTGCTGTATAAGGAAAGGATGTGTGGAATGTTTCGGGAGTTCTTTTAGAGACGTGTCGATTTTTGAGTTGAATATAGGTAGTTAATTTTTAATGCAATGTTTCTGTATAGATCGGATGATATACTTGTTCTGCAAACTATTGTTGAGTAGGTTACGTTGCTGTTGTTTGCTGAAATTCTGGCTACGTAATTTAGTGATAGGAGTTTTCTTCGTTGGCTTAAGGGCAGTTCATTAGCCAGAGCTTGTAAGCTACTTACTGGACTAGTTCTTGTTGCACCTAAAACTAGTCTCAAGCACATATTTTGAATGTAGTCAAGTTTTTTTAGAGATGTTTTGTTAGCAGTATCGTAGCATAAACAGCCGTAGTCTAGTTTACTTCGTATTAGTGATCTATATAGAGTAAGTAAGGTTGTTGTATCTGCCCCCCAAGAGGTATTTGACAGCATTTTTAGTAGATTAATTCTGGATTGGCAAGAACGTTGCAGATTGGTGATGTGGGTTTCCCAGTTTAAGTTACGTTCAAAAGAAAGTCCTAAGAAATTTATTTCTTCTGCTTGTTTCAGGACAACTCCATTTAGTATTAATTGAACATTAGGATAATTTTTTCTTTTGCTAAAAATTAAATAACGTGTCTTTTCACTAGAGAATATAAAACCCGTGTTTTGCGACCAGCTTTTAATTGTGTGTAAGGCAGTTTGCAGTATATGTGTTACATTGTTTGTTCTTAGATAAATGACTAATTCATCTGCATATAGGCTAGTAAATACAGGTAGTTTTATTTTATGTATAATACTATTTATTGCAACTAGAAAGAGAGTAGGACTTAGAGTAGATCCTTGTGGAGTGCCGTTTTGAAGTACTCGTCTGGAAGATGTAAATCTATTGGTTCTAACTCGAAAAGTTCGTGTTTCTAGAAAACTTTTAATAAAGGACAACATGTGCCCTTGAACATCCCATTCTTGAAGTGTTTTCAGTATAAGATGTCTCCATGTTGTGTCAAACGCTTTTCTTATGTCAAAAAATACGGCAATAAGTTTTTGGTTGTGCAGAAAGGATTCATGTATACTTGATTCAAGTGTTATTAGATTGTCTGTTGTGGATCTACCCGTACGAAATCCACTTTGTCTGATACTTATCAGGTTATTGTTTTTGAGGTACCATTTAAGACGATAATTAAGGATTTTTTCTAAAAGTTTGCAGGTACAACACGTAAGTGATATTGGACGATGGGAATTTGGATCGTCTTTTGGTTTATTATATTTAAGGACTGGAATTATAGTTGCTTGCGACCATAGATCAGGAAAGTCATGGTGAATAAAAATATTATTAAAAATATCAACTAATATTAGCTTTGCATTCAGAGGAAGATTTCGTAAGAAAAGAGGATGGATATCATCAGGACCTGGACTAGAATTTTTAGCACTTAAACAAAATTCTAATTCTTGAAGACTTACTGGTTTGTTTATTGGATTGCCGCTTTCTGTGATTTGTTTATTTGAAGACTCCGTTAGCTTTTTGTGCTCTACAAAGGATAGGCTGTAATTGGAATCACCAGAATTAAGTTCGTATATATCTACTAGTATTTCTGGAATATCTTCTTTGTTTGAATGCGTTTGGTTATTGTATGATAGAGTAATATTATAAGTTATCGAGAAATTGAAGACTATATTCACATTATCATTCTACTTTTTGTTTCATAACAGTCAGATATAGTCTATGAAAAATTAAATATGTTATTGTTATTGTTATATTAGTTATATGTACCTATGTTTCAAACAATTTTACTTTTGAAATAAATTTTCTTGTACTCGTTCTTCTTCGTCTTCTAGTGGCGACTCCTCAATATTCTGTTAAAAAGAGTCTCTGTGTTTAACAGGGTCCAGTCTCCAATTTTATTTCAGCCAGCATATTTGTCGCCTTCCAGGACCCCTTTTTCCTCAGATTTCACCCTTTTTAATCAGCTGCAACAACTCTCGGTACTTCTCATGTCTAAGTATGTGCCTTACATATGCTGTCTTTCTTTTTTAAATGGTAGTCAAAAGTTCTCTACTTCTTCCCATATTATGCAAAGCGATTTTGTTCTTAATAATGGTCGGTCCATGGTATTTTTAAAATTCTTCTAAACAATCCTATCTCAAAAGCTTCCAGTTTTCTCATGAAATCAACATTAACAGCCAAGCTTTGGCAGTATAAAGATTAATGAAGTGGATATAAAATTCTACCATACAATATCGCATTTAATTATGAATTTACATATTCAGTAATCCAGACTCCTTAGTACTTCGTTTTGTCCAGTTGTTCAATATCTTTATTTTTTATCTGGTTCCTTGTTATCTCTCTGTTATCCCTCTTACTATTAACCATGGCTTTTGTTTTCTTTATGTTTCTTATTAAACTAGTATTACAAATTATGTTTTTCTTTATTTTTTACGGTATCAAAAGGGTTGAGCTCTAGTGGGACTCTCGTGTTATCTAGCGCTAGGTGACTTGCTATGCTGGAGTATTTCCCAAAAATGTTCGTACACTGTGATCACATTGCGGTCCCAGTATAGCTTGTAGTTGTCATTTTCAAGCATTTTGTTAGAGGGGTCGGTTTGTATAAGTCCTAGATTGTCAACTAGTTCTTGGCCATTATTATTATAAACTTTATAAAACTCTAAATGTTCGAAGTGGGGTCAGAAAAATACGTAGAAACACTCTCAATGCAATTTATATACCTACCCAGTTGACTGATTTCAGTCCTAATTGTCTAGTAAATTTAGTAATAATTTTTTGCTACGTTATACAAATTCTTACACACTGTAAGTGGCTGGAAATTATTATACAACCAAGCATACGTGCTTATAAACAATAACGATTGTAACTTCTTTTCTTTCTTCTTCTTCTTCGGCTTTTTCCTATTGTGGGTTTGTCGTTTTCAGCCTAAAGTGAGTTGGTCACACCTAATTATGATCAAATGTGGATGGATGATTTTGGATGGAACTTTTAACCGGCTTAAGGTCATATAATTTTGTTAATTTTATTGATATGTTAGTACTACATTAGTACTACGTTTCTGTTGAAGATCGATATTATTAACTTTGCAGCTATCCATGGTGTTAACTTGTTCTTGACCTTTATCTACGTTAGAATTGTTCAGATTATTTGCTGATTCTTTGCTAGATAAGAATGTAGCTGAACAAAACAAAAATAAAGGACGCCGCGAAACAAGCAGCTAAATTAAAATGGAAATGGGCTGGACACAACGAACGTCTCGAAGATGGTAGATGGAACAAAGAAGTCGGAAACTGGAAACCGTACGATGCGAAGAGACCAAGAGGAAGACCTCAAATGCGGTCTTGTGTGTTACTAGGGAAGAGATGTAAGCAGAAAGCAAGCTTCTTGGCTGAGAAACGTTCGAGACTGGACCGAAATAGGAAACACTTTTCATATGGCAGAAGATTGTGTCGCTCTTTACAGACGTGATGATTGTTTATCTGTAGAATTGTTCTGATCAGCCGCAAATGAGTTACAAATTACCAGGACGGTCGCCAATATTCAGAAAGCATAGACCCTAAAAGAAGAACATTTGTCGCACTAGTATTTTACCCGTTTATATAGGATAGAAAATTGATTCTTGGGGAATAAAAGACCGACGTATTTTTTGATTTATATTCATTATTAAGATATTCAATATATCTCGTTTTCAGTTCTGCACCCTGTGTAAGTTTTTATGTGAAAAATTTTTTACCGCGAATGAATAAAAGAAATAAAAATGTCAGTACTGATGTGTTTGTCAGTTTTTTGAACTGGGCTATTTTATGAAAATATATTCGTAATTATTTCGCATTAATTACTCGCTGAACGAGGCCCACAGAAATCTGTTATTTTTTATGAGTGAAACAGTATAAAATATGAGACAAAAGGAGTCATTTTGACTAAATGGCACAACGGAATGCGGGAATTATAATAAAAAGGGGTACGTAATGTGATAAAATGTTACCCAAGGCAACGTTTCATACTTTTACCTACAGTGTAGTAAGGATCCGTTTTTATGACAACACGACACTAAACGTGGACCGAAGTAATATACATGGGGAAAGTGGGATGGGGAATAACAGTAAGTTTATGTGTCAAGTAGAGACTCGAAAATGTTTGGAAGAATGCAGTAGATACGGTTTTTAGAATGCATTAGTTTTATTTGCGTGACTGATTCTTCCGCGTTAGCAACATAACATAATTTAATCTAAAAATTTACACAATATTTTTTCGTTGAAAAAAAAACAGGTTTTAACTTAAATTAATTTCCTTTAAAATGGAATATAACTTTACTAAAATGGTTTTTCTTCAAACGTCAAATAATGATGACATTACTTATCTAACTTGATCCTGTCAAAGTTTGATGTCTCCGCCGGCAGCAGTTTTTCTTTCCCATTTCTTACGGCGGAGGGAAAAATGTTGTCATGGCAACAATATGAAACATATCACAAAGCAACAATACAAATGTCATTAACAACAATTAATCATCATTTTTATTTATAGTAATATTAAAAGTACAATTAGTTATAGGCATTTTCAAAATTGAAAACCGTGCACAAATGTTCCCGACTATTGATACGCATTGGTAATTGTTGATGATACTGATGGTTGAGAACAACTTTCAGTAATCATTCCCGATGTTGGCGAATCATGAGGATTTAAAATTTTTTGAGCATTATCGTTCTTATTTCATATTGAATCCTCTATATATCCTTCGTCAACCGTGCTTGATTTCCAGCCCCCATGTCTTTTGAGGCATTCTAGATTTCCGCCTCCATCAATTAAAAGTGTTGCTGAAGTTCGTCGTAAAGAGTGACCCGTATATGCGCTTACATCCGTTTAAATTTAAATAACTAGCTACTTTTTGGGCTACTGCGCTGATCGAATGTATTCCCATGACGCTTCGGTAACACTTTCCATTTTGGTACTTGATAAAAAATCGGTTTTCTGTGAAATTTTCAGGCCGCAGTGATGCATACTTTTTATACAGTTTAATGTAGTTTTGCCAATTATCGTAAAAGATCTAATTTGTCGTGTTTTACACTCTGGGAATTTTGATAGTTATTACATTTTCTTTATCCTCAATGTCCACAGTCTTCATTTTTACCATTTCGTCGCATCGACAGGCGCCGGTAACCCCAATTAACAAAACAATCTGAAATATTTTTATAATTTAGTAGAGTATACTACATGCTTTGCAATATAATTTTTTTTACCTTTAATCCTAAATACAACTTATCTGGCGCTTCAAACAAAAATTTATCAAACTCGTCTTTAGTGAAAACTTTAGACTTCTTTGCAGTATATCCTTCGCTTGTTTTTTTTCAGAAAGGCACGTAACTTTAAAAATTTGCTTATATCCACATTTTTTCTAATAACTAACTCGGATTTTATCATAGAGTATCGTGACCACATTGTAGAAGATTTCCATTTATTTTCAGTTTCCATTATATTAAAATATGCCAGTAAAACGTCTTCGGTAACTTGCCGTACTCCTCTTGTATCGCACCACTCTTGGAAGTGCTTGTACGCTAACCGATACTTTATTCCGGACTTGGAGGGCCCCAAACGTGCTACTGCATCATTAGCCGCGGACTCAATTTCGTTTAGGTTTTCCATTTTCGCACTAAATTTGCGCTTGCGGTTGCAACAACAATAAGCTGTGTTTAATAATTGCAAATCTGCAAATATGCAAAGCAAATCCCACCGACGCGACGACTTAATTATTTTAATTTCTAACATCTAGACGACTTTGATAGTTGTCACAGTTAATTTCGAGTAAAAATAGCGTATGAGTTGTACTATTTATGGTTGAAAATTGCTACGTTTGAAGAAAAAATAGTATACTTTATTCGGCAAAGAAGCGACTTTTCTTGACTTGCCCTCTATTACGCGCCTGACTTCGTTCGGCGCGTAATATCGGGCGCGTCAAGAAAAGTCATGCTTCTCCGCCTCATAAAGTAATATACTATTTTGATAGACTATAGTAAAAAAGCAATTTAAGCAATTGTAAAAATTGTAAGGGAATATAAAAATGAGAATATAGGTTGATATGATTTACTTACAGTGGTTTAATTAGAAGATGCCCAAATGGAAATAAAGTAAAGTAGAGATGGAAGATTATAAATATGTTGTAATTACCGACTCTCTCAATACATTACATACTATAGAAGAGATATATACAAGTAATCAAGTACACTTTATATGGTGTTGGAGAACTATATCTCCAAACCGATAATTCTATTTTGTATCAAATAAATATTTTCGCGTCGGTTACCTAAATAAATCCAGTCTACCTAGACCTTGTTTCTGAGAATCTTAATCCCCGCCCACAGCGCCTACGTGACGATAGACCGGCTTTTCAAAATGCATAAACAAAAAAATATTCCGGCGGGGCGAGGGAGGCGACCAGTCGACACCTACAGTGATTTAGCGACTTTCGGCTAACATCTATATTTCAAAAGTTCGGAGAGGATTCTCCACGTTGCAGTTTACGCAATTGACCGGGAAGCCGTAATATGTGAATAAGTGTTATGGTGTTTTCGCTTTCGTTCGCAAATTGTAATATTCAAATTAAGTTCCTACGAAAAGTTACACACTCAAATTTTATAAGCTCTATTTCTTGCCCTTTCTTTTTTCAATTACAGTTTCGTTCTAAACAAGTAATTGTTTTATTTCACTATATCAATTCAACAGGCCAGATAAAAGCAACTTTGAAAGTCCATTTTAGTTTCTCTACTGAGCTGTCGAAGGCTAGCGGACTAATTGGGCTTACAGCAAGAACAAAGCTGCTGAAAGAGACACTGTTGCATATAAGCCTCTCCATGGAAGGGATGTTGTAAACCGGCACCCTCCATATGGGTTCAATCGCCCATTGGACTTCAAGGAAACAAACAATAGACCAGTTTCGAAGCCTTTAAAAAAGTAAAAAGTCAAAAAAAATTATAGTATAATGAAACCTATTGGAAAAAGAAGAGAATATCCTAAAATTGGAAGAAAAAATAAATTACACTCCATCCGAGGTCGGGAAGTGGGGGGAGGGTTTAAGGGTAATAATCGGTTTGTCGCAATTTTCCGCGAAACTACAAATGGTATGGAAAAAAGTTAAATAGCAAAAGGTCTACAACTTTTGTATTTACACTTTTTTCACCTAACTTCAAAATGTTTGTGGAAAATTCAAAAAACTAAGTTTTTGATTTTTTATTTTTATCTTTAAAAAAAAAATTTATCAAATTTGGTGAAATCTTGCCTTAGGTCAAATACACTGTAAATTTTAGGAATTGAAAAATTTATTTTTTTACCATATATTGATTTATTATCGATAAAGCACCCTAATTTTCAATCGAAAATACACGCTTCAAAATATCAGCTTTTTTAAAAAAGTCGTTGGATTTTTTTTTGTTGAAATCTCTACTTTCCGATAGTATAAAAAAAAATATACATTACTATGGGAAATGTTTACAAAAAAAAAACGAAGAAAACAGGAATTCAACAATTTTTTTTTTATCGTTATGTACAATTTTGAGATATTTCTTATAATTAATACTGTAATTAGTCATGTGTAATGTGTACGTTAAAAATGTGAATTATGAGGTGGTTTATCTCACCCGGACTTTTGGAAGAAATGGATCGGTACGTTTTGGTAGAGATGGGCCACGTATTTCCAATACAGTTGAAATAGAGCAGTACCAACGTTTTTAATGTTACTTTTATTAAAACGACTTATAGTGTAATTACTAACTAAGAAGCTGGTATTTTTCTGTTTTAGAAAAATGCCAACTAACTACGTAAGAAAGGATACCACTAGAGGGGCGTGGACGGAAGATGCATTAGTACAAGCGGTTAATGCGGTAGAAAATAAAGAAATGGGTGTCAACGCTGCTGCTAAAGCTTATCAAATTCCTGAGACCACTCTTAAAAGAAGGATTAAAAAACAAAAGTTTCCGAAGGACAGCTTAGGGTTTTCCTCCATTTTAAGGAGGATAAATGAACAGAAGATTGTAAGTCATATAAAAAGTTACAAGCTCATCGGTTTACTCCTTGCAGGGATTCAGTGAGAAGCATGGCATTTGAACTTGCTGAAAAGCTAAAACTACCTCACAAATTTAACAAGGAAGCAAGAAAAGATCGTTATAATTGGCTAAACCCTTTTTTTAAGAAATAATACCCTTACTATTAGAAAATCAGAAGGTGTATCTGTATCCCGAGCTACACGAGGTGTGTGGAAGAGTACTTTAAGTTACTCAAAAGTGTTATTTTGGAAAACAATTTGGTTGAAAAGTCTGGGCACATTTTTAACATGGACGAAACCAGGCTTCAACTGAACAACAAGCCAGGAAATGGTGTTGCCATTAAAGGTTTCAAAAATGTAACTTTCATTGCTTCAGGGGAAAAGTACATGTACCCAAAAAGGGTACATTTCTTCCCCCATACTGCATAATGAAGGGCAAGAACTTGAAAGTTGAGTTCATGGACGGAATGCCTTCTAGCTCAGTTGTAAAAATGTCACAAAAATCTTCTGATGTCACTAGTGAAATTTTTCTGCACTGGTTAAAAAGTTATTTCTAACCTAGAAAACCAGCCGGGAAAGCACTTCTCTTACTTGATGATCACACTTCACACACCAGTTCCTTGGAAGTCCTAGTGTACACGAAGCAAGAAGGAATCATTTTGATGAGCATTTCACCCCATACCTCGCACTTGCTACAACCTTTGGACCGATCCTTTTTCAAATCACTTAGAGTTCTACTTTTAAAGTGCTTGTAATTATTTCATTACAAACAATCCATCTAGAAAGATCAACCGTCTGCAGTTTGGAAAACTTCTCAACTCCGCATGAACCAAAGCTGCAGGTGTACAAAACGGTGTAGGTGCATTTCAAGCTTGTGGCATAGTCCCTCAAGATATGTCTGTAATACCAGCCTAGGCCTACCTAAAGCCAAATTTCTACGGTGCAGTGTCCATTGTTCAAGTATTGGCGCACACTCTCGCTAGTGCACCAACCGGTGAGGGTGATCCTGTTGCCTCCAATGCAGAACTTATCGGCCAACACGTCAATGCTGTAACTAGTGTGCCAACAAGCGACACTTTTGATGCTTCTGTTTCCTGTGCAGTACCAAGAACTCAATTTGATCTTGCTAGTATCCTCAGTACTTTTAGTAGTCTTACACCGTCAAAAATGACTCCTTCTAAACTTCTAGAATATATATCATCCGTCCCTTCTCTCACGCAGAAAGTAACCAATAAGAGATGCTTGACAACTGTTTAAAAGTATTAAATTCAGCTCAGAATATTGCTGTTGTAAAAAGGAAGGCAGTTGAAGCAAGCAATGAAAGATCAACAGAAAAAAAAGAAACAAGATCAACTGAGAAAAAAAAATTGAATTAAAAAAAAGTTTCTCAAGCCAAAAAAGGAACCATCTTGCAAAGTGACACAGTTTGAAAGTTCAGACTCAGAAAGCTATGATTCTGCAGACCTATTCCAAGATGACGGTACGTCAGTAAAAGAATGGGATGAAGATGAATGTGTGTGAATCGACGTTCTATTGTTATAAAATTTAATACTAAATATAAACATTATTAACACATAGGAAATTAAACGATTAACGAGAATTCGTTCTTTGAACAGCACAAAATGATTTCTTTTTAATACCAACTAAAAATCAATCCATGTAAACGAAAAATCCAAAAAATCTGTAATTTTGTTTGCTAATTTCCTGTGGATTTATATTAAGGTCGCGTGAAAATACATGTTTTGTTTACTAACTTTGTAATAGCGTGATAAATGAGTGGCATGTAAGCATCGATAAACATATCATTTTTTAGACAAAACACTTAATAATGTTTTAGTAATAGTAGAGTCGAGAGTGTGCCAAGTCTGTGAATTAACACCAAAAGTAGCAAATTAAAATCAAGTATTCTTTTCTTTATATTAAATATTATATTATTTGGTACGCACAACATTTACTGATCTTGATATACTTATATTGTAGCATTTTTTCCACTCTGTCTAAGGTTATTTGCTTATCAGATATCTTCGAAGAGATACACTTTAGTGTCCCTTCGATCAGAATAAACAAAATCCAATTATTTACTTCTTCTTCTCCTTCTCTTCTTCTTCTACTTCTTGGAGATCTTTCGATCTGTTTAGTTCTGAAGCTGCCTCTGGTTAATTTCCTGGGAGGTAGGACGGTAGGTAGGTTATTAACTTGTCAAATTTACCTCTAAAGGTCTAATAGATCACAGAAAAACTCATTTTCTGCAGTTCAGTGATGTCAGTGCCAATAAGTCCCCCATTTTAAATTTAATGTCTGTTTTGTCCTTTACAGTGTATTTTGTTTGTCCCCAAGTATACTTAATTGTTTTAGTTTTAATAATTTTAACATATTTAACATTACAATTTTCTGCAAAAAAACAGTAATATAATTCAACTATATCAAAGAAATTTGATAATTACAAGTTAAATGAATTGCACACCCACACAATTGTACCTCTAATTTCATTCATTGTGATGCAACTATCGCCTTAATAAAAATTTTAATAAACTAACACACATTTAGAAAATATATATCTTAAATAAATATAAATAACTTTTAATGAAATAAATAATACAGAACACATTATACCTTATTTCTACTTCATTGGTTAATATCTATCATCAAGAAACTTCCCCATTAATTTATCAACCAGTTACAATGGTATAAACTGAAGATCCTCATCATCAGCAATTACAGGATAGTTTGAACTATGTTCTCCAAATCAATAATAAATCTTGTACCAGCATGTAAGTAATGTAATATTAACATAATTACTGTAATTTTATATTATTTTATCTTAAGTTTATCTTGATAAGACAGCATCATAATAGGAGTTTTTATTATTTCAGCATTTAATTAACTTTGTACCGACTGACCTGAAAATGCTTTGCAAATTGTAGAAAGCGAAACCGGTCGTCTAGGTAGTTAAATTAAACTGATTGTGAGTAAGTCTTATTTATTTCTTTTTTACCTATTTTAAATTTAACCAGTAAAATTAACTATGTCAAATAATTGCCTCAGCAAAATCAACTAAGTCACTCATGGATTTTGCCTGAACAAAAATTCGTTGTTAAAAACTTAGTGAATCTAGAATGTTACTGTTTTGTGTTGTCAAGGATAACAAAATACTAGATATTGCTAGTTTATAAACTAAACAAATTGCAATATGAATAAGTAATTAAGTCAAAAATGACAAAAACTGTCTTAGTGTATTCTGCTTGTAACCGGACGATATATAATATGCGTAAAATAATAACAGAAATATAGTAAGTAGATTCTTTTTTTTATGGTTCCTATCCGTTTCGGATGTTGGAAATCATATTGGCAATCATAACCTTGCTCGCTGCGGCTCGAAACAGCTCCGTTGAGGTTTTCTTAAACCATGTTCTTAAATTCCGCAGCCATGATATTCTCCTTCTACCGGGTCCTCGCTTACCTTTGACTTTACCTTGCAATATAGACTGTAGCAGGGAGTAACGGTGCTTATTTTTCATAACGTGTCGCAGATATTGCAATTTTATGCGTTTGATCGTAAACACAATCTCTGGTTCCTTCTTCATTTTTCCTAGAACTTCCTTGTTCGTGATCCTTGCTGTCCATGATATTCTCAGCATTCTTCCATAAAGCCACATCTCAAATGCTTCAAGTTTTTTAATAGTGGTGTCTGTAAGCGTCCATGCCTCCGCCACGTACAACAACACAGAGAAAACGTAGCATCTCAAATGTCTCATTTTTGTATCAAGGGATATATTGTGACTTTTGAAGATGGCGCTCATTTTGTTAAAGACCGTTCTTGCCTTTCCTATGCGGCACTTTATTTCCTGTTAATTGCTCCACTGTTCGGTAATAAAAGTTCCCAGGTAACAATACTGTTTTACTCGCTCCATCTGCGTCCCATTAATGTATAGATAAGCCCCGTTTATATTCTCCTTGCTGATAATCATTTGTTTCGTTTTGTGGGTATTAATGTTTAGTCCGACTGTGACTGTACTCGTTTATTCTGTCCATTAGCCTCTGAAGTCCCTCTAAACTATCTGCTATCACCATGGTGTCGTCGGCATATCTAACATTGTTTACTCTTTCACCATTTAGAAGGATGCCTTCGTCTAATCCGTAAAGAGCCTCGTTAAAACTTTTCTCTGAGTACATATTAAATATCAACGGCGATAGGATACATCCCTGTCTAACTCCACGTAGTATTTTTATGTTATCTTTTTGTTCTCCGTTAATTTTCATGTATGCGGTCTGATTCCAGTAGAGTTCTGAAATTATTCTGAGGTCTTTGTCATCCAGGTCTGCCTCTTTTAAAATGTTTATCATCTTTTGATGTTGAACTCTGTCAAATGCCTTTTCATAGTCGATCAAGCACGCGTATACGTCGCAGTTAACGTCCCTGCATCTTTGAATCAGTACCTGTACTCCGAAAAGTGCCTCTCTGGTATCCACTGCGTTAATGAAGCCGAACTGTCTGTCCGATATTTGTTCCTCGCACTTCTTATAAATTCTTCCATGGATGACTCTTAGAAACAGTTTCAACATGTGGCCCATTAGGCTGATTGTTCGATATTCTTCGCACTTTTTAGCCCCCTGTTTTTTAGGTATCGCTATGAATTCTGATTCTAGCCATTTATCAGGGATGATTCCTGTATTGTATATTTTATTGAAGACAGCCGTGATCCAAATTATTCCTTCTTCCTCCAAGAGTTTTAAAAATTCAGCTTCGATATTATCAGGCCCTACAGCTTTCCTGCTTTTTATCCGTTTTATTGCTTCTTCTACCTCGGATTTAAGTATGTGCGGGACCGTCATCCTCTCTGAAAATTGATGCATATAATCCGTTCTTTGATCTTGAAAAAGTGTCTCCAAATATATTCTCCATTTGTCTTTCATCTCTTAGGTGTCAATGATTAATTTTCCATTGGTGTCTATGAGTTTCATTTGTGTTCGCTTTTAAAAGTACCCGTTATTTCTTTGACCTTTTTGTGTACATTAAAATTGTCATGCTTGGTTTGTAGTCTTTCTATTTCTGTACATTTCTCTTCTATAGAAAGATAAATAATTTTTAAATTACATTAAGAAGTTATTAATTAATAATCACGTTTGGGGTAGTTTTTATCCTTTACTTACTATTTTTACCCTTTACTTATTATTTTTAATACTATTTTCTTAGCGTATATTAAAATTACTTGAACAAATTTCATTAAGTTATCATTATGAGCATTAAACTTCCAAAGCCATTTAATAAAGATGGTTATCATTTAATGTATATTGATTTCTCTTTTAATTTGTCATTTATTTCAATTCTGATTAAATTCTCGGAATCCAAATGAAACGACCCATAAAGTCAATATTGTAATATTTCTGAATTATCAAGAAACCACTGTTTGTTCTGTTTTTATGAGTATTTTACGTGGAATGGTAAATGATTTTAATTAGAGATTATTATCACAATAAACCAGTGGAGCAGATGTTCAATGAATTAAAGGATCTAATATTTTAGTAACACCCATATTTGATAAATATCAAAAAGATTCATATGAACAAAGTAGGGATGACTAAAATGAAAAAAGTAGAGACGACTAATATGAAAAAAATAGGGAATACGTCTACAGTCAATACAACATCAATGCCTACATCCAGTAACAGCCAAAATTTTTAGATTGGTTACCGAAGAAGAAGAATTGACAGTTGGCAGATGAAGAGGAATTGACAGTTGACATTAAATAAGAAAAAAGAGGAGAATTGAGGCGCTCCGTGGACAAACGGCGAATACGCCAAATGGGCATTTTGAGAAAAACGCGATTAAAGTTGAAAAAGTGTTTTTAATTCAATAAGGGCGAATATACACGTCATCAAAATTTTGTAATGCGGTTAGGTAAAAACTATTTTTTTTATAAAAAGTTTTGCTTGTTAAGCAAATAAGATCACCCCATCTAAACCAAAATTATAATTCAGGATATTGAAAAAAGTTTTATTCAAAGGATATGATATGAAAAACATTTTTTAATTAAAAATTGTTCTGTTTAAGATAAATCAAAAACTAAAAAAACACCAAACAATAAATTATTAATTCAAGCAAAAATCCATAACATCATCCTGACTTTTCCAGTTAGCGTTGCCAAATTGGTTTGTGATTCTTGGAGAGAGATCAACTCATCAAAGAAACTCCTATGATGAAGCGGTATGTATGGAAGAAGTGACTTGATGTCTTTTATTTTTTCCTCTGAAAGTTTTATAGGCTGTTGGTATTTAGGAGACAAAACTGCGGCAGATAAATCAAACAAATGGCGTTGATATTCTCCTACTTTTCCTTTCTGCAAAACAACTTGTTCGGACAAAACATTTTGGTACGTTGGTTGTATGGAAAACCCTTGTTTGAACAACTTGGAGTAAAGAAATACTTTACCATCTTTAAAACTAGCAGTTGATTTTCTTTTTGTAATTAACTTCTGAAGAGCAGTGAAATCAAAAAACATTGATGATGTCATTTTTACTACTTTGAATGGTCTGACCTTCCTTGATAAACGAATTAAGTCAATATAGTGGTCTTCAGAATAAACATCAATATTTCGAAGCCTTAACTCAATGTGACCAAAATCCCTGTCACAAGGTAAATATGAATGTCCAGGAATCATAAAGTAATGTTCTATGAAATCAAATTTTAATTCATGAATTTTTTTCAAACAAGCTAAAACAATGTTCATATTTTTGTTCTGGCCGCCACAATTGTCACTAAATAGCACAACTTTTTTGACTTGATGATCCATAGAATCAAAGTAATGGGACAAGCAGCTTGCTATTTCACATGAACCACGACCTCCAGTACTTTCATTCCACATGTACATAACACATTTTCCAGATTTAACATCATGGACTGCAAAATTGTAGGTCCAAAGCTTCCTTTTGTAATACTGTACAGATGTCGTCAGTTTAGGGATAGGGAGAGTTTGCTGCAGATCTATACAAACTGCTGAAACTGAGTCTTCATTATTACTTTTATAACTTTTAAGTATTTTTTGAACTGCTTTGGCTCGTCTTAAATGAAGTTCCTTGGCAACTTGTAATTGGTTACGTTGTAAATCATCACAATTTGAAAGTTCCATATCTGTTTTGTCACAAAAATTACAAGTATCCGACTTAGGAGGGTTGAAACCAATATTGAATTTTTTATTAAATGTGTCACGATAGAATCGTGAGCTGACAGGTTCAATTAAAGGGTGATTTTCTGTCATCCACTCACAGTACAGGTCATACAACTTGTTTATGTTTAAGTCTGTGGAAAGGTACTTTCGGTAAGGGCTTTTTGCTCTGCTGTAATGGCTTGAACATTTGGGTAAACTATTTACATGTAACATTACAGTTTCTTTCATTTCTACACTTACTTTGTTAACTGGATTTTTATTTCCTCTTCTGTCCAATTCTACAGTGCCACTTGTGGATACTTTATTCAAAACAGTTCGAACCCTCTTTTCAGTGACACCATGAATCGCATAGAATGCTTTTCTGCAGACTTTAAATTCATTGCTTTCAAAAAGTACACTGTACTCAATACTACGTAACTTTCGACTAGGTCGATTTTTAATGCGACAACGGTTGACAGAAACAGATTTCACTCTTTTAGATAAGTAAGTGTTTTGTAGGTTATACTCAGATAATTCCCAAAAGTTTTTAAAAAATTATACTAATTTTCTCCAAACCTACTTTCTCAAAACATCCACAGGAACAGGGACTTCCCACAGTCCGCTTAGGCACAAGTTTTCTGTTTTTAATGGTGCTGTATTCTTCACCTGAGTTTCTTTTAACTTTATTCACATTCTTTTGCCACGTGTCTTCAGTTTTCGACCTTTTTCTAGTGTAGCCTTTGTTTTGGTCTTCTGTAAACTCGCTTTCTGACATTGTAGCAGTAAAATTTTAACTTTATTAGTAAAGTAACTCAAACTATTCAAACTAATCAAAATAAAAACTACTTGTTTTGACAAGCAAAACGACACTGTAGCTTAAAACGGTAAAAATAAGACGGAAATCACGGAAATTTTATTCAGAAATTTGGCAAGACAGAAGTGGGAGGGCTAGCTGTGTACCGACGTAGCGGTGGCGTATTCGCCGTTGTTCCACGGAACATTTACCATACTTTTTAAGATTCATACAGTTTGCTTCCGTTGAGTCAACCTATTATAGTTCTGAATAGAAAGGACGAATAAACCATGTTATGGTGGTACATTGTTCGAATAATGATCAGGCTATCCATTGCATTAAAAAAAAACTGTAACTGGCGTATTCGCCCTTTTTCCTCGGAGCGCCGCAATTGACAGTTGGCAAAACAAGAAGAATCTTTCTTGCACCAAATAGGTGAAATAATGCTTTTTTACCCTAAAAAAGAAACAAAGTCCCAACAAAAACTCTTTTATTTGGTTACAACAATCAAACGACTATGGTTTGCCTATTATACAAATACAAAAAAATCTGTAAAAAAAACAGGTTGGTGTCAAAAAAAATAGCATTTAGAAAAATAAATAAAACATTTAACACACGGGCAAACACATCCTTCATTCATCTATCTAGTCGTCATCAGCCGTTCCAAATGATTCAGTTTTCTGGTTCTCTGTCATTGCTGCATCACTTGTGAGACAACTTTTTACGCGCATTACTTGAAAGACTTTTTTTTCTGTAATCGTTGATTTTTTTTTTCACTTTTTTGTGTCCAGTAATAACGAAAAGCGTTTTCCAACTTTGAAGAAAATTGCTACAGAATACTAAAATCTAATTGTTACTCATCATTGTCGCTTAGTGTTACCGTTATCGCCTTCGTGACGTTAAATCTCATGCACGTATGGTACGTTAGTTCGTATTAAAACTAATTTGAATGGAGAGTAATGCATTAATAGCGTAAGCAGCGTAGAAAAGTAAGTGATACGCCCATTTCAAATCGCAGTGTGCTTGAACTTCTAAAACAGCCTTAATCTTAATAATACCGGGTGAATTTTAAAATGACCAGTACTAGGTGGGGCAACTTGTCGCCCCAGTAGTTTGGTTCACTTTTAAGCGCAAGGATTCAATGTATCCCATTAATCTTACTTTTTACTCTTTATTGACTGTATATTTCGTTTAGTACCAATTCAACAAATTAAAAATCAAAGACAAAAGACAGTCACACTCAGAAACTCACCAAATAAACAATTAATTTTAGCAGTTATGAGAAATTAGACGTACTTTGGACTAATTCCACTTTACAAATTTTTAGAGACAATCCCAACTAGAAAGTGATGCTTCGAAAAATCTACACAAAAATATGCTAATACGGGAATTATAAAAATTCCCACTGTGTAATAGCAAGAATGTAATTTCAAAGATAAAGGACACACATTACAATCAATTGCTTGTATGTAAGAGTGCGACTGCACATCATGACAAGTAATCAGTACAATCATTGGTAACCGTTGTACAAAAGTTTCGTCTTATCTGATAAAATTAGATTTTTAAAACGTGAAAACACTCGATACCACGTGGGGCAAATTCTCGCCCCACATACATTTCCGCGAAATTCGACGAGAATATTTAATTTTCTGTTCGCGGTATTTTGGGTTTTACTACTTTTTTGTGCTCTTAATACATCACTACCAATGTCCTAAACCGTTAAAGCGATTGATTAAACTTATTTACAGATATTAATAAAAACGTTAGACTTGGGGCGAGAATTTGCCCCACCAGGCATTAAGAAAGTTAATTATATTTACCGATTAATTAATTTATAAGAAACACAGAATTTCATAAAAAGGGTAATTATATATTTTTTCTTAGGCCTTTGTTCGACGATGGTTAAATTAGAGGTTCACTGTTTGACTGAACACCAAACACAAGGCCCTGCTAATTTTAGACGGGCATGTCAGCCATAAAAATTTAGAAGCATTGGAACTTGCAAAAAACAATTCAGTGGTGCTATTTTGCCTGCCTTCACATTGCACACATCGTCTCAAACCTCTTGATGTGTGCTTTTTCGGGCCACTAAGTAAGTACTACGATGCAGCAGTAATGCAATGGTTGAAGGAAAATCTAAGTCGTGTCATCACTCTTTACCAGGTCGCGTCGCTTTTTTCTTCCGCCTACAATAAAACCGCAATACCAACGATAGCTTTAAGCGGATTCAAAGCATCAAGGATCTCATCTTGTATTTATCCAGCATAGTAACTGACTGAATTGACTGAACTGACAATGCAAACACTGAATCCCTTACTCCGGGTGCATGTTTCACCACTGCAGCAGAACGTTTAAATGAAGAAGATCCCCAGTCATCTACAACAGGTAAATACAAAGCCACATGAACATGTAGAGTCTTCAGCTAATAACGTTACAAACGTTTTGTTGCAAATTTCACCTCTTCCTCAGGGAAATGCAAGAAAGTTCAGAAGAAGAAAGGCCAATAGTTACCAAGATGTTTTTACCACGTCCATACCTCCAGAGTCTTCGCGAACAACAGAATATTAAGAAAGCAAGAGATGTAAGAGGCAATAGGCAAAACTCTTCTTCTTCTTCTTAGGCCGTCTTCTAACGAAGGTTGGCGATCACTTCTTTAAACGCTTCTCGATCTTTTGCAACGTGAAATATCTGTTCAACACTGAGGTTGGTCCAATCTCTGATATTCCTCAGCCAAGATTTCTTCTTTCTTCCCAAGCCTTTTCTTCCCTCTACTCTACCTTGCATAATGACTTGTAGCAGAGAGTATTTATCGTTTCGGAGTATGAGGCCCAGATACGATGTAGCAAAACTCAGTAAAAAAAAGTGTTTGATGATACCTTAGAATGTGGAGATAAAAACACTCAAAAAGATTGTCAAGATAAGAGAACCGGAAAATTAAAAAAAAGTGAATGAAGTGCGGCAGTTGAAATCTATGAAAAAAAATCAGACTGTGAAGAACCCTTTAATGAGGACGACGACGATGATTGCGCATGCCTTTATTGCAAAGAGTTATATAGCCTATCCAAATCTCAAGAAGGCTGGTTACATTGCCAAAAGTGTCAAATGTGGGCTCATGCAGAGCGTGCAGGACTATTAATGAAGGCTAAGAACTTTTTTTGTGAATTATGTTTTGATAATTGATCACTTTATGTATAAATCCACGTATCCCTCTAAGGTAGGGCAAGATGACATTGTGACTCTTTTTTGTTTTTCATTTATATATATATATATATATATATATATATATATATATATATATATATATATATATATATATATATATATATATATATATATATATATTGTGGCTAAACACCACGTACGGGGTTACGCCGCTTAAGCTCTCTAGATCTATTTTACGAGGTAGATCAGTCCTCATTTTCTTTATTTAATTTTTCTTGTTATTTTTCTCCACTGTTTCCTATCTCTGGTTTTCTCTCTCCATTGTCGTACGCCCGCCCTGTTGAGATCGTTTGTTACTTCTTGTAGCCATGTAGATCTTGGTCTTCCACGTCTTCGTTTACCAGATGGTGTCCATTCCAATATTGAGAATATTGTCGTAGATGGTCCTGATCTCCATATATGTCCTAGCCATTTTGCCCTTTGCTGTTTTATTTTACAAACTATATCCTCTTTAATTTCGTTTAGTAGTTTATGATTTGTTCTTTGTCTATATTGGTTTTCATTAATTTTTATTGGTCCTAATATTGCTCTTAGTATTTTCCTTTCTAGTATTCTAAGGTCTTCCTCTTGTTTTTTTGTCATGCTAAGGGTTTCGGCAGCATACATCATAGTCGGTCGAATTATTGTTTTATATATTTTCATTTTCGATTTTTTGCTCAGTAATTTATTTTTTAGAAGCTTTATATTTGCATAGTATGTCTTATTTGCTGTAATTATCCTTTCTTTAATTTCTGTTTCCCTTTCTCCATTGTTTGCTAATAATATTCCCAAATACTTAAACTTTTCTACTTCTTCAAATAAATATTCTCCCAGTCTAACCTTTTTGTTTTCATATTTTTTGTCAAATCTCATTATTTTTGTTTTTTCTTGATTTATTACTAATCCCATTACTTGTCTTTCTGCTACCAATTCTTTTAACATACTTTCCATTTTTTTTCTGTTCTTTGTTATTATCACAATATCGTCGGCATATGCTAAGTGTATCTTTGTTGATTTTTCTGACTATATATTCCAGGGCAAGATTAAACCGAGTTGCAGATAATGAATCTCCTTGACGTACACCTTTATTTATAACAAATTCTTCTGTGTCTCCTTCTTGTGTTTTTACAGTTACTACGGTTTTGCTCATTGTCACTTTTATTAATCGTCTTAATTTGTTGTATATTCTCATTTCTCTCATAGCTGTAAGTAATTTCGCTCTGTTTATTGAATCAAATGCTTGTTGGAAGTCTATAAAAAGCAGTTCGATTTCTATTTTATATCCATAAGCTTTCTCCATAATTTGCTTTACCGTATGTATGGCATCTGTTGTTGACTTTCCCCTAATAAATCTGCATTGATACTGTCCCATGATATTTGTTGTCGCTTTGGCCAGTCTTCCTTTTATTAAGGTTGACATGATTTTATACGCTGTGTTTAATAATGTCAGTCCTCTATAATTATTACACATTTGTTGGTCTCCTTTTTTATGGATTGTGATAATTTGTCCTTTGTGCCATTCTTCTGGCATCTTTTCTTCGTCCCATATGACTTTTATTAATTGGTATATTTTTTCTCTGAGTTCAGGTCCACCATATTTTATTAGTTCCATGTTTATACCGTCTATACCTGGTGCTTTACCGTTGCGACTACTGTTTATGATTTCCTCAACTTCGTCTCTCGTTGGTTTTTCTAGCTCGGTTTCTATCATCGTGGTCTCTTCTTCCACATTTTCATTTAAGTCTTCGTCCTCTTGTACTGTTAATAATTCTTTAAAATAATCAGTCCAAATTTCTTTAAACTCTTTGTCATTTTCTGATACTTTTCCATTTCTATCCTTTATGCCTTTTATCTTTCCTTTGAAGGTTTTGTTCTGCTCGCTAATTTTCTTATAAAATGCTTTTGTATTTCTATCTGTGTTTTCTTTTTCTATTTCATTTATCTTATCATTTAACCAGGTTCGTTTAATTTTTCTTATTTGTTTCTTACATTATGTCCTTAATTTGTTGTATTCTTCTTTATATTCTTGTCTATTTGTTCTGATCCACCTTTGTCTTATTTCTATCTTCTTTTTTAACATGTTATGACAGTCTTGATTATACCATTCTTCTTTTTTGTTCTTTCTCTCTATCCCTACATGTTCAGAAGCTGCTTCATTTATACATTTTTTTATATTGCTCCATTCTGTTTCAACATTTTCTGTATGTTCTCAGTATTCCTTCAGTTTTTTGCTTATATCTTCTGCGTATTTAATTCTTCTACCTGTAGCATTTAATTTTTCTATGTACCATTTGTCCTTTGTTGTCTTGTTCTTTAGCGTTCTTTTGGCTTTTTGTCTTATCGTTGCGGTAACCATGAAATGGTCTGTGTCTGCATGTGCACCTCTGTATGTTCTCACGTCTGTTATCGATGTTTGCTTTCTCTTTGTGATGAGTATATGGTCTATTTGGGACCATGTTTTTTGGTCTGGTGAGACCCATGTTACTTTGTGGTATAGAAGGTGTGCAAATTTTGTTTTGTTTGTTTTGTTTTACATTTACAGTTTTAAAATGGAGTTCTGTTTTTGTTTTTACTTGATAAATATTAAAAAAGAATGTTCTGTTTGTATTATGGCGCTTTTTAATTCATGATATCTTTTACATTTTTAAAAATAAATCGATTTTACTTTCGAGTATATCGACTTGTCCACCCTTCCCCAATATCATAAACCTAATAAATCCATAGAATTAAAATATCCCCATATTGCTAAAACACTTCCCCGTTAGTGGTAAACTTCCTGGCTGAGTAATTTCCAAGAGATGTCGTTCCTCAATCAATATTTTAATAATACTCAACCTCAGACGATAATGAAAATTTACTACGGTCATTGTTAGACCCGAAATGGGTAAACGAATATTGAACAAATTGATATCTTTATTACTACGTTTTGGATTTCGGATTGAGAAATACTCGTTTAATATAAAATTAATTTGTGTATTTTATTTGATTAAAGGGACGTTTTAAATAAATAAAAATAATTGTATAATTAAGAACTGACAATATAACATATCGAATATATCTAATCCATCAAAAATGTATGTCCGTGCCCTCTTATCAAATGGTAAATTTTCCCGGTGATTCATCTTTCTTCCTTGAAACTGTAATTACTTTTTCCGCAAATCGCCAGGAAATTTTGACATTCCTGTCAAAATTTCTTGAAGAAAAAGTCAGGACTTCCTTACTGTAAGGAAATGTCATTTCCTTACTATAAGGAAATGATATTTCCGTACAGTTGTTAGTGTTCTACATAAATGATAGAAAACACATTGCTTATAAGGAATTAATTTATATTTTGAAAACATCAAGTCATTGCTGAATACATTTTTAAGATCAATTTGTTATATTTACAGTAATTTGACAGTTAGTACAATTATTGAACATTGGAGGAACACTCTTAGAACTATGAGAAACATTTTGGACAAAATGCAGGGTGGAAGTGTCATTTTGTTGAATATTTTGTACTGTGAAAATTTTATTTGCCACCTCAACCTTATTGTTAAGCGATTCTTCGATATATCCTTCAGCAACGTTTGATGACTTCCATCCGCCATGCCTCTTTAAACTAGTTATGTCGGCACCAGAGTCAACCAATATTGTTGCAGAAGACCGACGAAAGCAGTGACCAGTATATTCTGTCGGATTTACCAAGTTCAAATAAGTAGCAATTATTTTGGGCATTTTTCTAAATTGATGAATTCCTACCACTTGTCTACAACCCTTTCCGCTTTGATATTTAAAGAAAAATCGGCCACTGTTCATATTTTCTGGTCTTAACGAAACATACTTTCGATAAACATTCAAGTATATCTGATTAATTACAGATGATCTTGGTTTGTTGGTTTTCGAATCAGGTATGCTGATTAAAAGCTTAGATTCTAAGTCTTCTATATCGTGTACAGTTATTCGGACTAACTCATCCATTCTACAGGCCCCAGAAATACCAAATATATTACAGCCACCTAAAAAATAAATAAAGCTATAATCTAAATAGAAATTAAAACCTTGTAAATTACCTTAATCATTAAATTTTCTTTATCTGGAGCTTCCTGGATAAATTTTTCAATTTCTTCCTTCGTTAAAATCTTAGATTTCTTTGCCCTATAACCTTGAGCTTGCCGTTTCAATAAAGAACGAAGTTTTGAGTATGTAGATATATCTACATTGTGTTTAAGTGCAAGGGTTGACTTCAGCATTGAATAATTGGCCCATAATGTTGAAGATTTCATCTTTAAACAAAGGTCTAGGAAGTATGCCATTACAACATTTTCTGAGAAAGAACTCGTATTTTTACTCATGCGATAATCCATAAAACGTCTGTATGCATTTTCCTACTTTTCTCTTGATTTCTTTGGCAATAATTCTAATGAAGCAGTATTCACTGCCTCAACCAGCTCTGGAGGAGTCCCAGGAATGGAAATTTCATCATCACTTATCATTTAACTTTCGAGAACACCAGCAACTAAATTTATAAGCGTCAAGTTTGACAATTCAACCTCAATTCGTTTCCATAGTAACCCAAGTAATTTTATTAGGAATTTCAAAGCACCATTTATTTGGGAATAAAATTATCGCGTTTTTTTTAAATCAATTAATATCTGTCGAATTTTAAACGATTTGCGGAAAAATAGTATGTTTACCTCGTAGGAAAAGCCACATTCCTGGACTCTGTGTTGCTAAGTCTCGGCTTGCGCCTCGACTTAGCAATCTTCACAGTCGTCCAGGAATGTTAAGCTTTTCCTACCCGGTAAACAATGTACTATTAATTGTTATTAATGACATTTGTATTGTTGCTTTGTGACATGTTTCATATGGTTGCCATGACAACATTTTTCCCTCCGCCGTAAAGAAATGGGAAAAAAACTGCTGCCGGCGGAGACATCAAACTTTGACAGGATCAAGTTAGATAAGTAATGTCATCATTATTTGACGTTTGAAGAAAAAAGTCTTTTTTTCCTTCAATAGGATCGGTTAGTACTTCTTCTACTTTTACTTTTATTGTGTTTTGTGAAAATATCTTTGTAGAGAAAAATTGCTTATCTACTTGATTTAAGGGAAATAAACCACAATTTTTAAAATAGTGTCAAAACCAGACTTACTCTATATCACTGACTAAGTTCAAGTATACTGTATATTATGGAAAAATATGGAAGTGGAAAAAATATCCTATTATTTCTTATTAAATTACATGGAAATAATTAAAAAAGACGCGTTCGGGACTCTGCCAAATCCAAGTATCTAACGTTTTCTGTAGAGATTTTGGCGTCTTTTTCTTTATTAATTTAACGAGCTTGTGGCAGCTTCGGCCATTTGCACTAGGCACCGTGGATACATTTATATATAAGATACAATTAAATATTATATACTATAGTTATATATTATTTAGTAAGTTTTCTAGCTTCAGGAATTGGATAGCTGTGATGACTTGGCTCTGGTTCGATAATATATCTGCGATATCACCCTTTATAGTATGAGGGCAGTCCACAAGACAAGGATGTATAGAACACTTAGTGGAAATTGGCAATAGTGACAGATTGGCTTAGGTGTAGAATCCGTTAGGTGACGATGTTTAAGTCTGGTGTGACCGATACGCAATGTTCTAGCCACAACCATATCATTTCCAGGTATACCAAGGATATCGAACCGCTCAATCGTTTGATCTATTTGGTGTAAAAATGTATATTATGTAGTGTACAATTGGATACAGCTGGTTTTTTGGCAAAGCGATCGGCTTAGTCGGTACCCGTAATCCCGATGTGGGAGGAAATTCATATGATAGTGAAATGGATGTCGTGGATGATAAGGTTTTGGTAAGTGTCATGGATTTTTTCTACAAGAGGGTGATTAGTGAATAGATTATTGATGGACGTGATAGAGGCGAGGGAGTCTGTACAGATGGCAGTATGTTGATTGGGTGCTGTGCAGAGTTTAAAGGCTAGGTAAATAGCATACAGTTCACCAGTGTGATCACTGTATGTGGCAAATATTTGACCTAAGGATTGTTTCCGTAGTGGTAACCGTACAACCAACCCCCGTTTCGCTCTTTGATGCGTCAGTGTAGAGGACCCGATCGAATTTCTTAAAATTAAGAATTTCTAGTAAGGATTTCCTAATCAAATCCTGGTTGGTTTCTGCCTTATTAAACTTTGTAAGTGACACATTAAATTTCGGTAACTTTTTGGTCCAAGGAGAATTCTGCGGAATCCGGAGAGGTTAGTTAATGATAAATTTATATGTGGTATTAAAGTTGGAAGTAGGAGCACTGTACTTGTATAGTTGAGTAATATCAGCAGTGTGCGTACTGGATTAGAAAGGTTAGCTGAAGTAGAGGCAGCATAAGAAAGGAGGAGATATTGGCGCCTAAGTCAAAGAGGGGGTTCTAGGCTTCGCGGTAGATGCTTTCAGCTAGACTGCTACGAAAAGCACCTAAACACAGGCGGGTAGCAGTATTATGTACTGAATTAAGGGTTTGTAAGGATGTTTTGGATGCTGACATATATATAAAGCTGCCGGAATCGAATTCCATCCAATACCTTTTTCATGGAAGCAATTCCCGTGACGTGCGATCATTTGTGATGTGATTATTTAAATTCAGTGTTTTTGATCACATTTTAAATGTCTCACATATGTTTCCGAAACTCGAAACCAATTTCAGCCTATATTTTTTGAATATTGGGATCTAATAACGAAAATTTTATAGTGACTAATCAATAGAAGTGATAAATTTTATTGATCACATGAGAATCGTAAAAAAATGGAAAAATCGCTAAACGTTTATTTATTTAACACCTTCACTTTTGTACTTGTGCTATTAGTCGCTTTTTAGTTTTTAAAGGTGAAAAAATGTTTTAAAACAATCATCAAAAAGTCAATCATCTTTTGATGAGGTGAATAAATATCAATTCACATTAAACAATATGATTTAAAATTAGCATAAAAATTTCGAAGACATTGGCATAGAAAATCCACAAGGAAAACAATTCCTGTAGCTGGCTGTATACCACGTATCACAAAAAAAGAGGTAAGTCTTCGTAAGTGAGTGACTGTTTAGTCCGAAAACGTTTCTTTTTTTTTATGTAGCCCTTTTAGTGGTTTTTTAAATAAATATACCCACTTACGAAGACTAACCTCTTTTTTTATTGGCATAGAAATATGGAAGAAATTAAATAATTCAATGATACAGGTAAGTACCCCTTTCACGCTAAATATATTAATTTATCATAACGGTAACGAGGTAAAGTACCATGAACTAATAATGATAAAAATCACATAAATCCTAATTTATAATACACGTAATAATTTGGAATTGATATAATAAAAAACTTCGTTAGGAATTTCAGATTTTGGTCATCCATACACTTTCAAGTCGACGGCATGAATGTATTTTTATCATTTTGATAAAATGTTAGTACAGTAACATCTAAAAAATCATTGTAATAACAGTCAATTAGACATAAATAAATATCGTTTATTCTTACAAAGGCATAATCTGTCGAGCGGTACATAAACGAGCGTTGTAATTAAGATTCAGACAGGCCAATAAGACGGTCGTTTCAGATTCGCATAATTCTTTTGTTTTTCAATTGAAGTGACTAGACAAAACGAATTCCTAATTTATATTCCTTAAGAATTTGCTTAAAAGCCCTAAGAGTGAACTTGCAGATGACAGTTTGAACAATAACATCTTCGCGATTCCCGTTTTGTAACGATATTACTTGGAAATGTTTATTTAAATTAAGGAACCGCTTTTTGTTTCTTTTGACGAAGACTATAAAAGGCATCAGGTCCTCCTCGTTGAATTCCCTTTCATTATTCGTTTGTGTAAACAATGGAATGGTTGAGGTAAATTTCAAGTTTTCATTATCGACTCAGCACAGCGGTCGGTGTGCGGTTTGCGGTGTCTCTAAATTGATGGATAAACAAACAAAAATGGGAAAAAATATACCTCAATACACAGAAAAATATCAAAACTGTATAAATAGATGCAAAAAAATTCTACTTTATTATTTAAAAATAACGTGCTCGATTACTATTGCATTTACACAAGTACTGCTACGATAAACAATACGTTAAGGTTAATAATATTGTAACATTTTTTTATATAATTAAAATATTAATTATTTTTATTCCTTTTACACCAAAATTCCTTTTACACCAAAAAAAAAACTTTTTTACCAAAATAACACGGAATTTCTCTAATTTAGAAAGATTGTTAATCATTTCCTTCTTAATCCCGAGTATGAAAGGAACTAATGCTTTTCGATATGCGGGTTCTTTTTCATAAATTGGTAATTTTCGTCAAAGGCACGCATAGTAATCTTTTGACAATAACATAATCCAAAGGATTGTACTAGTACCTATCGTAAATACCTCAAACTTTTCGATGTCCATTAGAATATTTTCACCTTCTCAGAACTACATACAACTGGCCTATGATTTGTAAGTGGGAGGGATCCCCTCTTTTTTCTTGAGTAGTTTGTAAAATTTTAGAAGAACCTTTTTTACTTCTCGGTGGGCCGTTGTGGAGTAAGAGTTATTTCTCGTGAGACGCTTTGCTTACGTTATTTGTTATCTTAGTCTGTGAATTATTTTCTAAGTGTGTATACACTTGTTTATTTGAGTATTTTCGATCTGATACTATGTTAGATTGTATATAGTTCTAAAGTACCTTTAATGGTAATTAAATTCAGTGTTTGATACAAGTAAAGTATTAAGTACAGTATTTAACTTCAGTGAATTAGGCAGCAGTCATCAGGAATTACTGTAAGTAATCATTATCTTCAAATTATCTGGGCAAATAATATGGTGTGGTATCATATTATCTCCAATTATCTGGACGTATCTAAAGTTCCTCCATGTCTTCATCTGTAGATTGCTGATTTTTGCATTCAATTTAAAGAACATTTTAATAGATTCAAGAAATTTCAATAACTAATAATTATGAACATTTAAGTATCAGTTTCTCATTAAATAATAGTGCGAGATAGTTAATCCACTTAACCAAGTGCGGTTTGGTTAAATTCTTATGTTTTCATTTCTGTAACCTTTTTGTATATTTAGAATTGATTAATTTTTGTTATCTTTTATGTTGGTTATAACTTTTATTCATTTTTTTTGCTGTAATATCTCGAGATACGCCAAAACTTTATTTGTACATGATTGTATTATATATCTTTGTAAAAGGTATTTTCTAATTATATTACTGCTTATTTTTATATGTATACCACCATTTTATAGTTGTTGGTGTACTTTTATTACTTGTGTTGCATTCAGCAGCGTCATAATTTTGTTATTGTTTTATGTATGTATTTTATTTGTCGGCTCCTAACAAGTTCCCTGATAAAATTGTAACTCTCAGTATTTGCTTTTTACCTTTAAATATTACTATACCTTTAAGCAGTAGAAAGATCAGGCTGATTAAGTTTCGTAGGTAAGTAAGTGTAATACCTAATACAGTTATTATTTGTTTATATAATGTGTTAACCAAATTTATTTGATAATTAACTATTCTTATCTTTCCTTGGGTTTGATCTCTGAACCTAAATATCTTTCCTTGTCTCTTTTTTTTTTCTAAGGTTTCTTAATTTTCTCCTTAACCCCAAAAAATTGAGTGGCGCCCTGTTTCTATATTATCGTATCTTTGGTAATTTCACCCATCTATCTTTTCGTTTATTTCTGTATATTTTCTAATATATCTTATCTTGTTCTACCATTACTTATTTCGTCCGTTGGACCCATTCCCGGTTCCAAAAGCTAGTTTCTCTCCACCAACCATCTGGCTGCTGTCTTGTATAACTCTTTGCCAAAACGGATATGTACATAAAAGAGGCAGAAGCAACGGTTCGTATTTTCATTGAATTATATTCTATAGAAAATTATTTTTCGAGTGACGTCCCTCGATACCTATACTATACGATAACTATTCCACGAGGAAACTAAGTTCCTGTAGCTGGCTGTATATTATATATCAAAAAAAAAAATTTTGTTAAAATCCTTTATAAAAGGTATATAAAATCGGGTCTCTGTGGTCTTCAGTCTTTTGTAGTTTTCCCATTCATCTTCACAATAACATTTAAACATCACACATCTTTAGTAAACTTGACAGATCCACCTTAAACACAATTACTCTTACATTTCCACATATTGTCACAATACACTCCATAAGCCTGTTAACTTTTCACCTACCTACACTCTAACTTATAACTCATCCTTTTTACTTTTATATTTCTTAGGTACCAAATGTTCCTTTTAAATATAGGGCCTTTTGTTTTCTTGAGTTATAACTCGAGCAATGTAGGAACAATATCACACCTAACCATCTTTCAGCCATCAATTTTCTTTCAGTCTGGCATACTTGCCCACACACATAAACAACCTACCATCTTTACTTTACACACATAACCAGTAATTCATGTTCACTTACTTATAACTTAAAAATCTATTTTTATTTATCTTTACTAGGTACCAAATGTAGTTTTTTGACATAAAGGGCCTTCCATACTTAAGTTTTAAGTTGAGTACTACACGAACACCATATTATGATCACATTCTTGTCATATTTACATTTCAGCTGAATAACATATCTAAACACACCTCCACCCATTACATATAATACTCAATAATATATCTTTTAAGACCCATCTTCCCACATGTGCCTTTTTACCATTTTCTAGGTACCAAATGTCTCACAACATACAGGGCCTTTTGACAAAATCTCTAGCTTAAAATAAATATATCCTTACACATGTATAGTTGGTTGCCTATCAATCCTACAAAATTTCATAAATTCTAGTTGACCTACATTAATTTTTAAAAAAACCAATTTTCAATGTTACAAATATACCTATCTGATTAATTTACAATACAGATTACAATATTGATAGTTGATACTGTTACATTATTATAATTTTAACTTTTTTAATTTTAAATAAGGCTGACATCTGTCAATTTTAGACAACTACCGTAAGTTACACAATGACGTATAATATATAGACTCGGTGAACGCTTTAAAAAGTGTCCAAAACATGAATACCTTTGTTATTGTTTATTGTTTTGATACGAAGATGCACGAAGTTCATGATTTCTTACGAAGCATCACGAAGTTGATCTTGTGTTTGAAAACATCATGGACGTACTCCATTTTGTGTGACAAGCAAATTTTATTTTAAATTGTTGATAGTTATTTACTTACTATTTTAGTAAAATGCCATACTATTTTATCAAAATAATTATTTCTCTTATAGACGGGAACAAAAAGAAATCATAAATATTTAATTTTAATTAAAAAAATAATTATTGTCATTAACATATAAATGAGCACGCCGCTGTTCTAATAAACATACCTTCAACCTTGAGCTGAGATCTTTCGGACACTCGATTCTATAGCGAGAATAGGGGACTGCGTAGTCTATATATTATACGTCATTGAAGTTACACTGACTGCTCTGACACAACATCCGTCCTAACTTGTCAACAATGTCATTTTGATCAGTTGTTATCAACAGGTCCTCGTAGACACTTCGTCTCAGGACCATTTTACTCATGTAGAGTCATACGCCGCCATGTTACCTATCCAACGGTAACTTAACCATCACAAATTAGAAATACTAATAATGTAAAACGATTTCAAATGTATAACATTTAAAGGGTTTTTACCCATATATTTTGGTGGCTACTAGCATGTACAACCTTAAGTATTAACCACATTTTGCTCTAACCTTTGTCAACATTTTCATTTAACGTTCTTTTCAATTAAAGTGGTTATATACTTTCAGGTTTGCACTGATGATGGATTGTTTAATCCGAAAACGTTTTGCAATGTGTTTGTGATAGCCCGTTTGAGGCATTTTTATATACCTTTTATAAAGGATTTTAACAAAATTTTTTTTTATACGATAACTATTTCATACTTTGAATTTTTAATGTGGAAATTTTATAGAATTTTGAGATGTCCTCACTTAAACAAATCGTAAGAGTTGGCAATATTTTTTTGTTTATTTATTCGGCGAAAGGGCGGGATCCATTAAGCTGAGGTTATAATATTGTTCAATATTGTTACTTCTAATAAAATATAAATACAGTCGGGTATTTTGAAAATATGCTTCGTATACTTTTCGAGAAAGAATTAAGACTCTAAAATCTA
Organism: Diabrotica balteata; assembly: GCA_918026665.1. Lineage (NCBI taxonomy): Eukaryota > Metazoa > Arthropoda > Insecta > Coleoptera > Chrysomelidae > Diabrotica > Diabrotica balteata. The sequence continues at coordinate 12,140,815 of OU898284.1, forward strand.
AGCTTAACCTAACTGAAAATCCCTTTGAGTTGGAAAAAGGTACAAATCTCAATTTCAATCATGTATTCATGTGTTACGGAATAGAGCCCAGACACAAACAGCGGGGAATTTGTAAAAGTGTACGAGGAACAGAACCGAATCGAGCAGAAAATTTAAAGGCATAAAAACGAAAAGAAGACAATTAAAAGTCTTAACAAAATATGTGCGATCACTCTTAGAGATACTCTCGGTAATCACATTTACTCCAAAAGTCGAAAACTAACTAAAATATTTATCTCTAAACGTTAATAAGTAACTTGCCATAGATATCAAACAAAAAAATGAGGAAGACCATTAATGAAAAACTAGAAAAATAAACAAAGCAACAGATTGTTTAAATACTATGAAGAAAAGTAAAGGAGCAAGAAACCTACCGAAGGTTAGGATAAAGAAAACAGGTGGAGCATAAAGAAATGGTTCAATATGTACTGTTTGTTTGCTTTGTAAATCGTAGAAGGCACATATTTAGGTGAGAATCTGAATTTTTTATTTAATCTACATATTTCTTTTTAATAATTAAGACCACTCCTTTTTTACATTATGATCATTATGTACCCCCAATTTAGTTTTTTACTTTTCCTTCTTTTTTGCCTCTGGTAATGTACATGCGTATGCCGATTTACCATTTTATTCGATTAATTCCTTTAATGCATTCTTTATTTCCTGATCTAGCGACTAATAATATAATATTTCAGGTTGCTCCATCCACTCCAAGCCGCGACTTCGAACATCAAAAGCGGAGTTCTCTTAACTCGTGTTAATGAATCAGTTTTTACTCCAAGTTTACTGTGAAGTTAGTTTCAATAGTGTTATAATTGAGTTGAAAATCAATATACATTTAATGCCATTTAAAATAATTTTAATCAGCTTTAATGCATTATGACTAATTGCGGAATTTTGATTAATTTCTATTAAATAAATTTAATTGGTTATTACATATTATGAAAATTATGTAAATTATGCACAATGTATAAAGATATAAATACGAATATTGAAAAATAACAGTAAACGGATTTATTGCTTTCAGCCCTCTTTATTTTAGTAGGCGATTTTAATGCCCATAATTCACTTTGGGGCTCGAAAAAAACATTTGGTAGAGGAAAGGTCGTTGAAATTGTTTTAAACTCCTTTAACATATGTATATTAAATACCGGATCCAAAACATACTTCAACATTTCTAGTGATACTTTCTCCTCAATTGATCTTAGTTTATGTAACCCAAGGTGAACACCACTTCTAACTTGGACTACAATGGATTGCCTTTATGACAGTAATCACTTTCCTATCTTGATTAATTCTATAAGTAAACCCAGAGCAAAAATTTCAAACTGGAAGTTATCTCAAACCAACTGGAAAAACTTCTCAGACTTCATTGAAAACAAGATCAACCAGCTACAACTACCAGAAGATCCTGATATAGCACTAGACTCCCTAGTGAGTTTAATTACCCTGGCTGCTCAAACGCACATTGGAATATGCACAATATTGTCTTCTCGTAAAACTGTACCCTGGTGGAATACTGAATGTAAGAAAGCTATCCAAGAAAGCAAAACAACATTGAATAAATATCGTAGAAACAGAACTGAGTCAAACATGATTAAATTCAAACAACTAAAAGCTATAGTGCGAATAGTGATAAAACGAAGCAAAAAAGACTGTTGGAATAAGTACATATCTTCCATATTTATAGACGCCCCTTCCAGTCAAGTTTGAAAGAAAATTAAACAAATGCACGGGAAAACAACACACTTGTTAATTCCAGCGCTCAGTTATCAGAATTCAAGTAACTGAAGATGATCAAATTGCTAAAATTATAGCAACTTATTTTCATAATAAAAGCAAAAATGACAACTACACAAATACTCTGACTTAACATAAAGTTCTTCCTTCTACTACAGATCTCTTAGATGACCTCATCGCTTTAAACGCACCTTTTACTTTTCAGGAGCTTTCCTTTGCTGTATCTACCTTAAAAAATTCTGCAGCAGGTATTGACAATGTACCCTCCATATGTCTTAAAAATTTAGCCGTCAATGAACTCACAGTTACTTTCATTTGATAATCTTCTTTGGATCAACGAAAATATTCCCAATCTATGGAGACAATCCATCATTCTTTCAATAAAAAAACCCGACCAAACTTCAATAGAGCCATTCTCTTAAAGACCGATCTCTTTAACATGTTGCATGTGCAAATTATTGGAAAAACTAATCAATAATAGACTTAACTGGTTTTCCGAAAAGCATAATATAATTAGCTCCGTTCAATCGGGATTCTGACCCCATCGAAGCACAATGGACAATTTAGTATTACTACAAAACCGTATAACCGAGAATTTCAAGAAGCAACATGATACAGTTGTGGCAGCCTTCGATATTAAAAGCGCCTTCGATACTATTCCAAAGAATGTAATATTACAGAAACTTATCGATAATAATATTACATGCAATATTTGCACGTTCATAGATAACTTTTTAAATCACCGTAAATTTAAAGTTGCAATAAACGGTAATGAGTCAAATCTTCTCAAACAACTCAATGGTATACCTCAAGGCTCTGGCTCTGTAGTGGAACTAGCATATCCAGTACATCAAATATTCAAAATGCTGTAAACAACGTATATTCTTGGTCCACACAACACGGCATTAATCTTTTCAGCTTAAAATCTAAATTACTAAATACCAAAAAGCAAAGCGTTCAAAACCCAGAGATATATCTAAACGATGTTTCTTTACCTAGAGTAAATAATCATAAAAGCTTGGGGATAATATTCAATAAGAAGTTAAACTAGAAAATACACTTAAAAATCTAAAGGACAACTGTGCTGGTAAACTAAACATATTGAAAACACGCACATTATCAATGGAAGGCTGAAGAAAATATGTTACTGGGAATCTATAGTGCTCTTATTCGCTCTAGATTAGATTATGGATGCATGCTGTACATGACCGCCTGTAAAACTTATCTTAATCCCCTAAATTCAATACAAATGACCTCCTTACGTATATGCCTAGGTGCATTTCGATCTAGCCCCTCCGAAAGCATGTGCATTGAAGCTTTGGATCCTCCTCTTTTAATACGACGTTAGCTTTTACTCTCTTCCTATTGCACTAGAGTTTCAGCGAAACCAAAAAACTCAGTATTTAAGCTCATTACCATCCACCACGCTCTTGAAAATAGAGACAGATCTGTTTACCCCCTACCACAATTAGTAAATCCTTTGCTAGCAGCTATAGACCTGAATATAACTACACCCATCAGTATTTTCAATAATTCTCCATAGACCAATAAGCTACCTGCTTTCAGTCTACTTGACATAAAAAAAGACACTCCTAATCACCTCCTTAGACAATTATTTCAAGAAGCAATAAACGCAAAACAGTACAATCTTGTTCTTTATACCGACGCATCTAAAGATGAAAAGAATACTGGCTGTGGGGTCTGTACTGAAAATATAACCTTAGCTCTGCACCAACTACCAACCACTTGTAGTATTCACACTGCAGAATTATATGGTATCCTTAAAGCTCTCGAAATGACTTCTCCTAATACAAAATCTCTAGCTATATGCACTGATTCTCTTTCTTTAATTCAGTCCATTGCCAACATATACTCGTTAAATCCGATAGTCCAAAAAATTCAACACATCTGTCATCAAAACCACAGCAGAGGAACATCAATAAGCACTTTTTGGACCCCATCTCATGTGGGAAAACGTGGAAATGAGTATGCAGACATCGCAGCAAGAAAAGCAAGTTGCTCTGACCTAAGCCTAGAAAAAATTCAACTTCATCAAGATTTAACAGCAACGATAAAACAAAACACTTGCAAAACATGGCAAAATCATTGGAATGGACAAAACACAAAACTGCACATAATTAATCTGACTGTATACTCATTTAAGACATCTACAATGACTAGGAGGGACAAACTCATCATTCGAAGACTCCGAATAGGACACACTCACATCATTCACGGATACCTGATGACTTCCGAAAACCCACCTACTTGTGAACATTGTGATTGTCAGCGCCTTACAGTAGAACACTTACTCGTTGAGTGCAGTTATTATAGACTATATAGATTAGATCATAATATAAACGGTAACTTGAAAAAGATACTTAGTTCGCCAAATATGTACAGTGCTCCAATTGACTTTTTAAAAGATTGTAGATTATATAATCGTATATAACAAATATTGTAACACTATATGTTTCCAAATCTAATATAACTTACTGTAGTTATCTTATGTAATGGCCATTGACACGGGTACAAAAACGTCTGGAGTATTACATTATATATATATATATATATATATATATATATATATATATATATATATATATATATATATATATAATGTAATACTCCAGACGTTTTTGTACCCGTGTCAATGGCCATAGATGTCGAGACACGTTAATTTCCATAAAAAAAAAAGTTTTATTGATTCCTTATTTTCTTAACGTACATTAAATCTTAAATTGATTGTCTCTCTGTTATTTCTCTATATTAAAGAGCATTTAAAAAACTTTATATAGTATAATATTTACATATAGTTAATAGCTGTCTACCTGATACATTAACATTGATTTGTTCTAACCGATTCTGCCGCAATTGGTTAGGATTACTGTAATGGGTAAATGGTGATTTACATGTCAGTACAAGATTGACATTTGGTGATCTATTTATATTTGGTCTGTAAAAGTACATGACAGTTTGACTAGTATATAAGACGGTTTATATTATAGGGAAAAATATTTGTTATTTTCACATTATATTTAAAGAATTTGGCTAGAAAATATCTTCCGTAAGCTCAATAATTAAATATATATTTGGGGAGTAAGTATTAAAGCATAAAGTGCCTTAAAGCAGGTCTAATTAAGTAACTATTTAATTGAAAGAATGAATACTAATTATTTACTAAAACGTTAGCGTTCGCCATTGAATTTAAAACTATTTTAGACCCTAAGGCATACCTTAAAGCTTTATTTTTTTAGATCTTACTCTTGTGGCATTAGCTGAACACTCCATCAATCTAAATCACACATTTAATTTTTCACAAGCTTCAATTCTAGAGAGGCAGAAACATGAACAGAAACGGTTATTTTTAGAAATGACACATATACAAAAAAATAAAAAATGTGTAAATAGAAGATCAGATATTGACAAATTAAGTAACATTTATTGTACATATTAACATATCAATAAAATACCGTCAAGATCTCATTTTCTATTGACATCCAAAATTTAAAAATTCATATGTGCTTAAGCCAAACTGCTGACGGATTAATTTATATTTTTTATAGACAATTAAATAAATTATAATAAAAACTATTGTTACTGGTTTTGCTTTCCCACATAAAGTAACTGTAATTTTCATTCATATATGTCCATTAATCAAACCATGACAATGACATATATAGTGACAATATAGTTATTTTTAATAAGAAAAATTTTTTTAATATATTATATAATGGTTTGTTTTGTAAAGTATAATAATAGTAACAACTGTAATCTCACGAATAGTAAGTAAGACAATTAACAATTTTAACTAGTTAATTTATATTTCTTTTTATAGATGTCTTGAAAAAGAATTAAATAAAATTCGAAAGCTTGACAGTAAGTCAAAAGAGTTTTCTTTGTCTTGTGGGCCAAATAAACTGACTGCATCCTCAAAAATCATAATATTATATATATATATATATATATATATATATATATATATATATATAATGTAATACTCAAGCGTTTTTGTACCCGTGTCAATGGCCATAGATGTCGAGACACGTTAATTTCAATAAAAAAAAAAGTTTTATTGATTCCTTATTTTCTAACGTACATTAAATCTTAAAATGATTGTTTCTCTGTTATTTCTCTATATTAAAGAGCATTTAAAAAAAACTTTATATAGTATAATATTTACATATAGTTGATAGCTGTCTACCTGATACATTAACATTGATTTGTTCTAACCGATTCTGCCGCAATTGGTTAGGATTACTGTAATGGGTAAATGGTGATTTACGTGTCAGTACAAGATTGACATTTTGGTGATCTATTTATATTTGGTCTGTAAAAGTACATGACAGTTTGACTATTATATAAGACGGTTTATATTATAGGGAAGAATATTTGTTATTTTCACATTATATTTAAAGAATTTGGCTAGAAAATATATTCTGTAAGCTCAATAATTAAATATATATTTGGGGAGTAAGGATTAAAGCATAAAGTGCCTTAAAGCAGGTCTAATTAAGTAACTATTTAATTGGAAGAATGAATGCTAATTATTTACTAAAACGTTAGCGTTCGCCATTGAATTTAAAACTATTTTAGACACTAAGGCATACCTTAAAGCTTTATTTTTTAGATCTTACTGTTTCTCTTTTGCATTTGTAGCCATTGTCGTATCTTGGAGATATCCTTTATCATCATTTCTTAAAAGGACTGCTAAATATAGGCTGCTTCCTCGTGTTTTTAATTCCGTCAATCTTATGCTGCTCTCATTCAGTTTTTAATCGTCAGCCCATCGTGCAATCTCCACAGGTTGTCTCCACTCTAATATCCTCTTTGTCAATCGCCAATCTATCATTTTAGCTATGTGTCTTTCTCTCAAAGGAGCTATGCTCCTTTGAGAGAAGGTATCGTTATGGATCTTTAATGTGGTAGTCATCCCGTGACCTTTTACTTGTCGATACTATTGACTTATGTAGCCCTTTCGTCTTCGAAGACTATTTCTCAGCTCCATGAGATGAAGGCAATGAAGCGCCCTACTATGTCTTAGTTCTTTCACCCATACCAATAAGTGGGGAATTACTCATACTGGTAATTATTCAGTAACTAGAGTGTGTAGTGGACGAAAATATAGTGACCCGCCTGCCCTTGGAAACCCAATAGCCATTTAGGCTCGGAAGAAATTATAGTTAGCCAGGAGAAGCTTATGGGAAAGATTAAAGACATTTCACGCAACACGAGCTGAAAAACAGAAAAATGTGAAGGTTTTTATGATACGTCAGGTGCGTTATATAAGGGTATCAGTATTGATACACTTTGTGTTTCCGCTCAGACCTCGGAGTGTTAACTACAAACTGTATGGCTCGTCCAGCATGCCATAGCGTGGAAGATAGGGTGCATGCTATGATTACAATGTAGATATCCCAACTCCAAACCATAATAACTATGGTCATTAAGCGGATTAATAGATAGGAAATCACCAGGACCTGATGAAGTGCATGGTGAAATTTAAAGGTATTAAAGCCACATCAAATCACAGCTCTTATGAAGGTATTTAACAACATATATGAGACTGGTTACTTACCAAAAGACTTGTTGCTATCAATATCCATTTCACTTTCCAAAAAAGCTAATGCTAGGGAATACGAAGAACATAGATTAAATAGTTTGACGAGCCATGCAATTAAAGTATTACTTACTTGCATTCACTCGCGCATATACAACAAATTAAAATAAGTTCAGAGCGGGCCTCGGAACAAGGGAAGCACTTTTTAGTTTGTAAATTGCAATGTGTATGCATGTTTTATTAATTTCAAGAAGGCATTTGACAAAGTCCTACATGAGAAACTAATCGATATCCTAAAAATATCAGGACTCGTTGGTAGGGATATAAAACTAAAATCAAGATTGGGTGATAATTGGCAATAGGAAGATTTTAAACTAAATGGTACACAAGAAATTTGCAAGAACATACTATTTTATTAACATCAAAAACCATTTGAAATCTAATTACGTATGGAAAATAATATCATCAAGATGGCGACCATCAAGTTGGATACAGTTTTCGATCCTCTTTATGAAATCCTTCATAACACGTTCTAACTTCGCTCGACCAATAGTCAGGATTTCCTGGCGAATTCTGTTTTTAAGCTCGATCAAATTACGAGGCTTGCTATCATATACACGACTCTTTAAATCCTCCATAGAAAAAAATCAGAAATTGACAGGTCAGGAGACCTTGGAGGCCACGGCAAATCACTGAAACGTGATATAAGTTGTCCTGGGAACAGATTACAGAGAATATTCATTGAAGCATGGGCAGGATGTGCCGTGGCACCATCGGAATAAGAATTCTTAGATGTTACGTATTTACTGTCCTTCTTTACGGAATAGAAAGCTGGAGAACATCTTTTGCAGAACATGTCATAAAACGGTTTTAAATGTGGCGATAAGCATGTGTGTCAATGATCTTACACCAGATAACTAACATAACCATTCTTCAGAGCCTAAGAAAAGACAAAGAAATTATTAACACCATAATAAACACAAAATTGGCTTACTTCGTCCACTTTATGCTTAATAATAAATACCAATTTCTGCAGTTGATTTTATAAGGCATTAATGATGATAAGAGAGGTTCTGAGCACAGAGAAATATCCTGGCCGGCAGTCTTAGGAAATAGACTAGTCTAACTAGTATAACTGGTCAACTGATCTTGATCATTTTGAGCTGCTGTAAATAGAATAAGATAAGTCAATGTGGTCCCCAACATCCCCAGATGATGGGCATATTTACAAGAATATTGTTTCATTAGATTTTCTTTTGCAACTGACAACCATTTTTTTCTAGCTATTTAAAATTTTCTGGTGCTTTTCTTCTAATATAAGAATCTTCTTTTGGGGATGCACAACGCAAAAAAGATGATGACGCAAATAAAATTAACCTTGTCATGAAAACTGTTGGTTGCCAGAAAAAGCAAATCGGACCAACGATTTTGCCGAATGATAAAGGTAGTAATGGATTTAAAGATATTCTGAGAAATAAAGCAAAACTTTTGGAGAACAAAGGTAAGATTGATGATAAGACGCTCATCCAACAAACACGTTTAAAAGAACTGCGAAGTCAACTAGGAACTTGTAAAAATGGTGATGAACATGATTTAACTACACAACACTTTGTTTATAATTTAAACGAATGTGTATGTACAGTGCAAATTCTTAAACCGCACATTATTTTTTGTATTGCTGAATCCTGGTTAAACCCTTCAATTCCTGACTCCTCTGTTAATGTAAATGGATATACCACATATATTGTAAAGACAGACAAAATCGTGTGGGTGGCATTTTATGCATTTATTTATCTAATAAAATTACCCTGTCCTTGTTTTTTGTCCTTAAGTTTTGATTTGTCATACACAATATTTAAATAAAACATTTAACTTCTTAATATTTTTTTAATTTCTACCAAATTTCTTTTGGAAAAAATGTAAATAAAGATTTCAGAAACGTTTTTTCTACAAAACGTAGAAAAGTTCACATGAATTTACAATTACATAAGCACCCCAGTCCTGGATCGCAGCCGTACAGAGAGAAAGCACAAATGAGTTTTCTTTGAAACGTAGGCTAAACATTGCATTGGACGCTTTCAAAGCTATACATCGAGCTTATCTATAACTTTTAGAAAAGCAGCATGAAAGCCCTTCCACTAGTCATATTTACAGATTAGTTCTAGATAAAAATATTTACTCAGATGGATGGATGTACAAAGATACAGACAGACGTATATTTTTTATTCGGCTTATATTACACTATTGCAAGATTAAAAGTTTGCAGAGCAAGGGTTAAGCGTAAGTACTGTAGAATATTTAGTCTACCTAATAGAAAGAGAGAGGGCGAATATTTATTCTACGGGACAGAAAGATAGAGAAAAGACAGACAGAGGGCACTAAATACTTTTTGAAGAAAAAATAGTTAAAACAAAGCTGGAAGTAAAATAATTAATAAATTAATAAAAAAATTAAAATAAAATAATTATTTAAACATAAATTATTAAAGATGTGACATTTATAATGTTACAAACTTTTATTCGAACCATTTTTCTCTAAAACGTCTTTCACCCAATTTTTTTTTTACTTTTTACGATTGTTTAATAAGAAAACAAAGAAAAATTAGCAGTACGTCTTCACATAATTGTCATCAGCTACCACTAATCTACCTTTAAGAATCTTTAAATATGTGTATAAGATTTTTCAGTTTTCCAAAAAGTCAATAAAAAATCTTATACGGATATTGGAAGAATGAAAGTCGGAAGAAGGTATTGTACATGAAATATGACTTATATGAAAGCCACTATACAAGATAGCAGTCATCGAGGAAATGTTTACCTTCACACCACACACTCACTACTATTTACGAAGTTTATGAAACTTACAAGAAGATATACCTACCCAGATAATTTTATTTGTAATTGTAAAATATACGTAAACATATTTTAGAGCTTAAACATTAGTAAAAAGAAACCTAAGGAAGACACATGCGGTACATCTGACAAATTAAAAATGAAAATTAATATGGGCAAGAATGAGGATGAAATAATACAACTCAAAGAAGAGTTTAACAAACATCATCTAAATGCTAATCAAGGGTATAAAAGCAAAGAATAAGATAAATTTCTGACTAAGAAGCATGCTAAAATGAAAACAATTACTTTTGAGCAATGCCTGCCAACATCATACCTCCAAAACAATGAGTAGTTTTACAAGAGTCAATTGTGGATTTTTAATCTTACCCGTATATAAAACGTCTTCTTGCACAAAAATAAGAGCCAGGCGCATATGGCAAAGAAATTGCAATCTTTTAGATAAAAATGAATACAATAGATTAACACGGCAACTTAAAACTGTTCTACAAGACGCGAGGAATGATACATTTGAACTATTCATCAAAAGAAGACCACAGCATATGGAAAACAACGAAATCATTGAAGAGCCTACACAGGACATACCACCTCTAAGGAAAGCCGATGGAAGCTGGGGAAAAACTAAACAAGAAAAGGCATCAATCTTTGCTGCACATCTCCCACACATTTTTGGTGCACCTGAACTTAATAACAATAATAACGAAGAACAAGTTAAAAAGTTCTTAGACACTCCATGCCCAATGATGCTACCAATTAAATGCTTTACTCCTAATAATGTAAAAGAACAAATTTCTAGTTGCAATAACTACAAAGCACCAGGCTTCGACATATTGAAAAAATTACCGAGAAAAGCAATTGTCCGACTAACAATGATATATAATAGTATCATAAGATTAGCCTACTACCCGATTAATTGGAAGTTCGCACAAATAATTATGATTCGTAAAACAAATAGACCATAAACAAATTCATATAGACCAATCAGCTTACTTCCAATAATGTCAAAAATCTTAGAAAGACTTCTGCCCCAAAGAATCTCAGAAGACATCGAATATAATTTAGTGATCCCAACACACCAGTTTGGTTTCCGAGAAGTCCATTTAACTCTACAACAGTGTCATAGGATTGTTAAAAACATTAATGTATGCCTCGAAGAGAAAAAAATTGCACTGCTCCCTTCCTGGATATAGAACAAGCCTTCGACGTGTTTGGCATGACGCCCTTCTGTATAAACTTAAGTTATCCTTTCCCACTCCTCACTACCTACTCTTAAAATCATACCTCATAGAACGTCACTTTCAAGTCAAATTCCTTACAGAAACCTCTCATTACTATCCCATAAAATCCGGTGTGTCTCAAGGAAGTGTCCTGCGTCCCCTGTTGTACCTTATACGCTGCTGATATTCCAACAACAAATACGACCATAGTAACCATGTTCTCGGATGACACCGCCGTAATATCCATTGATGAGGACCCCCAAGTAGCATCAGGAAACCTCCAAATACACCTGAATCAACTACAAGACTGGATAAATAGAGGAAAAATCAAAGTAAACCTAATTAAATTACATTCACCAACAGGAACATCATATGTCCGAGAATCAGACTGAACAATATATTACTACCAGTAAAAAAGAAGTCAAATACCTGATCAAAAGCTTATTTGAAAAGCACATATCTTAGCAAAAAAAATCCAAATTAATATGAAAATACGTCAAATGAATTGGCTAATAGGCCGAAAATCACAGTTATTTACAGATAATAAACTCCTCTTGTATAAGTGCATAATAAAGCCTATATGGACATATGGAGTGCAACTAGGGGGCTGTGCAAAGCCTTCTAATACCAAAATCATTCAGAGAATCTAATCCAATATACTCAGAATAATTTTCAACGCGCCGTGGTACGTTAGTAACGAAATACTGCATAATGACTCTGGTATACCGTTCGTTGAAGACGAAATCAGCAGACTAACAAGAAATTAATTAGAACATCTGCCAGATCACCCCAATGAAGAAACAAGACAACTACACCTACAACCAGAAGTCAGACAAAGATTGAAGAGAGTGGCCAACAGAGTGTTATCAATGGATAATTTCTCCTCTCATGTATTTGCAATACTCACATTTCCTAATAGCTTGTAATAGCAGATTACAAATTTGCAAATTTAATAAAAAAAAAGATAAAGACTTAGCTAATAGGCTCCCGGACTCATCGACTGATGACGATTAAAAGTTTGAATTATCTTTAAGCTAGATGTGTATGCATAGGCATTTAATGTTTAATTACATTGCACTTAAGTAAGCTTATATTAATGTAATAAAATTTTCAATTTTTCCTCTGTGTTATCATGATTATGTTCAATTACAAAGGGGGTAAGTCATATCCTTATTCAGCAAAAGTACATTTAAAAAAAATTCTAGTAGATTATCAGTAGTAATATCCCTAGGGCATTGATAACAGACGAGATAATTTCATGACAATCGAAAGCTCGTTCCTTAGTAACAGCACGAAGCCGAAGGCTGAGCGCTGTTACCAAGCAACGAGCTTCAGTCTAGCTTGAGTCATGAAATTATGAGGCATTCATCAATGTCCGAGAGATATTCGGCGGATAATTTTTCGAAAAAAAAAATCATAACTCAACATAACGAAACATTTATTTATTAAAAGTACAGTTAGTGAAAGTAACAAATGTATTTGTGACTGTAAGTTGTATTTCTGGGAATTTTTTCTTTGATTAGCGCATTTATACTTTGAACCATAGCACACTACCACCTAGCAATGAAACTTCCGTGTTGACGAGTAAAACAATGATTGGCGTATCACCTAGTGACCGGGCGCCTAACTATAAATATATGGCGCGAAATTCAAAAGTTTAGTAATATTACTTAGGATTTTGAACTCATTTTAAAGTAAAGGAAAATCGATATAATCCTAAAATAACAAGAAAAATCCTTATCTTATACGATAATAAATATTTTTCGTATACTGTTTGGGTTTTCTTGTTATGTTGAGACTATATTTATTTTACATTACATTAAAATGCCAAAGTGGTTAAAAAAATTAAAGAATAAAATATAGAATAAAATCTTTATTTATAAAAATATTACAAGAAATGTTATATGTGTTAAAAGAAATGTTAATAATACAAGCCAAGTGTGTTACAAGAAATATTAATAATACAAGCCAAGTGTACTATAATTTAGTTTTCTTAATGTTGTGGCAAGAACTGGTCAGTATTTAAATAATTGTTTTGTCTTAGTATGTCAAGTTTTATGTAAATAGAAACCTAATTCTGCAAAAGGCCTTTTACTACAATTTTATTCTCATAATTCGCAAAGAATTCAAACAGTGGTATATAACATTCAAGATTTTTTTAGAAGGCAATGAATCTAAAGATAAATCTCTAGAAGACAAAGATAAGTGCATGCTTGTAATAAATTAAGTCTATAATTACATAAGCGAAGCAATCAATGGGGAAAACCAATTGCTTTTTTCACACATACTCTCACAGATTCAGAATGAAAACATGCAAATGCGTTGAAGTATTAAAAAAATGCAGGCATTATCTGGTAGGAAAGCAATTCAAACCAATCATAGATTAAATCACTATTTTGTCTCTATAGAATGCTGGCATATATAAAATCTGACAAGGAGAACTAGCTTTACTTCACAAGAATTTATTAATTATCTACACTCTAAAGGAATATTTCAAGTAGAACAACACCATATAACCATGAAGGAAATGGTTGAAGATACAATGAGTTATATAGAAATTGGTGAATCTAGCATTGAAAACCAAATATTTAGACATAACTAAATGAAAAACTGCTTTACCAGGAGCTCTGTACTATATAAGAAGTTTACTATTGAATAACACTAATGATGAAGATAAAGTCCAAATAACACATTAGAGCATTCCACTACTAAATCAATGCCAGATGTGACAGGAAATTTTCCTGTTCAAAAACCTGATGATAATTATGAACCAAGATTGGAAAATTCAGATTTTCAATCTAGCTGTAAATCAGCTGGAGCTAATAATAAACCAAGATAGTTGCAATATTTTGTTCACAAATAGGGACGGGTAAATGTACTATAATTTAGTGTTCTCAATGTTGTGACAAGAACTTGTCAGTAATTAAATAATTTTTGTGGAATTCTAATAATTAAAGCCCAATAAGCAACAGACAGCCGTCAGACATTCTGAGTTCTTTGTAGTACTTACATCCTAATCTAATAACACACACTACCAGTGGTCAGTGAGAACTCTTACTGTCTGGCGTTCTACTTCACAGAAAGACAGAACTCAAGAACTCTGCTAAGGTGGAAACAGAAAAATTAAATGATTTAGTTGTAGAAAGAACTTTATATACATTTATATGATAATATTTTAGTCATATTTAAACCTATAAACCCAACAGTTAGCTCTGAGATTCTAAGATCCAGCACTATAAAGATGGAAAAATAACATTAAAAATAAAAAAATATGTAAAGTATTACCTAGTTACAATGAAAACATGAAGTATTTTACAAAGTTATGTTTCCAAACTCTATGTTACCAGTAACTCTTTTCTACTAATATTTATATATTTATTGAGAGACATATTAAATACATTTAGATTTAGGTTGTTCTACAAAATGGAACATTAAAAGTGCATAGATGAGACAAACCATGGTAATATGGTACTCTAAGACCAATCTCACTCACAGATAGATCCCTCCTTGCACTTAACAGGCAAGCTCATAGACCTTTCCATATGATAGTGTAGTCATGGTCTGCTAATCTAATCCAACTTTGAAAGGCGCACACCTGTAGAAATTATGTCGAACCCTCTCTACTGTGATGATTTTTAAGATAGTTGTTGAACCACCACCTACAAAATAATTCAAATAGTAAGCAAGTAAGACTGATTTTATAATACATAATTTTAGGTTAAATTTATAATTAACTAATTTTATAAGTAAAAGGTCACATACATACATATATTGGCATATTAGTTCTTACATGGTGTTGGTAAAAACAAACTCAGAAGGGCTGTTCTCGTAATACCGGTATGTCCAACATTAATTATATCGTCCTCTTTAAAATGACTAGCGCATACACGAAAATTGTTATAAATAGTTTCTGTTGCAGCATTCTATAATTAGGGCTCTTAACAACATTCCCCCATTTATCAAACATATCCATATAAGAAAAACTATATTGTTTGCCAGTAGTATCCATGCAATCTGAAACACATCTTTTTTGTTCAGTTCTTCGTCTCTACATTGTTATTCCATGTAATGTGTTCGAGTCCATAATAAAAAATCGTCTAACATTGTACCTTTTTGCACCACTGTTATAAAAAATTTTAAATTATAAAATAAATTATAAAAGA
The DNA here is from genome assembly GCA_918026665.1 of Diabrotica balteata. Taxonomy (NCBI): domain Eukaryota; kingdom Metazoa; phylum Arthropoda; class Insecta; order Coleoptera; family Chrysomelidae; genus Diabrotica; species Diabrotica balteata. The sequence continues at coordinate 12,156,386 of OU898284.1, forward strand.
TAAAACAAATACAAATATGGCGCCGTATTTGTCTAAACTCAACTTTGAATTTTCCACAGCACACTCCCTTCGCGCAGGAAAGAGACTAGCAGCGCCACCATACGAATGGGCGCCAAATCCGAACATGATTTGGCCTTGGCTATCTCTGTTACCAATCTAGGTAAATTTATCTATGACTTTGAACATTCTCATTGCCGAAACGTGACATTTTGAAATTTATTTGGATGAAGTTGCCAAACTCGATCGTGTTGTCATAGGGATTGAAAATTGCACTGAATGCAATTATCAGTCTAATGTTGACATGATTGAGTAAATTGTTCCACATGACACAAAATGACGAAATTTGAATGGTTGTTAGAACAGTCGAAAAATTATCATTCTAAACAGCTGTAAAAAATCATTTGTTTGTAGAATTTTAAATAGTGGTTTTTTTCGTTTTCAAGCTCATATGACTGGTTCCCATTTCCATGCGCAACAGCGAAATAATGAAAATATGATTATTAAAAAATGCTATTTTGTGTCCTATTGGTTATAAAAGCTTTTGTTTTATTTTAGAAAGTGTTATATTTACCAGCTTTTCAATGATCCTCGGTTGTCTGGTAGAAGTTTTATTACTAGTAGTAAGATTTGTTCAAAATTGTCATTATATTTCTTATTTTTTTAAAATCTCGGCTTATTTAAAGCTAAAAACATTCACTCCTTTAAATATAATGAAACAATTATCATCAGAAGAACAAACTTCAAAAGAAAGACTCTTGGGACTCTTCTCTACATTCTCTACATCACGTTTTAGCGACAATTATCCTCATATCTTGAGGTTTTACCCCCTGAGGATCTCATTTAGTGATTTTTAAAAACGAGGAGCTTAAAGAGGTATGCATTGTACAAGCTCATTAAATTGAAGAGGAGATTGTTAAATAATTATTTATTACAGTGTAGTTTTGTTAGTATCTTGTGCAGTGTTATTATTCATAAAAAATGTATCTAACACTAGTGAAATGGACGTAGGTTTTAAATCGAAAAAGCATTTAAATTTTCTCCAACAAACGTAGAAAAATTTGGACCTTAAAAGTAAACAAAATATTTTGAGTTTAGACAGTATTTTTGTTAATCTAATAATATACATAAGAGTACGAAATATCCTTAATATTTTAACATACCTAATCTACAAGTTTAACAAAATTATACCGAGAAAAAAGATGCTTATTATGAAATTAAGATACTAACAAAAAAGAAAAGTTCAATACATATTAAAAATTAAAAAAGAAGTTTAGTAAAAAGACTTAAATTGTAAATAAATTTTATAATTATCTGTAATATAAAAATGAATCGCAAAATGTGTTGGTAAGCGCATAACTCAACAACGCATGAACCAATCTTAACAATTCTTTTTTAGTTATTTTCTAACTAAATGTAGAGTCAATTAGAGTCAATGTAGAGTATGATGTTCCTGTCGGTGAATGTAATTTGATTAGACTGGTTAACTTTGATTTTCTATCTATTCATCCAGTCTTGTAGTAGGCTCAGGTGTATTTGAAGGTTTCCTGATGCTACTTGGGGGGTCATCATCAATGGATATTACGGCGGTGTCATCCGAGAACATGGTTACTATGGTCGTATTTGTTATTGGGATATCAGCAGCGTAAATAAGGTACAAGAGGCGTCCCAGGACACTTCCTTGAGAGACACCAGATTTTATGGGATAGTAACGAGAGGTTTCTGTAAGGAATCTGACTTCTTCCTGAAAGTGACGTTCTATGAGGTATGATTTTAAGAGTTGATAGTTAGGATTGGGAAAGGATGATTTAAGTTCATACAGGAGGCCGTTATGCTTAACACGGTCGAACGCTTGTTCTATATCCAGGAAGGGAGCAGGGCAAATTTTTTTCTTTTCGAGGCATACATTAGTGTTTTTAACAATCCTATGACACTGTTGTAGAGTTGAATGGACTTCGCGGAAACCAAATTGGTGTGTTGGGATCAATGAATTATTTTCAATGTCTTCTGAGATTCTTTGGAGCAGAAGTCTAAGATTTTTGACATTGTTGGAACTAAGCTGATTGGTCTGTATGAAGTAGTAATGTTTGGTAGTTTATTTGGTCCAACAACGCATCGACCAATCTTAACAATTATTTTTTACCAATATAAGGTTGAATGTTCGAATAATTAAACTTTGAAGGTATACAAAGCAACTATCGAACACAGTAATTAATTAAATCTTGCTCAAGTACTTTCGATCAATAGATCATCTTCAGGGGCATTTCCTCAATTATGGCCTATCCGACATGAGTATAATGTCATACATGTAAATTTGGACATACCAATATAATACACAAAGACAAACAAACACTTTAAAATTTTTAAAAAGGAGAAGCTACATGTTATATAGAAGCCGGAGACAGAATATGCTCCCGGTCTGGCGCAAATATTGAGATGACATGTCATCTCAATATTTCTCAACATATTCCAATTTGTTCCGGTTATTCTTTTAATGTCATCAACCCATCTCATATGTGGTCTTCCTCTTGGTCGTTTACTTTTGTAGGGTCTCCAATGTTGTATTGTAGTATTCCAACGTTGGTCTTTCTGTCTAGCAGTGTGGCCTGCGAAGCTTCATTTAAGTTTGGCAACTTTTGTTGTTATGTCCTCGACTTTTGTTTTTGATCTTACCCAGTCGTTCCTCTTTTTATCTGACAGTTTATTCGTATTTGCCTTGGTTATGGTCCAGGTTTGGCATCCATATGTCATGATAGGAATGATGCATTGGTTGAAGACTTTGTTCCTCAAGTATTGGAGTATTTTGCGATTTTTAAAGTATCCAACTAAGTTTTCCAAAGCCTGCCCATGCTAGTGTTGCTCTTCTAGTAATTTCCGCACTTTGGTTCTCTTTGTCAAGTTTCAGGATTTGGCCTAAGTAGATATATTCCTGGACTTGTTCTATTTCACTGCCATTTATAGTTATACGTCTGGGATCATCTGTGTTTGTCATTATTTTTGTTTCTTGCATATTCATTTTTAGGCCAACGTATTGGGAGCTGCCTGCTAGTTCCCCATCATAATTTGCTGTTCCTCGAATGTGCTTGCTATAATCACTATGTTGTTAGCAAATCTGAGGTGGTTTAACTTGTTGCCATTAACGTTAATGTCATAGGTTGACCAATTTGTAGTTTTAAAGACGTCTTCTAGTCCTAGGTTGAAAAGCTTTGGCGATATTACGTCTCCTTGTCTCACTCCTCTCATAATGGGGATGGGATTTGTATTTTAGTCTAGTTCTTCTATCATAGTTGCATTTTCATATATATTATGTATTAGTAATAGCTTGTTCTATGGCACATATCTCGATACTATCAAACGCCTCTTCATAGTCGACGAAGGTAAGAAATACGGGTAGTTGGTATTCATTTGCCTTCTCTATCAATATTCTAATTGTCAACAGATGGTCTGATGTACTATATCCTTTGAGGAAGCCAGCCTTCAACCGGTTGGTAATTGTCCATTTTGTAGGTCAACCGGTTGTTAGTAACCCTTAATTAAATATTGTTATATTTGGGTTGTAACTGTTTGTCTTTTTATTTCAGGAAGCCAAATCTGAAACAGCCGTAGATGGCGAAGAAGAAAACGGCGACGCAGATCTAGATAACGACGCTGACCATGACGTTGAATTCATAGTAAACGGCCGCGACGGTCTTACAGGCACTCCCGACTCCAACGACAAAGAATTGGACGACCTGATGGATGCCCAGACAGCTCCAAAAACCTGTATTATGCATGCACTGAGCATCGTCAGCCCAGCACCCTCCTCCCAACCAGGTTCGTCGCCACCACCTTTGGCAGCTGTGGCTCCGCATACTGAAAATGGAGACGGTTGGAAGCCACAAGGCCATACGAGGCTTTCGGCCCACAAAATACAACAGCAGCCATATTAGTTGACTCGTTTAAGTTTAACGTTGACGATAGCTTAGGGTAAATTAAATATATATCGTTATTATACTATGTTTTTAGGCCAGTAATCCTGTTTGGTAATAGTAAATGTGTACCAAAGTGACTTACATAAATATAAAAAAGGTTTTTTTTAAGGGCAAGTGTATATCATAAGTAAATTAATTTGTTCTGGTCAATCAATTTAGTTAACCAGAACTAAAAAGTATGTTCCATTTTTTATCAAAAAGAAAACAACAATATTCTTCTCTTTCGGTTCTAACGGTGCCTATCTTCTAGTGATGTTGGCAACCACATTGATTCTATTTACAGCAGCTTGAAATAGACTTCTTCTTTGGGTGCCGTGTCCGTATTCAGACGTTAGCCGCCATCATGTTTACAATTTCCTGAAACCTTTCTCTGTCGGCTGTTGCGCGAAATAATTATTCTACTGTGGAACCACACCATTGTCTAATATTACGCAGCCATGAAAGTTTCTTTCGACCAATCCATCTCTTTCCTTCCACTTTTCCTTGTATTATAAGGCGAAGTAGATGGTATTTAGATCCTCTAATTATATGGCCAAAGTATTCTGTTACTCTCCTCTTTATGGTGTTTATGAGCAGACGTTCTGAATTAATCATTTGAAGAACATCTTCATTGGAAGTGTGCGAAACCCACGATATCTTTAGGATTCTATAGCACCACAATTCGAATGCTTCTAACTTGTTTAGCATTGTGGTTTTTTAACGTCCATGTCTCACAACTATACAATAGGATGGACAACACATAACATTTCAGGACCTTCTTACGAATATTCATCGACAGGTTTCTGTTGCATAAAACTGGTTTGCAGTGATCCTGGTTATTATCTCTTCATCAGAGTCCAATTTACATTTAACCAGCTGCCAAGGTATTTGAAATGATTTACGCTTTCAATCTCCTCTCCATTAAGAGAAATCAGACCTTGATCTATATTGATCTTTCCAACTGCCTAAAATAGACTAATTGACGTTAAACCAGTCCATTTACTAAGATAGGCCAGCTCTCTTGGTTGTAAAAACAACTGGAAGACTATAAAAAAATAAAATCGAGACTATGACGCACTGGTTATTATATTTAAAGTATTTCAACAAATACTTAAGATAATAGGACATTGAATCTGACCACATACCTTTAGTGGGAGTACTGGGAGTCATGGATATGAGACTGAAGACAATAAAGAAAAAATCTAGACCTAACTACGACATGACAGCCCTGCAACATCCGGAAGTTAAAACGGAAGTGGAGAATATTACTTGGGTAACAACCAAGTTAAACAACTAAAAGAAGAAAATAACATCTAACGAGAAATCAATCAATTCAAAGAAATAATTAAGAAAACTAAACAAGATCTGCTAAAACCAAACAAAGAAACAAAGAAGAAATCTTGGATGACTCCAGAAATCCTTCACTTAATGGAACGCAGAAGGTTAATTAAAGGAAATAAAGATGAGTATAAAAAAATGCAGGCTTACATCAGAAGAAAAATAAGAGAAGCTAAAGAAAAAGAAGCTGTAGAGAAATGTACAGAAATAGAAAGACTACAAGCCAAGCATGACAATTGTAATGTACACAAAAAGGTCAAAGAAATAACGGGTACTTTTAAAAAGCGAACACAAATGAAACTCATAGACACCAATGGAAAATTAATCATTGACAGTATTGACACCCAAGAGATGAAAGACAAATGGAGAATATATTTGGAGACACTTTTTCAAGATCAAAGAACGGATTATAGGCATCCATTTTCAGAGAGTATGACGGGCCCGGACATACTTAAATCCGAGGTAGAAGAAGTAAATAAAATAAATGAAAAGCAAGAAAGCTGTAGGGCCTGATAATATCGAAGCTGAATTTTTAAAACTCTTGGAGGAAGAATAAATAATTTGGACCACGGTTGTCTTCAATAAAATATACAATACAGGAATCATCCCTGATAAATGGCTAGAATCAGAATTTATAGCGATACCTAAAAAACAGGGGGCTAAAAAGTGCGAAGAATATCGAACAATCAGCCTAATAAGCCATATGTTGAAACTGTTTCTTAGAGTCATCCATGGAAGAATTTATAAGAAGTGCGAAGAACAAATATCAGACAGACAGTTCGGCTTCATTAACGCAGTGGGTACCAGAGAGGCACTTTTCGAAGTACAGGTACTGATTCAAAGATGCAGGGACGTTAACTGCGACGTATATGCGTGCTTGATCGACTATGAAAAGGCATTTGACAGAGTTCAACATCAAAAGATGATAAACATTTTAAAAGAGGCAGACCTGGATGAAAAAGACCTCAGAATAATTTCAGAACTCTACTGGAATCAGACCGCATACATGAAAATTAACGGAAAAGAAACAGATCACATAAAAATACTGCGTGGAGTTAGACAGGGATGTATCTTATCGCCGTTGATATTTAATATGTACTCAGAAAAAATTTTTAACGAGGCTCTTTACGGAATAGACGAAGGCATCCTTCTAAATGGTGAAAGAATAAACAATGTTAGATATGCCGACGACACCATGGTGATAGCAGATAGTTTAGAGGGACTCAGAGGCTAATGGACAGAATAAACGAGTACAGTCAACAGTACGGACTAAACATTAATACCCACAAACCAAAACAAATAATTATCAGCAAGGGGAATATAAACGCGGCTCATCTATACATTAATGGGACGCAGATAGAGCGAGTAAAACAGTATTGTTACCTGGGAACTATTATTAACGAACAGTGGAGCAATTTACAGGAAATCAAGTGCCGCATATGAAAGGCAAGAACGGTCTTTAACAAAATGAGCGCCATCTTCAAAAGTCACAACATATCTCTTGATACAAAAATGAGACATTTGAGATGCTATGTTTTCTCTGCGTTGTTGTACGGGGCGGAGGCATGGACGCTTACAGACACCACTATTAAAAAACTTGAAGCATTTGAGATGTGGCTTTATAGAAGAATGCTGAGAATATCACGGACAGCAAGGATCGCGAACAAGGAAGTTCTAGGAAAAATGAAGAAGGAACCAGAGATTGTGTTTACGATCAAACGCATAAAATTGCAATATCTGGGACACGTTATGAGAAATCAGCACCGTTACTCCCTGCTACAGTCTATATTGCAAGGTAAAGTCAAAGGTAAGCGAGAACCCGGTAGAAGGAGAATATCATGGCTGCGGAATTAAAGAACATGGTTTAAGAAAACCTCAACGGAGCTGTTTCGAGCCGCAGCGAGCAAGGTTAAAAATTGCCAATATGATTTCCAACATCCGAAACGGATAGAAACCAGAAGAAGAAGAAGAATCGGACTAAGGAGATGGATGCAAGGAAAGTCCTGGCTGGTTCAATAATTAGGAAACTTATATTCCAAGAACATAGCTATATGTATCGGAAATGAATTAATGAATTGATTTTTAATAAATTTATTTTATCTACTTTAACATCACCATTTAGCTTATAAATTTTCCATTGTTGGACGTAAGCTTTCCTTAAATGCTTCCATAGCTCTTTATTTTATGCACTTCGTATCTAGTTTAACTGTCGGTTGTGAATCCTCCAACAACATAACGGGGATTACCTTAGTAGACAGGGATTATTCCTATTTTTTAAGGCATCTTCTATGGGTCTTCACTTGACGATTCTCTTACTTTACCTTCTATAGTCTATTGTTTCGACATCTCCAAACTCTTGTACTCTAATTCTTCTACAAATTTTTGAAGTAGTTCTTGGAAATAGGCTTAACGTATTGATCTTTCCATTGCATACTATTTGGTTTGTATGTATTAACTTTTATTTTTGTCGATGTTAAAGTTTTTGCACCGTTTTTAATGACAATCAGGACATATGAATTAAAAACTTTCCATTCAAGACATGGAAATTACCGACTCAGTTTCTCTTGCGGATTAACTTCTTATTTTAAGGTACTGTCTTTTTTTGAAGGTTGGTGATCATGACTATTTATATTTTGTTTACAGCTGCTCTAAAAATTTTATTTGAAGAACACTTGGACCATTATCTGAGGTCATGGATCCAAGACAGTCTTACTTCAACGCAACGTTTTTCTATAATCTTACCTTGAATGATAACTGTCAAAAGCTTGTATTTTCGTTTATCGCATGGCTAGATTTTGTAATTGTGTTCTTAGTTCTACAAGTTCAGATTCATGTTTAAACTATAGCTAAGACAAGCTGTATATACATATTTTTGGAATTATCTTTGAAGGTTATCAATATTCAAATCATAAATGTGTTGCCTGTGTGAGTCCATGTCCAAACGCAGTCCAGGACGAAGAAGAACCTCATGGTTGAAGAACTTACGAGATTGGTATGGTGTTGATACAAGCATGCTATTTAGGGTGGCAGTGAATAAAATTAAGATAGCTATGATGGTAACCAACGTTCTGAAAGGACATGGCACATGAAGAAGAAGTGTGAGTTCATTTCAAATAGGTAAAAAAGGAATAAACAAGACTTACAATCAGTTTAATTTAACTACCTAAACGACCAGTTTCGCTTTCTACAATTTGCAAAACATCTTTAAGTCAGTAGAGGTACAAAGTTGAAGTTACTGTTTTCTCTTCTACATTATCTTCATTTAAAAATTCTATCTCTGAATTAGTGCTGTGATCAGGACAAAATGGCAGTCTGCAATACTATCTGTATTTGAGAAATCGGCATCGTCATCACTTTCCAGGCCAGTGAAATTTTGCCAATGTTTATTTAATTCTTTTGTGATAAACGAAGAAATATTATGAAACAACGAATATGTATAAAAGGTTCAAATGCATAGTGTTGCCGAAAAGCAACAAAACAAATAATTTCTATATCATTGACAAACGGAAAGATACAATGTCTGGAAAATATAAGTTCAAATTCTCAAAAATTACGCTATGATTATACTAAATAAATTCACAAACTTCATTAACAATCAACAAGGCGATAAGTAAGGTTAGGTTATGATCTAAACACAACATTGCTAACGAAATAAAGTCGCCACAATTAGCGAACTGAATAGATAAAGCGCATCGATGCCTTTAGAAAACATTATGCATTCGACTGCATACAAACGCTGTACGGGTTTTATATTGATTACAATATAATATGTTGCTTAACGGTAACATTATGTTTTATTTTAAGATATATACCAAGCCTTTTAAAAAAAATAACAGATTCTTTATTATTTCATAAATAAAAGTTTGCTTGGAATTTTCTCGTTTGATTATCCTAATATTATACTACGCTATATTAGGACTACCGGCCTAATAATACCTTTGTTTATTATTTGGTTTAATTTCCACCCTTCCTTTCGCTACGTTCAATATTTGATGAGGGTCAAATTTTGGCAGATGGGGTGTAAGTTCCCGTGTCCGTGAACCAATGTTCCATATATGTGTCAAAGCATCTGTTGACAATTTTCAGAAAGGGCTTATAATTATATAAGTATAATGAAAACGGGGATTTTCGAGGAAACGTGATTCTAAGTGGTAAAGTTTGTAACCGAAAGTTTTTCGGGTTGAAGCTATAAATAAAATTATTGAATATTAGAAGACCAGAATGTAATATATAGTAGGACACAGTAACAATTTTTATAGCTTTGCTAATAAGTGTATATATTTGTCTCTAATTTTTCAGAAGATTTTGACCAGATACAACATAGTAAGGGCGTAGAAGTGTAAGCCTAGATATCAAAAGCTGTTTTAATGATGTAAAATAAAAATCATTTTAATAATTAAACGATAAAAAAATCTACAATTAAACTACTATAATGAACTGATAGAAAAAAATCGATAAATAAACTTAAAGGTAAAAATATTAGATAAGTTTGTATGGATCACAGAAATCTAAAACCCTTTAAAAAACATTTTTTTAATGGCTTAGGATTGGTTATCTATTTAGCCACGAAAAAATAATTTATACGATAATATGAACCTTTTTTCTCGTCTGAGGATAAAAATTTCTAAAAACCATACCAGGTTAACCCAGCCTTAGGGATGGCTGGCACATGTTGGAGTCCATTTTTCCCCTAGAAGGAGGTCCTGTAAATAGATGCCTTCCTGTCATTTTGCCAACCAATTAAAATCATCCATATTCCACTAGTGTGGCAGTTGACTGTGGTACGTACCGTACTTCGAAGGTAGCATGGCCGCTGCAAGGTTGACGACATGTTGGGAGCACTCCCTTCTTTTATCTAGATCTTATTTCTGTCGTTGGTCCAGCTGGTGTTTCTCATATTCTTCTTTCTTTTTAATGACTGCTCGGATGTAATTGTGTACACTATTACATTTCTTTTTGCTTTTCGTCATCCTAATGATTATCTCCCTCACAGTCACAAGGTTCATACCTGTTTCTCTATTTTCCATCTACTACACTCCAGCATTGTGTGAGTAACAGTCTCGAAGTATTTGCAGTATAGGCATTTGTCTGTATTTGTCTTTCTAGACCTGTAAAGATACGCTCTATAACGAGCACTTGCGTTAGGAAGTAATCCAGTCACGTGCGACCACAGTCCACTCAGTCTCTTAGTCTTGGAATCAACGTGTTAGTCCACTAAGCAACATCTGTGTTGTTCTCTCTTCTTGCCATCTTCTCATTGATCTTTCCCTTTCTTCTTTTTTTATGGCTGTTTTCAACTGTTCTCTTCTCTCATAGATATATCTTCTTTTTACTGCTATCACATGAAGCCCGTGATAGTCCACAAGACGCCAAACATACAGTCCTATAGGTGTATGTTACTCGTAACAGTCTCGTTTTGTCCACTCGTATTATGAGCCCCTTGTAGAAAGGTATATCTACCGCTTCACTTCACACTGGTGCCGCGTAAATGATGATTAACTGTACAACACCTTGTAGGGCTTTTCTTCTTTCTAATTTGGGTCTCCCAATGTTGGGCATCACCCTCCCCAGCACAGTTGCACTGTTGCACAGTTTTCACACAGTTTTCCGGGCTACCACTCATATATGCTCCCCCCATCCGCCATATTGGTGTAGCGTCACTCTTAGATATTTAACCCATTTCTTGATATTAGCTGTACCCTTGCACATTGGAGTTCTATACCTTATTTTTTTCGTTTACCCTCCAGAATGATGGCTTCGGTCTTCTCTGCCGCAAGTTTCAGTCCATGATCTGTCATCAAGTCATTCTGCCTCTTCATACGTCTTCTGCCGATTGGTGACTTCTTCTTCAGCCTGTGTTCGTCCACTGTTGGACATAGGCCTCTTCTATTTGCTTCCATCGATTTCTACTTTTGGCAATTCTCATCCACTGCTTGCCCGCGACTTGTTTGATATCGTCTGTCCACCTCTTCTGCGGTCTGCCTACTCCTCGCCTGTTCTTTCTTGGTCTCCAGTTTGTTAATCTTTGTGTCCATTCTTCGGGATTATCTCGGGCAACGTGTCCGACCCATTGCCACTTGAGCCTTGCAATACGTTCTGAGACATCAGTAATTTTTGTTCTTTCACGAATGACGTTATTTCGAATCCTGTCTCTCAAACTAATCCCTAATATGGCCCTCTCCATGCTCTTTGGGTTGTACTGAGCTGCTCTAAGGTTTTCTTTGTGAAGGCCATGGTCTCCAGTCCATGTGTAGTTACAGGCAAGATACATTTGTCATAAACTCTACGTTTTAGACACATTGGTATATCTTTATTCTTCAAAATAAAGCCTTATTTGCCGAAAGCTCCCCAAGACAGTTGTATGCGTCAGATTGGTGACTTATCTCTTGTTATTTTAACGATACCAGTGTCCCCCATTCTGCTTATGTGGTTATACCATTCTATTTTTCTATTCAATGTCCATTCTTTTATACACTGACATTCCTATAATATACTTTTCAGTATTCTCATCTTTGCAATTTCCAGTATTTTTCCAGTATTTCAAGTTTCCTGTGTCGGGTCTTGTTTCTAAAGCATATGTTAATATTGGTCTTATATTGGCTTTGTAAATTCTTGACTTTATCTCATCGATAATGTGTCTGTTTTGCCACATAGTATTATTAAGGCATCCTGCCAGTCTATTTGCTTTTTGTACCTAATCTATCACTTCTTTGTCCAAATCTCGATAACTGAACATTGTAATTCCAAGGTCCTGGTTCCATTACAAGAACATGGGGCTCAATGAGCCCCCTGTCTTATTTTGTAAGGTTTTGTAAGTTGTTCACATATTCTAACTTCCATTTTGTTGGTTTGGTAGACGTTTTCAATAGTTTTTATATATCCAGGGGAATTATACAAAAGATGGATTACATCTTTGAGTTTTACTCTGTAAAATGCTTTCTTTAATTCAATCAGACACAGAAATGCTGATCTATTATACTCTATTGATCTCTCAGCAATTTACTTTACGACTAATATTGCATGTGTACACCATCTTTCACTACGAAAATCCTGTTGTTCAATAGTTCATTATTTCATTTATTAGCAAAATTTTATTATAAGTTTTATGGTAGTGTTTAACAAGTTTATAACTTTCTACTTTTTAGCTGTTTTTATCTTCGTTTTTTTTTCAACAGCAGAATTAGTGATCATTTTCTCCATTCTTCTTATATTTTTTTTTGTGTTCTATAATTTTATTTTTAATTGTACTGCCATTGGTGCTCCACAATATTTCAGTAATTCGGTTGGTATCTCGTATTTACCTGTTGCTTGTCTATTTTTCAGCTTTTCAAGTATTTTACGAACGAACTTCCTTTATATTTGTGTTAAGTTCTTTATTTGTGGTCATTTCTGGCGTTTCCGGTTCCAGCGCGTCGTTTATTCTTCCTTTACATAGAGCTTTTTTTAGGCCATTTTTAATGAAAATTAAATAGATAAATTTCTTAGATCAAGTTTTCCTTTCTTACTTCTTCTTCTTCTTCTTACGGTGCCTATCCGTTCCGGATGTTGGCGATCAACATGGCTATCCTAACTTTGCTTGCTGCTATTCTGAATAGTCCGGTTGTCGATGTATTAAACCACTTTCTCAGGTTTTGAATCAAGATATTCTTCTTCTCCCTGATCCTCTCTTTCCAAATACCTTGCCCTGAAGAATGAGTTGCAACAAGACGTATCTCTGTTCATTCCTCATAACATGGCCAAGATATTCTAGCTTGCGCTCTTTGATGGTGTTAATAATATCGCATTCCTTGCTTATTTTACGTAGGACCTCAACATTAGTCACACGATCCACCCATGAAATTCTTAAGATACGTCTGTAACACCACATCTCAAATGCCTCGAGTTTCTTAAGGAAGCTTAGGAAAGTGTCTAGGCCTCTACTCCGTATAATAAGGTAGTTTCTTACTTACTTACTCATTAAGCCTTGTTTATCATAACGGGTATAAGGTATTCGAGGTTTTGGAGTAGAAGCCGCGGTTCGAGGTCATCGACTTCGCTTTTCTACAACTGTTTCCTTGCCTTTTCAGAGCCGTCCAATTTCGCTATTCCACGTCTTTGCTGGTATGTCTATGTTTCGTTTTTGTTCACTACTTCTTGTCACACTTTCTTTACTTTCATATGATCATTCATGCGGATTATATAATTGGCAACGTGATAAGGGTCACAATTGTCAGGCAGCACGCCTTTTCTGTTTAAGTGTCTTTGTTATGCCATTATTTGCTTTTTCAATATCTTCTATTTTATTTTCCAAGTCTTGTATATGTCTGGTTAGTGTCTCTTCATACCGTCATACCAATAGCTGTTTTTCTCCGGAAAATCTAGAGTTGTTCGGAACCTAGAGTTGTCTTCTTTTCCAGGGAAAAAAATTTTGGGTCTTTTTTTCATCATCTTGGTTCTTTCCAATTTGATGTTTCTTCGTTGCTTTGCTCGAATTAATGTGGTCACCTTATCCGCATTACTTGCCCGTTGACCATTACTTGCGTTATCTTGTTTTGTAATATATTTGTGTACCATGTAATGCTGTTTCTAGGTTCTCAGAAAAATTTTTCTATTTTCTTTTACATATGTCTTGTTTAACTTAAGCTTATATCTTAAATTTAATTTGAATATGAGGTATATAATCCTTGGGCTTATTCTGTTAATTGTTGGCATCCTCTGCTCCAACGTTGTTCCAACCGCTACCTTAGTTGCAGGTATTGGAACCACCAGACACTGAGGACCGTTCAGTTTTGTCTTTCATGGAAAATAACTAGAAGTTTTAACCATTAAACCCCACACCTGACTAGGACGTATTGGCAAGTTGATTTGGATATGGAGGGGGCAAAAAAAGGTGATAAGGACTCCTTAGGTTTGGTCATGATTTTCTCAAAATATGCTTAAGCTGGGGTAATTCATGAGCCTGCGTGGGCAGGATTGCCAAGGATTACTATTCCTGAAGTGGATCTAAGCCCTATTGGTCTCAAAAAAGTATCTAGTGGCTACCCAAATTAGGATGTAATGAAAAAATAATAACAATAAATAAAATGAAAGGAACAAATAGAACAAAGGAGATGAATGTAAAATATAAAGAAGAATTATAATATGGAGAATTTAAGTACTTTAAGAACCTCATTAAAAATCTTCGGCCACATTTCGGAGTCTAATATTCTTAATAGTCTTTAATGTCTGAACACAAAAGAATGATAAAGATCAACGAGAAATGAGACCCTGTAGCTTTCCATAGTTATGAAAATTATGAATAATACACTAATTAATATATTAAACTCGTTGACTTTTTTTACTTTACTAGTATACATGTAATTGAAAAAAAAAATTTCCTTCATCCAATATTGAACTGCCTGTTTTGCTAGAATTAGATAATAAAAATGAACGAATGAATACCATCTTAAAAATCTGTATATATTTTTACAGTTATAAAATATTGTTTTATTTATAATATCCAATTAATTTTTATAACATAATAAATAGTAGCGTTAAAATGACTATTATATATCTTTTTCAATATATTAACAATGTTATCTGATCTCAGATTTTTTGTATTGTCATCATTAATACCATTATCAAGTCTTAGAAGACATATCAACAAATAGTTTGCATGTAGCTAATGCAGATGGGGGTTTTTATCGTCATTGAGCATATGGCAGTGACAATAATCCCTTAAGGAAAAATTTTAATTGATGCCAGTGAGTTTGAAAAACAAAACAGTTAATCTCTCTAAAATAATTAAAACTAAATCAACGTCATCAAACTTATATGGAATTACTCAGTATTTTTGAAAAATAATTATTTATTAGAACTAAAATCATTACTATAGAAATAACATACTATAGAAATAACAATTTTTATGAAGTTCAGTTTTTATGTAAATGTTTTTCTACATTTATCTTGTGTGTGTGTGAGAGAGAGAGAGAGATATGGCATTGGACAAAACATCTTTTTGCCACAGAAAATACATTTATCTTAAATAGATTTGTTTTTAATTAAGCTAATAATTTGTTTTTGTGACAAATTTTCTTATTCATGGAAAGCTGATTAAATTAGTTGTTATGTATTAAGTACCAGAAGATGTTTTATTCATATCTCATAAAATGATCCATAGGATTACGGTCCGACAAGCAAGAGAATTATTGTAAACCAGATATACCCCATCATCATCATCATCACGGTGCTACAGCCCTTAAAGAGCATCTACCTTTCTGCGCCTTTCTGCTCTGTCCCTTGCTTTGATTTTTAAGTTGGTAACATTGATTTTCTCAGCATACTTGTCTTCTTATTCCCACCAGCTAAAAAAAATCCTTTTCAAGACCTACAATGGTTTCTAGCACCAAGTACATAGCACTAAAAACACCTAACGTTGGTCTGGTAAAGTTGGTCTTGCAGGAAATAAAGGAAATCTTTTTTCCATCATACCCTCATCCCAAACATTTTAATTTTTCCTTCGAATTTGGGTACAAATCGAGTAACTGGGAACCAATATTTGCCTTTTACAACCTTTTAGAACCTGTTAATAACAGGCCAATTATGGTTTCAAAGATTTTGCCAATATTCCATTATCCAATTATGATGCTCCAAACATTAATTGAGACGATCGAGTTAATGTTGATCCATGACAGTTAGAGAAATTTTAATTCTTTAAGTCTTTTTCTGAGTAAATCTCAAGCACGAAGTCTTTGGTCACGGTTTCGACTAAAACAAGCCTGTTCGTTGGTCGTTATTCTTTCATGACTTCACTTTGAAATTGAAATTGATATTTATCTCTTTGTGACATTTCCTGCTGACTAAAACAATAATGTTCATCATTATCACCATCATGCCTTTATTTATCACGTCCACTGCTGTAAATAGACCTTCCTCAAACTCCTCCATTATTTGCAATGTTGTGTTCTTTGTAGCCAATTTTTCGTGATATGTCTGATGTCGTCAGCCCAACGTGTAGGTGGTTTTCCTCTACTACGTTTGTCTGCTCTTGGCCTCCAATGTGTAAGTTTGTACGTCCATCGTGAGCATGTATTCTCGCTACATGGTCTGCCCAATTCCAAGTTCACTTGCTGTCGTTCATTGCTTCTATAAGGCTGTCTATTTCGATCGTGTCGATAATAATTGCAAGTGAAGCTCGGGGTTTGAAAATAAATATCAAGAAGACAAAATCAATGATTATAAGTAGAAATGATTACCCCAACGCAAAGATATATGTCTCTGGAGAAGAAATCGAACAAGTCAGGCAATTCAAATACTTGGGATGTTTGCTGAATGAGGGTTGGGACCCCGAGAATGAAATAAAGAGCAGAGTTGAACAAGCCAGAAATGCTTTTTTGAGGCTTCGTAAGTTTCTGACTGATCGCAAATTGGACTTCAACCTCCGATACAAGATGCTTAAGTGTTACGTGTGGCCTGTTCTCCTGTACGGAATGGAAGCATGGACGTTAAAGGCCAGTTCCATTAACAAACTTGAAGTGTTTGAAATGTGGTGCCTGCGTCGAATGCTCAGAATATCATGGACGGACAGGGTCAGAAATGAGGAAGTACTCAGAAGAGCGGGCTTACAGGATAGGGAACTTTTTAATTATGTGAAAAGTAAGAAGACTGCATACTTGGGGCACATTATACGAGGAGAACGATACACTTTTCAGCAACTGATACTCGAAGGGAAAATAGAGGGTAGGAGAGGTCTCGGACGTAAAAAAATGTCATGGCTGCGCAATATTCGACAATGGACAGGAATCCACAGCTATGAAATGCTTCGCAATGCTGCTAAAAACAGAATTATTTAAACCAGAATATTTAACAGCTCACCTGACAAGACGATGTACGGTGGACGCCTACGCAGAAATGCACGGCACCTTAAGAAGAAGAAGATAATAATTTTTCTCTCTCGAAATTTAATAATCACAACAATTAGTTCGCTGAAAATTATTTCAACATCATCATCATTATCATCAATCGTGTTACAACTCTTTGTGAGTCTTAACCGCATTTTATACCACTCTTATCAGTCCTGTGCCTGTGTCCACTGTCTCATCCACATTTTGTCAGTATTTTCTCTGACTGCATCTTTTCTTAGGCTCCCCACAGATATTATTCCATCTGGTCTTTCCCACAGCATAATATTTACTATATTTGATGGGAGTAAAGCAGAATTTTAGTTGAAAATATGTTTATTTTAAGTTTTGATTTCCACTCTAAAAATCGTTCTCTAAATATAAATTAAACAAATTATTTTGTTTTGTTGGTTGGTAATACAAGAAGCTTCTTCGAATAATTTAATTTTAATCACTCATAATAAAAATTTGATGTCTGTAATGTCATTTTGAGGTGCTTTTCTAGAATGATATTTGTTTTTTTTTTAACAATTTTTAATCAACTTTTTTCTAATTACATATCACTTCATATAAGATAGAAAGTAACAAGAAATGATGTAGACAATACATTAAATCTTTGATCGGATAACAGAATTTAGAATTAAATTTATCTCTCTTTGGACCATTTTCTAAAACCTCAGTTTTTGCTTTGAACAACGTGGTGAATGTTATAAAGGTCTATTTAAATTTAAAACTGTATCTCATTTTGTAACACAATGGGAAGTTTTGAATCTTTGTCTTGAAAGTAAACCATTGTTAATCACGTCTTACATTTTTATTGATATTTTGATTCTAACTAAAAAAAAATGTGGTACGACGTTTATACAACTTTAAACTCTACAAATATTTTACAGTTAAGAAACAGAAAAGCTGCTGGAACTAAAAACATATATTTCAAATGCCCTATATCCGAACATCTCGATCGACGATATGATATTTGTCGTCTACCATTACCCCTTTTTCCTTAAATTTACACTTCATAATTGGCTGCAATAACTCGTACTTATCATTTCTAAGTATTTGCCCCAAATAAGCTGTCTTTTGGTATCTTCAAAATTCTCCTAAAAAGTCACATCTCAAAAGCTTCCAGTTTTCTCATTAAGTCAACATTAACAGTCCAGGCTTCGATACCATAAAGAAGAATAGAGTCGATATAACATTTTACTATCCGATATTGGATTTGCAGATTGAGGTAGAATTGAATGGCCTCCACGTTCACCTGATTTCAATCCTAAAGATTATTTTTATTGGGAATACTTGAAAACTTCAGTTTACAAAACTAAACCAGCAAGTCTTGTAGAACTAAGGCAACGAAATATCGATGAATCTCGAATAATTTCTAGACCATCATGGAAAAATGTGGTAGACGCATTCTACCATCGATTAGGGTATTGTCAACTCACATGGAGCCCATTTTGAACACTTGATAAAGTAACCATTATATTAAAAAATGTTGTAACCTATCAATTGTTACATTTTAATGTAGTTAAAAATAGTTAGTATTACAAAATTTATTGAGACAATTAGGCGTTGTGAGACTTTATGTTTTATGTATTTAAGATCTTCCAAACTATATAAAATCATAAGTGTTACATATGATTGAACTCGTATTGAATAGGAGATTCCAATAATGACTAAATATACAGGGTGATAATTTAAATATATAGGGAAATCTCGCATATCCCAAAATATGTTGTACCTTAAATTTGTACAAATTATACTTTTACATATTACTATTACTTGTACTAATTACGATTACTAATTGGCCGTTTCCAGAATTTTGGGTCACTCTGTATATTATGACAGTTAAACCATATGAATGCTTGTCAAACTTCATCTATCAACAAAATGAGATACAGGATTTTACAGTTTCTTTATAATATTTAACACCCCTGCTTGTCTCTTTGTATCATTTAACCAGATCCAAGACGATTTTGCTAAAATATAAAGACCTTTCTTTTGATACTAAGAAATAATGATTAGGATACTGGAGACATTTGTAAAATCTATTTCATTTAACAAACCAGGTATAAGTTTTCTGCAAAATAGACGAAAATTTTGTCGCTTTAACTAAAATAATTTACTAATTGTCGTGATAACCTTCTTGTAGTAAGAGAATGAAGAACAATCTTAATCTGTATATACTTCTATGTAAAAAATAAACGGACATATCATATACATAAACAAAGAAAAATGATTTATTTGTAAATTCTGAAAAACCTTTAGATATGGGTGTCTAAGACATTTACAGGTGTTATTTAAATTTAGAAAGTAGTAATATTATTACCGTTGTTTCAAACATTAACGGGCAATCCTATAAAATTGATTACATGTAAAATTGAGTCAGGAGCTATTTATCCAAAAAAGTCAGTTTAACAGGTTAAGTGCCAGGCGTTTTTCCATAAACTCAAAATATTGTGTATGTCTACCCAAATGGGTGGACAAACAAACTTTTTTGGCAAAATCTTTCCGATTTGATATTATGAAATCAATCTCAATTTTTGTTCTTTGGTTCGGACTCTTCCATGTCCACTTACGTTGGGGTTTCTTTCCGAAGAATGAGTTCATCACAAAGAGGATTTTCTGATGTAAAAAAACACCTGAAGCCCTGTTACCACTTCATTTCTCTCGCCAAATCCAAAGGTTTCCATAGCAGATTCTACATCATCTTGTTTGAATCCCAATTTGGCGTTAACAATCTCCCAAATTATCATTGATGTGATAATGTGGAATTAAACTAGGGATGGCTCCGTTCGACCTTTATACTACTGCCAAAAAAGGCTACAGTACAAAGGAAATGCAACGACTATCGTACGATAGCTTTGATGAGTCATGCTCTAAAACTGTTCTTAAAAAATAATACATAATAGGATCTATAGGGAAATTAGACGTCAGATCATCAGTAAAACTCAGATGGGGATTTCAGAAAAGACGCTGGGTTACAAAGGGAGGGTCTTGTCTTGCAAGGAACGTTCTCTCACAGAGATGCTCTATGACAAGAACAAAGAAATTAAGCGCTGCTTTATTGATTTCTCGAAAACGGCCTTTGACAAAGTTACAACATGAACCCCTAAGACAAGTTCCTAATAAGAAAAATATAGACCGCCGAGATATTCGAATTATATGCAATCTATATTGGAATCAAACAGCAAATGTCAAGGTTGAGGGCAGACTAACAGAAGAAATTCAAATCCGTCGAGGAGTCCGGCAGGGATGTATCTTATCGCCACTTTTATTTAATCTGTATAGTGAAGCTATCTGTGAACAAGCACTCGAGGAAGAAGATCTTGGTCTGATAATAAATGGTGAGACGATCAACAATATAAGGTATGCTGACGATACAGTTCTCCTAACGGAACGCTAGTAGAACTACAACATCTCGTTCAAAGTCTCAATATATACTGTAACAGTTACGGCTTGAAAATTAATTGAAAAAAAACTAAATTTATGGTAATCACGAAATCAAAGAACATCAGAGCTAATCTTGTAATAGACAATACAACGATTGAGCGTGTGCCCTGTTATAAATATCTAGGTGCTTGGATCACAGACGATACTGATCAAACAAAAGAGATTAGATGTAGAATAGAAATCGCTAGATCAGTCTTTAATAGAATGCGCAAACTCTTTTGCAATCGTGATATCAATATAAAGTTACGAATACGAATGCTGCGGTGTTATGTCTTTTCTACCCTGTTATATGGAGTTGAGGCTTGGACACTAAAACAGTTGACCATAAAAAACATCGAAGCTTTCGAGATGTGGTGCTATAGGCGCATTCTCAGAATATCATGGATGGACCGCGTCACTAACACGCAAGTACTCCAAACTTTAGACAAAAGATGCGAAATTCTAAATGAGATAAAAACTAGAAAGATGGAATACTTGGGGCACATTGTGAGAGGTGAAAAGTACGAACTTTTAAGAAACATCATGCAGGGCAAAATTAAGGGCAAAAGAAGTGTGGGAAAGAAGAAAAATATCGTGGCTTCGTAATCTACGTGAATGGTTCGGGTGTAGTTCGATTGAACTTTTTAGGCGCGCTGCTAACAAAGTCGCAGTGGCCATGATGATTTCCAATCTCGCTAGGAGTGGCACGGAAGAAAGAAGAAGAAGATGTGTTTTGAAGTTTGTATACGCTGCTCTGTATCTTCATAAAATTGATCAACTTCCTTATCCGGGTGGCTCGTAGTTGGTGCGTAAGACTGTCTAATTTTAAGTTTGTATCTTGGGTTTAATTTAAAAATAAGATAAATGACTCTGGTACATATACTTTTTATTGTGATTATGTTTCGTACCCATTTTTTATGGATTAAAAAATCCACTCCTCCAACAGATGAATCTTCGTTTCCTCTGAAATGGAACATATTTCCAGACTTAAGTATTATTTTATCTTCTTTTCGACGCCTAACTTCACTTATACAGATTATATCCCATTTTATATGTTGTAGTTCATTCTATTATGCAGGCAAAGATGATGATGCCCAATCAGGTATAGGAGTGCTGGTAACAGCATCCATGAAACAACACACGAAGGGTTTTCTACCAGTCAGCGACAGAGTAATGATCATCAAATTAATGGACAACCATTCGACATTAATATAATACAGATATACGCCCCGACAGCAGACAGCACAGATGCAGATCTTGAGATTTTCTACTCCGATATTAAAAAGATTAAAAAAACACATACAAACAGATGACATCAACATATTTATGGGAGATTGGAATGCGAAGGTAGGAGCAGAAAAGGTCGAA
Source organism: Diabrotica balteata (assembly GCA_918026665.1). Classification (NCBI taxonomy): domain Eukaryota; kingdom Metazoa; phylum Arthropoda; class Insecta; order Coleoptera; family Chrysomelidae; genus Diabrotica; species Diabrotica balteata. Next base: position 12,178,326 of record OU898284.1, read on the forward strand.
TCGATCATCGGCCCATACGGTTTAGGAACGAGGAATGAACGAGGCACACGCTTTGTTGAATTTTGCCAAGAGAATAACTTGGTGGTTCTTAACACATGGTTTAAATTACCAAAAAGACGTCTGTATACGTGGAGGTCTCCTCAAGATTGCGAAGGAAATATTGTGAGGAACCAAATCGACTACATTACAATTAATAAAAGGTTCCGTAATGGTATTCTAAATGTAAAAACGTACCCAAGCTGTGACATAAATTCAGACCACAATCCTGTAGTTGCAACTGTCAGTATAAAACTTAAAAGAGTAGGCAAGGCTAAACCCAGTCAGAGAGTAGCATGGAGTAGTGCTGACCAGAGACAAAAACATATGTATAAAGACATGGTAGACACGCAGTTAGAGTCTAAGACATTAGCTCCCACTAAAGAGAAGACAATAAAAGAAAACATTGAAGAAATGTGGGGAAAAATTAAAAATACTGTCCTGGAGGCGGCAAACCAAAATATACAGAAAGAAAACCGTAAACAAAGAAAACCATGGATGACAAACGAAATATTACAAATTATGGAGAGGAGACGGATGGTAAAAAACAAAAACCTAACAAGATACAAAGAGCTTAACAGGGAAATTGAGAGAAAGATAAATGTAGCTAAGGAAGAGTGGATGAAAGAAAAATGTAAAAAGGTAGAAGATCTGCAAAGGAAGCATACAGATAGAGAATTACACAGAAAGGTGAAAGAAGTCGCTGGGATATGGAAACCCAAACGTTTATCTATTGTAACAAACACGAAAAACCAAATGGAATTAGACCCTGAAAAACAGAAGGAAATATGGGAACAATATCTTAAAGATTTGTTTGGTGATCGGAGAGCAGAAGGGCCCCACAAATAGATACCGATGAAAAACTAAGTATTCTAACCAAAGAAGTTATGCGGGCAATAAAAGACGCAAAGAACAACAAGGCACCCGGCGAAGATCTAACAACAGCCGAACATTTTAAACACCTGAGTGATGAGGCTGTCGGGAAATTAACCTACCTCTTTAACATTATATATGAACATGGCACTCTACCGCATGACTGGCTAACATCCACATATGTAGCTCTTCCTAAAAAACAAAAAGCAAGGAAATGTGAAGACCATCGAACTGTATCCCTAATGAGTCATGCTGCTAAGATTTTTATGCGAGTAATTTATAACCGCATTCACAATAAGTGTGAAGAATACCTGAGTCGTTCTCAATATGGTTTTAGGAAAGGTACAGGCACCAGAGAAGCAATAATGGGATTGACACTAATAGCAGAAAGGTATCTCGAGGTTCAAAAACAGCTGTATGTGTGCTTTGTCGATTATAGAAAGGCCTTCGAATCGAAAAATTGATTGAGGTGCTAAAAGAAGTAGGGCTGGACGGACACGACATAGCTATAATAAGCAATACATACTGAAACCACACAGGATGTGTTCGAACAGACAACGGAAATACCAATTATGTAAACATAGAACGAGGAGTGCGTCAAGGGTGCATTCTGTCCCCTCTTCTATTTAATGTCTATGCCGAAAATATCATCAGAGCTTCTCTTGAAGATCGCCCTGAAGGTGCCAGAGTCAATGGAATCATCATTAACAATGTAAGATATGCCGATGACACCGTAGTATTAGCAGAAACAGAAGACCAACTAAAAATATTGATGAACATACTATCAGAAGGAAAGTCACAGACTAGGTTTGGATATTAATCTTTCCAAAACCAAAATCATGGTATTCCACAAGAACCCCATGAACAAATTACACCCAACATACAAATCAATGGTATCACCCTTCAGAGCTTCCAAAGCTTCATATACCTGGGCAGAGAGCTAAACAGTCAGCTAGACCACTCAAAAGAAATTAGAAGACGTATTGAAATGGCAAGATCTGACTTCATGAACATGCGTAAAATGCTCTGTAACTCCAAGCTATCAATCACAATAAGGTTAAGAACACTAAAGTGTTATGTGTGGTCTCTACTACTATATGGCTGTGAGACCTGGACATTAAAACAGTATGACGTCAACAAACTGAATTCATTCGAAATGTGGATGTACCGCCGAATGCTAAGAATAAGCTGGACCAGCAAAACTACAAATGAAGAGGTACTGGAAATAATGAACACACGACCTCATCTGGTTAATACAATCAAAATTAGAAAGACGTCATATCTAGGACACATAATGCGCCATAAGGAATTTGAGCAGCTCCAGGTAATATTAGAAGGCAAAATCGAGGTTAAAAGGGGTATAGGAAGAAAGAAGAAATCCTGGCTCGAAACATCAGAGATTGGACTCACACAACAGGAAATGACATAATCCATCAAGCCCAAAACAGAGAGAAATTTGCCATATTGATCGCCAACCTCAATAGAGAAGGCACTTAGGAGGAGGAGGTTCATTCTCTAGTTCTATCATTGATGCTTTTGTTTATAAAGTTTGTACATTGTAGGCACATATATGCATTTGTCGTTTGTTTTGGTAGCCTGATATCTTCCGGTGATTCTTAGCACCCTCTGCTCCAACACTGTTCTGACCGCCACCTTGATCAGGGAAATTGGAACCGCCGGGGACTGGGGCCGTACACTTGATGTATCCATCATGAGGGGAAATTTGGCCATGAAACGCCGCGCTGGCCAAGCGTGTTGGCGAGTTTTAGAGTTGTAGTAGAAGGAAATATAGTGAGCCGGCTGCCTTCGGAAACCTAATCGCCATTCGGGGTGGGAAGAAACAAGAGTTAGTCAAGAGAAGCTGATAGGAAATATTAAATACATTTCACTCAAGACAAGTTGAAAAAGAGTAAAATGTGAAGGCCCTTAATGATCCGCCAGATGCGTTTCATAAGCGTATGGGTATTAATTCACTTTGTGTTTCCGCTCATACCTCGGGATGTTGACTACAGACTGTATGGCTCGTCTTGCATGCCACAGCATGAAGAATAGGTGCACGCGATTTTTACAAAGTTGACACCCCACTCCATGGCCTGACTCTCAAAGAGTGTAGTTATTGCACTTAAATTGTCTTCGTCTATAAGTTTAATTAGCTCGATATGAACTTCATCTGCACCAGGGACTCTGTCCGATTTTGAGTTGTTTATAGCATGTTGGATAGTTCAGATTTTAATATTATTGGAGCTTTTTGTTATCAATTTGTGTTAGTTCCGTATTTGTGCCCATGAAAAGATGTTTAATATATTTATTCTGTACTTGTTTTATTTCAATTGGGTTATTAATAGTTTGATTGTTTTTGTCAATTAATCGGTTAGGTGTATTTGTTCGTGATTTTCTAGATAATTGTTTCAGTTTTTTAAGTAAATTATAATGATTATGCTTTTCCTGCAATTCTTCCACTTCGATGCATGTTTCCATCATCCACTTTTCCTTGGCCTCTTTAAAGCTGTTTAAGACTAACTTAAAAATAGAAATAATTGAAGTTTGACTAGAATGTATCTGTACCTGTGTATATGTTTGATGAAATATTCAAAAGATTTTTTTCTCTAGAGACTGTTTCTGTCATTCAACAATCATCAAACAAATTGTTGGTTTTAAAAAGCAAACAAATATCAACAATGAAAAAGCAAAAAAATGTGTTAGTAAAAAACTAGAAACCGTCTATTTGTTTATTCGTTCGAATTTAAAAATATTTTAAAACTAAATTAAAGTTATGGATACTTCCATTATCGTGACTTACTGCCATTTATTATTAAGGCCTAACCAGACAATTGTTATAAAAAGCGATGTTTTAAAAATAAATATGTATTATGCTTCACAATTTAAATAAAACGTCCCATATTTAAATAAATAAACTGAACAGAAACATTATAAACACATAAACGAATGAAAACTAAATAATTTATTTTCCAGGGTTGCCTGTTAAAGTTTTAGACATATACTCGACTATTATTGCAGTATAAAATATTTATTACAAATTTTAAACATTTTAGAATCATGCGAGACCAAATTGTTTAGTTTTGTCGGTTAACGTTTAAAAAATTATTAGAAAGTATACTGTTTTATTGTTTTGTTTGTAGATTTTAAATTAATTACATTAACTTTTGAAATGCATAGGAATGTTACAAAAGAACGAGTTACTTCTAGCAATGGTAAGTTCTTAACTTAGGGCGTCTCAGAATGTTATTTCTTGGATATATTACATCTCTTCATTACTGTAAATGATTTTACTGCGAATACTTCATCTCGGATGAATCCTTACAAGAAATTGCCAAATGCATAGGTGTAGAGTGTAGAGACTCAGTCGCCTTTCTTGGAAATATTATTTTGTGCAATGTTTAGAATTATAACTAATTGTTCTGCTTTTTACTAACCAATTTATGTAATAAGAAAAAATTAAGAAATTGTCATAAAAAATAGATAAAATATAACCGAAAAAATAATCTTTTTATAAATTATTTTTTTCCAACTCACTCATTTTCTATTTATTTTTGTTTGATTGAGTTTGCGGCCAGATTAAGGCAATATATTTTATATCATCTATTTAAGGACATAGTCATCAAGACCACCATGAGGAACAGCAGAAGATATGGGTTGCTGCAATTAATTCTACAAAGAAAAGTAGAAGGAAAACGAGACCAGGAATACGAAGGATTTCCTGGCTGAAAAATCTACGTACGTGATTCAACACAACAATACAAATCTTTTCAGAACAGCAGTTTGCAAAATACAAGTTGCCATGATACTACAAGAAGAAGAAGAATGACCAAATGATTTTCCTGTACTTTATTTTTCTTCTAGTGGTCTACATTTCATTAATTTCCGTGTTTATATCAAATGATGGAACAACAGATGGAAACCAAATAGACCACATCTTAATCTCAAAAAAATGGAGAACAATTTTTCAGAATGTAAGGTCTTACAGGGGAGCCAATGCTGATTCGGATCACATTTTGGTGATAGGCGACATGAAATTGAAGATACTTAAAGATAAAAACGACAGAAAGAAAAGAAAGAGGTGGAATCGGTCGAAACTAAATACAGATAATGCAAACAGAAAATTCTGCACTAAATTGGAAGAAAAACTACTAGTCCTAAAACCATCGAGCATAGATAAAACATGGGAAGACATAAAAGATAGTATCTTAACAACAGCAGAGGAGACGATAGGACTAATGGAAAACAATAAAAGAAAGGATTGGTACATAAAATGCGAGCGAGCTAGTAAAGACAAGGACAAAGCAAAACACAGGTAAGTGGCCACAGGGAAACAAGAAGATCTCCTACAGTATAAAGAGAAGAAGAAAGAGTCAGACAAATGCTGCAAAAGAAAAAAGAAGAAATGGATCGAAGAATTACTGCAGGAACTCGAAGCCAATAGTAATGACAATGCAAGACTATACAAATACATAAAATCACAGAGAAAAAAAGAGATAATAGCAAATATTGGAAAACTAGAATGGGAAACACACTATAGAGAACTGTTTAAAAAGGAAGACGATGCTGAAAACGCAGAAAATGAAGAACAAACAGAAAATGGGAATGGAGAACAATCAGAGCCTCCCTCATACAGCGAACTATTGTCGACTATAAACAGATTAAAGACAAGGAAAGCAGCAGGACCAGACGATATTATAAATGAGTTCTTTAAGAATCGGGGGAGAGGAACTAGCCCACAGAATCCACAACCTAATAGAACGAATATGGGAAGAAGAAAGCATGCCAAACGACTGGAATTGTGGTCTGATAACACCAATCCCTAAAAAAGGCGACAAGACAAAATGCACTAACTACAGAAGAATCACGTTATTAAATACAATGTACAAAATATTAACTAATTTGATCAGACAAAGAATAGAAAAAGAGACTAGAACAAAAATAGAGGTGAATACCAACATGGATTCAGAGAAGGTAAGTCAACAATAGATGCAATACACATTGTAACGCAAATAGTCGAAAAAAGTTACGAGCACGGAATAGATCTACATATACTGTTTATTGACTACAAGTAAGCTTTTGACAGTGTAATAAGGGAGGAGCTAATTAAGGATATGAATCAATTAGGCATCCAAGAAAAATTAATAAGTCTCACGAAAATGACGATGAAGGAATCCAAGGCACGAATCTTAACAAAGGAAGGCCCGTCAGATGAAGTACAAATGGAGGTAGGTGTCAGACAGGGAGACTCCCTGTCAACAACATTATTTAACATTGCCATAGAGGGCGCAGTAAGAGCAGCCAAAATTATGGGAACGATTATCGAATCTTCAGCCCAACTGATTGCGTATGCAGACGATATTGCACTGGTTACTAGAGATTTAAAAACCATGCAGAACATAATATTAACACTAGATAAATGAAGCAAGGAAGAGAGGGCTAGTAATAAACCAAAGCAAAACGAAATACCTCAAGTGTTCAAGAGAGAATACGAACATAGAGAAAGAAATTAAGCTTGGTACATATACATTTGAAAGAGTACACCGTTTCAAATACCTGGGAGTGATGGTAAATGACAGAAATGATAGAACAGATGAAATAAATGAACGCATCCTACTGGGTAATAAAACCTACTGAAACTACCGAAAATTCTTGAAAGAAAAACACATTAGTAAGAAAACCAAATTAAAAATTTACAAGACTGCAATCAGGCCAGTGATCACCTATGATGCAGAGCCGATGTGCCTAACACAAAAAGATGAAATGAGGTTAGAAATCTTAGAGAGAAAGATAATTCGACGAATAATGGGGCCGGTGAGGATAAGTGTAGGTGAATTTAGAAGATTAACCAATGAAGAAATTAAAGAAGTCATCGAGGGTGAAGACATAATCAAGTTCGTTAAGACACAAAAGCTCAGGTGGCTGGGGCACATAGAAAGAGCTAACCCAGACTCTACGCTAAAGCGAATAACTGGATGGAGACCAACAACAAAGAGACCAAAGGGGAGACCCAAAACAAGATGGAGAGATCAAGTCTTAGGAGATATAAAGAAGCTGAGAATCTACAATTGGAAGGAGCGCTGTAGGGATCGGAAAGAATGGAGGAAAATTGTAGACAGGTCCAAGTCACACACGCTGCTATAATAATAAAAAAAAACAACAGCGGACTGATTCTCCGCAATAAATGAATCAGAGAGCCCAAAAGGGCGGCAAACACTCCGCCAGGAGTGAATAAGCCATGATGATGATGATGATATCAAATGAATCAGTTTAGCAACTTGTTTATTTCGAAAGGCTCCATTTCCTATTTTATCTTTAACGACTCCTATTAGGAGTCTTTTAAGTGTTTCATGCATATTTGAACAACGACCATTGTAACGCTGTCCAATATATATTTTACGAATTAAGCCTCCAACATTCGCGATCTTGCGGTTCGCCTAAGTTCTGATGCCAATTAAGCTTTGTAGGTCCACTTTTATTACTATCTAGTGCACTTCATGTGTTTTATAGATTACAACAAGGCCTTTGATAAAGTGCGGCATGATCACCTAATCAGACTCCTGACAGAAAAGGATTTAGATAAACGAGACATCCGACTAATAGCAAATATGTACTACAATCAGAAAGCAGTAGTGAGAGTAGAGAATAATACCACTGAAGAAATTGAAATAAAGCGAGGTGTGAGACAAGGGTGTATACTGTCACCAACCCTGTTTAATCTTTATTCCGAAGACGTAATGAATAGAACACTCTCTGAGCAATCCGTAGGTATTAAAATAAATGGTGTTAGATTAAACAATCTGAGATTTGCCGACGACACCGTTCTGTTCGCAGAAACACTTGAAGAGTTACAGACATTGGTGAATAAGATAGCAGACTGCAGCAAAGAATATGGACTATCTTTGAATATAAGAAAACTAAATTTATGGTAATTTTGAAATCAACACAAAATGTCCAAAATTTATATTTACACAATGAAATTATCCATTCGATCGAGTTAGTTATATAGCTATAGTTAGGTACAAATATTTAGGCACTTTTATAAATGAAGACAATGATAGCTCAGCAGAAATCAAAATAAGAATAGAAAAAGCCAAATCCATATTTACTAAAATGAAGAGAGTGTTCTGCGGAAGAGAGTTGAGCCTTGTAACGAAACTTCGCCTGATGAGATGTTACTTACTTTCTGTGCTGTTCTACGGAATGGAGACATGGACGTTGAAAAAGATTGATATCCAAAAATTAGAGGCATTTGAACTATGGATGTATCGCAGAATCCTGAGAATATCATGGACCGAGAGAGTCACAAATGTCGAGGTCTTGAGAAGAATGAATAAAGAAAAGGAAGTCATATTTACGATCAAAACACGAAAACTGTAATACTTGGGACACATTACAAGAGGCGAAAGATATAACTGTTTGATAATTATGCAATGGAAAACAGCAGAAAAAAGGTCCATAGGAAGAAGACAAAACTCTTGGCTAAAGAATCTACGGGGAATGGTATAGCTGTAGCAATAACGATTTGTTTCGGTGAGCAGTTTCGAAAATACGTATAGCCCTGATGAACGCCAACCTTCGAAACGAAGATGGCACTTGAAGAAGAAGAAGCCTTTGACTCTGTAAATAGACACCAACACTTACTCGAAATCAAAGACATGAATATACATGAATATACATTGATGGTTCTGATAGAATAAGCCAAAATTAGAAAACTAAAAATAAATAAAATAAATGAAAAAAAGCTGAAGAAAATTTAAAAAAATGTGACATAGACAATATACAGATAGACGGGGTAACACAGGATGTTGAGATGACCGCTATTGTCAACTGGAAAATCCAAACACAAAACAGAGCAGAATGGCGCAAAAAGCTTGAGAAATTCTAGGCCTTTTAATGACTATAACCCCCTAATGAAGATGATGATGATAAAAGTAGAGAGATTTTAGTATCCAGGTGTAACAATAGACAACTCAACCGACAGGAGAGCAGAGATAACTGAAGTATAATAAAAAAAACTGAAAGATAGACATATCAGTAAAACTACCAAAATTAAAATATATAAAACACCAATCAGATCTGTCGTTACCTACGCAGCAGATACGATGTGATTAACTAATTAATAGGGATGAAGAGAAGCAAAAAAAAAACAGAAAGGAAGATAATTGATGGATTCGACCGTTACTTGATGGAAATTCATTTTATGTAACAATAAAACACTGAAAACTTTGTTTTCAAACTTCCACAAAATTTATTTTAAATATTATCACTACAGCTGTTTTGGCTGATTGCCTTTCTCAAGTGATCTATTCTGGCTTGGGTTTACAAACGGTAACGGTAACGGTAAACGGGTAAACAACGGATACAACGAACAAACAATTAATAAAATGTTAAATCAAAAAACTACACAAGAAAGCCCTGAAATTAGTATTTCCACCACCAGAGAAAAAAACCCAGTACCTTCTGCTCGATTACATATACAGGCAAAATAACAACAAAAATATAAAGCCAAACACATAAAAAAGAAAGGAATAACACCAGCTTTCCGAACAAATAACAACCTAGGCAAATATATTAAAAATAACAAGAGCCAAAATAAAAAACACTTAAATAGTGGTGTATACAAACTCCAATGTGGCGACTGCCCAAAAACTTACATCGGTCAAACTGGTAGAAACTTTGATAAACGAATAGCAGAACATAAAAGAGCTTTCAAGAATAGAAAAACAGATTCGACATACGCACTTCACCTTCTAGATCATAATCATTCTTTTAATGACAAATTTAAAATTCTTCACATTCAAAATAAAGGCCTTAAGCTATCTTTGTTAGAATCTATGGAAATCAACAAATTAAAAAACACAGATATAATTCTGAATGACCAACTTGAGACAAACAGTTCTCCCCTCCTCAACCTATTTCATTAGAGACTATAAATTTGTAAACCCAAGCCAGAATAGATCACTTGAGAAAGGCAATCAGCCGAAACAGCTGTAGTGATAATATTTAAGATAAATTTTGTGGAAGTTTGAAAACAAAGTTTTCAGTGTTTTATTGTTACAGAAAGGAAGATCATCGGAAGAATTGATGGACCAAAACGAATCCACGTCGAAGAGTTTGAACGATTATTATAACGGGAAAAACGATTATTTAATAACGGAAGAATTGATGGACCAAACGAATCCACGTCGAAGAGTTTGAACGATTATTTAATAACGGGAAAAATAAAGACCTTTAAAGGCTCAAAGATTTAAATGGCTCGGCATGTACTAAGACGAGAAGAAGATACAAAATATTAAAGTGTACACCTACAAATACAAGACCTAGAAGGAGACCAAAGTTCAGATGAGAAGATCAGGTCAAAGAAGATATCAAGAGAATTAAGATATCTAAGTGGAGAACAAAAATAGATAAAAAAAGCAATGGAGCTTAATTGTTAAGCACGCAAAAACATGCAACCTATTTTATAACATACTTAAGAACCAGCTTGGTGACTTTCGAAGATCTTTGATTTAATCCTTTGGCTATTTGAGAGCTGCCAGAAAATTAGTTCCTTATACGGACAGTTGCTCTTGTTGAGTACATCGAAACTTTTAATAGGTGGATAGTAAAGAAGATATATAAAGTTTTCTAAAATTTTATGATACGAAATGTGCGACTTATGCAGAATTCGATTTGCTATGGTCAATTGCCTACCTACCCTGTCGATAGTCGTTTTGATATTCCCAAATAATATGTTCAGTCAGGAATTCCTTGTGTCTTTGTTTCTTATTGGGCCTTCTGAAAGTCATATGCTGCATATTATAGTAAATATTATAGTAAATATGACTATGTATTAAATAGTCGTCACGTTGATATTTTCGTGAACCATTAATTTTCTGGTCTTCATTCTACGAAATTACTAAATTCCAAATTAATTCTAATATTAGTTTTATATTATTTTTAGTTGGGTTTATCTGAACTGCACTGCTTTGTCAAGCACTCACTTTGTGATTTCTAAAGAAATTCTAATTTTTTTCCTGTGAGTGAAAATTTTGTTTGTAACTTTATATTTTAATATAGATAAAATCTAGGAATGAACAAATATTAATACTAATTTCTCTTGTAACATTTTTATCATAATACTGTTTGTAAAAAGTACTGCTTAGATTAAAAAATTGGTTTTGTGTGAGCAAGGGCATAAAATATAGGAAAACATTTATTCATTATTTTAAGTAGAAAATATATCAAATAATACTATAGTTGTGGTTTATGTGATGAGTAGAAGTTATTATTAGATATTTATTATTTCTACAATTTATGGCTTACCGTACTTATAAGAAGAAGAAGATATCGAATACCGATATCTTCTTCTTAAAATGAAATAAAATATAACGAAACGATGAACATTTCATGTGTAATACTGTAATTGTCTCCAAAAAAAATTTTATTTCTTACTTGGTCACGAAGCGATTTATTCAGCATTGATCTTTCCATTTTCCTCTGAGCTATTTGCAGCATTTTAGAACTTGTAGCTGTCAATGTCAAAGTTTCGGCACCATAGATCATCACAGGTAACACACATTGGTCGAATGTTTTACGTTTTAAGGAAATTGGTATATTGCTTTTAAGATGTCTTTGAGTTTTCCATAGGCTGCCCATGCTAGGTTTATTCTTCTTCGTAGTTCGCATGTTTGGTTGTCTCTTGTGATCTTTATTTCGTGTCCAAGATATATAGCGCTAATAGAAATATTCCTCAATTAGCCAATCGCGTTCACTGCTGGACATAGGCCTCCCGCAGTTCTTTCCAGTGTTCTCTACACTGGGCCGCTTGTAGCCAGTTTTTTGCTACACGTTTTATATCATCGGTCCATCTAGTCGGTGGTCGTCCTCGGCTTCTTTTATAGTTTCTAGGCCTCCATTCCATAATACTCCACCGTCCATTTTGTGTTCTGGCTAAGTGTCCTGTCCAGTTCCAGTTAAGCGTCGTGGTTCTTTCGATGACTGGTTCTTGAACTCCTGATCTTTGCCTGATTTGTTGGTTTGTTATGTGGTCTCGAATGCTCACGTTCAGCATTGCACCTTCCATGGCTCGTTGTGTAACTCTGAGTTTATTCGCAGATTTTTGCGTGAGTGTTAAAGTCTTTGCTCCATAAGTTTGTACCGGTAAACCACATTGGTTATAAACCTTTCGCTTGAGACACATGGGAATTGAACTTTCTAGAATATGGCTTAATTTGCCAAATGCTGCCCATGTTAGGCCTATTCGTCTCTGTATTTCATGTGTTTGATTGTCTCTGCTCATTTTGATTTCATGTCTCAGATATTTGTAAGTATCTATTTGTTGTATGGTATTATTGTCAATAGTTATATTTCCACTCATAACGAGATTTGTTATAAGTTTAGTTTTCTCAAAGTTTATCTTTAATCCTGTTCTTTCAGATAGACTTTTAAGCGAATGCATCAAGAAACTGTATCTTGTAAATTATCTGCGATTAATACAACGTCATCTGCAAATCTTAGGTGATTTAATTTTTCTCCATCTATATTGATGCCCATATCTTGCCATTAAGTGCTCTTAAATATTGGCTCTGGTGCTGCCGTGAACAATTTTGGTGAAATATTGTCTCCTTGTCCAACTCCTCGACTTAAGCTGAATTTTTCTGTGTCTTCGTGTAGTCGTATACTTGATGTAGAGTTCTCGTAGATGTTTTTGATTAGTGTCGTATACCTGTAATCTAGTCGGCTTTGATTTAGTGCTTCCAGTATTATTTTAAACTCTACAGAATCAAAAGCCTTCTCGTAATCGACAAATACAAGAACCAGTGGTATGTTGTAGTCGATGCACTTTTCTATTAAGAGCTTTATGGTATGCAAATAGTCATTTGTGCCATATCCTGCCCTGAAACCTGCCTGTTCTTTGGGCTGATAGAAATCAAGTTTAGGTGTTATTCTCTTTGTTAAGATTTTCATAAAGAGTTTGTACATATGTGTCAAGAGGCTGATGGGTATATAATTTTCTAATTTAGTAATATCGCCTTTTTGTGTAACAAGACTATTACTGCATTGTTCCAGTCTTTTGGAATCGTACGCGCATGTAAGCATTTATTAAACAGTTTGCTTACTGATTTTAATAAAATTTCTCCTCCTGCTTTTATTGCCTCGATAACGAGTCCATCATCACCAGGCGATCGATGATTCTTCATTTCCTTTAAAGCTGCTCTTACTTCTGACACAGTAATGAGTAAAAGTATTTCCGATCCTTGATTTATGAGAGTCTTTACTCGTGTCGGGAAATTGTCTTGTGGTCTTTGGCTGGTATAGAGGTCTTTATAAAACTCTCTGGTTATTTTCAGAATGTTTTGTTTATCTGTTGTTGCCTTTCCGTCTTTATCTCTCAGCTTGTATATTTCTTTTTTACTTTGTGTGTGTTTTCTTTTCATTATCTTTAAACCATTGTTCTCTTCTACTGTTTGAGTAATTACATTAGTATTATATTTTCTAACATCTTTTCTTATTTCCGCTGAAATTATTTTATTTAGTTTTTTTATATTCTTCTTTGTTTTCCTTTTCGTTCTCGCTTAGGTTTTGTCGTATTTCCATGAGAGCTTTTGTAGTTTTGCTAATATTTTCACTTTTGGTGTCATTTTACTTGCAAAATTTGAGTTGTGCGTTTCTAACCGAGTCTGTTATTCATTTATTGTGATCGTCGATACTTAAGAGGTTTGGGATTATTACTCTGTAAACTTTCGGCTATATTTTTTATGTATGCTTCTGGATGATTTGGTGAATTCCAAACTATGCGTTTGCAACTGTATATCATCGTTGCTCTTTCTTTTGTCGATTTATCTTTACTCTAGCTCTTACTGGTCTGTGGTCGCTTGATACTCATAGTTTATTGAGTACAGTGACATCTTGAATAATTTGCTTTTTGTCTGTATATAGAATAGAAATATTGAGTAGCTATAAATGATCTAAGAATTAGCAAACTGTTAAACTTGTAAAATGAAGTATCTAAAATAACGTTTAATTTAACTCAATAGAAAGTTTTGTTTTTTATCGGAATACGCACATATAAAAATATTTTTAACAAATGTTTGCTCCAATAGTGTTGTTCAAAATAGTGCCTGGTATGGCGTCAATTGTTAAACTTTACTACAATTAATTGATATAACAGTATAACTCTCTCAAGCAGGGTATTTTGTTTACCAAATGTGTAAAAAAAGATTTATAAACGATTTTCATCTATAATCAATTTATATATTATTGACAAATTCTTTATATGTTAATAACTAAAAAACCTCTCAAAAACTTTTAGTCTTAAAATTTAATAACAAATTACCAACAAAAATATTACATATTACTTTGAAAACACCACACTGAATGAGACAATTCAAACTTGGATTAAACAAATCTATCAAAAATGTATTAAATCAACTGTTGATTTATTGCTACAGATAAGTTTCGCAAAATTATATTATCATTGTAGTTTAACATAATGTCGTAAAGGCCGTTGGAATGAGCGTCACTTCCGATGTAACAAATGTTTAAGCTTTTATGTAGTATGTACACATTTCCAGACAACCTATTTTACTACTGAGAAGAGGGTTTGACATCTGACCATAAAGATATAAAAGGGAATAAGTACGGTATACAACAATTTCCAGAATATTTAATGCCCTTGCTTAGTTTTGTATTATACTGTTTATTATACTAATATTATTTTTATATATAACTTATTTATATTGTGTTGAAAATAATAGAATGAGAGATTAATGTATGCAGCGTGACCAAAAGTTCTCTTGTCATACAATCATTGAAAAGAAAGTATAAAATCTGCCTTTTAAATGACATAACTATAGAGCTTTCATTTTAGTAGTGTTGCTGATGATGTTATGTACGTCTATGTAAGTAAAAGTACTCTTATTATGTACTAATCATTGGTAATATATGTCCTCCATCATAATTGTTGTTTTTTTTTTAATAATAATTTAAATAACTACTAAATCTAAAGTCAGTTTTTTTGTAAAATAAAAAGGAAGTAAGGAATCAAGAGTGAAGGGAAAAGAAAATAGTAAACTCGTTGGAAAAGCAAGGCTCCAAAAAATCTTTCAAATCTGTCTTTCTGCGAAATTGCGAAAGACACCAATAGTAACTAAATTTAAAAATAGCTGGTAAAAAGCCGGTATATTCACCTGTTACAAGCAAGTAGGTTTAAAAGTGCTCTTTTGAATTTGAATTGAAGATCTGTCAGACGCTATATAGTCCAGTCTTGTTAAAAAAAGGTCGAAAAATGTTTCGCAGATATCTGAAGTTTATAAGACATAGGTGGGGGTTACCACACGACACATAAACTTAAAAAAATATTTACACATAAATTATATTTTGATATATTTTTTTTTGTTTCTTTTTTTATTCTTTTATTATCTTCTTTTTTTTGTTTTGTTTTCTTTTTTGTTTTGTTGTTTTTTTTTTGTTTTTTTTTTGTATTAATTTTTTTTGTTCTTTGTTCTATATCTATTTTCTTAATTCTTTTGTTTTTTTCTTAATTTGTGTTATAATTTGTTTTGTTTTTTTTTTTGTTTTTTTTTCCAAACCATATTAACATATTATGCCTATATACTATTTACATCTTGTATTTACACATTTTAACATGTTTGTAAATGCAATGAAGAATTTCCATATTATTTAGAAATATTAAAAGATTAAGGTTTATTGGAAAACAAAACTTAGAATTTATTAATTCCTTATAAAGTTCGTTTATATTATTAATTTGTAAATCAGCCGATATATAAGCCGATTCCATGCATATAAGATGGCGTAAGAGCATGATTTGCTCGCAGCCGATTAATGGTCTTTATAAAATGTCGATTAGATTCTGTGTAGAACCATCTTCTTGAGAGTATGCTAGTCTTACAATGATAAAAATGTAAGCCAGTCTTACATTCTGTGTAATGTAAATGCCAATTATTTTTAAGTTTTTGTCTACTAATGGTGTCAATATCTGTCGCTGGAATTGGAAGTAGTAATAATGTATAAAAACACGTTCAAAGAATTAAAAAAAAAACTAGAGTTTAACTATTAACAAAACACGTCTTTATAGAAAAATTAAAATTTTTTAATAGGTAATTTTATAGGTAATAGTTTAATAGGTAATTTGCTACCCAAATAGTTCAATCGTCAATATTATTTGGAAACCTACATAGAAAAATAAATGAGTTTTATTCATTTCACCAATTTATTTGTATCCATGAGAAATATTAAATTAAAAAGGTACTAAAGATATGTTTTAATCAGATGATGTCTACTGACAATTTAAAAATGTCTACTAATTTCATGAACTCATATCTTATTTAATACATTAATGAACATGAATAATAAACTCAATGGTACGCCTATGAAAGACATGAAACAAACACGCTTCCTCAGTTCCTCATCTTCATCATCATCATCGTCATCATTCCTCAACCTCTTGCATCCACTGTTGGATATAGGTCTCCTCCATGTTCTTCCACTGTTCTCTATCTTGCGCCTTCTGTATCCAATTTCCGACTGTTTTTCTCAAGTCGTCCATCCATCTTTTTGGTGGTCTGCCTCAGTGTCTTTTGTCTTCTCTAGGTCTCCATTCTATGAGTCTTTTGGTCCACCTATTATCATTTAAACGTGCTATATGTCCGGCCCATCTCTATTTGGCTTGTGCAATTTTTTCTATGACATCTGTCACTTTAGTCCTCTCTCTCACTATCCTATTTGGTACCATATCTCTTCTAGTTATTCCCAACATTGCTCTTTCCATTTTTCTTTGGGTTACTCTCAATTTATTTGCAGAATGTTTGGTTAAAGTTATTGTTTCGGAACCATATGTTATTACTAGCAGTATGCATTGGTTGTAAACCTTTTTCTTCAAGCAAATCGGTAGCGTTCCTTTTAGAATATCTCGCATCTTGCCAAATGCCAAATGTTCCTCATCTTAAATAATGTAAATAGATAGTACTTACAAATGAAATGAGAGATCGGGATGTAAATATTTCGTTTTTTTTGCAAATGCAACACTGTAGCACCATTATTATAATATGTTTATTTTACTTTTCACAAATATCATTCAAAATAAAGCCAAAATATCAAAAAACAACATTTTTCATCTACTGTAAAAAGTAAACAAACATAGAACAGCACAGCATTTGAAGTTTGACGTAGAGCCATAAGACAGAGAAATGTAAATGCCGTTGTCATTTATAAATAGTTTTTAGTGCACACTATGTGCATATTTAATATTTTGATTACAATTAAATATATTAATATAACCAGTAAATTATTATTTCGGTCAACAGTTGAAGGTGCTGAGAATGTGACCTATTCAAATAATTTTGATTTCACAATTTTATGTAAATAACTGAGTCCATCTGTGTTTATACGTCCATGTGCTAGACACATTTAGCAAATTTCATAAGATTCTTTGAGACTTAAACTTTCTCAGAAGTTAAATGCATATTGCATTTTCGTCGAAATTATTTACAAAATAAACGTTTAAAAAAGGGTATGTTTTTTTACTCATAAACAATTGTATTATCTTTTATATTTTTTAGGCTAGAGACTTGTACGTACAATCATTGGATAGCTGGTAAAAAAAACCACATTTAACAAAAACAAAACCAATAGAAACTAAGTTAGCGACTATTTTTTAAAAAATCGTATCTTTATTGTTTATAAACATTAAGAAGTAAAATTTGCGCAAATTTTGAATGAAACTCTAAACTTTATATTGAAACTTATAGGCAATAAAATTCATCCAATTTTTTTAAACTTACAGCCCTTCGAAATGAAGGTACTTTCGAAAGATCGACATAGGAAAGTGGAGAGGATAACTAATTCAGCTCCGTTTTTTTTTCTCGACATCAGAACTTCAAATTAAAACACGTAGAAAAAATTTACATTATCTCGGCTTCCATTGCAGCTGGAAGCCTCTTTTTTATTCTGGGGTAGCTCGTCGAAATATGAATAACTACATAGTTTTCATATATATACATAGTACACTTCCCGTCATATAAAACTAGTACACTTTTTTTTCCCAATGTAAACCTGTGTTCAGACTGGACACAATGAATCGTCAATTAATTCATTGCTAACATCACAGATAACGGAATTGCACTAAATCTAAATAAAAAAAATAACATTCAAAAATGTACAAAATTTTTAGATAGGTAATATTAATAAATCTAATAACCAGAGATAGGGTTGAGCTAATATCCAAAATGTTTGAAGGATCTTTAAACCTTGGGTATTGGCACGGGGAACATGGGAGCACCTTCTGAAAAACAGGAAGGAATACTTGTGAACGGTGAAGTCATCAAATATTTTCGATATTTGGACGATACAGTACTCCTAGCTTCTAATCAAGAAGATCTGCAAACACTACTTGATAGTGTCGTTGAGAGTTGTAACGAGGCAGGTCTGGATCTGAACATACGGAAAACCAAAATACTCGTAATAAGTAAACAACAGCATGTAAAACCGTCTATATATGTAAATAATAACAAACTTGAGCAAGTTGATAAAATCATTTACCTTGGACAGCAATTAAATTGTAACGCAGAAAGTCACGGCGAAATTAGATCTAGGATAGAGCAGGCTAAAACTGCTTTTAGAAGGAAGTCCAAGGTGTTATGTAACAGAGACTTAAAATTGGTATTGAGGATCCGACTACTTCACTGCTACATGTTCTCGTTCTTACTTTATTGTGTCGAGTCCTGGACTGTGAATAAAATCGATCTAAATCGCCTTGAGGCTTTCGAAATGTGGTGCTATAAAAGAATTTTAAGAGTTTCCTGTGTGGAGGAGATTAGAAACTCCACAATATTAGGACGTCTCAGCAAGACTACTGAGATTATAAAAAGCATCAAGCAGAGAAAGCTGGAGTATTTCGGACATGTAATGAGAGGTCCCAAATATAGGTTGCTGCAAAATATCATGCAAGTAAAAAATAGCAGGCAAACGCAGTCCAGGACGAAGAAGAATCTTATGGTTGAAGAACTAGCGATATTGCTATGGTATTGATAAAAGCATGCTATTTAGGGCAGCAGTGAATAAAATTAAGATAGCTATGATGGTAACCAATGTTCTGAAAGGACATGGTACATGAAGAAGAAGAATTCTGCAAGAAGTAAAGAAGCAAGTGCATTAATAAAAAAAAATAGATTTTTCGGGACCGTTTTTGGAAAAATAAAAAATGTTTCGTTAAGGGGTTAAAAGACCTGTAAGACACTGAAATGAAGGCGTAAGGTAAGAACTAAATATTTACTTGATTGTTAAGAAAAAACAGGAGTACGACCGTCAAACCAATATTCAATGCAGTAAGTTTCAAAAGAAAAATTCTTTTGATCAACGAGGATATCGGTCAAAGGAGAAATAATACAAGGAAATCACAGTTCCATTCTTATATTTGAAGACGTTTCGCTTGTGGTGTTCACAAGCTTCATCAGTTCAAATCTAAAAAATATTACAATGATGGTAGGTAATATTATACAAAAACATGGAAAATTAACTTACGAATGTAGAGTGAAGAATAAAAGGTGTTAAACAAACACACCATTCCCTTTGGTAACTGTGGTCAAAACATTAAATTGTTGGTAAAATTGTAGCTTGAAAGTTTCTGTGTAGTAGCATTCGTGTTTTTCGAAGCGAAAAAGTTTACTAAAAAACTCGTCAACATTACACGTAAAAAACTAACTTACAACAGTCAAATGTAGAAATAAAATAACAAAGTGACTAAAACGCACTGGCAGAGAGCTGAATTGTTATAACAAACAGATTTTGAACTTTACTTTAGGGCGCATTTCCATCTACCGGATTCAAACTCGAAAAACGAAAGTCAAATTGCCGGAATTTTCATTGCAATAGAATGTGTGGATTTATTAGTTCTGAGTTGATCCAACTTTCTGTGGGAGAATGAGACGAGAAGGCGCAATACACAGAAACGCAAACTTAACAACGCAGAGAACACTGAAGCAAATGGATTGTTAAGTAGAAATATCTACAAAACCAATATGTAGTGAAGATAGGTTGGAATCGGGAGTTTGGAATGACGATTAGTCAAGGAGGGAAAATATACATTATCTATAAGAGAGGGTTTATGTAATTAGGTATGAATCGGTAAGGGATGTAAAAGGTTGAAAATAAGAATAAGGGGATATGGTAATAAACGATCAAAAGAAAATGCCAATGAGAGAGTCTGTATGACGAAAATAACGTCGAAAATTTTTCATTTGATATTGTAGAGAAGAGAATTGTACACCAAACTGAGATTGTCGATGTCCGTACGTTTATTTATAGTGAAAGGATTGAGGAAAATGTGGCACATTTCAAGAAAGGTTCTCTTGAAATGGTTGCTTTCTGTGCAGAGAATTTTGACATGTTCATAATCAGGTCGGTGGTCAGAAGTAAGAATGTGTTGTGCTAAGGCACTGGAATGTTTATGGCATCTAATATCACTCTTGTGAGAAATTAGTCGACCTTTAAGGGATCTACGAGTCTGGCCAATGTAACATAGGTTACAATCCATACAGGGGATGTTGTAAACCACATTGATCTTTTCCAACGGTTTAAAGGGGTTTTAGTTTTAGAGAAGAGTTTACCAACTGATCTGACATTTTTAACTCCAATTTTAATTGGTGTAGATGCTAGGAGTTTTGCGAGTTTCTCAGTCAGATGAGGGAAATAAGGAATATAGGGAATATATATATATAATATATATATATATATATATATATTCGGTTTTATAACATCTTACGACGTTGTCCGACTCCCAAACGCCACTGTATTCTATCTTGAGTTACGTCTTCGTCCAGATTTCGAGCGCTAATCGCTTTCCTAACTCCCAGGTTCCAGCTCTGTGGTGGTCTTCCTCGTTTCGTCTTCTCTGGAGGTTGCCACATCATCGTTTTTTTAGGCAATCTTTCGTCCCCCTTTCGGCTCACATGCCCATACCATATGAGCTGTTTTCTCTCAATATCCTCAACTATAGTGCCCTCTATACCCATTTGTTATTTGATCACTTCATTCCGTATTATGTCGGCTTTTGATATTCTCATCGATCTTCTGATGGATCCATTTCCGTGGCGTCGACCTTTTTCTTATATTTCTCGGTTAGTCTCCATGTCTCAGCTCCATAAAGTAGGCTAGTTTTAACCATTGTCTCATAGATGTTCCATTTTCTTTTCTTTGACATTTCATTACTCCATAGAACTCCGTTCAAACATGCTATAGCTCTTCGTGCTTGTACAATTCGATGTTCTATTTTTCGTTCGTCGTTTCCAATACGGTCGAAGATGACGCCCAGGTATTTATATTCGTCACATGGATTTATTTTTTGATTGTCATCGATATCGAGTTGTTCTGCTTCAGCTCCAATTGAGAGGTATTTTGTCTGTTCTAAACTGATATTTAATCCCCATTGCTGGTATTCTTCAATTAGTTTTCTAAACATGTATTCCATGTCGTCTTTGTCATTTGAGATCACCACCTGATCATCTGCAAACTGTAAAGTATATAATGTAATTCTGATCGTTCAATTGTATACCCATTCCTTTGACTTTCCTTTTCCATTCTTTCAGAGCTGCAGAGATATAAATCTTAAACAATAAAAATCAAAATGTAAACAATATATAAACGGAATTGCTAAGCAAATTCTAAATTCCAAACTCAAAGAACGTAAGACGCTCCTGGAACATAAAAGAATTTCTGCATGTATCTATCCTATTTTTAATCCCTGAAATGAAGAAGAAGAAAATCAGTGACACATTTCTTTTAAAATTCGTATTATTTTAAAATAGATATTGACGTGGTCATTTATTTTAAATCCATCCCTCCTTTCATCTTACGTATATCAAGCACTAGAACAGATAACAATAAAATATATTTTGCAATGCTGCATTCAAACAAAAGTTATTCATACTGAATACTTATACAAGCTTTCAATCCGCTTTTATTCCGAGTGTACCTAAAAGTCATCAAATATTTAAGTCACCAATATGCAGGTATCTGCAAAATAAATAACAATAGCAGTGGATAGGGAAAGAATGAATATTGATTTCATACAATAATGCTTAGGATACAAACACTGGATATTTGAAAAATATTAGTAACGGCAAAAATATTCGAAGTACAAATAGAAGGAAAATATTTCATTCACATCCATTTTTTTTATTACTTGGCAGTTAATTTTTGACACCAAGCATCCCTTCTTCTTCTTCATGTGCCGCCCCGGTTACGAAAATGAACTCTCTTTCTTTGGGCAAGTAAGTGTAAACGTTGATTGAATAATATCTTAATCAATGTTGTAAGGATGCTGTTTTCTTTCTGATGTCATTAACGTAACACTGCAGAAGATAACGTTGTGGCGTGTCTCACATAGATATCTCGCTAACATTACGTCACAATATTATCATGGGAGATTTTAATGCAAAGATTGGTGAAGGTAAGCAGAAAGATATCATAGGGAAATATGGTCTCGGAATTCGAAATGAAAGAGGAGATATATGGCATCTTTTTGCGTAGAAAAGCAATTAGTAGTAACAATCACAATTTTCAAACTTACAAAACGTCGTCTTTACACCTGAAATCACCAGCAAATACACCCGAACGAGTTGTTCGTAATCAAATAGACTTCATATGTATAAATAAGAGATACAGAAATTCAGTATTGGCAGTAAAAATATATCCAGATGCAGTTGTACCAATAGATCACAATATTTTATTAGCAAAAATAAGACTAAGATTAAAGAGAGTTGTAAGGACGAATAAGCAAACAGTTACTATTGATAGAAAAAGATGTTAAATAATAATACTGTAAAACAAAAAATAACTAGTATATTAGAATAAAAAGTGAAGTTGATATCAAGCAAAGAGGAAAGTACTGAGGAAAACTGGACGAGAATTAAAGACATCTTAAAGACTGTGAAGAAACAAAATTGAGTGGGCTAAAAGCAAGAAAAAAAACAAGAGTAGATGACAGAAGAAATACTGAGACTTACGGATCAAAGAAGAGAAGTCAGAAATAAAGGTAAATACGAATACAAGAGGATCCATGCAATAATCAGGCAGAAGATAAAATATGCGAAAACACAATTGCATAGTAAAAATGTAATGAAATTGAACAATATGAAAAGAAACACGATACATTTCATCTGCACAAAAAATTAAACGAGGTCGCTGGAAACAAACGGAAACAAGTATCCCAAAGTTTAGAAGACAGAAACGGACACACAATATTACACATCAATGAACAGTTAACAGAATAGAAAAACTACATTTCTGAATTATTCGAAGATGAGAGAGTAGAACACTATTACATCGATTGCTATATCAGCTCCATCTATAACAGAAAATCAGGTTACAAGTTCAATACAAACGGCAAAAAATGGAAAAGCACTTGAACCCGATGAAGTAAGTGCTGCAATACTAAAGTTTTTGGGAGAAAATGGAATTAAAGCTCTGTGTAATCTCTTTAACAGAATTTATGACACTGGGATATTACCAACTGATTGGCTAAAGTCGACATTTGTCACAATACCTAAGAAACATCGTTCAAAGACATGCGGTGATTATCGGACAATAAGTCTGGTGAACCACATTTTGAAGATCTTCCTGCGAGTAATACAGAGCAGAATTTACAAGCTGTTAGAGGACAGAATTAGCAATACTCAATTTGGGTTTAGGAGTGGCTTGGGTACAAGAGAAGTCTTGTTTAGTATACAGATGCTAGTACAGAGATGCAGAGATGTAAATTAAAATATGTACATTTGATTTTTCATTCAGATGGTACTTTAATTTGTTGGCAGCATTGATTCATTATAAAAGTTATTCGTTCTATTAGGAGTGGACCTCCTGTTTTAAGTAACTCTAGAGTTATATTACCAGATCCTGGAGATCACCCGTTGTTCATTTTAATTAACGCAGTACGGACATTGTTGTTAGTAATATTAATGTTACTATTTGTTTGTCTCTCCATACTGTATGATTTTAATGATTTTGTGACAGATGTTGGAAATGCAAATTCAAAATTGGTTACACTAAAAATAATGCAGTAGTTTTTTTAAGTGGCAAGATTTTGCGTCACAAGCAAAAATTAAAAAAATAGAGCCTCGTCCTTACTTGGCGAAAAAAGGAGAAAAATTTGTGCCAACGGGGGATTATTTTCTCTAAAGCACAAGTTAACAAATAATTCCAATAGCATGTTTGGAATGAATTTTCTTCAAAATAAAGTTATAAATTAAAAACTTCCTAGCCCTCAGGCATGTACATCTCCATGTGGAGAATCAAAAAATAAAAAAGAATCTCTTATCAAAAATCCCAAAACCATAATGCCTTCAAATAGATTTTTGAAGATTTTAGAATCTTCAATTTTTTCTCTTTTGTATTATATTTTGATTGTTAGGGTTTATCCGGTCTAATAAATGTGGTTTTTTTATTAAATATTTAGTTTTAATAAATTATTCAAAAACTTATTTTGTTGTTTAATTATATTTGCTTTAACATTATGCTAAGAAAAAAACACCGCAAAAAACATAACATCAGTAGATGCTGTAGTTTTACTTGGCAATTTCTAATATTACTTACGATTTTTTCCCAGTATATGCCATAGTAAGCATAAAATTATGATAAACTACTGTTCCTTTTTTCTCCCTTTTTTAAACTTGCAAATTCTTTGAAGTCCCTTTACTTACTATCATAAATACTGCAGATGCTGTGGTTTTCCTTAGGAAGACAGTATTGTCTCTCTCACTTTCGGTGTTCTGTTTGTAGTATTGTTTAAAGGGGTACAAAAGATTAGCTAAAAGCAAGTAGATATTCACTTTTTTTAAACCAAAAACTTGACATAACTCAATTAAGGTGTTTCCGGCTTTGAACTATTTCTCCGTGCTGTCCCACCACGTCATCGTCTATTTGAGAACCTACATAGAAGAAACTAATACTAATTTACAGGCGTCTCTACGTAGTAAATTAGTGTTACCAAATTCAATTTTTTTTAAGTACCATTTTTCAAAATCACATGAAGTGAAAACTGGTTACAATCCACAACACCAGCAAAATACAAAGAGTTTAAGGAAGACCTATGTCCAATAGTCAAGGCAATTATCTGATTGGTGGATTGATTTTAATACTATTAGTGGACTATTTTTTATCACAATAATGTATCCTTAAGCAAATATTATTTTAGTCTCAAATCGATCCATTTTTAATTAAAACATTGCGTATGGATCAAAAAAGGTATTGCAATACCTAAATATAAAATCCGTATATGCAACATAAAAAACGTGATGGTGTTGGGTTATGTGCTGTGTTCACATTCTTGTAGTTATACCATATTTAAAACTGAATGAAAAATCAACACTTTATCCTATCTGCATCTGCGAAAAAAGCGAAATCATCGCTGAAGCGTTAGAGGTGGTATATCGTTCATATGTATGTAACAGCAACCGTAGCAGTAACAATACATAGGATTGGAATATATGTTGGAATTTACTACTTTGTCTTCATCTAATCATAAATCTACCAGAAATTTAAAGCTTGTATTTGTAAAGGTTTTAATGATAGGGAATAGACTCAGAACTTATATTTAGCCTTAATCCATCTCAACATTATTCAACCAGTTAACATGAGCAATATGTTATGTTTTATTCATATATATATATATATATATATATATATATATATATATATATATATCCGGTTTTTTTAGGCGTTACGCCCGTCCGGTAGGGATCTATGGAGGAGTATCACCGAGCCGCAAGCCCTTACCTCTTGCCGTACTGCTCCACCATAGGCCGATCAGATCCCAGCATATCCTAGTCTAAGCCGCAGATTCCTCTAGAATTTTAAACTGCTGCGTTAGACTTTTTGTTTTCCGTACACCGAGCTGGGGCTTGACCCACATCCACTGAACCATTCGACAGTGAAGCGAATGAGAGGCAGCCGCACAGCCCGCTGAGCTATCTGACCGGCAATGTTTTATTCATACGAATCTATATTCGACATTTTAATTAGGTCTATAAATAGATAAAGATAATCTTCTTTTCTAATGACATCGTCCTCCCCACACATCCACATACCCATACATATGCACATACCCATACACACGCACGCACACACATACACACACACACACACACACACACACACACACACACACACACACACACACACACACACACACACACACACACACACACACACACAACACACACACACACACACACACACACACACACACACACACACACACACACACACACACACACACACACACACACACACATATATATACATGAATGCGTGATCGCGTTCTTGAATTCCTGCGACGCTAGTATCCCCCTGAAATGCGGCACAAACCAAAGTTTATCGCTACAGTAGTGGAATGACCACATAAGTGCTCTATATAAAGAGTGCCACAAGAAGAGCATCTCAGAGTGGGTGAAGACAAAAGATCTGGTGACAGAGTGCAACAACGCACGCTAAAGACTAAATAAGTCAATCAAAAATAGCAAAAGACAGTACTGGATGGACCTTATCAATGAGTTGGAGAATGATTCATTGAGTATGAAAGCATTAAGGAGAAAAATGGAAAATGGCTAAAAAGAAATCTTCCAACTTAAAGACAAAAATGGAAATATTATCTCAGATAGACCAAGCATATTACATATAGTGGAAAGTTTCTATGAAACATTATATAAAAGTCAAGTCAAGTTATTCCAGAGCTCATGGGATAACCAATACAAAAGGTACATAATGTAGGATCGGATGATATACCAGATATATCACGAGAGGAAATTCAACATGCCCTCAAAAATATGAAAAATAATAGAGCTTCGGCTGAAGATGCTGTAGTCATTGAGACAATTAAACTAGGAGGTCCACTTTTGATGTTCCGAATCTAAACACTTTTTAATCTATGTCTGCATAGTGAAAACATTTCAAGTAAATGGAAGAATTCGGTTACAATCCTCCTCCACAAAAAGGGGATAAATCAGATCTCGAAAACTATAGGCCAATTAGTTTGCTTAACCACCTAAACAAGCTCTTTACTCGAAAACTGACAAATAGATTAGAAGCAAAACTCGATTTCTATCAATCAGAAGAACAGGCAGGATTTCGAGCGGGACACGGAACAAACGACCATTTGCAATGCCTTAAAACTCTAGTTGAAAAGTCTATCGAATATAACAGACCCCTTGCTCTTATCTTTGTCGACTTTCACAAAGCATTTGATACAGTCGAAACAGTTGCTATCTTGAAAGTACTATCAGAATGCAGAATAGATCACAGGTATGCAAATATTATTCGAAATATATACGAAAATGCGACAACAACCGTTAACCTCTATTGCATAACTAGAAGATAAAAATTGGCAGAAGTGAAATTCAATGATCTCAGATATGCCGATGATATTGTTCTCATAACAGACAACTTAGGAGAAGCCAGAGTTATGCTACAACAACTACAGCAAGTAACCCAGAAAGTCGGTTTAAGAATAAACTATGGAGAAACAAAAATGATGACCAATCTCCTCCCCAAAGAGCTAATAGAAATCGAAAAGTCGCCCATAGAACTTGTGGAAAAATATGTGTATTTGGGTCACGAAATAAGGTTAACGCGAGATAACCAAACATGCGAGCTACTCAGAAGAATAAGTCTGGGTTGGGCTGCATTCGGAAAAATGAGAGACGTATTTAAAACAAATATACCGATCCATTTAAAAAGAAAAGCTTTTAACCAGTGCGGTCTACCAGTCCTCACATACGGAGCAGAAACCTAAACTCTCACAAAAACATCAGCCGAAAAATTGAGAAGGACACAGAAAGATGGAGAGATCAATGCTTGAAATAAGCTTAAGAAATAGAATAAGAAACGAGGAAGTTCGTAGACGAACCGAAGTAGAAGACATTATCGAACATATTACAAGGCAAAAATGGAGATGGGCAGGACATTTTGCAAGAATGAAAGATGACAGTTGGACAAAAAAATTGCTTGACTGGAGATCACGGGCTGACAAGCCAAGCCGAGTAAGAAGACCCCCAACGCGATGGAATGACGACTTCAAAAGAATCGTGACCAATTGGATAGCAGAGGCGCAGAACAGAAGCAGATGGAAAAGTCTAGAGGAGGCCTATTTTCTTCTTCTTCTGTAGCATTTTAAATTTGATTGATTCTTTGAAGTATATTTAAAGTCGCCTCGTATATGAAATCGTCTTAATGAAACGAAGAATGTTTTCTGTTTTTTAGTTCGTATCTTTCGAAAAGTGTTTTCAATCATTCTAACGTCGTAGAGTAATAAATCCATTTAATTGTTGTTTATTTTACTGCGGCGATTTCTTTTCATGTAAATGCGTCGCAAAGGAAACTACGTCGCATTCTTAGAAGTGTTTGTTAAGATTTGCGTCCAATTTTTGCGGAGAAAATCTCTGCTTTACTCTCGTTTGGACCGCGTTCCAAGGCGGTTCAGCGTTATGTCGTCAGCAAATTTTTCGTCGAATTTGTAAAGTGTTCTGTTTTCTTTTCTTTTCATGAAGAATTTGTAATGTCCTTTTGTTCTTCGTTATGGAAAATAATTTAAGTAGCAGTTAAATGTGGCAATTTAAGGTATAATTATAGTCCAATTATACCTGTCCCTGTTTTTTTAAGAGGCAGAGCCATAAGTTTTGTTCAGTGCGGCTTTGGCCTCAAATGGTCGATCCAATTCACAGTGGAGATGATTTTGTTCGTGTGTTCGTGTCCAGAGAACCCCAGCTATGATTTCAGAAACTTAATGTGTGATCAAGTGAAATCCAGGTAACTTTTCAGGTGTTTGTTTAATTTTAAAGTGAAGACAAACATTTTTTTAAAATAATAATTGCTTTCGTTTTTTTTTAATAGTAAATTTTTGGTTTTGAGTTGAGCTGTCAATTTGTTTAGTTTTTTTGAAATTTAATGTTAATTTATGACAGCTCGTTTTATTATTTTTTTGATTTGTGTTTTGTTTTTTTTTAAAAGGTTAACCTCCATGCAATTTTTTAAGTTTTGTGGCAATGGAGTTTATTAATGGATGACACATGTAAGTTTTGATATTTGTGTATTTTGTGACTGTTGTAACAATTTTGTATTTCTCCTTATAACTGTTTGTGGTGACATAAATAAAGGTTAAATTTTGTTGTCTTAACTTTTTATTTATTTTTTTTGAGCTAAACCTTTATTGATTTTTATTTGAAAAAGATATGTTTTTTTATGTTGATTTTTTTTTCTAATTATTTCCCTAGTTACAACGAGTGGGTTGTAATAGGCATAATTAGGCACCTCAAGTGGCGCCCTATAATCAAATTTCTTGAGGTGTTTCTTGTTTAATTTTTATTTTGTTTATCCCAAGAGCCCTTTATTTCATTTTTTTTGTAGTTGCCCCATTCCAATGCCCTTATCTTTTACTTATCCACGACCCCAGCTCTCCTACGAAACCCTGAGTGTCCGTTCGCATCAGTAGCGATTATTTTGCTTGCCCTATCTCCACCCCCAATAGTTTCTTCCCCCAATTTTCTACCTTATATTAATGCCCCTGTGGTAGGCAAAATATTATCGTTACAAAAATGGCGCCCAACGTGTGTGGCCTGTATTAGATTTTCGCCATTTTTGTATCTTGTCGTTACAAAAATGGCGCCCTTGGCGTGGGGCCTTTTTCAGGCTTTTGAATGTTCCTGCATCTTTAGGTTTTTGTCCCTTTTCCAGAAGCAACATATCTTTTTCAGTTTTTCTGCCATAATTTTCTGCCATTTTTATGAAACCCTGCCTTCCGAGTAGTGCCCCGGTGTCCCACAAACAGTTTGTTTATGTATTTGTATCAACATATGTATTGTTGTTTTGTCTATGTATTGTTTTTGTATTAACATATGTATTATTGTATATCAACAGATGTATTTGTTGTATTTGACATATGTAATGTTGTATCTTTTATTTCGTGTACTGTAGAAATTTTTCTATATGTATTTTTGTGTATTGGTAAATGAAAGCAAATATTTTGAGTTTGAATATTTAAATTGAATTTTAAATAATGTTTTGATGTTGAAAAGAATTTTAAGTTATTTACAGTAACAAATTAAGTATACCGTTATTGTGCCATTTATTTTTGATTGATTTGACATTTCTTACAGAAAAATCGGTTTTTGTAATTTTGTTTTGTCTGGTCATTTTGAGTAAATGTGTTTATTGTTTGAGTGACTTTTTTTTGAGCTGATGAGTATAGTTGTGTTTTGTCTTTTGTCCTAAGCCATTTCACTGTTTCCTCTAAGCCCTCTCTGACGGCGTTTGTGTTATGCCACGGGCTAGTAGGAGATTGTGAATGTGAAGAGTAGTTCCCTGTGTTCCCCTGTTGTTCCCTAATTAACCAGATTTGACGGCGTATGTAATGCCACGGGTTAATAGGAGATTGTGTTCCCCTGAGTCCCCTCTTGTGTTTCCTGTCTTGTATCTGAATGATGACAAGTGTTATACTCGTGATCAGAGGTGCTGTTTAGTTTTGCCTAGAAGCAGTCTCATTTAGTTTTCAGAACAAGAGCAAGGTTTTTTAATGTTGTGTTATTTTGTGTAGCTCACTCAAAAGTCAAGTTTTCAATATTATTTTCAATAGTATTTTTGTATCACCCTGTTTGTGAAGTTTATCGAGTATGTTGTTTTGTATACATTGTGTATTTGCTTTCACCCAAACATTGTTTTAGTATTTTTGTCCCGCCCTGTATGTGAAGTTCGTTGAGTTTGCTTCGAACTGTTTTTTTTTTTCTGTTATTTTGTGGATTTGTTTTATCTAGCTTTTTTTGTTAAATCAAGTCTATTCCTGTCCCAAGTTAACTGCTACGATTTCCATTTTCTGGTATGTCCAGTTTTCGTAAAATTATGAGAAATAATTTTCGTCTATTTCCTTGTGAATTAAAAAATACGTATTTGGAATGATGTCATTCCTTATTTGCCGGTATTTAAAATGTGAACGATATCAAGTTTGTTTATTCTTGTTCGTCTAAAGTAATCATCCCATGTCTGAGAAAAGAATTTTGTTTACGTTAACGAAATAATTTATTTCGTATGTAGACCCTGTGCTTTCTTTAAGTGTTTATAAGTTATCTATTTCGTCTTCTTATTGAGTGTTTGAGCAATAATTTATTGCATTCTAATCAGCTGTTGTACGAAAAATATAGGTCAAATTTTTTCGTATTTTTAAAGTTTAATAGTCCAGGCAATGTGTGAACTTTTTTTAGCCCCGAAAAAGAAAATGTTTCTGATTTTACAGTCCGTGTGTTTTCGTGTTGTTTTTTGTTTTATCAGTAGGAGGAAGTAATAATGCAATTTCGTTTGTCCATGGTTAAGGCCGATTTGTTAGTGACAAAGCGAAGTATTGTTATTTCCCTTATGTTTGTTATTTCCGTGTTTCCCCGTGTTTTCTTTGTTCCTATTCTGTGTTATAAGTAGGAGGAAATGATGATACGATTCCGTTTGTCCTTGGCTAAGGCCGATTTGTTAGTGACAAAGCGGAGTATTGTTATTTTTCTTTTGTCTGTTAGTCTTGTGTTTCTCCCTAGTTCTTTTGTGTACACGTAGAAGAGAGTGATGATACGACTTCGTGTATTCCTGGCTAAGGCCGATTTGTTGAGAATACATAGCGAAAGTATTGTGATGTTTTTTCTGTCTGTTAGTTTTGTGTCTTTCCCTGTCTTTGTGTGGTCAGATGTTGTAGTGGAGATGATGGTCTGAAATATATTAGTTGGTGATTTGAGTATTGTGTTGTTGAAATATCATATAGGACGTACAGGCATGTGACCTGGATTTGTGTTTCCTTGGATATTTCTGTTGTTGTGTAAGACTGCGTAGCAGCATCCCCTTTCCGTGAATTAATAGAAAGGATAAGCCTTTCTATGTGTTGAAGTAAGACTATTGGCGATAGAGTCTCAATAGCATTCCTTCTTGTTGTAGTGTTTGTGATGAAGTGTTTTTTGATTTGGTAGAAGCGGAGGTACAAATACTTGCATTGTCCATTGTGTCGTTTTGATTTGCTGAGGTGAAAGTACCTGGCCGCTTATTGTGAAAATTTTGTTTATGTCGATTGTGAGACCATGTAAGAGAAACATCTGAAGTTTTTTTAGTACTACCGTTGAATGACCCACTTAGAATTCCCCAGTTTTATGTTGTGACCCTGTTCGAGTTTTGTTGAAGAATAGTGAACGTTTTCTTTCTGATTTGTATGACGATGTTGTATTCAATTATTATCCGTGAAGTGATGAAGTTTATTTCTTGATGTTGTCCCTTTATTCCCTTTCCAAACTGTGTCTTTGACCTTATTAGTTGTCATAAGAGGAACGGCTAGGTCGATGAGTTTTGGATTCGTCCGCCAGGTGACCTGTTGAGCTTTTAAGGAAGATAAGTCATTAGTTTTTGCCTTGTGTATATATATACTCCTCTTCTTCTTTACCCTTCTTGCCCTGCTTTTGAGATTTGTGTACCCAGTTGGAAGTTTTATTGTTGTTGACGGACTGTAATGATTTTTTTGTTCTTTTGGAAGATTATAGTGATTATTATGTCCCCTTGGAGATTTGTAATGAGGTTTTTGTGTATTTTGAAGTGTTGTCGTAACTTTTTTGTTTTCTTTGGAAGACTGTTACGATTTTTTTTTGTTTCTTTTGGAAGTTTTTAGTTTGAGACTGAACTGATGAGTGTATCAGTTATGGCTTGTATGTCATGTGCCCCTGTTTTTTTTCCAAGATTGTGTATTAGCATTTTGGATTTTTCTTCTTTTGTCCTTTTGGGAGTTTCCTAATTTGGAAATTTTTCGCTGTGTCGATCCCAGAGGATATTTCTATGGAACTATTTGGCCATCCTGTTTTCTTCTGTTTGTGTGGTTTAATTTTCAACCAGTGGTTGAAAATTCATTGCTTGACTGTTATGGTCAAGTTTGTTATTCTTTGATATTGTTTTGGTTATCTATTATGTGGATAACCATAGCGAAGCTTGTCTAAGCTGTGTTGTTGGCCACCCGCCTTTGTTGAGCTGGAAACACCTTTCTTTTCGCTTCCAGAAACTTCAACACTGGTCTGTTCCACGTTTTTGGTTAGGCAAGAGCCATTTTAGTAGAAATCTGCCATTGTGTCGTTGTGCTTAAGAGCCAACGAACTGTACCTGGTGCCGATTCGTCAAATCGAGCATCCAGTTTTATTTTGTATGTTATTATGTTAGAACCATAAACAGTTATGATGTGTAGTTTTGGTTATGATTTTTGTTTGTTGTTTTTTGTTCTGTTTGAGTTATTGAAGTCATTATGTGTTGTTGCAGTAGTTAAAAAATGCTACTGTTGTTCCAACCTGATTGTTGTTCGCCCTAAACGAAAACTTTTCCTGTTAGTCCAGTTTTCGCTCTTACGTGGGGGTATTGTAGCATTTTAAATTTGATTGATTCTTTGAAGTATATTTAAAGTCGCCTCGTATATGAAATCGTCTTAATGAAACGAAGAATGTTTTCTGTTTTTTAGTTCGTATCTTTCGAAAAGTGTTTTCAATCATTCTAACGTCGTAGAGTAATAAATCCATTTAATTGTTGTTTATTTTACTGCGGCGATTTCTTTTCATGTAAATGCGTCGCAAAGGAAACTACGTCGCATTCTTAGAAGTGTTTGTTAAGATTTGCGTCCAATTTTTGCGGAGAAAATCTGTGCTTTACTCTCGTTTGGACCGCGTTCCAAGGCGGTTCAGCGTTATGTCGTCAGCAAATTTTTCGTCGAATTTGTAAAGTGTTCTGTTTTCTTTTCTTTTCATGAAGAATTTGTAATGTCCTTTTGTTCTTCGTTATGGAAAATAATTTAAGTAGCAGTTAAATGTGGCAATTTAAGGTATAATTATAGTCCAATTATACCTGTCCCTGTTTTTTTAAGAGGCAGAGCCATAAGTTTTGTTCAGTGCGGCTTTGGCCTCAAATGGTCGATCCAATTCACAGTGGAGATGATTTTGTTCGTGTGTTCGTGTCCAGAGAACCCCAGCTATGATTTCAGAAACTTAATGTGTGATCAAGTGAAATCCAGGTAACTTTTCAGGTGTTTGTTTAATTTTAAAGTGAAGACAAACATTTTTTTAAAATAATAATTGCTTTCGTTTTTTTTTTAATAGTAAATTTTTGGTTTTGAGTTGAGCTGTCAATTTGTTTAGTTTTTTGAAATTTAATGTTAATTTATGACAGCTCGTTTTATTATTTTTTTGATTTGTGTTTTGTTTTTTTTTAAAAGGTTAACCTCCATGCAATTTTTTAAGTTTTGTGGCAATGGAGTTTATTAATGGATGACACATGTAAGTTTTGATATTTGTGTATTTTGTGACTGTTGTAATATTTTTGTATTTCTCCTTATAACTGTTTGTGGTGACATAAATAAAGGTTAAATTTTGTTGTCTTAACTTTTTATTAATTTTTTTGAGCTAAACCTTTATTGATTTTTATTTGAAAAAGATATGTTTTTTTATGTTGATTTTTTTTCTAATTATTTCCCTAGTTACAACGAGTGGGTTGTAATAGGCATAATTAGGCACCTCAAGTGGCGCCCTATAATCAAATTTCTTGAGGTGTTTTCTGTTTAATTTTATTTTGTTTATCCCAAAAGCCCTTTATTTCTTTCTGTTGTAGTTGCCCCATTCTAACCCCCATTTTACTTATCCACGACCCCAGCTCTCCTACGAAACCCTGAGTGTCCGTTCGCACAAGTAACGTATATTTTGCTTGCCCTATCTTCACCCCCAATAGTTTCTCCCCCAATTTTCTGCCCCTTATATTAATGCCCCTGTGGTAGGCAAAATATTATCGTTACACTTCTTCTTCACGTGCCATCTCCGCTACGAAGGTTGGCTATCATCATGGCAATTTTGACCCTGGAGGCTGCCGCTCGGAACAATTGTATGGAAGTACAAGCAAACCACTACCTGAGGTTTCTCAACCATGACATTCTTCTCCTACCTATGCTGCGCCTACCTTCAATCTTTCCTTGCATAATTAGTTGTAACAGTTGATATTTATTCCCACGTGTAATATGTCCCAGGTATTGTAGTTTCCTCATTTTAACACTCAGTACGACCTCCTTTTGTTTGTTCATCCTGTCTAATACAACTTGGTTAGTTATCTTATCCTTCCAAGTGATTTTTAACATTCTTCGGTACGCCCACATCTCAAATGCCTCCAGCTTACCCATACATTGCTTATTTAGTGTCCACGCCTCTACCCCATATAACAGGACCGAGAAAACATAACATTTAAGCATTCGTATTTTCAGCTTTAGGCTTAGGTTTCGGCTACACAACATTTGTTTCATATTGTTAAAGGCACTGCGCGCTTTCTCTATTCTTATTCTTATTTCTCTGGCGTATTCGTTTGACTCGTTAATATTTGTTCTGAGGTAATTGTAATTTTGTACACGTTCAATGAGATTCTGTCCTACATGTAAGTTGATATTATTGATACGTTTCTTTGTAATTATCATGAATTTGGTCTTCTTTGTATTGAGTGACAGACCAAATGTCGTCAATATTTTCTGCTATGAGCGCGGTATCATCAGCATATCGGATATTGCAAATGGGGTGACCGTTGATCTTTACTCTGGCTTTTTTGTTCATAAGATCTTTTTTAATAACTTCTTCCGCGTAGACATTGAACAAGGTTGGAGACAACACACAGCCCTGCCTAACACCTCTTTTGATCTGTATTCTATCTGATATCGAGCTGTTAATTCGTACTGTAGCTTCTTGTTTTTAGTATAGATTCCTTATCACTCGCATGTCCCTTGTATCAATATTTTTATTTTCCAGTATTTGCATCAGTGGCCTATGTTTTACTGTATCAAATGTTTTATTATAGTCTAGGAAACACACAAATATGTCCTGATTTACGTCTAAGCATCGTTGAGCATCTCTAGTTCCTAGTCCGTCTCTAAAGCCAAATTGAGAGGGTCCGATGTCAACTTCCAATTTTTTATATATTCTCCGATGAATGATTTTTAAGAAGACCTTTAATATATGACACATGAGACTGATGGTGCGATGTTACGAGCATTGTCTCGCATTAGACTTTTTGGGTATGGCTATTATTGTTGTTACTAGCCATTCATTAGGTATGATATCAGATATGTAAATGCTGTTAAATAGTTCCACGATCTTTATTAAGTTGTTGCCTTTGATGAGTTGAATGGCCTATGTTCAACAATGGACAAATCAGGGCTGATTGATGACGATGATGATGATGTCAATTGTAGTTAATTCTTCTTATATGTAAACTTGAATGTTATCAATAAACATGACTGGGATACCCGTTTTCTATTTATTTGTAATTGAAATCTACAGAAAAATACCGGTAATAAAATGTGAGCCCATCTCTTCAAAAATGAGACTAAAATGAGTAGTGAATAGTGTGTCGCGTGCTGCCGTTATATTTACGCTGACAGAACATTCATCACCACTCCCGAGCTCGTACTGCCTTGCACCAAGGGTCTCTAATTGTGTTTTATGACAACAGCCAACCCACCAATTTTTCAGGCTCATAATCAAAGTTGAAATGTGCAAAGAATTTTAACAGGTATATCCTTCCTTCTAAATTCCTTTGTTTCGTTATAATTGCGTGTTATTAACTATAAAACGTTGAGTTATTGTATATAATTGTATACAATTCTTCGAATATAAGCCTGTGCCAAACGACATGATTCCTAGATAATGAGCCTCTTCTTCAAAAGAATCCTAATTATATGAATAAAGCCGAAGACGTACTGTAAGGTTTAAATATGACGAATATTAGAAAACAGATTTTCAAAGCAAATACGAAGTATTGCAGTTATTTTTGCTAAATTGCTTGACAATTATTCCTTGCAGTATTTATTTTTTTTTAATTTTAAGTAGGGAAAAGCAGGTAGGGTATAGTGGTAGTAAAATGTAATTAATTAACCTAATAACTCCAGATTAATTTTAATTGAAGTAAAAAATCTTTTTCCTGGTATTCCTACTACAGAAACTTTTATTCTAGTAAAAAACCTTTTAGACCAAAATAGTACAAATCCATTCATTACATCAAAAATTTTACATCTTCTTGAAGTTTGAATAAACCAGGACTACTTTAAAGTTAATAATCAAATATAGACTAATAACAGTGCAGGACTTATAATGGGCAATCCTCTAACCCAGGGGTCTCCAAACTACGGCCCGAGGGCCACATCCGGCCCGCAGACAGATTTTGTCCGGCCCGCGGAGACATACTTGAAAACTCCTTTTAGAGAACAAATATTTTTTATAGCAAATAAAATGTTTGTGATAAGTTGGATAAAGAAACACAGAATGGTAATGAGTAAAGACATGTATAATTTATGCTGTAAATTTAACTTCAGCATATAATAACTAACAAATTATTGAAATGAATCCAACTAACATTTTATACATTGTAAGTAATGAACAACACATACCTTATAACAAACATGACATATGAAATGCTAATGAGATGTATGTAATTGAGATTTTCCACCGACAATAGTTTGTAGTTGTGGACTAATTTTACTTGTACCAATTATTAAAAGAGATTTAAGATGCTCGTCAGTTAATTTAGATCTGTATACATTTTTTGTGTACTTCATTTTGGAGAAGGTTTTCTCACACAAATAAGTAGTACCAAAAACGGAAAACAGCCCACGAGCAAATTTATGCAAATTATCAAATTGTGTCAGTGGAAGACTCTTATAAAATTCCAACAAAGATGAGTTTTCATATTTGTTCTTAATTATATCACTGCACTGAAGATCAATCATTTCCATTTGAAGTTCGGGGGCTAGGGTTTCAATGTCAGCATCAAAAGGATTCTGAAAAATCTTAATTTGATTCGCAATAGCATCAAAGTCCGAGAAACGAGTATCAAAATTTATCTTCAAAGCACTCAAAGTTTCGATTGCAAAATCGATAGGAAACTCAGTCTCAGTAGTGTGGCTGAATATTTTACATGTTTTAAAATGTGAAAAACATTTACTTCGTAGTTGTGATTGAAACAGTATCAATTTCATCCGGAATGACTTGATATTAGTATATAAATCAGGAAGATGCTGGTTTTCTCCTTGCAATCTCAAATTCAGTTCGTTCACATTTTGTCAAATCAACATAGAATGCTAACTTCCATAGCCATGCGTTGTTTTGTAATTCAGTAAGAGGGCGGTGCTTTTCATTCAAAAAAATTTCGATCACTGCTCGAAGTTCAAAAAAGAGCTGAAGGACTTTCCCACAACTAAGCCAGCGTACGGCAGTATGATAAGGTAAGTCTGTTTCTCCAATCTCTGCAATAAATTGTCGGAATTGTCGGTGATTCTACCCAAAAGATCTGATGAAATTAACAGTTAATATGACTGGTTTCAGAACGTCAGACATATCCAAACATTTTCCGCACAAAGACTGTTGATGAATGATACAATGTAAGACTAATGGTTTTGAGCCGCCGTCATTTTCTACAGCCTTTGACACAAGAGCGACCACTCCTTTATCTTTCCCACTCATGTTTTTGCCTCCATCAGTTGTAATACATTTCACTTTCCATCGAAGGTTCTTTTTATTAATGGCCATTTCAACTCCTTTAAAAATATCGGTACCAGTAGTTGTGCCATGAATACTATACATATCAAGAAGTTCTTCGTGCACTTCATAGCTTTTATCTACTCCTCTAATATAAATCAACACCTGAGCAGTATCTGACACATCCGTTGACTCATCCAAGGCCAAAGAAAACCACTCAACATGTCCATTTTTGTCGAACAGTTGAGAGGATATATTTTCAGCGATGTTTTCTACCCTTCAAGCCACAGTGTTTGCTGACATACTGACAGTTTTTAATAAATTTACCTTTTCAGGGCACATTTCTTCGACTACTGCAATTATGCATTCCTTGATCATTTCTCCATCGGTGAATGGTTTTCCACGTTTTGCAATTTCAAGAGCCACACGAAAGCTGGCACGAGTTGCCGCCTCTTGTTCAGTTTTGACTTTTGTAAATAAAGATTGCTGCGATTTCAATCCGCACTTCAAAGCTTCGAATTTTTCTGTCCGCACAATTCCTGTATATTTTGAGTAATTTTGAGAATCTTTTGTTTCATAATGACGTTTCATGTTATATTCTTTAAGAACGGCTATGCTTTCATTGCAAATCAAACATAGCGCCTTGTTACTGGACTCAATTACGAAATACTGAATGTTCCACTGATCTTTGAATTTTCTGCATTCACTATCAATTTTTCGCTTCTTTTCCATTCTACTAAATCACACACAAAAGCAACAATTCAAATCAAATCAAAATACTGTTAAACGCACAAACTTGTTTTAAGGAGGTACGCCCTATTTTATTTCACAACAGTTTCATAGGAACTGACTTGTAGTTACGCCACTATTGTCATCGCTTCGTCCTCGTACTCGTCCCACTTAGGTGGGATCTTTAGTCTCCTCCCAGTTATCAGGTGCGTAACACTTAAGTGATTTGCGGCTATTATTTTTCAGACTTCTTATTATTTCGGATAGTTAAGTGTGTTCGTGACAATTTCTAACGATGGCGTTGAAAAATAGTAGAAAGAATAATTATGTTATTAGTGGATAATCTCGGGAGAGATTGGAGATTTCCACTGGTGGAAATATTTTGTTTGTTTATGTCTACCTTATATTAAATTAAAATATATCAAAAATAGGTGAATATTTGACATACTTAATAATGTTGACAGCTTACGACACTTACAAAAAATTAAATTATTCGTTATTTTACAAAAAATGATCCACACTTCAGTAAAATTCTATTACACATAAAATACAGAAACATAGAAAATATATAAATAATAATAAAATATAAAAAATATATATAAAATACAGTGTTGCCATCTTGGGCCTCGGAACTTACTGGAGTAATCAGTATGGCCCTAAGGCTGGAAAGTTTGGAGACCCCTGCTCTAAGCCCATTGCTATCCGATATTTTTATGGATCATTTAGAGACAAAGATTTCAAAACATCCCATATTCAAACAGTTTTTATATTGGTGGAGATACGTAGACGACGTCATCGAGCAAAAAGACAAAAGAGGGAATCTAATCGTTATGAAAAAGAGACTAAAAAGTGGCCTCTGATGGCGGACATATCCGGAAATGCGAATGCGCCAAATTTAAATTTTTCGACACATTAACAGTAGCTATAAAATAGTTTTCAGAATGTGTCTTAGACGAGAAACTTTAAATAAATATAAACGATAACAGTCTAAAATGTGACATAATTGTTAATAAACTTCAATATAAATAAGATTTTCATATGACAGTTGGGACAAACAATAACATAACCCAACTAAATTTGATTTCTTAAACAAATAAAGACTCTCTTTCCTTGTTTAATCTGGCCTCTTAAGATGGCACTTTCTGTCTAACAATATTTTTGATCCCCACTACCTTTACATTCCCTCTTTTGTCTTTTTGTTCGATGGACGACGTACTGGTATGTTTCATATGAACTAATAAGCAACTCGACCAATTTTTATCGTATATTAATTCACTTCATAGTAATATTGAATTTACAATAGAAACAGAACAAAATCAATCCATAAACTTTTTAGATTTAAAAATTATCAGACCTGAAAACAAACATGACTTCTCTATATTTCATAAACCTACCCATACTGACACGACTATCTACAATTCATCATCCCATCCCACATAACATAAACTGGCAGGCTATCATAGTATGTTACATAGATTAACAGAAATTCCGATGTCAAAATACAACTTTGAGAGAGAATTAAATATCATTAAGCAAATAGCAGTAAACAATGGATACAACGAAAAAACACTTAATAAAATGTTAGATGGAAAATTACACAAGAAAGGCCTGAAATTAGTATTTCCACCACCAGAGAAAAAACCCAGTACCTTCTACTCGATTACATATACAGTCAAAATATCAACAAAAATAGCCAAACACATAAAAAAGAAAGCAATAACACAAGCTATCAGAACAAATAACAACTTAAACAAATATATTAAAAACAACAAGAGCCAAAATGAAAAACACTTACACAGTGGTGTGTACAAACTGAAATGTGGCGACTGCCCAAAAACTTACATCGGTCAAACTGGTAGAAATTTTAATAAACGAATAGCAGAACATAAAGGGCTTTCAATAATAGAAAAACGGAATCAACATACGCACTTTACCTTCTAGATCATAATCATTTTTTTAATGACGACTTTAAAATTCTTCACATTCAAAATAAAGGCATTAAGCTATCTTTATTAGAATATATGAAAATCAACAAATTAAAAAACACAGATATAATTCTGAATGACCACCTTGAGACAAACAGTTCTCCCCTTCTCAACCTATTTCATTAAAGGGTATTTATTTCAGTTTGACTCACAGCAATTACAAATGTAAAAATTTTATATATTGATTCTGTGTTACTTCCTTAGCAACTTAAAATTCACAAATTGTGGGGCACGGCTTTAATTTTTCTGTTTGTCTCATTTAAAAATGTAATATTTTCACTATAATTTCAAAATATGGCCTCCATGATAGGATGCGCACATAGATTGAGCGCATTTCATTGAACAGTGTTGCCTCATTTAAAAAATATAAATTATTTTTTATGGAAATAGAGAATTTGATATTTCAGTTATGATTATTTGTTTTATTCACTTAATATTTATCAAAAAATATATATAATTAATGAAACATTTTGCTTTTTTTATTCAACGTGCTTGGACTTGGCTGGCATGCCTTAGTTGTCAAAGTCTTACTTAGTTCCACTAAGTTGGAAAATAAAGAATTTGTTAATTAAATATAAATATTATTTATAGGGCAGTTCATCACATAACCTCAAACCAAACTGTCAAAATGTCTGGAGGGCAAACAATGAATTGAATATTGTGAAAATCGAGAAAAGTATTGGTTTGCTCTGGGAAACTACCCGTTGTTCTCGGGTAGTTTCCCAGAGGTAGGAAGCAGTAGCAGTGAAAGTTTGTGAGTCTTCGTGTAGTTAGTGTATCTGACAGAAGCTGATCCAGTAAAAGATTGTAAGTTATATTTTCTACTTATATTCCAAGAGTCACTGTTCAGGCCAACGAGAGATTCA
Source organism: Diabrotica balteata (assembly GCA_918026665.1). Lineage (NCBI taxonomy): Eukaryota > Metazoa > Arthropoda > Insecta > Coleoptera > Chrysomelidae > Diabrotica > Diabrotica balteata. The sequence continues at coordinate 12,220,353 of OU898284.1, forward strand.
GTTTATCGTAAAGAAAAGATATTCCAAGAGTCATTTTTCACTCAGGCCAACGAGAGATTCAGTTTATTGAGAGAAGAAGAAGCTAGCATAATTTGAACGATTCGTGCATTTGAAGGAGATCATTGAGGACGATAAACTTGCAATAATTTGTTGTAAGATTGCTGATTACCTAGGGAGCGGCTACGAGTAAATAGTATAGTCTACAAGGAACAAGGATTTGGACCACCGATCATCAGAGAGAGATAGTTTTGTTTTCTGCAGTTTTTCTTTTATTGATAACACAATTTTTACACTTAATTTAGAAAGGATATAAATATTTTGATTAGGAGATTTAGAATAATATTTGTATTTTGAGATTTCAACTAATATTGTTTGTACCAGTAATTTTGAAGGTTCACGTACGTAGAACAAAATTTTGAGAATCATTATATGAGATTTTGTTTATTGAAAACATTTGAGTGTGAATTTTATTTCATTATTTTTATTTCAATATATAATGTTAGATCCTATATGTTTTTTATTATTCCGGTATTCTTTGGACCTTACCTATCACATGTAATAGCATAGATATTGAAGCACGAATAGAACCCTGAGATAAGAGAATTATAAAGTGTGATAGAATCATAGTTATAACATTTAAATAATTTTAATTAATTAATTAATTAATTAGCTAATTAATTGCTTGGCGCACTAAGACATTAAATATCACAATAATATATATAAGGTAAGTTGAAAAGTTCATAATAGTTTAGTTAAGTCGTTTAACAACCACAATTATTATCAATATATCCTTATAATGATTGATAAGAATTTACTTTTATATATTAGCATATTCGGCATATTGCTAATATTTCTCAGTTATAGATTTAGCTTCATTTAAACATTTTAGTGTTAACACAAAATAAGCTGCTGAAATTAAAATAACATATTTTTATCAATAAAATTTAAAAATTTTTGAACTAAGTGAGACTCAAAATATTTTCTATAATATAGTAAAGACATTTACAACTTTTTAATTAATAAGAAACCCAACTGTTTATTAATTTGATGAATTTTATTTTGTTTTAGAAATGAATCAGTCATTACTTAAATAACTTGAAATTATGATGTAGCAAGCAGATATCTAGAGAAATTAAAACTAATCAACAACATAAATCCATATACTATTTCAGAAATTGAATTAAGTTACAATCCAAATGATTTTTCTTCAACAAGTAGCATAGATATAGTGAGCTATTTAGTGTTGAGCACCAGTTTTTTACTCACAACAGCAAATTAAAGCCTACAGAAGCCTTCTTCTTCTTCTAGTTCCATGACCGCTATCGATTGTTGGATATCATGTTGGCTACCATATTCGCTATCGTGACTTTATTGACAGCAGCTCTAAATAACGATGTAGTTGATTTTCCATACCATTGCCTTAGATTTTTCAGCCATGATGTTCTTCTTCTACCAGGACCACGATTACCTTGGATCTTTCCCTGAATGATCAGATGTAAAAGATCATATTTTTCAGGGTGTCTCATAATATGACCGAAGTATTCCAGCTTGCGTTTCTTTATTATATTGACCAGTTGTGTTGTTTGGTTCAGCCGTCTAAGGACCTCCTCATTTCTAACTCTGTCGACCCAGCTTATTTTCAGTAGTCGTCTGTATACCCACATCTCAAAGGCTGTCAAGCGTTTAAGCATAGCCTCAGTTAGGGTCCACGGTTCTACTCCATACAGCAGGACAGGAAAGATGTAGCAAGATATCATACGAACTCTAAGGTCAATGCTAAGATCATGACTGCAAAGTACGTTTCTCATTTTTACAAAGGCAGCTCGGGCTTGTTCTATTCGGCTTTTAATTTCTGCGGTTGTATCCCAGCTCTCATTGATATTACTGCCGAGATACACGAGTTTCTCTACTCTGTCCAGTGTGACATCTCCGACTTTTATACCGTCATCATGTATATAATTTTGTTTGCTAGCTATCATATATTTAGTTTTCTTAACGTTGAGTTTTAATCCATACTGATCACAAGTCTGTTTTATTTTGTTCATTAGATTTTGAAAGTCTTCTCCGCAATTGGCAAGGACTAAGGTATCGTCGGCATATCTAATATTGTTGACGGTTACTCCATTCACAATAATACCTTCGGTTGTCTCCATTAAGGCTTCCTTAAATATTTCTTCCGAATATAAGTTAAAAAGTAAAGGCGACAATACAGAAGCCTGCAAGCATACAAATACTTTGAAGCAGGATTTGTGAGTCATAAGTCATAAATGACAAGTAACGTTAGGGAAAGTGAGTATAGCATTTAAGAAGCAAATGTTTTGTGCTAGTTGTTACAATATATTAACTTATTCTATTATTGTTACAGATTAAACATTCACAAAAAATGAACGAGCCACCACTACAAACATGGGTCGTTTGTAACCAAGATGGAAGTGTAGAAACAGGACATTGTACATGAATAGCAGCTTCAGAAGTGTGTAGCCATGTTGGTGCGATATTGTATGTACTACAATATATAGCTGCATCAAAAGATAATATATCAAAACTCAAAGGTTGAATATAAACCAATTAGAGGTATTGATTTTGACAAAATATTTTCTGGATCATGAATTCTCTCAGAAGTGCCTTGCATGAGCGATGACCATATTCTACAGTTTTTGCAGAAGACACACATGGTATCCCTTCTTCACATTCTCTGATTGTGCGATTAATTGTCGATTTGCTTATGTTTTGATCTCGATAAATATCTCGTTTCGACATTCGCCCAACCATATTATCAACTCAACGAATATCAATTTTATAAGATATTTTGCAGAGCACAAACCAAAATATTCTGCTTTGTTTATTAAATGTCAATAACTAATGACATTTCAATTCCATGGCCTTCTTTGTTTAATGCATTTTGATTCTCAGTCAGACCAAGTGAAACTTTTCCCAAAACTTTAGGACCATACGTTATTGTGCAAAAGCTATTAAACCAATCCTAATGAAATTTGGCTTACGATTTGGTCGTAGCGTAATATTTTTTAATATAACTGCATTTCCTTTAAAACTCAGTAAAACAAGTATGGCTTCGTTTTTAATATAACAAAAGCTTATGTAAAAATTTTCAATGTTTAATTAGAAATATAATTAATGCAATTTATTGTATTTCCTATTACATTGACTAGAAATGAATATCTTCCTAACCTACACTTTCTGTTTTGCGAGCATTCTGGGGGAAAATTGAAATTACCTTTTAAAGAACCATAAATCTTCCCCTATTATACTCTAATTATCCACTGTTAGCATTTATAATCGAGAAAAAGGGCGTGTGCATAGCAGAGCACTCCTGTAACTCCTGCTAATACTTTAGAATAGTGTACCTAATTAACGAATAATAAATCTTTATTAGATAAAGTGTTACAAACAAAACACGGTGCGGCTTTGTGAAACATCGGTTGTGGTCATCAATCACCGAGATTGGCCCGTCATTACCATAACACTTTTAGTTCTGATATATTCACATTCCGCTGATTTGAATATACAAAGGGTCAATTTGTACATTGTAAAGTTTTGAACAAATTATTCAAAACTCTGCAAAACGCGGTTTAAAAATAAAAGTGAACAGTAAAGCTTTCGAGGAAATATATCTGCAATTGATACAGTAACACAACTTGTTAAAAAATTTTAACCCATTTGATCCCACGACATTTTTTTTTTTCGATAATACAAGATTTTTTTTAATGTCCATGTTGGATCTGGGTTAAATAGTAACAATTCATTATTATTTGACAAAAAAAAATTAAATTTTTTAGCAAAAAGTAGATGTAGTCATACGAGTACAACGGGCTGATCGGGAGTTAAAAACATAAAACATTCTTTAAAAATGAGCAGGTTTGGGAATTTCTTCTTTGACAGTAATTTGAAAAATTTAGGTCTTTTTTCTTGTCTGGTGATTACAAACATGTCTGCTTGAACATCACATAACTGAAGCTGTAAGTTGGGTGGTTAATCATCAATAGTTGCTCCAAAAGGGTTATTATAAAGTAGTACACTGCTTTTGTGACTTTCAATTTCTTTAAATCTTGAGTTGAATTCATCAATAACTTGTTCAATTTGTGAAATGCAGGATAAAAACTCAATATGTTCCTCACCGTTGAATTCTTCTGCTATTTGCAGACAGCTAGGGAAGTGTGTCAGGTTGTTCTTTTCCAAAGCACGTTTAAACACGTTCAGCTAATTCCGGAATCCGTTTATCATTCCGATCAAATCTGAAACCGTCTGGTTTCTTCCTTGAAGACTCAACTTTAACATATTAAGATGATTAATCAGATCTGTTATAAAAGCTAACTATCTTAAGAATTCTGGATCCTTAAACTTATTTTCCATTTCAGTTGTGTCAGATGAAACGTATTTGTTGAAGAATGCAGGGATTTCCCTTCTTATGGCAAAAAATCGTTCTATGCACTTTCCTGCACTCAGCCACCTTATATGGTTGTACATTAGCAAGTCTCCATATTCAGCTTCTGTTTCCACTAAAAACTGCCTAAGTTGCCTGTGTAAAAGAGATCGATTTCTACCTCTAATCATATTTATAATCTTAATCACTGTTTGGAAAACTTGATCTTCCTTGACTGATTTTCCACATAAACCTCCGTGATGTATAATACAATGAATTTTTGGGCAAGTGACACCATTCTCTCGAAGCAGACCCACTAATCCAATTTCTTTACCTGTCATTGATGGGGCCCCGTCTGTTGCTATGGCTGAACATTTATCAAAGCCTCTAATTCTGTCAACTGTTTTCTTTACAGCCTTATAGATGTCTTTTTTTTTTGTTGTTCCATACAGAGAACAAATATCAAATAACTCCTTTTTACTAGTAAAATCATCAAAAGTAGTGCACACAAATATTAACAGCTGACTAACATCGGTTTGATCAGTGCTTTCATCCAAATAAAGTGAGAGATATAAACTTTTCTTAACCAGGCTAAGCATAGATTTTGCTGCTTGCTCACCCATAGCAACAATCCTTCTTTGTATGGTTTGATGTGAAAGTGGCACTGATTTAAATTTCTCCGCCATTTTAGAATCACCGAAAGCTTTGGCCATTTCAACAGCACATTTTTTTATCAAATTGCCATCAATGAAAGGTTTTTTTGCCTTTGCCAGCTTAAGCGACACGTCATAAGATGCATGCAAGGAATGCGTTTGAGAGTGTAATATTTCACTGAACATACCGGTTTGCTGTTCAAGCTTTTTCTTCAAATCTGCAAATAGGGCACACCGACTTTCATTTGTGTACGTAGCATATTTATTTTCATGCACTGTTGTGTAATGTCTTCTCAAAGTATATTCTTTAGGCACTGAAACGACATTCATACACACAAAGCACTGCAACTTTCCATTATTGTTAGCAATCAAGTAATCACTCTCCCAACTTTCGTTGTAAATTCTTTTCTTACTATTAATTTTCCGTTTTATTAGTTTTACACTCATTATTGTATAAGAGGAATCAAGACAAAGAATTAATCAAGTTCACTGTTCACTAGCAACGTAATAGATTAATAGCGAAGGCTGGCGAAATGTGTTTACAGAGAAATACCCAGAATCAAAATGCAGCTATAAGTTTTTCTTAGGATTTTTTAATCATCAATCATCATATCAATTTACGATTTGGTCGCTCCCAGATTGATTCATGCTGCACTTGTGAAATCAGCCTATTATGCATGCCTTAAAATCGTAAGATCTACTGTCAATACCTTATGTAAAAAGCTATAGCTCTAAACTCCACATTGCTGCAATCAGCCTTCGAGAATGTTTCTGTTTTCCCACTATTTTAATATTGAAATAAAACAAACTAAAAATAAGTTTTGTCAATAAAGTTTTCACTACGAATGTGTCCCTTAACCGTTTTATTTCTAAAAGCTATTTACTTCTTTTAATAAAATTTAAATATTTTATGTCGCAATTTATTATTTTTATTTTTACGTTATATTTTTGTAGTAATAACTTTTTCGTCGTCTATTCGAGTACACGTCTTTAAAAAAGGAGATACAAACGACTGAATAAATACCATTTAATCTTTGTAGACTGATTTCTCGGGCTCTTTTAACAAGAATTTAGCTTTAAAGCAGTTTTGTAATTAACTTAATTAAACTTTTAAACTAAAAGATTACCTGCTAACACCGCTTCTTTCCATTAAAAATTTATAACATTCTTTTTGTTCTTGGAAACTATTTCAAATAAGCCGGATACAACTTCAAAAATCATTTTAAAGATAATATAAAATGTGTCTTTGTTTTGTCAAACTGATTAAATAATTATTAATTATTTGATTGCCGTTTTTGTTATTATTGAGAAAACAGTAAAGACACTTAACATACAATATCAAAGAAACGGCTAAACCTAATGAACTAAACAAAACAAACTTCATTTATTGAAGGGGTATTTTATGTCGTCCTTTAATAAAAACTACTTTAATTTAATATAAACTCGTGAGCTGATTTACTTTATTTGTTACTATCCTTACAAAAAACGAATGTATTTAAATTAAAAGTCCAGAAAACTGTTATTAAATTATTCTTTTCTTTTGACGACAGCTGTCAAATAATATATCGACTGCTCCAACGAAGATTGTACTAATTCAAATTTTTCACTTTTTGAGTTATGAGCGCAAAACATGGATTCTTGTTTCTTTCCCCAGGAAAGAATCGTACCTCAGTAAATACAGTTATGCAACCAATATCACGTATACACGTTTATAGTATCTCGATGTATGGAAAACTACCATAGGAAATCATCGTATTGTTACGATTTTAAATGTTATGGCGTATAGAAATTTGGAATACGATACACAAGCCGAAAAGGGTTGTTTTAAGAAGGACGACAAAATCTGGCTCTATAATCCCAAAAAGCGAAAAGGCTGTTCTCCCAAGTTGTAGCAGTTTTGAGAAGGTCCATACCTCATTATGGAGAAGATCAATGATGTTATTTACCGAATATGCAACATTCCGAGAGGAAAGCCGATGATAGTACACCATAACCAGCTGGCGTCTTTCGAGGGTGACCACGACGTAGATGAAGAGGTGGAAGTAAACCCAGTCCAAGATGTGTCTGACCTCACGTTTGAGGAATTCATGGGTGCCTATGGAGGTACCGGTAAAGCAAGACATGATGTTACCACAGAAGAAAGGCAAGATCCACTCGCGCTTCTCGATGACTACTCACTAGCCCTTACCATCCCGGCCAGTATCAAAGACGCACCAGGGTTGGCATCCGTCTTTCGAAGGAAGTTCGGTCGAGTTGCAGAACTTCAATGCCAAGTGCTAGCTCCCGGTAAAACCTTGAAACTCCAAGATGCATCACGTTACCTTTTCTACCTGGTAACAAAAGACACTGCCCGTGACCAACCTACCTACCGAGATGTATATATATAATAGAGTCCGACATACAAAAGTTAGCCATGCCGAAGTTGGAGTGCCGCCAATTAGATTGGAGGGTTATACGAAATATGGTGGAGGAGATCTTTAAAGACACCGAAGTCCAGGTGTTAATCTGTTGCAATCCGCATAGTTCCTGGTGCGGAGAGAAAACCGTCCCTTGTCATTTTTATACAACTGGAAGTTGTAAAAGAGGGTCCAGTTGCCGATACCAGCATATCGTTCCAGTTCCAGTCCCGACAAGGTTCCAGGAGGAACCATCTTTTAAGAGGGGGGCAATGTTACGATTTTAAATGTTATGGCGTATAGAACTGTAAATATTTTATGACTAATTCTTTTTTTCATTGATTCTCGTAATTTGTAGGTCAAAATCTACCTGAGACACGTTGGGTTCCCCTTCACTATAAAAGCGACGAATAAGAGTTTTCTGGAACCGCACCGATACCAGTTTTTAGATCATTGCCGCTCTGTCTACGAGGGCCTCGTATTTTCGACAACATTCTATTTACCAGTCTATTCGATGGGGTTCCGTTATAATAAAGAAGGTCATCGATCTTTCTAGATAACGGAAGTTTATGTATATAAATGAAACATTTTATTTGGAGGGGTCAGTAAGAAGATAAATTCGTGACTCGGTATTTAAATGTACGAACGTAATAAATAGTTGTAGTTATTTAATAAATTAATAATAAATTATCGTGAGTTTTAATAAATTAGAATAAAGATAATAAATTAGGACTAATAAAATCATTATAGTATCTTGAGTTACAATGGTCTGCGTTGTTATTCGAGGAAATAGCATTATGTATCGTAACATGAGTTACTGCGGTATTTGGCGCTAGTTTAAGGTTATGTTTAAAACTTTAGTTTTGTTATAACTGCCAAAACGTGTTCCAGAAATGAGTTAATATTGGAATTAGCTGAGAAAGTGTATAAAAACACTGAAATGGATATTTCTTAGACTTATTCACGTTCCGACTTGTGGTCCCACTTAGTAGGACTACTAGTTGGATGTTCGTCTCCACTCACGCTCCGACTTTCTATCCAACTAGCGGTCCAACTTTAGTTCTAGGTTGTTTTCACGATGGTGTACATCGCTTAACCAAAAAATGTATCGAATAAACACTACGCAAAATATAATAATATGATTATGTATGTTTAAAAATTAGGTTTCGTTTCTCTAGTTATTTGTCTAGGGCTGAACTAATTAATTTTTTCAACTCTTGATTTTTATGACTTTTTAAGATGTAGGAAAAAATTATATTTTTTAATATATATATATATATATATATATATATATATATATATATAATTTAATATATATATATATATATATATATATTATATATATATATATATATATATATATATATATATATATATATATATTATATATATATATAGGTATAAAATTTATATTTTATTTGTTTTAAACTGGAGCTGGGATTTATTTTGTTGTGTGTGTGTCGTATATGGGATCTTTTGGTACAACTATGATTTAATTTTCATTGCTTGTTGATAATTCTTCCGTAGTCAATCCGGAGTATCGGAAATTTACTTGTATAGGAATGTCCGAAATAGATCTACAGAAAAGAAAATGATTTGCCCTAACAAAAAGGTAATTTTCGTGCAATTGAAAGTTTATTTTCTATTAAATATTCGCGAACTAGAGATCTTTGCGTAAAGTATTTTATAGAAATCTCATACGTAACAGGTGCCGAAAGTCAACTGACTTTCGAAAATTTTCGATCCAACCTGTGATCCGACTTCCAACTTCACCATTCACGCTCCGACTTCGTCGCCAGTCGGAAGTCGGATCTTCAAGTCGTCCCACTAGTCGTACCACTAGTTGTCCAACTAATCCAACTAGCCCACTCACGATCCGATTTCAGATCCAACTGCAGAAGTTGGACCACTAGTCGTACCACAAGTCGGAACGTGAATGGCCTGCATTATCGTTCTTTTGAAGAAAAATGTATAATCTTTGAAAAATTAAAGACAAATATTGAGCACAATTTTAACAATTAAATCTTGCCCAAGTACTTTCGCTTACTACAGCATCTTCAGAGGCATCTGAAATAAGCCAAAAAAACATTTTTTTTATGTAGGAAATTAATTAACTTCGATAAAAACTCTAAGTCAATGGATGATAAAGCTTTTAAGTCACAATTAAAGGTTTAAGTTGGTTTATTGACGTTTCAATTTCCACTTAAGAAATCGTTTAGGATTTCCGAAGTGGAAATTGAAACTTCTACAAGATAAGAATCAGATGAAAAGTATTATTCTAATAATTTATTGTTTTAATGTATTTCAGTATTTTGTGGGAAAATTTTCATTGTCATATTGTAGGAAAACTATGAGTGAAAATGTAAAATCTAACTTCAGATTCTTTTTTAGCGCCAAAATACACATATGATTCACATAAATTTGTAAGAAAAGTTTCATAGACCTTTTTTTGTTGGCATGTGTTATTTCTTTTTATAAAATATTGTTACAGTCTAACTTCCTCATTAAACTTTAAGAATTATATCATAAATATAAAACAGGGTTGTCCAACTGGCGGCCCGCGTACCGCATCCGGCCCGCGGGGCTATTTGTTGTGACCCACGTAAGATTTTCGAAAAGCATATATGTTCTTTAAATGCTGCCGTTTAAAGTGTGAAATCTGTAAAAAAAGATTTTTTTAATTTATTTTAGATTTTATGGTTTAGCAGTGTTTTTACATCACAAGTACTGTACCGCGTGCCGCTTCGTGGACGTGTAACGAACACAATCGTCCTCCACCACTATGAGAACTGCACTGATTAGTGCGCATCACAGTTCACGCAGGCCACACCTCCCACTGCTTACCCTCCGTCGCCAGCCGCCATCGGGCCAGTATGCTACTGCACGTAGGCTAGTCGGCTAATCTATTACGTTGCTAGTGAACAGTGAACTTGATTAATTCTTTGTCTTGATTCCTCTTCTACAATAATGAGTGTAAAACCAGTAAAACGGAAAATTAATAGTAAGAACAAAATGTACAAAGAAAGTTGAATGTGTGATTACTTGATTGCTAACAATAATGGAAAGTTGCAGTTCTTAGTGTGCATGAATGTCGTTTCAGTGCCTAAAGAATATAACGTGAGAAAACATTACACAACAGTGCATGAAAATAAGTATGCTACGTATACAAATGAAAGTCGGCGTGTCCTAGTTCCAGATTTGAAGAAAAAGCTTAAAAAGCAAACTGGTCTGTTCAGAAAAATATTACACTCTAAAGGGCATTCTTTGCATGCATCTTATGGCGTGTCGCTTGAGCTGGCAAAGGCAAAAAAACCTTTTACTGATGGCAATTTGATAAAAAAATGTGCTATTGAAATGGCCAAAGCTTTCGATGATTCTCAAATGGCGGAGAAATTTGAATTAGTGCTACTTTTACATTGTTGCTATAGGTGAGCAAGTAGAAAAATCTATGCTTAGCCTGGTTAAGAAAGGTTCATATTTCTCACTTTGTTTGGATGAAAGCACTGATCAAACCAATGTTAGACAGCTGTTAATATTTGTGCGCACTACTTTTGATGATTTTACCAGTAAAGAGGAGTTATTTGATATTTGTCCTTTTTATGGAACAACAAAAGAGAAAGACATCTATGAGGCTGTGAAGAAAACTGTTGACAGAATTGGAGGCTTTGATAAATGTTCAGCCATAGCAACAGACGGGGCCCCATCAATTACAGGTAAAAAAATTGGATTAGTGGATCTGCTTCTAGAGAATGGTGTCACTTGCCAAACAATTTATTGTATTGTACATCAGGGAGCTCGATGTGAAAAATCAGTCGAGGAAGATCCAGTTTTCCAAACCGTGATTAAGATTATAAATATAATTAGAGGTGGAAATCGATCTGTTTTACACAGACCACTTAAGCAGTTTTTAGTGGGAACAAAGGCTAAGTATGGAGACTTGCTAATGTACAACCATGTAAGGTGGCTGAGTGCAGGAAAGTACATAGAACGATTTTTTGTCATAACAAAGGAAATCCCTGCATTCCTCAATAAATACGTTTCATCTGACACAACTGTACTGAAAGAGAAGTTTAAGGATCCAGAATTCTTAAGACAGTTAGCTTTTATAACAGATCTGACTAATCATCTTAACATGTTAAACTTGAGTCTTCAAGGAAGAAACCAGACGGTTTCAGATTTGATCGAAATGATAAACGGATTCCGGAATAAACTGAACGTGTTTAAACGTGCTTTGGAAAAGAACAACCTGACACACTTCCCTAGCTTTCTGCAAATAGCAGAAGAATTCAATGGTGAGAAAAATATTGGGTTTTCATCCTGCATTTCACAAATTGAACAAGTTATTGATGAATAATTCAATACAAGACTTGAAGAAATTGAAAGTCTTAAAAGCAGTGTACTACTTTATAATAACCCTCTTGGAGCCACCATTGATGATCAACCACCCAACTTACAGCTTGAGTTATGTGATCTTCAAGCAGACCTGTTCCTAATCACCAGACAAGAAAAGGGACCTGAATTTTTCAAATTACTGTCAAAGGAGAAATTCTCAAACCTGCGAGATTTTGGACTGAAAATGACGTCAATGTTCGGAAGCACATATATATGTGAAAGTGCCTTTTCCTCCATGAAATACATAAAAAATAAAAACAGAAGCAACCTTACCGATTTTTCCTTACGTTATCTTATGAGAGTGTTTATAACTGAACTGGAGGTGGACATTTCTTCATTGGTGGATAAAGCCGATCGACCACAGTCCTCACACTAATTGGATACATCTTTTTCGTTGCTTTTGCAATGTTTGTCTTGATCATTGAAAAGTATTATCAATAAATTTTCCGATTATAAAAAAATGTAGTTGTTGAGCAATTAAAGAAATAATATAATCTTTTTTGTTTTAATTATTTTTATACCTCACTTTATTTTGTTATTGCTTGTAACAAAATTATTATATAGCCCGCGACAACATCAAAGGTTTTAGTTTTGGCCCTTGGGGCATTGCAAGTTGGACACCCCTTATATAAAATTTACTTTAGAATACGTTTCATATCGGAACACTCTTAATCTTGAATAATACAACTAGGTGTGTAAGTTAAAATAGAACAAACGTCTTCTTTGTTAATTTAGATGATGTATTCCTACAGCTGAAAAGGCCATAATACAATAAAACGGGACAGTCATGGCACGTTCGGTCTGTGGATACGCTCATGACCTCACATGAGATTTAGTCGGTTTAATATTTTACAAATTCTCATCATCTATTCCGAGCGCAGCTCATCCCAAGATCGATCTTGTAGTGGTATAATTTATTAAAAGTTAAAATGAACTGACGACGAGCAATTTACTTTGATATGTAGTAAATGTGATTAACAGAAAGGAAATTTGCACCACACAGCTTCTATTTACCCTATAAAAGTTGGAAGATATTAGCTTTGCGTTAAACGAATACACTTTAAGAACATTTTGAAGTAGAAAATGTTTTAATGTATTTATTAATGTAACAGAAATTGGTAAAGAATTATTATATAGCTAAAAAGAAATAAAATAAGACTTACTCACAATCAATTTAATTTTTGATGGATTCGACTGTAACTTGATGGAAATTCATTTTATGTAACAATAAAACACTGAAAACTTTGTTTTCAAACTTCCACAAAATTTATTTTAACTTATCACTACAGCGGTTTCGGCTGATTGCCTTCCCAAGTGATCTATTTTTGGCATCCGTTTACATTTTATAGTCTCTAAGGGAATAGGTTGAGGAGGGAAGCTTGTTTGTCTAACGTTGGTCATTCAGAATTATATCTGTGTTTTTAAGTTGTATTTTGACATCGGAATTTCTGTTAATCTATATAACATACTATGATAGGCTGCCAGTTTATGTTGTGTTGGATGGGATTATGAATAGTGTATAGTCGTGTCAGTATGGGTAGGTTTATGAAATATGGAGAAGTCATGTTTGTTTTTAAGTCTGATAATTTTTAAATCTAAAAAGTTTATGGATTAATTTTGTTCTGTTTTTATTGTAAATTCAATATGACTATGAAGTGAATTAATATACGATAAAAATTGATCGAGTTTCCTGTTAGTTCCTGTGAAACATACCAGTACGTCGTCTACGTATCTCCCCCAATATAAAAACTGTTTAAATATGGGATGTTTTGAAATATTTGTCTCTAGATGATCCATAAAAATATCTGATATCAATGGTCTTAGAGGATTGCCCATTATAAGTCCTGCACTGTAATTTGTATACATTTGATTATTAAATTCAAAGTAGTCCTGGTTTATGCAAACTTCAAGAAGATGTAAAATTTCAGATGTAATTATTTGATTTGTACTATTTTGGTGTAAAAGGTTTTTTACTAGAATAAAAGTTTCTGTAGGAGGGATACTAGGAAAAAGATTTTTTAACTCAAATGAAATTAATCTGGAGTTGTTAGGTAATTGAATATGTTGTATTTTATTAACTAGTTCTATAATATTTTTTATGGTAAATTTAGGTGAAAATTTAGTGTGTTCTAAAATAAAGTCTAACAGTTTTTTGGAGGCTTATATGACGGAGCTGTATAAAAAGAAACTGCAGGTCTTATTGGGTGATCCGGTTTGTGTAGTTTAATAAAAAAGTATAATTTAGGAGCCTGTGGGTTCATGATATTGAGGTATTTCTGTTCTATTGGATTTACTATTGATTTTGAATTTTCTAATGCTAGCTTAATTTGTTTTTGATATTTTTCTGTCGGATCTTTGTGTAACGTTTCAATATTTTGATTATTTAAGAATTCGATTGTTTTGTTATTATATTATTTTATTTATAGCATTAGTAGTGTTACCTTTGTCTGCTTTTGTAAACACTATGTTCTTTTCTATTGATTTATTTTTAATTAAAATGGCTGTTTTATTCTCTTTGTAACAGGAATTTTTAGTTTTACTAGACACATGTGTAATAGTGTAATATTTTTATTGGTCCTAATTTATTGTTTTTATTCTAATTTATTAAAACTTACGATAATTTATCAAAAGTCTTTATTATATACTAAATTTATTTTACACTTAATAATTACAAATAACTCATTTTCGTTCGAACAATTTTAAACCGATATCGCGAGCTTCTTGTTGACTGGTTCTCCAAATAAAACGTTTCGGTTATATACATAAACCTCCGTTATCTAGAAAGATTGATGGCCTTCTTCATTATAACGGAACCCCATCGAATAGACTGGTAAATAGGAGGCCCTCGTAGACAGAGCGGCAATGATCTAAAAACTAGTGTTGGTGCGATTCCAGAAAACTCTTATTCGTCGCTTTTATAGCGAAGGGGAACTCAACGTGTCTCAGGTAGATTTTGACCTACAAATTGAACTCCGGCCCGGTGCTCAATCTTAAAATCATATTCTTGGAGTCGTTCGATCCACCTGGCTATCTGACCCTCTGGATTCTTAAACTGCATCAACCACTTAAGGGCGGCATGGTCGTTCGGATTAAAAACTTTCTTCCATAGAGGTATTGATAGAAGTGCTCTACTGATTTCACTACTGCTAGAAGTTCTTTTCTCGTGACGCAATAATTCCGCTCAGGTTTTGAGAGAACTTTACTAAAATATCCAAGGACTCTTTCCTGTCCTCCTTGAATCTAAGACAGCACTCCTCCAATTCCCACATTACTTGCATCTGTATCTAAGATGAACTCTTATTCTGGCAGTGGATACCCTAAAATTGGTGCTGTGATTAAATGCTTTTTTAAGGTCTTAAAGGTATTTTGGCAGTCTACATCCCAGCGGTATTCTCTTGCTTCCTCTGTAAGTCGCGTTAATGGTTTAGCGATATCTGCAAACTTCTTAATAAACCTCCGGTAGTAAGTACATAGTCCCAGAAAACTTCTCACTTGGTATTTGTCAGTTGGTTTTGGCCATTCCTTAATGGAATCGATTTTTCCCTTATCCACGGCCACTCCTTCTTTACTGACTACATGACCCAGATAATTGACTTTACCTTGAAATAGCTGGCACTTCTTGGGGTTTAACATCAATTGGGCAGCTTTAAGTCGATTAAAAACGTTTTCTAAATTCCTCAAACGATCTTCAAATGTCTCCCCCAAGACGATTATATCATCTAGATAAACTAGGCATGTTTTCCAAGATAACCCTTTCAACACATTTTCCATAAGCCTCTCGAATGTCGCAGTAGCATTACAGAGCATTACAGGAGCATATGTAGGTTAAAATGTGACAGTTCTTCTTCTAATTTTCTTCTTCTTCGTCAAATTTACCTCTAAAATCTAATAGATAACATAAAAAAACTCATTGTCCCCAAGACCGAGATGTAGTGGATGTTTGTTTCGTCCCTTCTAAGTGTTTTATGTTCCTATGTGTTTAAATTGTCCTTAATGGTTTTAACTTTAATATTTTTATATACCTGACTTTGCAATAATCTACCATTTTGCCAATAGAACTTTATCAAAAAAATTTGATAATTACAAGTTGAAAGAATTGCTCACCCACACAATTTGTACATCTAATCTTATTCATTGTCATAATACTTACTGTCACCTTTATAAAATAAATACTCAATAAATAACACACATTTCATAAATATATCTCTTGAATATGTATAAATAACTTTTAAACAATACAATGGTACATAACGTCACTTTCATCGAACAAACAATCACATTACACCTATCTATTTTTCATCGGATCAAATCTATCTCCTCAAGAACTTCCCGTTTATTGTCAAACAACTACAATAGCAGACTTAAGTTCTTCATTCAACAATACATCATAGTTTCAACCATGTTCTACCATCCATCAATTAATAGAGAACCAGCATGTAAGTAATGTTTTATTTATTTGCTCATTTATTAATTTATTACAATCTAATAGACTATTTTATAACAATTTGTGGGTCTTACCTTGTCTGTTAAAACTTTTTATACCTTTTTATTTTTTGGAAAAGCACAGACATGTAATATTGGCATAATTATTGTAATTTTATAACATCTACTTTGTTTTTCTTTATTAGACAACACCCTAATATGGGTTTATTATTATATCAGCATTTATTTAACTTAGTATCGAGATCTGAAGATGCTTTGCATATTGTAGAAAGCGAAACCGGTCGTCTGATAGTTAAATTAAATTGATTGTAAGTCTTATTTATTATTTCTTTACCTATTTAATAATAAACGTATTTCCTATTATAGTCAATTTTTTACCAGACCACTACATCAAGTGTTAGAAATGGATCATTCAGGTACCACCAACGCCAGATAATTCTAAATGGGATCAATTTTTTTAAGTTTGAAGACTCTAGGATGCAAAATTTTTACAAAAGTTATCAACAATTATTTTTTCTTGTATCGTTTCCTATAACATACATTTTTTTCAACAAAATTTATTAAAATAAAAAATAATTTGGCTGGAAAGGGTTAACAACAACTATCTAAAATATTTTATGTGCGAAGTAGTTTTTTAACTCTTTGATATAAATTAATTATTTGTATTAATTACTATTTAACTGGAATAAGCCACAATTAAAGATAAAAATACGTTATTGACGTTTCAATAGAAGATATATATAGTTTCAGAACAATTTATTTGTATTTTATTAAAACAATTTTTAAATTTATTTCACTGATTTTCTATTTTAACAGTAGCCAACAATATTTAACAGTACAAATCAATTTCGAACCTTCTTTTATCGGCCAGCGTCAGCCGAGTTCATCCTGGTTTGGATCGATCTTTCAGTGGGTATAAGTTATTAAAAGTTAAAACGGAGTGACTGGGGCAATTTGGGAGAGAGGATGGACGTATATGTGTGTTGCAGACATGCAGTCTCATCAATCAAACCCTGAAGGATACCTCAACACTCTCCGGTCTAATCAAGATTCCCACCAGCACAGCTTCCCACCCTCTCCCTTCTTGCATCCTCATTACGTTCAGAAATGAAATACGATTAGGAGGTGTTATGCGGTAATTAATATTTCATTTGGCTTTGAGATCCACTTGTAGCTAATTTAATATGGAACGGGGATTAATTTAATGTGAAATGTAAAGGATGGTGCATTTGATGTACTTACTCGAAATAAAATGTCAAATTGGAAAGGTAGAAGATTAGGTTACTGACAGGTGATGTTAAGTCAGCTGCTGATGTAACGGAGGTAAAATATTTCCGATATATTTTATTAATACAGCTAAATACACTCAAATGGCAATGGGGTAATTAACTTGACGTTGATTAATGCAGCCGCAAAACCTCAAAGGAAGAAAATAAATAATTCAAATGTACGTACCAATTAAAAACAACACAAAGAAAGTTTAAAAATAATAAAATTATGTATTCAACTATTGTTTTATTCATTTATTCATTTTTTTTTCTCGATTACAACTTTTCCTATTATGTGTGATATTTATTTTCAGCTCAAGTAGAAGTTCATACTACCTCATATATTAACACAGATAGAAAGAGTAAAAAAGTACACTTACCTAGGAACACTCATAACAGAAAATAATGTCTACACTGTAGACATCAAAGTCAGAATCGAAAAAGCACGTTCTATTTTATGAAAATGAAAAAGATCCTATGTGGCAAAGATTTAACATTAGCTCTTAAAGTACGCCTAACAAAATGTTACGTATACATTGTACTATACTATGGAGTGGAATCATGGACGTTAAATATAAATGAGACGACTTAACGCCTTTGAAATGTGGACCTATAGAAGAATTATGAGCGTTTCCTGAACACATAAAGTTACGAACAATGAAGTACTGAGAAGAATAGGTAAAAAGAAGGAAGTTGACCTTACAATTAAAGAAAGAAAGCTACAGTATCTCGAACATGTGATGCGGGGCGAGAAGTATGGCATCCTGCGACTTATAATGCAAGTAAAGATAGATGGCAGAAGAAGTATGGGAAGAATACGAGGAGTAAATCCGAAAATTGAAGCTTTCTCCAATCGGGAAATCTCCAATCTGAAATCTGGGAACTGATAGATTCATATTCTGTTTTATTATTACTGAATACTACTTACTGATTAACCCCTTCACTTGCTTCCGAAAGATGATCTTTAATTTCAGAGTCACTTTCAATGCCACCCACTTTAGGAGATCCTTTATCATCGGAATTTCATAAATTATTAGCAATATCTTGCAGTTCTACAGCTGAGAATGATTTTCGGGACATTCTCTTCGCACTATCTAATTTCACTGTAATTAAATATAATTTTAGGAGGTTTGTTATTGACTAACATCAATATCAAACGACTGATAGCAGATGCATTATTTATTTCAAAATATGTATAGGTACATACCTAACAATATTATTGCATTCCAACAAAGATTATCAGTTATTTTTTATTGTAACACCTATTGTAAGTATCTCTTTGATGTTTATATCAAGGAGATGTTTACATTGTTTGTTACACGTTTAGACTTTATTATTAGATTTTCGAAATTATAAAAGTCGTTTAGTTAATCCACAAAAAAATTACCTGATCCTTGTGGTATACCATTTTCTTGAATTTTTGTTTGAGAATATGTTCCGTCAACTCGAATTTGAAATTGTCTGTTTTTAAGAAAATTTGAAATGTATTTTAATATGTTACCCTTTATTAACCAATTGCTGAGTGTTTTAATGATTGAATATTCCTAAACTGTATCATATGCTTTGCTTATATCAAAAAATATTCCAAAAAAGTGCTGTTTTATTGCAACTGCTTCGTGGATTTCTGATTCTAAGTCAACAAGGTTATCTAAAGTTGAGCGATGTTTTCGAAAACCACATTGTTCTGGAATAATTAATTTGTTTGATTCTAAATACCACATAAGCCTATTGTTTATTATCTTTTCTAATATTTTACCTATGCTACATGTGAGTGATATCGGTCGATATGTTTGTGGATCTGATTTTGGTGTAGTTGGTTTTAGAATAGGTATTATGATTGAATTTTTCCATGATTTAGGAAACACGTTTCTGGATAGGATTATTATATTGTAGATTTTAAGTAGATAGTTGTTAGATTGGGGGCCTAAATTTTTAAGAAATATAAATGGTATATTGTTGGGTCCAGGACAAGTGTTCTTACAATTCTGAAATACATTTCTAATTATTCCTCTGTTATTGGTATATTTAGATCGTTATTGTTTTGATCATAATATTCTATTGGATTTTTTCTTCTTTTATTTTGATATCTAAGAAATTAGAAGTATATTTTAAGTTACTTGAGTTATAAGTAGATGCAAGTATATTGGATTTTTCTTCTGGGCTTTTATAAATAGTGTTATTTTGAGTTAGAAAGTTGATTGATTTATGGGGTTTGGATCTAGACAGTTTGTTGACTTTTTTCAATATAGTTTTTATATGAGTTAAACTATGTATTGTGGTGACATACTCTCTACATGAGTCACGTTTGGCTTTTTTTAATGGTATACCTAGCGACTGCTTTTAATTTTTTAAATTATATAGAATTTTCTTGAGTTTTGTGTCATTTGAATTTATTAAGAGCTTATTTCGATGGTTTTAATGCTTCTTTGCAGTCATGATTCCACCTAGGTAGCGACTAATGTTTATGATCGTACTTAATTATTCCAACGTACTTATTTGCTGATTCTGTGATTACGTTTGTCAGAAAGTATATTGTTTTGTCTATATCTACATTGTCATTTAGGTTTTGGAGATAGTTTTCAACGTAATTTTGAAATACTGTCCAATTTGCGTCATTTAAGTTCCATTTTGGTCGTTGCAAGGTAGTTAATTATAGTTCATTGTTTATTATTATCAGATATATATGATCACTATTATATATATATATATATATATATATATATATATATATATATATATAATAGTTCGCAAATACATAGATCTATACTAGAGACTTCACCTGTTCTTATGTCAAAGCGCGTATATTGTCTGTCGTTAAGGATATTTAAGTTGACTTCTTCTATTATTTGTTCCATTTTTCGACCTAGAGATGTTAGTTTTGCTGAACCCCATAACAGATTTTGTGCATTGAAATCTCCAATTATTATTCGTGGAGCAGGTAGTTGATTTAATAGGTTTGATATTTCTTTTGAATCGGATTTTTTATTTGGGGAATGTAAATATTGCAAATTGAAAAAGAAATTATGTCTGTTACTCTAATAATTGCTTTGATAGTTGTTGTGAATTTTATTGGTTTAGCGTCAAAGCTATCTTTTATGTAGATTGCTACCCCTCCGCTTGCAATTTTTACATTTTCTCGATTTGTAAAAAAGCAATTGAAATTCTTTAAGTCACGAGTTTTGTTGTTTTTGAAGTTGGTTTCTTGTAAACATATTAAACTGGGTTTATGTTGTGAAATTAATAATTTTATCCTTTCCAAATGGGTATAATACCTATTTATGTTCCATTGAATTAAAGAGTTGAAAATGATATATTAATAAGTTTCTGTAGATGCGTCGCTTCCTAAGTCTGCTTAAAGGTCTGAGTTGATTTGCTTTAATATTTAATTTCTTATTCGAGTGCATTTTACTTTAATTTTTCTGTCCTTCAGGTAAGGGTATATATTAGTTAATAGATCTGTGACCTCTGCTGTTTCTTCTGTATACATTTTGGCGATACTTAACGGATCTGGGGAGTTCGCAAAGTTCTCAAAAAAGTCTAATACTGTTCGTAAGTTATAGGGTAGTTGGAGTTTGGGTTCTCAAATAAAGTTTTACAGTATCTTAGAGCTGTTTCCTGTTTCTTTTTGCTTTGTTTATCTCAAGATATTCATGACCTGTTGTTTCATTTTTTTGTAGTTGCCTCAATGCCTCAATCCAACCCCTTAGCCATTTACTTATCCACGACCCCAGCTCTCCTAACAAACCCTGAGTGCCATTCTCACAAGTAACGTTTATTTTGATTGCCCTATCTTTACCCCCATAATCTTAACCTGAGGTAGACAAAATATTTTCGTTACAATTAATACACTTGTTGCTTAAATAACTATTAAGAGCTCGATTTTAAAACACGTATTAGCAACTATGTTCCTATCTCTATCTTTCTTAATCAAATGTTACCCTCTATGTCAATTCGGGATCAATATATTTAGTCTCCTACAGGCAATTGAATTTTTAAAATATAATTTTATTATATTCTGCGTGCTAAATAAAACCAAAAAACAAATCAGGACAATTCGAACATATTTTTAATTTTTTTGTTCATAAGTCACGTAAACAACAGCTATATATTATGCAGACTCTGATTAAATTTTTAGTTTGTTTATAGCACATTGATGTGCGAAACAAAATTCATGCATTTTTTGTTAAAGTGTGGTTCGGGTTATGTACTGCTTGCATGTGTTAATAGTATTAGAGCACAAACGGTTGAATTTACATATTGAGTGTGACGTATAAATACAATTTTTTAAAGTAATGAAATATTGTAGACACTCTTTGTGGTGAATATGAATAGATATTACTTCATTTTGTTACAAGATTAACTTAAATCGTTTATACTAGTTTATTTCTTTGACAAATACAGTGCGTATAGAAATTATCCGTTCCTGATTCTTTTCTAAACCATAAAACTTGAAGGACCCCGGCACTTTTCTTATAAAAGTGGTTTTTTCAGTTAAATTGGCTGAAACTTGGCAGAGAGGAAGTACTTATCGCACCTATTTTGAATATTATACAGGATAGGTGCGAATAAGGTTCGCCAAATAAGCACCCGCGGATCAACTGAGGAAATGGTATAGGGCAGCAGCTATGTCATTACTAACTCCAAGGCTGGGGAAAGACGACTTCTTAATAGGCTTGGAATCAGATACTTATGGGCGACAATCAGATATTGCTTTAATCGGTTATAATACTGCGGTGTGTAAGGCAAGGAGAAACCAACACACTAAATATTCTCAAGATATTATAACTATTGCAAGTTACGGAAAACAAAAGGCCCCTAGTCCGTGGCAGACCATAGATGGTCAAGGAGTGCTAAGAATCCCCACGACCTAGGAACCACCCAAAAGTGGAAAACAAAAATTACCACTTAAAAATTGGAACCTGGAATACAAAATCTCCCTTTATGCCAGGCAAATCTCATAACATCATGAGAAGAATGAAAATAATGGAAGTCAACATTCTCGGAGTCAGTGAAGTTAGATGGCCTGTATCTGGACAGACAAACATCGACAACCATGTAATATACTATGCTGGTAATGACAATCCTCATCATTATAACGAAGTGGCATTCATAGTTGACAAGAAAAGCAGTAAATGTATAAAAAACTTTATACCTATATCTAATAGAGTAACTATGCTGCAAATTAATACCACTCTTTATTCAAGTATATGCTTCTACAGCAGAAAAACAAGAAAGAGAAGTACGAGAATTCTACCAAGAGATCAAACAGCTAATGAAGATCACAAAGAAAAATGCTGTATACATTATTATGGGAGATTTTAATGCCAAAGTAGGTGAAGGGCGGACCGAAGACGTAGTAAGAAACTTTGATTTGGGCCAAAGAAATGAAAGAGGAGAAATACTGGTTCAATTTTAGCAAGAAGAAAATCCACAAGAAGAAAATGATCGTAAACACCTGGTTTAATATGTCTTTGTTAGACTTTGTTTACTTCTATAACATTTACTATATATCTCAACTATTTCCAATTTTTTACACCTTTTTGAATATTTTTTTCCAAAATTTTTTCATTTGTTTTTATTCATTTTACTTTGGAACTTTTTGTTTCTATTTTTTATCATCTTTATTACTTATTATCAATTATAATGTTATTATTCAGTCACGTTTTTAAGTAATTTTGGTACTTTCATGCAATCTTTTAATATCAAAGAATTTATTTCAAAATCTATTTTAGTACTAACTTGAAATAATTTTATAAAGATTTTTTTTTCATATTTCTTTTATAGTAGAGCTTTTGGTCCCCCTGTGTACGTTTTTTCCTTTATCTATAAAATTCCTGTTAGTATATTATTTCTATTTTATACGCTCCATTTCCGTTGACTTTAGTATCAGCTTAATAGTATCTATGTCTACCATAATTTAAAATAAACTATGCTGAAATCCCCTGGAAGTTTAGCGAAGAATCGATTTGAGCGTGAACTTTAAGCAGTGAATAAATTCGGTTGATTGCGGATGAGGAAAAGTCCGGTGTGGACAGTGGATACTAGACACTGGACTGTGGGACTGTGGAGAGGGACACTTGACCGCAACACGGCATTCCGCTTTACTCTATCCGCACAACAAAGTGCAGCCTGCAGATATTTAATCAACTACCGAAAAGGCCGCCCAAATTAGAAACTATCCAGATTTTTAAGGGAGTGTATACTAAAACGACGACACTTTTACTACTCTATTGTGCGAGGAGGCATAAAATAATTTTATTGCACGAATACATGTATTGTATGTATGTAATTTTTTTAATGGCATAGACTAGGTGTCAATCAGCCGGTTGCAACGTGACTAATACCTCAAATATAAAAATTTAATGAAGTCCATAAAATATCAATAACGAAAAGTTGACTAAAATGATTTAAATACTGTATCAACTTAATATTAATAGATATTAAAAAGGGTGTACGACAGGGATGCGTCTTCTCGCCTCTCCTGTTCAATATATACTCTAAACAAATCTTCAGAGAAGCACTGGGAGAAGTTTTGGAGGGTATCAAAGTAAACGGAGAGGTAATCAATAATATTAGATACGCTGACGACACAGTTATTATCGCAAATGACTGCAACGAGCTTCAAAGACTCATGCAAAGCAAACACACAGCAAGTCAAGAATATGGTATAGAACTCAATACAACCAAAACTAAATGCATGTTCATCAGCAGAACACAACAACCTCCGATGCAATTGACATTAAACAACCGAAAAATAGAACAAGTGGAGACATACACATACCTTGGAACCACAGTCAACACAAAATGGGACCAGTCAACAGAAATAAGATCACGAATTGAAAAAGCGCGAAACGCGTTCAACAATATGAAAAAGTGATTCACAAGCAAAATCTCAATGGAACTAAAATTAAGACTGGTCAAGTGTTATGTCTTCCCGGTCTTGTTCTATGGAGCAGAGGCATGGACCACAACGGAAGCCACCCTGAAGAAACTAGAATCCTTTGAGCTGTGGATATATCGCCGTATTCTTCGGATATCCTGGACAGACCACATCACTAACGTGGAAGTAATGCAGAGAATAGGCAAAAGCAAAGAAATAATCTTCACCGTAAAGAAACGAAAGCTTGAGTACTTCGGACATGTCATGAGGCATACTAAGTACCGGCTGCTACAGTTAATAGTCCAAGGAAGAATCGACAGTAGGAGGGGACCGAAAAGAAGACGACACTCATGGATGCATAACCTGCGACGATGGTTCGGACTAACATTGTAGCGTTTTATATTTAATGTCTAAATAATAATATAAATTCGATTCTATATAGTACGCCCCTGGTATGCTAGAAATGTGTTGTCTGTAGAGATTTTTAAATACGCAATAATTCTTCAATAAATAAAGACGTATTTGCTAAAGAAAACAATTTATGGCTTTTTAACTTCAACGTTCCCAGAAAAATATTGCAACCTTGGTATTATTTTTTCTAAAGCGCAGTAACGCCGGAAGTTTTGAACGAGTTTGAGTAAAGAATTTGTTGATTTGACAAGATGGCAATGGTTTTGTGCGGGGAAAAGAGGCGGTATCTATCCGGCAGATTGAGATCGAGAGGGTCAAGCGAAGTTAGTGATGAATAATTGCTCGCAGGGAAAGGTCGTTTTAATTGTGATGTGGTAAGCCGGCATTCATTCGCCAAAAATGGTGAAATTTTCACTCTAAGTAATATGTCGTTTCTGAAAGAGTGACCACTAACCACTGTTTTTGATTTGGCTGAAGATTTATAATGTTTGAGCAGTGAACAAGTTTAGCTCCTGCTTTCTTTTCGTTTTCTGAGAAATCCAGTTCCTTTCCAAGATGCCTTTTCACCTCACGTATGATGATATTGGAGCAGTTTTGATTTGAATGTGCCAGTTTCAGCTTCCAATAAAGCTTTCCGTTGATGTGCAGTTAGATACCCCGCAGAAATTAGCCAGTTGTTCAAAAGTTTAAGTTAACATGTGTGAACTGAGGTAACATTTACGTTATTAATTTTTAAAGTAAAATAGACATTTTCTTTTAAAAAGACAAAATTTGCTTTCTTTTATAAATTATTTTTTTTTAATATTTGTAATTAAAATAAATAATATGTTAGGGCGTGGTTTAAACTGTCATGTCATAATTTTATCCTGTTTTAAAAATGTTTGTTTTGAGGTATGACAGTTTGATTTTTAATCTATTTTAAAGGATATTTTGATTTATAGTAAAGATTAAATTTTATTTTTTATAAAAGGATATCCATAAAATTTGGCCACATTATCTACTAGGAACCATTTCGAAGAATTTTGTAACCTTTTGTAAACAGATATGTAAGTTTTTTTTATTATGTATTGGACAGCTATTTTTATATAATATGCCTTTGTATAAGCTGTATTTTTGAAAACTGTTTGAGACAGTAATAAATGTTAGATTTGTTTCCCTAATCTATTTTTTTATTTTATTTAGAAAAATCTCCTAACCTTTTTTATTTTAGATAGTAGGGAAGAATTTTTTCTTTCCTTCTGTAAGCTAGGATCCTTCAAGTGGCGCCCTATATCAAATTTCTTGAGGTGTTCCCAGTTTATTTTTGATCTGTTTGTCCTATCAATTGCCCAGGAGATTTATGTAAGTATCCCTTAGTTTCAATTAGTAGATATCCCAATCCAAAACCCTTTATTTCAACTTATCCATGACCCAGCTCTCCAATAACCAACTGAGTGTCGTTCGCACTTGTTACGATTATTTTGTTTGCCCAATCTTCTACCCCTCATGTTCTTACCCTGAGGTAAGCAAAATATTGTCGTTACAACATTGACCGAACTGTTCAGAGGTGCCATAAACAAAGTCAAAATAGCCTTGTTAATAGCCAACGTCCGAAACGGATAGGTCAAAGGAAGAAGATCGACTTAAGTTCTAGAAAGAATGATGAGAAATTTGAAAATGTTTCTCTAATAATTGGTGATAAATTTGAAAGTGTTTCTAGAAGATTCGACGAAACATTTGAAAATGTTTCTGAAATGATGGAAGAAACTGCTAGAAATAACAATGAGAAATTTGAAGAAGTTGGATAATGTAGAAGAGAAAGTCTTAGATCCTGTAATGAAAGGAGCCAACCATCAGTAATAGAGAAGGCACATTAAGAAGAATGAAAGGAGAATTACCGAGAGATGAAACGACACATCATATGAGATTAAAATTGTCACCCTTTAATGGGAAATCTTCTTGGTTGATATACTTTAGACAATTTGAAGCCATTGCGACAGCCAATCATTAGACATAACAAGAAAAGGCTATTTCCTTGACTGTTGCTTTACGAAGTGATGCTGTGAATATCCTAAGATCAATTCCTAAGTGTCAAGAAAAATGTGACCAGATGTATCGAATTGCTGACAGTTAAAGGTGATAATAGAGGTGGACTATTCCAGATTATTTTAGTACATAATAACTTGTATATATAAACATATTTAAATAAATAAGAACCTCTCGTTTTATTAATAGAACGCTACATTAGTTCAAATCTTTCTGTCTTATAGTTTTATATTTTATAGTTTGTGATACTTTGAAGTTTATTACGTTTTATGGAGCCACAGAAAATGAATACTCGACTGAAATATAGTATATTTTTTATTACTTCAACATACATTTGTAACGGAAATATTTTGCCTACCACAGGGGCATTAATATAAGGTAGAAAATTGGGGGAAGAAACTATTGGGGGTAGAGATAGGGCAAGCAAAATAATCGCTACTGATGCGAACGGACACTCAGGGTTTCGTAGGAGAGCTGGGGTCGTGGATAAGTAAAATGGGGGTTAGAATGGGGCAACTACAACAAAAAGAAATAAAGGGCTTTTGGGATAAGCAGAATAAAAATAAACAAGAAAACACCTCAAGAAATTTGATTATAGGGCGCCACTTGAGGTGCCTAATTATGCCTATTACAACCACTAGTTGTAACTAGGGAAATAATTAGAAAACAAATCAAAACATATCTTTTTCAAATAAACTCAAAAAGGGTTAGCTTAAAAAAAATAAATAAAAAGTTAAGAAAATAAAATTTAACCTTTAATTATGTATACCACAAACAGTTACAAAACAATTCAACTTTATGGTTATGTATTAATGTCGAGAAAGGATACTACTAACTGTCATATATCGAAATGAAATATTAAACCTTTTTGAAACATTAATTTCAATTATAGCAGTCAACTTTATTTAAAAGAAAACTAATAGGACAATTAGCTAATCCATAAAATTTATAATTTCATTTATTTACAATTTTTTAGTTTGTCATCAAAGCAAATTTTTTTATTATTGAAAAATTATTTATTTTTACTTTGAAAAGAAATTTTTAATTTTAAAAGTACCTGGTATCACTGACTGATGTATTTCCTTTAAGAAAATTTTGGAATCGGAATTGAACCAAAACACTGCAAAATATACAACTGTGTCCCACTTAAGCTGCAATTCAGTCTGAAGTGACTTATGAACACAAATAGACAATTCTTTGGAAGTTGGCCACTGGAATCGGGCTTCGGATCATCCTGAATGACAAAAAACTGCAATCTTCAAAACTCGCCCACTCAATTTCCTCCCAAAATCATGTGAACCTCTTAAACGGCTGGAAACGCCGTTTTACAAAATCTCTCAGATAAACACAGCACGAACAAATCGGTGGTTAACTCAACAAAAAAACTGCCAGATCGCATTTTGAGTAAAAATTCACTTTTCAAATTAAAAAAAAAAAAAATCCGGCTTGGAAGACTACACCCGCAAGCTATTCCGAATCTCAATTCCAAAACTTGACTGTTTTCTTTGTCTCGGTTTACTCCACACTGCTACTATTTACACATTTTTCCATAACAAAATGCAATAACGAAATTAAAAGAAAATCCGGACTAAACAATGAAACCGACTGACTTTGGCAGCGATTCCACCGATAGTGACGAAATTAAAAATTTGTTCGCTTAACTTGAAAATCAACGAACTGCTGAAATAGCAAAACTAACGAACGACGTAGATATCCTTTGAGACGCATTTACATGAAAAGAAATCGCCGCAGTAAAATAAACAACAATTAAATGGATTTATTACTCTACGACGTTAGAATGATTGAAAACACTTTTCGAAAGATACGAACTAAAAAACAGAAAACATTCTTCGTTTTATTAAGACGATTTCATATACGAGGCGACTTTAAATATACTTCAAAGAATCAATCAAATTTAAAATGCTACAATACCCCCACGTAAGAGCGAAAACTGGACTAACAGGAAAAGTTTTCGTTTAGGGCGAACAACAATCAGGTTGGAACAACAGTAGCATTTTTTAACTACTGCAACAACAACATAATGACTTCAATAACTCAAACAGAACAAAAAACAACAAACAAAAATCATAACCAAAACTACACATCATAACTGTTTATGGTTCTAACATAATAACATACAAAATAAAACTGGATGCTCGATTTGGACGAATCGGCACCAGGTACAGTTTCGTTGGCTCTTAAGCACAACGACACAATGGCAGATTTCTACTAAAATGGCTCTTGCCTAACCAAAAACGTGGAACAGACCAGTGTTGAAGTTTCTGGGAGCGAAAAGAGGGGTGCTTCCAGCTCAACAAAGGCGGGTGGCCAACAACACAGCTTAGACAAGCTTCGCTATGGTTATCCACATAATAGATAACCAAAACAATATCAAAAAATAACAAACTTGACTATAACAGTCAAGCAATGAATTTTCAACCACTGGTTGAAAATTAAACCACACAAAAGAAGAAAACAGGATGGCCAATAGTTCCATAGAAATATCCTCTGGGATCGACACAGCGAAAAATTTCCAAGTCAGGAAACTCCCAAAAGGACAAAAGAAGAAAATAAATCCAAAATGCTAATACACAATCTTGGAAAAGAAGAAAGAACAGGGGCACATGGCATACAAGCCATAATCAATACACAATCAGTTCAGTCTCAAACTAAATACTTCCTGAAGAAACAAAAAAAACTCGTAACAGTCTTCCAAAGAAAACAAAAAAGTTACGACAACACTTCAAAAGAAACAAAAACATCATTACAGATCTCCAAGGGAACATAAGAAACACTATAATCTTCCAAAAGAACAAAAAAATCATTACAGTCCGTCAACAACAATAAAACTTCCAACTGGGTACACAAATCTCAAAAGCAGGGCAAGAAGGGTAAAGAAGAAGAAGAGTATATATATATACAAGGCAAAAACTAATGACTTATCTTCCTTAAAAGCTCAACAGGTCACCTGGCGGACGAATCCAAAACTCATCGACCTAGCCGTTCCTCTTATGACAACTAATAAGGTCAAAGACACAGTTTGGGAAGGGAATAAAGGGACAACATCAAGAAATAAACTTCATCACTTCACGGATAATAATTGAAAACAACATCTTCATACAAATCAGAAAGAAAACGTTCACTATTCTTCAACAAAACTCGAACAGGGTCACAACATAAAACTGGGGAATTCTAAGTGGGTCATTCAACGGTAGTACTAAAAATACTTCAGATGTTTCACTAACATGGTCTCACAATCGACATAAACAATACTTTCACAATAAGCGGCCAGGTACTTTTCACCTCAGCAAATCAAAACGTCACAATGGACAATGCCAGTATTTGTACCTCCGCTTCTGCCAAATCAAAAACATTACATCACAAATACTACAACAAGAAGGAATGCTATTGAGACTCTATCGCCAATAGTCTTACTTCAACACATAGAAAGGCTTATCCTTTCTAATAATTCACGGAAAGGGGATGCTGCTATGCAGTCTTACACAACAACAGAAATATCCAAGGATACACAAATCCAGGTCACATGCCTGTACGTCCTATATGATATTTCAACAACACAATACTCAATTCACAAACTAATACATTTTAGACCACCAACACATAGCTCTACTACAACATCTGACCACACAAAGACACGGAAAGACACAAAACTAACAGACAGAAAAAACATCACAACACTTTCGCTATGTATTCTCAACAAATCGGCCTTAGCCAGGAATACACGAAATCGTATCATCACTCTCTTCTACTTGTACACAAAAAAGAACTAGGGAGAAACACAAGACTAACAGACAAAAGAAAAATAACAATACTCCGCTTTGTCACTAACAAATCGGCCTTAGCCAAGGACAAACGGAATCGTATCATCATTTCCTCCTACTTATAACACAGAATAGGAACAAAGAAAACACGGGGAAACACGGAAATAACAAACATAAGGCAAATAACAATACTTCGCTTTGTCACTAACAAATCGGCCTTAGCCATGGACAAACGAAATTGTATTATTACTTCCTCCTACTTATAAAACAAAAGACAACACGAAAACACATGGACTGATCATGGACTGTAAAATCAGAAGCATTTTCCTTTTCGGGGCTTAAAAAAAAATTCACACATTGCCTGGACTATTAAACTTTAAAGATACGAAAAAATTTGACCTATATTTTTCGTACAACAGCTGATTTCTGAAACGCAAAGACTCAATAAGAAGACGAAATAGATCATTTATAAACACTTAAAGAAAGGACAGCGTCTACATACGAAATAAATTATTTCGTTAACGTAAACAAAATTCTTTTCTCAGACATGGGATGATACTTAAGACGAACAAGAATAAACAAACTTAATATCGTTCACATTTTAAATACCGGCAAATAAGGAATGACATCATTCCAAATACGTATTTTTTAATTCACAAGGAAATAGACAAAAATTATTTCTACATAATTTTACGAAAACTGGACATAACAGAAAATGGAAATCGTAGCAGTTAACTTGGGATAGGAATAGACTTGATTTAACGGAAAACTGGATAAAAGCAAATCACAATACAACTGAAAATACCGTTCAAAACAAACTCAACGAACTTCACATACAGGGCGGGACAAAAACACTAAAACAATGTTTGGGTGAAAGCAAATACACAATTTATACAAAACAAAATACTCGATAAACTTCACATACAGGGTAATACAAAAATACTAATAATATTGAAAACTTGACCTTTCAGTGAGCTACACAAAATAACACAACATAAAACACCTTGCTCTTGTTCTGAAAACTAAATGAGACTGCTCCTAGGCAAAACTAAACAGCACCTCCGATCACGAGTATAACACTTGTCATCATTCAGATACAAGACAGGAAACACAAAAGGGGACTCAGGGGAACACAATCTCCTATTAACCCGTGGCATAACATACGCCGTCAAATCTGGTTAATTAGGGAACAACAGGGGAACACAGGGGACTACTTCTCACATTCACAATCTCCTACTAGCCCGTGGCATAACACAAACGCCGTCAAAGAGGGATAGAGGAAACAATGAAATGTCTTAGGACAAAAGACAAAACACAACTATACTCATCAGCTCAAAAAAAAAGTCACTCAAACAATAAACACATTTACTCAAAATGACCAGACAAAACAAAATTACAAAAAACCGATTTTTCTGTAAGAAATGTCAAATCAATCAAAAAATAAATGGCACAATACCGGTACACTTAATTTGTTACTGTAAATAACTTAAAATTCTTCTCAATATCAAAACATTATTTAAAATTCAATTTAAATATTCAAACTCAAAATATTTGCTTTCATTTACCAATACACAAAAATACATATAGAAAAATTTTCTACAATACACAAAATAAAAGATACAACATTACATATGTCAAATACAACAAATACATCTGTTGATATACAATAATACATATGTCAATACAAGAACAATACATAAAAAAAAACAACAATACATATGTTGATACAAATACATAAACAAACTGTTTGTGGGACACCGGGGCACTACTCGGAAGGCAGGGTTTCATAAAAATGGCAGAAAATTATGGCAGAAAAACTGAAAAAGATATGTTGCTTCTGGAAAAGGGACAAAAACCTAAAGATGCAGGAACATTCAAAAGCCTGAAAAAGGCCCCACGCCAAGGGCGCCATTTTTGTAACGAAAGTACAAATGGCGCAAATTTAAGACATGCCACACACGTTGGGCGACATTTTTGTAACGAGAATATTTTGCCTACCACAGGGGGCATTAATATGGGAGATGGAAAATTGGGGGAAAAAACTATTGGGGGTGGAGATAGGGCAAGCAAAATAATCGCTACTGATGCGAACGGCACTCAGGGTTTCGTAGGAGAGCTGGGGTCGTGGATAAGTAAAAGATAAGGGCATTGGAATGGGGCAACTACAACAAAAAGAAATAAAGGGCTTTTGGGATAAGCAGAATAAAAATAAACAAGAAAACACCTCAAGAAATTTGATTATAGGGCGCCACTTGAGGTGCCTAATTATGCCTATTACAACCACTAGTTGTAACTAGGGAAATAATTAGAAAACAAATCAAAACATATCTTTTTCAAATAAACTCAAAAAGGGTTAGCTTAAAAAAAATAAATAAAAAGTTAAGAAAATAAAATTTAACCTTTAATTATGTATACCACAAACAGTTACAAAACAATTCAACTTTATGGTTATGTATTAATGTCGAGAAAGGATAATACTAACTGTCATATATCGAAATGAAATATTAAACCTTTTTGAAACATTAATTTCAATTATAGCAGTCAACTTTATTTAAAAGAAAACTAATAGGACAATTAGCTAATCCATAAAATTTATAATTTCATTTATTTACAATTTTTTAGTTTGTCATCAAAGCAAATTTTTTTATTATTGAAAAATTATTTATTTTTACTTTGAAAAGAAATTTTTAATTTTAAAAGTACCTGGTATCACTGACTGATGTATTTCCTTTAAGAAAATTTTGGAATCGGAATTGAACCAAAACACTGCAAAATATACAACTGTGTCCCACTTAAGCTGCAATTCAGTCTGAAGTGACTTATGAACACAAATAGACAATTCTTTGGAAGTTGGCCACTGGAATCGGGCTTCGGATCATCCTGAATGACAAAAAACTGCAATCTTCAAAACTCGCCCACTCAATTTCCTCCCAAAATCATGTGAACCTCTTAAACGGCTGGAAACGCCGTTTTACAAATCTCTCAGATAAACACAGCACGAACAAATCGGTGGTTAACTCAACAAAAAAACTGCCAGATCGCATTTTGAGTAAAAATTCACTTTTCAAATTAAAAAAAAAAAAATCCGGCTTGGAAGACTACACCCGCAAGCTATTCCGAATATCAATTCCAAAACTTGACTGTTTTCTTTGTCTCGGTTTACTCCACACTGCTACTATTTACACATTTTTCCATAACAAAAATGCAATAACGAATTAAAAGAAAATCCGGACTAAACAATGAAACCGACTGACTTTGGCAGCGATTCCACCGATAGTGACGAAATTAAAAATTTGTTCGCTTAACTTGAAAATCAACGAACTGCTGAAATAGCAAAACTAACGAACGACGTAGATATCCTTTGAGACGCATTACATGAAAAGAAATCGCCGCAGTAAAATAAACAACAATTAAATGGATTTATTACTCTACGACGTTAGAATGATTGAAAACACTTTTCGAAAGATACGAACTAAAAAACAGAAAACATTCTTCGTTTTATTAAGACGATTTCATATACGAGGCGACTTTAAATATACTTCAAAGAATCAATCAAATTTAAAATGCTACACATTTCGCTCCATAGATACTGCATCGTTCATTCTACAGAGAAATTCCAGTACAATTTTTTCCAATTTAGGTTTAAATTAATTTAAACTAGCCGCATCCCGTTTTAATAGACACCACCGTTCTATGGTTCCGCTGAATGTTGAATGGGAATTGTGTGTGTACATCCAGCGAATATGTTCTTTTAAAAGTTCTCATTTGCTTTTTTTACTTGTTAGCTTTTTGCTTTATATAGCAAAATAAAAACTTTCGTAATGAATACTAAATTTAAACGCATTTTTGAGAATTTTTCAGTACTTTATCACCAGTTAATACCGAAAAAAAACTATTCTAGATGACGTAATTTGTTTACTAAAAACAGCACCGTAATGCAAAGTAGAAATAGAAACAGAATTAAATATTTTAGTAAAAAGTATTCGCTCCGTGCGTGACCATGGTAGGGGTACATTGAAACGATGCCAGCGTGCGTAGCGGCGAAATATGACAAAATTGGAATATTGGACAAAATATTTTTACGCATAAGTTTTATCAAAAATGTGTGCAAATACATGTTGCGTATTTAATTCTGCTAATAATAGCAAAAACAGTGAGTGTAGTTTTTATAGGTTCCCAAAGATTACAAATAAATTAGGGAAAAGAAAAAGATGAATTCGTGCTATTAATATGAAAAAGTAAATATCACATAATTTCATTTTTATGCAATTGAAATAGGAAAAATTTAAATAATTTACCTTGAATGATATTTTATAAGGCTTCAATCTAACTGCAGATGAATTAGCTTTTATATAATAACTTTTACTATTATTGTTTTTAATTATATGCTCTTTTGCGTGAAAAACTTGATTTGCCAGTACTGGATTTTTCCCTTTCTTTTTCGTTTGGAGTTGAAAAGATATATTATAATGAATTTTGAGAAACTCAGTTTTTAATACTACATTTATTTTGTACATAAACTGAAAAAATATAGTTAAAAAACTAATTTATTAATAATTGTCAATTTCGCATGTATTTAACAATGTCAAAACATATGTCATATATTTAACCTGAAAATTGGGACTCCAAAATTGTCAGATGAAGGCGGTAGGTGTCGCATCAGTCACGCACGGAGCGATAGTACCGTTACCGTCTTACTCGTAATTATGACTCAACTTTCTTCTCCAGACATGTATATATTTTTTGAGAAGAAAGGTGAAGAGGATAAATCCACACTTTATGATTGTAACAGTTTTCAACACCCTCATTTAAGAAAGTATGTCGGTTTTTTGTACATTTTCACTAGATGTGATACCACTTTATGCTTTTATAATCAGGTGAAATTTAAATTAATCAACGCAAAGGAAGAAGCTCTTAGTTTCACGGATATTTTCTTCGATTCCAACGCAACTAAGAAAAATATAATGAGAATTAGTTTTGAGGTGATTGTGGTTCTATACTCTACTGCAGTTGATATTGTAACCTCGGAAATCTTTTTTGGGTGGTGCTAGAAAGATAACCAATGGAGACACTACGGACGGCAGCCAGATGGTTGGTGGAGAGCGAGTCGTGGGTTCGAAACTAGCTTTTGGAACCGGGAATGGATCCAACGGAAGAAATAGGTAAAGATAGAATAAGAGATATTAGAAAAGATACAGAAATAAACAAAAAGATAGATGGGTAAAATTACCAAAGATAAGAGAAGATAGAAACAGGGCGCCACTCAATTTTTTGGGGTTAAGGAGAAAATTAAGAAAACCTTAGAAAAGAAGAGAGATAAGAAAAGATATTTAGGTTCAGAGATCAAACCCAAGGAAAGATACCAACAGTAAATTATCAAATAAATCTGGTCAAACGCAATATATAAACAAATAATAAATATATTAGGTATTACATTTACTTACCTACGAAACTTAATCAGCCTGATCTTTCTACAGTTCAAAAGCATAGTAATATTTAAAGATAGTAATTGTTCAGAGTTATTATTTTATCAGGGAACTTGTTAGGAGCCGACAAATAAAATACGTGCATAAAACAATAACAATACATTAAATACAAAATTATGATGCTGCTAAATGCAACACAAGTAATAAAAATACACAACTATAAAATGGTGTTATATGTATAAAATTAAGCAATAATATAATAAAAAAATACCTTTACCAAGATATTATAATGCAATCATATACAAATATAGTTTGGCGTATCTCGAGATATTATAGGAAAGACAATGAACAAAAATTATAGGAAATACAAAAGATATCAAAAATTACTTAACTCTAAATTTACAAAAAATACAAAAAGGTTACAGAAATGAAAACATAAACCAAACCGCACTTGGTTAAGTCAATTAACTATCTCGCACTATTATTTAATAAAAAACTGAGACTTTTATGTTCATAGGTATTATTTATAGCAATTTCTGGTTGGTTCTGGTTCTTTAAATTACATTCAAAAATCAGCAATCTATAGGTGAAGATACGGATGATACGTCCAGATAATGGCAAGTGATATGATACCATACCATATTACTCGCCCAGATAATTTGAGATAAAGCTTACTTACAGTAGATCTTGACGAAGGCAGCTTAATTCACTGAATTTAATACTTTTCTGGTACTAAACACTGAATTTAATAACCATTAAAGGTAGTGTAGAACTATATATAATTTAATATAGTCTAAGGAAAGAAAACTCAAATATAAAGTGTATACACACTTAGAAAATAATTCACAAAGAAGATACGATAAGAAATAAAGTAAGCAAAGCGTAACACGAGATATTGGCCTTAACTCAACAACGGCCCACCAACAAGTAACACGAGATGTTACCTCACTCAACAACGGTCCACTAACAAGTAAATTGGTTCCACCAAAAATTTCACCAACTGTCCCTGAAAAATTAAGAAGAAAATATTCCCCCACTCAAGAATGATAGGACAGTTGTATGTGTTTCTCAGAAGGTAAGGCCTTGACGACTATTGGAAAATTTGAGGTAAAATAATCGGTATTAACAATTGGACATAAGAAACAGACAATACTTGGGATTAAGTTATTGTCAAAAGAAACGGGCCTTCGACGAAAATTACCAATTTATGAAAAGAAACCGAATACCAGAAAGTATTATACTCTTTTCATAATGAATATTATGACGGAAGGATTAAAAACCATTCCTAATTAGGGAATTCCATTTTAGCTGGGTATCTACAATATTTTGCTATCGATACACGATCATAGGCGTATCGCACGGGGGTAAAAGGAATTAGAAAATAATTAATATATTAGATAATAAAAAAAATGTTTACATATATAAATTATAAAAAAAAATAACAATACACATTCTTTGTATGATGATTTAAAATGACTTTCAATTCAATACATAAAAATATCGTAAATCATCTTTAAACTAGAAACCTGTCACCAATTTAAGGTGCAGTTTAAACGAGCATGTTCTGCGTGTGTTACTATCAATTTACAAAATGTGTGCTAGGGTTAATAAGTTAAGATACATGTGGCCTATGGTTTGGAAACCAACGTGCCACAGGTTTTAAAAACCAATTTTATAACTCTAGATAATTTAGAGGTCCCGAAGAGACATTAAAGCACATTACATGCAAAATGCACCACAAGTTGCAAAAACTACTAGATGTGGGCGCAGGAAAACGTGGTTTGAAATTGTACGAACTTGTGTATAAATAGTAACTGAGGAAGAAGAAGAGGACGATGAGAAAAATAGTGCTACAACCTCTGCACA
Organism: Diabrotica balteata; assembly: GCA_918026665.1. Classification (NCBI taxonomy): domain Eukaryota; kingdom Metazoa; phylum Arthropoda; class Insecta; order Coleoptera; family Chrysomelidae; genus Diabrotica; species Diabrotica balteata. Next base: position 12,258,276 of record OU898284.1, read on the forward strand.
GCTACGTTTGATGACCGACAGTGATTCTGAAGATGAATATTTAGAGACGTGATTTAATAAGGTGGAAAAGAAACAACCCCTAGAACAAAAAGGTTCACGAGCTGGCCAGTGAAGGTCGAATGGAATGAACGCAAAAATTTTAACTTTTAAAACCAATTGTATGATAAAGAAAATACAACATGAAAGTATAAGTTTTTAAATAAACATTGCAAAATTTAATAAGACCAAGTGATTAAAAAAAATCAACTTATTTTATCAAAAGCATGTAACGCACGCAGATTAGAATTAATATTGTTATAGTAATATTTCTTCCCGAAAAATAGAATAATAAATGTAATATTCTTACTTATAAAAATACCAAACAATTATAATTAATATAAAAAACACAATGGTGTAACAATTTACCTAAAATTAAAATTATTAAAATTCATAATAAGTATATAGTATAATCATTTTCCAAGAATTCCGGGGGGTATAAATTTATGTCAATCATATAATAATACCGCGACAGACTATTCCAGCTAAAATTAAAAAAAAAAAAGTTAAGTTAGTACCGGTGAATGGACTCAATTTTTCGAGGTTTCCCATATTTTCCGGGCCAGTGAAAACTATGTAGTCAGTATTCATATTTCGACGAGCTTCCCCAGAATATAAAAAGGAGGCTTCCAGCTGCAATGGAAAGCCTAGATAATGTAAATTTTTCTCTACGTGTTTAAATTTGAAGTTACGATGGCAAAAAATTAAACGGTGCTAAAACAGTTATCCTCTCCACTTTCCTATGTCGATCCTTGCGAAAGTACCTCGTTTCGAAGAGCTGTAAGTTTCGAAAATTGGATAAATTTTATAGCTATAAGTTTCAATATAAAGTTTAGATTTTCATTCTAAAAATGTGCAATTTTACTTCTTAATATCTATAAACAATGGGGATATGATTTTTTAAAAAATAGTCGATAACTTCGTTCTATTGGTCATAGAAAGGTTTTTTTCAATGTCATGTAGCTTGAAAAATATAGAAGTTATTACAAATATTTATACGTAAAAAATACCCCTTTTCAAACGTTTATTTTGTAATAATTTTGATGAAAACGCAATATGCTATTAACTTCTAAAATAGGTTTAGGAGTCTTAAAGAACTGTGATGAAATATGCTAACATGTTGTCTAGCAACCTGTCATAGGGCAAGTTTTCAATAGGTTACATAATTAGCCCCAGGTATAAAAAAAAATAAATAACTTTGAAAACTGGTTTGACCTCTTTCGGGGGTAAATCTAACACAAAATAACTTTAAAAGAGGGTAATTCCTCGATGTACAAAATGTGTTCATAACATTTTATTTTGTCCCCGCTCCTGATAAAAAACAATTTTTATATTTTTTTAAGCAATTTTTTTTTTAATAAATATTATTATTTTACATTATTAATTTAATTTTTAGTATTATTTTTATTAACAAAAAACACAATTATAAATTATAAAATTAATGTAAAAAAGACTGCTTTTTGGCAAATTATTCTCCGTAAAATTATTTATCAATTTTTAGTGAAAAAAACGGGAAGAATAGAAAATATAGTTGATATTAAAAAAATGATATAAATATTGTTTTTCCGCAAATCGCCAGGAAATTTTGACATTCCTGGTCAAAATTTCTTGAAGAAAAAGTCAGGACTTCCTTACTGTAAGGAATTCATTTCTTACGTAAGGAATGATATTTCCGTACAGTTGTTAGTGTTCTACATAAATGATAGAAAACACATTGCTTATAAGGAATTAATTTATATTTTGAAAACATCAAGTCATTGCTGAATACATTTTTAAGATCAATTTGTTATATTTACAGTAATTGACAGTTAGTACAATTATTGAACATTGGAGGAACACTCTTAGAACTATGAGAAACATTTTGGACAACATGCAGGGTGGAAGTGTCATTTTGTTGAATATTTTGACTGTGAAAATTTTATTTGCCACCTCAACCTTATTGTTAAGCGATTTTCGATATATCCTTCAGCAAACGTTTGATGACTTCCATCCGCCATGCCTCTTTAAACTAGTTATGTCGGCACCAGAGTCAACCAATATTGTTGCAGAAGACCGACGAAAGCAGTGACCAGTATATTCTGTCGGATTTACCAAGTTCAAATAAGTAGCAATTATTTTGGGCATTTTTCTAAATTGATGAATTCCTACCACTTGTCTACAACCCTTTCCGCTTTGATATTTAAAGAAAAATCGGTCACTGTTCATATTTTCTGGTCTTAACGAAACATACTTTCGATAAACATTCAAGTAGATCTGATTAATTACAAATGATCTTGGTTTTTGGTTTTCGAATCAGTATGCTGATTAAAAGCTTAGATTCTAAGTCTTCTATATCGTGTACAGTCATTCGGACTAACTCATCCATTCTACAAGGCCCCAGAAATACCAAATATTACAGCCAACCTAAAAAATAAATAAAGCTATAATCTAAATAGAAATTAAAACCTTGTAAATTACCTTAATCATTAAATTTTCTTTATCTGGAGCTTCTGGATAAATTTTTCAATTTCTTCCTTCGTTAAAATCTTAGATTTCTTTGCCCTATAACCTTGAGCTTGCCGTTTCAATAAATAACGAAGTTTTGGATATGTAGATTATCTACATTGTGTTTAAGTGCAAGGGTTGACTTCAGCATTGAAATAATTGGCCCATAATGTTGAAGATTTCATCTTTAAACAAAGGTCTAGGAAGTATGCCATTACAAAACATTTTTCTGAGAAAGAACTCGTATTTTTACTCATGCGATAATCCATAAAACGTCTGTATGCATTTTCGTACTTTTCTCTTGATTTTCTTTGGCAATAATTCTAATGAAGCAGTATTCACTGCCTCAACCAGCTCTGGAGGAGTCCCAGGAATGGAAATTTCATCATCACTTATCATTTTACTTTGGAGAACACCAGCAATTAAATTTATAAGCGTCAAGTTTTGACAATTCAACCTCAATACGTTTCCATAGTAACCCAAGTAATTTTATTAGGAATTTCAAGCACCATTTATTTGGGAATAAAATTATCGCGTTTTTTTTTAAATCAATCAATATCTGTCGAATTTTTAAACGATTTGCGGAAAAATAGTAGTTTACCTCGTAGGAAAGCCACATTCCTGGACTCTGTGTTGCTAAGTCTCGGCTTGACGCTCGACTTAGCAATCTTCACAGTCGTCCAGGAATGTTAAGCTTTTCCTACCCGGTAAACAATGTACTATTATTTTAATATATTAAGGGAAAAAACTTACAGACAAAAAAATCTGGTTGGTAGACCATAAATATATCTGTTTAAAAGAAACCGCAAAGTAAAAAATACGAGTACCATTTCATCATTCCATTCGGTCATCTAGTAACCCCCACCTATGTTTTAAAAGCTTCAGATATCTGTGAAAAATTTTGCCGTGAAATCGATGATTTATTGCATAACACAGACTGGGCTAAATATGAAAACAAAGTTATCGAAGAATTAGCATGGTTAGGGTTTGGACCACAAAGAATTAAAACTGATTAAATAACTATATATATATATAGTTCAGCTCAACAGGCCTCAAAGGCCCAAGGCTTCAACGGTTTTCTTCCATTTCTTTCTATCTTGTGCTAAGTTTTTCCAATCTTGTACCCGCAGCGACTTCAGATCTTCTTTTGCCGACTCCAGCCATTTTCTTCGGGGGCGGCCTCTTTTTCTTTTTGTACCAGCCTCCGTGTTTATTAATTCATTGGGAACTCTTCCTTCCTTCATTCTTGCTATATGCCCGAGCCATCTTAATCTTTGAATTTTCGCGAGTCTTGTTATTTTTGGTTGCCCATATATTTGCATTATTTCTTCATTCGTTCTTCTTCGCCAGATGTTCCCCTCTTTTACACCTCCGTATATCCTTCTAAGAATTTTTCGTTCCCATCTATCTAATTTTACTTCCATATCTTTATTTAGTGTCCAGGTCTCGCTAGCATAGAGTACTGTAGGTCGGATAACTGTTGTATATATTCGTTTTTTTGCTGTTCTGGATATTATCTTCGACCTCAGTATCTTAGTCAGGCTCCCAGCACTCTTACTACCTTTGGCCATTCTTTTTATGATTTCTTGGTTCTCTTCGTTCCTATTTGTTAGTGTCACTCCCAAGTAGTCGAATTGGCTAACAACTTCAAAGTTATATTCTTTACTTGGGCTTTGTACCTTAAAGGACTCTCCTAGATGATTTTCGTTTCCCCTCATCACCATATATTTTGTTTTTTCTTCGTTTATTTCTAAACCATATTCTCTGGCTATTCTCTCTATTCTAATAAAGATTTCTCTTAATTCTGCAGGTCTCCTTGTTATTAAGGTAACATCATCTGCATATGCTACACATTGATGCCTGTGATGATATATTGTGCCTCTAGTGTAGATGTTACATTCTCGTAAAATCTTCTCTAAGATCAAATTGAAAAAATCTGTTGATAACGGTCACCTTGTCGCAGACCTCTATTGTGATAAAACTATCCGAAACCCGTCCTTCTAACATGACTTTACTTTTAGTATCATTGAGTATGCATTTAGTCAGTCTTACTATTTTTGGTGGAAATTCAAAATATTCTAGTGCTTCATATACTTTATTTCTTTTTATAGTATCATATGCCATTCTAAAATCAATAAACAGCATGTGTACTGTTAGGTTGAATTCATATGAGCTAGCTAAAATTTGTTTCATTGTAAAAATTTGGTCAGTTACCGATCTGTTTGCTCTGAAACCTGCTTGATATTCACCTAGACAATTTTCAACTTTTGTTTTAATTTTATTTCTAATTGATATGGCCAAAATCTTATACACTGTATCTTGTAGAGCTATTCCCCTGTAATTTTTACATTCTGTAACGTCTCCTTTTTTATGCACTGGACATAAGACTGCTTCTTTCCACTGATTGGGTATTTTTTCTTTGATCCACACTTCGCGTATTAACTCAGCGATTTCTTCTTGTACCATTTCGCCACCTTCTTTTAAAAACTCAGCAATGATACCATTTTCACCAGGTGCTTTGTTGTTTTTTAAGTTTTTTATGATCTCTATAATTTCTTCCTTGGTAGGTACTTCTTCATTTACATCTGTGTCCCTTACTTCTCATGTTGTAGTTGCGTTTGTTCTCTTTCATCTTGGTCGTCCGTACATAATAATATGTTCTCAAAATAACTGGCCCACCTTCTTAATTGTTCATCTGTTCCACCTAACAGATTCCCCTCTTCATCTTTATAATATCTTGATGTGGTTTTGTACTGGGTTCGGTCTCGTTTTATTTCTTGGTAGAAATTCCTGACTTGTTTATGTAAAAAATCTTCTTCAATACGAACTAGTTTCTGCTCTAAACTTGAACGCTTCTTCCTTCTACAGATCTTCTTTGCTTCCCGTTCTTTATTTCGGCACAATCCTTCATCATACCAATCCGTTTGTTTACATTGTCTGTTTTCTTGATAATACTGAGTCGGCTGCTTCTTGAATTTTTTCTTCTATGTTGTACCCATCTGCTTTCTATATCATTTACTGATTGTCTTGGCTTTTCAGTTTCTCTTCAGATTAAAAATAACTATGGTAAAATTAAATTAAAATACTAGCTACGAACAAACTTAGGATAACCACACGATTGTTTAAAATAAAGAAAAAAGTAGTTAGATAAATTTTTTAAATGGTCTGAAGAAAAGCACACATCTTCAAAAATATGGACAACCATAGATCAATTTCCATGAACTGTCTAGTATAACAAAAAACCTCTAACCTTCGTGAAGATCCGTAAAACAGATAGTAGGACCAATTTGCACATTCAATCTGCCGTCTGGTAATGATCGTTGGTAGGAATAAAGGATATTTTTCGTTTTAATACTAGTATCCATGTCAAAACCTTTTACTTCTTAAGAACTAGATTCTGTACTAACAAAAAAGCAGAAATATAGCACCCGGTTTAGATGGTTTTATAGTATGGACAATTCGTCAATAAATATGTTCTCTTACAAATCTTTAATTGGTTGGTGGTTGCAACAAGAATATAGCGATACTTTAGAACTTCCACCATTTTATAGACTTCTTTGTTATCATGTGTGACAAAATCCTTTTAATACATTTTAGATTAGAATATTTTATTGAAAGTAGTTCAGCTTCTCCCTACTCACAGTATGGATTTCTTAGAGGTCGAGGTACCATTGATGCTCTCATACATTTAGTTACGGATATTCAACTCTGTTTTTAAAAATATTTGTTTCTAGATTAATAGGGTGCATATGGCATGGTTTATTTGGATATACATACCAAAAATGGTGGCGTGAGGTATGGATAAAAGATTATCTGTAAATAGAGCTTTTTCTAGACGACCATAGAACCTGTTGATGTCTTTTTCTTGTACAGCTGTTGTAGGAGTGTTTATCAGGACAAGGTGTAGGGTATTGATGGATATTCTCATTTTAATGGATATTATCCTGTTAATAACAGTCTATATTCAATTACGCAGTCTTTCAGTTTAGAGGGTACAATTATTGCAACTTCATTTGTACTTGTATTATTTACATGAAAAATAGAAGGCGTTGCCAGCAGTTGTTTTAAAATGCCCTTTACGTCTCCAGTGAGTTTCTGAGAGTCCCAGTACCGAACTATTGTGGTTACCATTTATTTTTCAATTATGTGTAACTTTTATGTGTGAAAATATTGCAGTGGTTACCCATTGCCTTCTGCACCGCAATAAATGTGCCATTTCTGTGGCTATCATTTTCTTCGCATCATCAGTTTTGTAACAGCCAGCTGCCATTGTCTAACCTATCGCCATGTCTGGCTACCCTCATTGTAATGTCATATATACTTTATATAAAAGAGATTGCGCTATACTCGACAATGGATAAAAATTGGTATAACTTTTTGATAATTCAACTTGGAAATATGAAACTTTCCAGAAAATTTCTTTGAATATTAGATGTTAATATAGAGTTAGTTAAAATGGAGAGTCAAAAATTTCTTCATCATCATCATCATCATCATCATCATCCACCTTTATTTATCACGTCCACTGCTGGACATAGGCCTCGCTTAAACTCCTCTATGCTTTGCGATTTTGTGCTCTTTGTTGCCAATTTTTCGTGATATGTCTGATGTCGTCAGCTCAACGTGTAGGTGGTCTTGTTCTACTACGTTTGTCTGCTCTTGGCTTCCAATGTGTAATTTTGCTTGTCCATCGTGTGTCATGCATTCTTGCTACATGGCCTGCCCAATTCCATTTTCCATTCCATGTTCCTCTATACGTTCCACAACATCAGCAATACTCGTCCTTCTTCGCAGATCTTCGTTTCTTATTCGGTTCCGCAAAGTCACTCCCAGCATAGACCATTCGATTCGTCTCTGTGCCACTTTCAATTTCGAAGTCGTAGTCTTCGTTAGAGTCATAGTTTTCGCCCCATAGATCATGAGAGGTAATACGCATTGGTCAAATACTTTTCCTTTGGACTAATTGGTATGTTGTGCCTAAGTGTGTCTCGCAGTTTTCAAAAGGCTGCCAACGCTAAAATAATTTGTGTTTGGATTTCGCATGTTTGGTTATCCCTGGTTATTCTTATTTCGTGACCCAAATACGTATATTTCTTCAATAGTTGTACCACTTTGTTGTGAATAAATAAATGGTTATTGGGGACCATATTTGTCATAAACTTAATTTTGGACAAGTTCATTCTGAGACTCACATCTGAACATTCAAGAAGGCGAATTCATTTAACATCTGTGGTTTCCCCTTAATTGTTATTATTTAAAATAATAAATATCTATCTATCTTAATTAGCCCTTCTCCGGTCCATACTTTGGACATAAGCCTCCCCAATCCTTTCCATTCTTCTCTGACTGTTTTTGAAAAGAGGGGAATTGCGATAGAAAACAGCAAGATAGATGCCTGTTCATTCTTGATAATGGAGATGAGAGAGAGCAGAATGGACTGCTCTTTAGTGGTAGCCGAGAAATCCAAAATGGACGACTCGCCTTGGCGGTAGTCAGATCAATAGAGAGGAGACGTCTGGCCCTTAGCGGCAGCCGGAGCATCAGAGAAAGTCTTTCTTCTTTGCTAGTTTGAGAACTGTCTGTATTTGTAATGGAGGGGGGTTAAAGTGTAAGTAGGAAGGGTTATTAAGGGTTGGACTAAGATTAATGATTGTAAAATTGTGATATAAGGATAGTTTAAATAATACAGCGAAAAATGACATGATTTTTCGCATGTGAAAAAATTTAACCAGTTATATTTTGGGGAATTTGCTGCTTGCCTCTGGAAAGACAAAGATAGACAACTTTAAATATCAGAACATTGAAGTTTTAATCCGATATAATAGTTAGTAGTATCTTTTGTCTTATCATAAATACACATTACACAGTAACATCGACCGAGATATATTTAGTAAACTGTCAGATCCGTAATTCTTATTCATTATATACGAAAACATGTCGTTTGATTTGCATCAGGGACAATTAATTTTACTTAAGTATATTTGCCGAACATGAAATTTCGGATTTAATTATTATCGGTCACGCGATCGTAACTTATACAAAAAAACTGTTAATTAATGCAGAAAGGATACGCTGTCAGGGGGAATTTTCATAATGACGAATCACTTGTACCGACAAACAGAGACGTGTAGTACATGTTACGGCCAAAACGCGAATTCTAATGAAAAGGGAAATTTAATTTTAATTAACAAGCAATTTTCTGTGTTCATAAATATGTAAACAAATGTACGCTAGAATTACTTCAAATAATCAATAAATTTACGCTAATATTAAAAATATAGACAGCAATGACAAACAGTTTTATTATTGTTTTATCAACTAAATTTGTAATCATCATCATAGATCTCATCAACTAGAGGTCTCTAGTTGCATACTATGGTAGTTATTTTCCTGTAATTGCCAGAGTAATCTGTTCGTTTTGATTTGGTTTGAGTCTTCTTACAAACTCTTTCTAATGACGGGTAGACTCAGAAACACGTATCAGAGAGTGGTAAGAGACTCAAATTAAATCGAAACGCAACCTTCTTCGTACATCATCATACTCCATACCTATTCCATCCATCATTAAATCTAAGCCTCCCTAAGTATGTCCATTCGATTTTGTTCTTTGTTTTTTAAACCATCAGTCAATCTGGTTTGAGGTCTGTCTCTGGTTATTTTTCATCCTTCCTACGTGACCTACCTATTGATTCTAATTGATTCTATTGATCTTAATTCTTCATTAGGTATACGACCGCTGAGTTCTTTGTTATGGGAATATAAACAAAGCAGAGGAAGGCTCCAAATGAGATGGGCACATAATATCGAGAAACATGTGGGCTCTAGGTGGATGACTGTAGCGACAGACAGAGAAGAATGGAAGAGGATTGGGGAGGCCTATGTACAAAGATGGATCGAAGAAGGCTAATTAGATAGATAGATAGAGATAAACATTGGCCAAAACTAATTCTGTAAGTCTGTTGATACTCAATCTAGACATTGGCCACTTTCATACAGTATTATTTGTTTGAACTCTCAAAATGTACATAAGCCCAAATAGTCTAAAATTGCTAGCTAACAAACGTCTAATAACATACAGATCATGTAATTACAACTATGGTTCACAAAATAGGTTTACTTTTGACAGAAAATTTAACAATATCCTTATTGGAGAATAAAAAATTCTCCTCCTCTTGCAGAATCTTTTATCGATACGAATTCATTTCAATCTTATATATTACAGCTACCAAATTTTCTTTTTACGTACAATACTTGGAAGTTCTGATAGACAAAACCAACCATATAATGCCTTCTTATTCAGACTTGTCCAATTTTTTAACTAATCAGATATTCAAATCCATACTAAGCAAATTAGGGGAAGATTTAACAATAATTTATACAGATGGATCAAAAACTGTTGAAAGTACTGGTTTCGCTTTTTTTTGTTTCAAACAGCAATTATGTTGAGAAATATCGAATTCCTGAATGTTGTTCTATTTTTACAGCCGAGGCTGCTGCTATACAGAAAGCACTATCTTGGTGTGTCACTAATTATTGTTAGAATATCGTAATAGTATCAGATTCTTAGGCAGTATTACAAAGCTATTCGTAGCCATCCATTAGATAGTTTTCAATAACTCTATTATACTTGATATCAAAAAATTATTACATGATCTAAAATCCACAAAAAAATAACACTTTCTTTACATTGGGTTAAAGGACACAATGGAGTAATTGGAAACGAATTAGTGGGCACTATGGCAAAAAATATACATATGGGATATCCGAAATTACAAATTTTTACTACTTGAAAGATCTTTTTTTCTATTATTCAGGAGTATTGGCAGGGACAGATGGATGTCAAAATATAAAGAGGTTCAGAAGACTTCAAGAAAACCATTACTTTTCTATTCAACCCATGCTTACCAAAAAATATTCCCCCATTTTAATTTTAACTTTAATAAAATACATTCTTCGTTAATCTACTTCTTAACGTGCCCTATCAAGTCTCCTCTTGACGTTGGCGAATTAACATGGCGAAACTGTCTCTGGCTCGAGCTATTCTAAAGAGTTGCTCAGCTTTCCTTATTCCTGTCCACTCCCTGATATTCTTCAAACCAAGAGGCCTGCTTTTCTACCAATTCCTCTGCGTCCTTCAGATTTTACCCATCATAATAAGTTGAAGAATATTATATCGGTCTCCTCTTACTACGTGTCCAAAATAGGCCATCTTTCTACATTTTTTAGTATACGTTTTATAGT